>JAVUPR010000048.1:4102500-5302500 GCA_036785695.1 Gentiana straminea | reverse complement strand
AGCGATAAAGCTAATCTGACTAGAGTTTCCAACAAAAAGATTCCCGAGCCCACGAATAGAGCTCGGTCCTATATACAACAATAGGTGTGCAAACTTCAAAGTTGCATGCTGAATAACTAACAGGCCTGAGCGAGCCGAACGCACGCGACAGGCCCGACAACACAGAATCAGAACAAGTATGCCATTCAAAACCTAAAACTAATGAATAGCATACTGGGGGCATACCATACATCCCCAAAAATACAACAAAACTCATTAACATAATAATCAACAATAACAGACAACTCAAAACAAGTAGAACAACTTCTCTACGCCAATCAAAAACAAAATAACAGAGCCCTTAAGCTAAACCTTGAGGGTCGGATTCTGTGGCTCTGAATAAGGAGCCGAGAAAGAAACATCATACACAATGTCCACTCTTGCCTTAGTCTTTCACCTGCTTGCCGTAGACCCGGCTCGTCAGGATAAAGATACCTCACCAGCTCAGGCGACTTTGTTTTGGAGCTCGGAAACGACCTAATCCCTACCCTTCGTCTCCGCATCCAACTGGTTCGATGCGAACTTCAGCTCTGCCTCTTTGACCAAATGTTGATCCTGGAAAGACTATATCTCTTTACCTTCGAGCTCGACGGCGCCCCCGAGCTCCTCTCGGGTTTGCCTCGACTCGGCAATCTTCTTCTTGTTGACATTAGACTGGAGGCCTAACCCAACTTCCGGGAAACCTCCTGACCAACTAATGTCCCCTACATATGCAAAATTAACAAGGTTAGTGAGACTACCAAAAGTATAGCATCAAAATAAAAAGAATAAATCCTAAGTCTGCAGGACAGACTCGAACTAAGCTTTATAGGACAAACTCAACAAAGTTTGTCGGACAAGCTCATTAGGTCCCCAAGTCGGACTCGAACCGAAGTCCATGGGCCGGACTCAATTGAGCTCCACAGATCAGACTCAATGAGTTTGTAAACCAATCTCTTAAGTCTGCAAGTCGGACTTAATTGCATCCGTTGTCTGTAGGACACACTCGATAAAAAACATGACAAAACCTTTAGTATGCCATCCAAAACTATAAGTTAATGCATGGCATACTGGGGGGCAAGATACCTCTACCATTATCAAGTACTCAAAGAAGTGCTCGGAATAGAGTTAAGGCTGAGAACTTAAAGAAATACTCCTTCTATTATCAAATTGTACGGATTACAATTTCATTTGGAATAGAATTTCAAACAAAAACTACAAGTCCACAAGCCTTCTGACCTAAGAACCAGGGGCTGAACTCTACGGTGGCTCAAAAGCTAGGTAAGAGCAGCCGCAACACGGCAGGAGCGCTCGGACACAATGTCCACTCCCTCCGAGTAGTCCTTCAAACGGTTGTCATAGACCACACCCTCACCCGGGCTCATAAAGAGCCTTGCTAGGAAAGTTATCCATGACAAAGCCTGAGTAAACTCCTCTGAAGCCTCACATTTTTGGATGGCCTTAGCAATCCAAGATGGAATAGCAGCTTCCAGCTCGACCTTCCCAGTAAACTTCCCTTCTGACTTAAGCTTAACCTCCAGAGTCCAGAATTGCTTCTGAAGAGCCTTGATCTCATTATCACTGGATCCAACAGAGCCAGGTCTGTCGCAGGTCGGCATCCCTCTTCTTCAAACCTCCAGTAAACTTTCCTAGCCGGGGGAAAACATCCTGGCCAATTCAGTATCCTTGCAAGAAAGAAACACTATCAATATAGAACACTCGAATAAGAAAAGCAAGCTTGTGTATCCCATGGCCTCGAAGCCATCATCATCTAGCTCCACATCAGTCATCCCAGAGATCGGCTCCTACTCCATAGTTCAAACTCAATAAACTCTGTAAGATAGGCAATCTGAGCTTTGAATGCCCGACTATGGCTCGGCATCATATTTAAAGCTCACCCCCGAGCGAGTCTTCTCAAAATTGTGTCCTTACGCTCCCAAGCCTGACACGCTTGAAACCGGTTGCTGTCTAAGCGCAACACCGGCGCACTACGCTATATGAGCCTTACGTTATCTCAATAGATAGCTTTAGAACAAGTCACTTCGACCAACGGTATATCAAGTCGTTACAACTTTGCACCATCTCTTTCTTTGGATCCGAACCTAGCCTGTAAGTAAGCCTAGAAACAGATAGGTCCCCTCTGCCCAGTCAGTCCGCCCCTTAATAGGCCGGACCAAGCCAAGCATGATCACGACCGCCTCGCACCATCACGATTCCCGTCATGAGCTAAGGTGATGGAAATAAAGCAACAAGCAACTAGTCTGATGCCAAGCAATGGGGGCTCAACCTGCTCTCCCCTCCAATCCGCCATCCTTTAACGCGAACAAAGCCAACACAGTTAGGCAATAAAGTTCATAAACAACGCTATCATGCCCTAAAGCTCTCGACTCGCCATAGGCTCTCGTTTTGCCAGCTCTTCAGCTCGGCACTCCAAGACCGATCGTGGTTCATCAGCTTCCCAGTCTGTCCATTCTTCCAAAAGCCAACTCGTGGCCTTATAAATAGCAGCATCGCACCCTTGACAAAAGGGGGTTCTCATCTTTGAAGAACTATGCAAATTGGGCTTGATCCCTTACAAGTTAAGGGTACGTAGGCAGCCTTACACGGCTCAGCTCGTAATCACAAACACAACATTTTCTTTATCCTTGTTCTTGGGTGCCGCCACACAACCTCGATTCTCAATACAACTGTGGTGACGTCACAATTGGCTTTTCCACCTGGCAACCCTAAATCAACTTCAAAATCCACAAGTTAAACATCCGTGTCGAGCCACCACTTCGATAGATCCGAACCAACCAAGGGTCGGTTGGATATAGGGGGCTTATGATGCTGCCAGAAAATGGACCTACCTACGTTGTACCTTTTCAGTGGCTCAACACTAAGTAGGGAGAGAGAAACGACGCCGAGTGACCCAGTCTGGCTAGTCATTCCATCTCTCCCGGATCGACCGTACCTAGAACCGACCTTCATTCCTCGAGACCAGGTCCGGATTCAGACCCGACCTGTGCGGGTCGGACAACACTTGTAATCTAACCTACCTTTGACCAACCTTATCGGTTGGTCTAAGTCCCTCTCGGACCTATTATTCTACACACAAGACTCCGAGCTCATGACAGCTCGGCTATTCTCCCCGACCTCTATAGGTCGGTTCAACCAGTCTGGCTCAGGCCACCTAAGTCAACCAGAGTCGGTCCCTAATCGTATTCCCCACGTTTATGATAAACAGATAACTACAAAAGAATCCCGAACCATAAAGACTCCAATCTCTATCACTTAATACAAATATTCGAATACCGTAATTATCTCCTACAATCAAGGAGATCAAGTAATCCTTATCTTTTCCTTAGGGAACACGGCAATCCAAGCCCAACAATGACAAGGCCCACGCCGCCTTAAGGCATAACTCTTCTCTATATAAACCATCCCTAAGGAACTACGAAGACTTGATTCCAATACACCATTGGATACGTAGGCAGCTTGAGAAACAACATCTCAAGTGCAGTCTAAAACATCCCAAATCTCCCCCTCTCTTTCATTGTTCTTTGTGTTTCCGGAGCACCCTTAGGTTATCACCAAGGGAAGAACCCTAGGAGTTTACCCCGATGATTTTTGGATCGTCACTATAAAACACGCAAAACGAGACAAAACAGTACCAAAACATCAGGAAAATAGCGTAGATGCAGAATTACGATCCTGGAAACACTCACATAGAATTTGACATATATTTCACATAATAACGAGCCTATATATCCTCTCTTGAGCAGAATTCGGTGTGAATATAGGTATAATTATTGGTACCATTTAGAACGTTATCAGGGACGCATCTGTGGGAACATGTGTGGCGTACCTGCCCTTCACCATGGTCCTAGTGCGGTCCATTCTTTCCTTTCCTGATTATGTTTCTTGCCACCAATATGTTTGGCACGGTGAACTACACCGCACCGACATTTGATTTGTACGCACTTGCGTACACATCTATTACGTCATACTTTGACATCGGAGAGTATATTCTCTCTAGGATTCAACAGATAGCAAAGGGCAACGCAGGCGATGGATATATATTTTTCCCGTACCTTATCACTGCTATGTGCGTGAGGTCTGCCGAGGTGCCAGAATATGCTGAAGATGATGTGACATACGGTCATGATTACGTTATCACCTATGAAACTTTTAATCAAGATGATTTTTAAGTTTTATTTTTCCCGTGCAAGTTATTTTCTTTCAACAATGAAGAAAGTTGTAGACTTTGTTGAAGTTGCATATGTTGCTTTATTATTTCAGTTTTTCTTTTTAGTCTCTAGACTCAATGATCACATTATTTTTCATTCACCTCATAATTAAAGATAATGGATTTTGCTTTTTGATTTCATCTCTGGGCTTCTACAGTTCTACTGTGTTAAAACAAAAGACTTTGTTAAAGTTGGTGATTTTTTTTGTATGATTTCTTGTCTTGACCAATCTTTTTTCTCACAATTGTAATGGATGATATTCGACAATCACATGAGGTGGTTCTTTCATCTCTAGTAGAGAGGACTATCACATTGATTTGCAAAGAAAGAAAGCAGGAAACTCCAAATCAAGAAGTGGAATGATCTTGGATAACTATCTCCCAATTTGGATGAGGTGGAGTCATTGGACTTTTTATTGCACATAGTCATATTCTTTTATTATGCTCGGTGTAGAAACAGGCACCAGTTTTCTCTAAAACTACGTTTTCTCCCATGGTGGGTCAAGTTTGGTGGGCATTATTACAGGAGAGAATCTGAAAGCTACAATGATGATGACTATATCATCTTCCATAAGTCGTTTAGTGTAACAAGTATCTATTTCGACTGTCTGATGGTCATTCTTTGGAAATCAATGTGATAGTCCCCTCTACTATAGATGTTATGCCTTTCCTAGATAGATCTACTTTCGTTTCGGTTTGTTTTTTTTTTGTTGTTATTTTTATGTTCCTCTACTATAGAGGTTATTTTATGTCCCCTAGGCTAGATTTGTTTTTTTGTTATTATGTGTTCTTGTTGGTGCCTGTTAACGGTGATTTTTACGGTTTATATGACTTTATTTCGTAACAATTTCCTTCGTGTTTTACTATTTTTTATAGAAAATTAAGTGTTTAAATGAAATATTGAAAGAATGGGTGTGGAAGATATTAAAATGCAAAATCGAGCTATTTACGTGATTTTATGAGTATTTTTCTATCAATATATATGGTTCTACATTTTGCATGTTTCTATCACCTTCTAGGTACATTTATACGGCATGGAAGGAGTTAAAACGATGTTTAATTAAAGATTAAATGGAAGGAAGAAGAAGCAAATCAATTCAGGGAAGAGAGATTTTACCTGGACGAGCGTTCAAAAATGCATGGGACGGGCGTCTTGTCCAGCTCGGCTCGACTCGAAGAAATTTACTTAAAGTGAACGAGCGTCCAACCAATCAGATTTGCGTTCAGAAGATCAGAAGGGATAGACTTGGAATTATCTTTATTTTTATTTGTTAGGGTTTAGCTTTTCTAATAATTACCCTAAGTCGGCTAGAACAAGTATAAAAGGAGCGAGGCATTCGACGAACAACGCGAAACTTACACCGGAGACGAACACGGCACGAAACCGAGAAGAGGCACACTCGGTCGACCGAGTGCTCTGCTCGGTCGACCAAGTGCTCCCGCTCGGTCGACCAAGCCATATTTTTATTTTTTTTTAATTTTGTTTGTTCGATCCTGGAGATGAGCTGAGCAAGTCCTGAACAAGCATGTGAAACCGATCGTGCAGCGTTTTGATTTTGAATCTTGGATGTTTTGTGAGTTTTAAATAAAGTTTGTATCTTTATTATGCTTTTACATTGATTACGCAATTATATCGATGGATTGTTGCTTATTGATGTTTAACGTTGATGAGAATCGTTGTTAGACCTAGATCACCGTAGTAAAGATTGGATTTTTAACCTAAAAATAACGAGAGTTGCTAGGTTAAATTTCTAGGTTGCTAGATTGAGAAATCTTACACCTTTGTTTTGGAAGCGTTAATCTTTAAGATCGAGAGATGAGAGATTAATAGGCGAATTATCTACGAGAGTAGGAATTCATATCTTTGATAGGTGAACCACATCTTTATTAAATCTTCACTAAACGATCTAGGGTAGAAATTGAGAGTTGCGAGATAGGTGGATCATAGCTTGTTCTTCGTTAAAATTAATTGAAATCATCTTTGTGCCTTGTTCCTCGTTGTTATCTTAGAAGTTTATTTTCTTTTTAGTTTATAGATTAGAGTTATTTTCGTTCGCAATTATCCTTCCTGGCCTTGAACTGACAATCCTCTGTCCAGTTTATTTTTTCGTCTTGTTATTTTAGGTTTTAATAATAATAGTATCAATCTTAGGAAAACTAAGAACTAGATACCCCGATTCCCTGTGATCGACTCCGGTATTAATCGCTATACTACGATCCCTACACTTGGGGAATACCGGATTTATATTTTATTACTTGTTTGTTTTGTTAGATAAAATCCGTGACAAGTTTTTGGCGCCGTTGCCGGGGAATCGGTGCGGTTGTCCAGTTCATTATTAATTTTTCTATTTTTGTTACAACTTTTTCATAGGTAGATTATAGTTTAGGTTATTAGGGCTGTTCGTAGTTAACTTTTATAGTTATCAATTTCCCTAGGTTTAGGTTGTTCTCCCTTTAGTTTTCTCGCTCTTTCGTCCGTCTCGTTTCCCGTTTTTCGCACTCAAACGGGCGTCTTGACTAGTAGACGCCCGTCGTCCGGAAATCGACGGCTTTGCTTTGTTTTATCCTCTACTGGACGAGCGTCTGGATTGCCAAACGCCCGTCCACTTCAACCTTCAGGCAGACGCCCGTCCAGTCATCTGGACGCCCGTCTTGACTAGTTTTTATTGATTTTTCTGTTTTTATCACGAATTTTTTTCGTAGATAGGTTTTTGTTTCTATCCTTTCTAGTTTCTACATTGATTCGGGGACGTCTGAGGTTGAATTATTGACTCCACATTTTTAGCGGTCGAACTTTTGGATAAAAGGGATCGTTTTAGCACTCGTTAGTATTTTGGCCGTAACTTTCGGCTCGAGTGTCCCCAATTCGGAAAGCTCGTTCCGACGCCGATGACATGGTAAACTACCGGAGGCCGTTCGACACCGTTTTTGAGGTCAAAATCCACTGTTTTCCCTTCCATTTTGGGCTCAGAAGATTTCAACATGTTTTTCCCCCTTTTATTGTTTTCTTGTTTACTGTTTTAAATTTTTCGTAGGTAGGTTTCTTTTTCTGTTTCCGTTTCTTTTTCTGTTTCTTTTCTAAATAAAAAATAAAAAAATAAAAAAACAAAAAAATGTCATCAACTGGGATTATGCAAGATCAGAACGCCATGCTGAAACAGCAGATGGTTGCTCTTCAAATGTCGCTTAATCTTATGAATCAGACCCCGTCTTTTCCACAGAACTCACAAGTTCTGTTCTGTGGAAGATGTTGTCGACCTGGCCATGCTGTTGGCCAGTGTCAATCTCTTTCCCCTCCCCGCGTATCGAGTCAATTCTTTCCGGAATCGGGGAAATTTCAATCTAGTCACATGTCGAATTGTGACAATATGGGACACATCGCTCGTTTCGTCCCATGAGTGGACGAACGCGAAGTAAATGATTCCCGTGGCCGCGGCGACGTAGATTTAATAATCGCCTTCTCGGCCAAAGCAATTTTCAGAACCAGGGTTTCAATTCTCAGAATCCAAATTTCTATCAAAACCCGAACTTCAGTCAGAACCAAAATATCAATTTTTCCAATCAAAATCAATGGTTCAATCAGAACAGTCCCGATCCTTTGTTTCAAAGTCAGTCTAGCCAATCTTCCCCACAGAACTTTCAAAACTCTCAAGGCCCCTCTCAATCGGACGATCTTGAAGCTAAATTGGAGGAGCAAAATAAAAACATCCAACTCCTGATGAGCATAAACAAGAATCTTGAGAGACGAATCGGGGAAATGGCTCAAGACTTAGGCATTGACCTAGCTCCCACATTTCCTTATGATAGCGAAGAGGACAATGCCATGAACTTAGGATCCGGCATTCAACTCAGTGGTCCCCCAAAAGTAGAAGTGTCAAGTTTAATGGATTCATCTGTCTTTGGATCCGATGCTCGTATACCCTCAACTGATGAGAATTCTTATGGACATGGATTTAATAACGTTCAAGTGAGATGTTCGTATTGTGGTGGAACCATTATGAGGCTCAGTGCAGTGGAGGTAATTCGCCCCACCAATGGAATACTAATAGCAATTATGATACAAGTTATGAGAATCCACTTCAATCTAACTATGCTCCCACACTCCCTTATGGTGGAGAAAAGGCTAGTGCTATGAATGTAAGGTCCGACACTCAACTTAGTGGTTTCCCTGTTCTGGATGAGTGTACTCAGGTGGCTGATCCCCTGAGAAATAAAGAGTTTAGTGGAAGTCGGGAGGCTGATCTCCTAACTGGTAAGGAAGGTGGAAACGAAGTAGATGATCATATGTCTAGAATGAAGGATGAAGAAGTGAAAGAACCTGAAGGGATAGACATTTACCTTCCTCTCCAGAATGTTATGCATCTAGACAAGTGCACTCCTAAAAATCCTTGGTATGCTTCTATCGTCAACTTCTTACATTCCCAGTATCTAGATCCAGAATTGTCTTATTAGGAGAAGAAGAAATTTTTCTCTGATGTGAAAACATTCGTTTGGGATGAACCTTACCTCTTCAAGATTTGTAAAGATGGTTTGCTGAGAAGATGTGTTCCAGAATCCGAGCAACGTGATATTATTGAGCAATTCCACAGTGGACCCACTGGCGGTCACTTTGGTCCTTGGAAAACCGTTGCTAAAATCTTCCAATCCGGTTTCTATTGGCCCACAATCTTTAAAGATACAGAAGCTTTCTGTAAAGCGTGTGATAGATGCCAAAGAACCGGTACTCTGACAAGGCGTTTCGACATGCCGTTGAAACCCATCCTAGAATGTGAAGTCTTTGATGTATGGGGTATCGATTTTATGGGACCATTCCCATCATCTTGTGCTAACAAATACATCCTAGTCTGCATAGATTACGTATCGAAATGGGTGGAGGCTCAGGCCACGACTCACAATGATCATAAGACGGTCATGAAGTTTCTAAAGAAAAACATCTTCGTGAGATTCGGGTGTCCACGCGCCTTGATTAGTGATGAAGGGACGCACTTCTGCAACCGGCCACTAGAAAAAGTTCTTGAGAAATATGGTGTCCGGCACAAAATTGGCACACCATACCATCCTATGACTAGTGGTCAGGTTGAAAGAATCAACCAAAGTTTAAAGAAGATCCTGGAGAAAACTGTTAACAGTCATAGAAAAGACTGGAGTCTAAAGTTGGATGATGTACTATGGGCATATCGAACTGCCTATAAGACCCCCATGGGTACATCACCCCATCAGATGGTGTATGGAAAATCATGCCACTTGCCAATCGAATTAGAGCATAGAGCGTATTGGGCCATTAAGTTCTTAAACTTTGATGCCAAATCTTGTGGAAAACATCGATTGCAGCAGTTGCATGAGTTAGACGAATTTAGACTTCAGGCCTACGAAAGCGCCGGGATAAGTAAGGAAAAGATAAAACTCCTTCATGATGCCAAAATCAAGAAGCGAGAATTCCAAGTTGGGGAACAAGTTTTATTGTACAATTCCAGGTTACATCTGTTCCCTGGTAAGCTGAGGACACGATGGTCCGGTCCCTTTGAAATTCTCCAAATCATTCCTGGAGGTGTTTTAGAACTAAGAGGTCATGGTGACCAGCCGTTCAGAGTGAATGGTCAAAGGTGTAAGCATTATATCGGTCAACCCAAAGAGAAGCTCGTGATTGTTCACTTCCTCGACATCCTCGGGTGTGGTACTCCCGAAGTCAATGAGTTTGACGAGTTTTCGCCCGATTTGTTTTCCGAGAATGACGGCGGTGGTCCGGTAGAGGAAGTTCGGCTGGTAGTTGGGTATGGAAGAGTTTAAACGGGAGGCACGATTAAAGAGAAGATTGAAGAAGAAGAAGTCCGCAATGGGGAAAATTAAGAATGTTTGGAAAGCGGTAAAGAACCCGACCCCATGTGTGAGATGTCGTTTCGTAGCCACGCTAATGACCGAGCTTACACGAAGTAGTGGCCGGAAGGAAGATTAAGTGGCACGATCCAGTCGACTAGTACGTGTGTCTAGCCAAAGACACTAAAGAAAGGCGCTTGTTGGGAGGCAACCCAATAATAAGAATAGTTTTTTTATTATTATTTTGGATTATTTTGTTTTCTGTTGAATAAGGGGGGCTAGTTTTGTCTTGTGTCGTCTAGGTTTTTGGAGTCGGTTTCTGTGGCCAGGT
Source organism: Gentiana straminea (assembly GCA_036785695.1). Taxonomy (NCBI): domain Eukaryota; kingdom Viridiplantae; phylum Streptophyta; class Magnoliopsida; order Gentianales; family Gentianaceae; genus Gentiana; species Gentiana straminea. The sequence continues at coordinate 5,292,109 of JAVUPR010000048.1, read as the reverse complement.
AACTTGCATGAGCGGAAGCTACTGTCGGTTTTCCGTTGCTATTACTCACTGATGAATCTTGTAAGCCTTAACGCGCATTTGCACTTTCAGTTGGAGTTTGGTATTTCTGTATGCACATGTTGGACCATATTTGTTTTTGTAAACTTCTGTGGTTATATTTGACGCTTAGATGCCCCGTGTTTTCCCCGTGTGGTGATTTTTCCATCTGAGCAATTATATCCTGTGCTTATATCAAACTTTTCTGCGCAATATGTTATATTCCCCTATCCCCGAGGTACGTTTTGTTTTGTTTTCCATGTGTGCAGGGTATTTGCGATAGCGATGGTGCGCTTTTAGATGAAGCCAGTTTTCCGGTGGATGGTCCACAGTCTACTGATTTTTTCAAGCATTTTGGATCTGGATCGCGACCATTTCCAGAATTGCCACTTTCGAACTACAATCAGCTAAGTTTTTCTTATTCTGCACAACATGAGGACATGTTGTTATTTAAGTGTGGGGGAGGGATTAGTGGTGTCTACACATGTGCTTAATTATTATACTTATCTTTTGTATCGTTCATGAAAAGTTGAAAATTTTTAAAATTTTTCAAAATCCGTCCCGAGCATGATTTTATTTTGGCTTACTTACTTGTTATATTCCCGTACTTGTGCTGGTTGACTAGTATTTTTGCATAGACATTTGATAAATAAGCCTTTACTTGAATTCTTTTCACGTAAGCCTCTTCGATGACGAGCTGAACTTAGGAAACTATACTCATTTAAGGCGATGATGTTTGATTCTGGTTATCAGACCGTTCGCTGAGTGCTGATGTCATGGAAATTGTAATACGTATGTAGTTGGAATTGAAGTAGGAAGTATCGTGAATATGCCAAAGCCTGAATGTGATAAGTAAATCGTAACTATTGTGCTTTGGAAAAAGTTGAATTTGAATGAATTAATTGTGTGTGTCGAAAGCTGGTCGATGATTTGAGTGAGGTAGGTCATATCACGAATGTCCTATACCACTATGATGACCAAAAGCTCACGACAGTCAGAAGAAGCTGCCTTATGATTTGAGTAAGGTAGGGTATATCTCGAATGTCCTATTCTACTATGACGGGCAAAAGCTCATTCTGATGTGTGTTTATATGTGAAAGATTATTAAATCAACTAACATAAGGAAAGTAGTATGAATAAGTGAAAGACTTAGTTATCGCCTACCTTATCCCCAGTATAGGCCAAGGTATATGTTGTAGGGAATATCCTCTGGGTACAACTGAAAAGATTTCGAAAACACATGTATTACTCTAGTCATGACGTGAGTAGTTTTGTAGGGCATATGTATAGTCAGGGTGATTCATTATCTGTCTTTAATGGGTATTGGTTGGTTAGCTTGATTTTAATTGTCAAGTGTGGAATCGGTGGAAGTTGAAGAAGGCTTTGCACACACTACACATTCGAGTAATCGTTTATTGCATGGGATGTATGTTTTTAATGCTAGTCGACCGGTCGTGATTTGATTTTATGTGATTCAATGTTCAAGTAAGTCCATGGTTTTCTTGTTTTGTTTTGCTCGGGACGAGAAAAAGCTAAGTGTGGGGGAGTTGTTAACGGTGATTTTTAAGGTTTATATGACTTTATTTCGTAACAATTTCCTTCGTGTTTTACTAATTTTTATAGAAAATTAAGTGTTTAAATGAAATATTGAAAGAATGGGTGTGGAAGATATTAAAATGCAAAATCGAGCTATTTACGTGATTTTATGAGTATTTTTCTATCAATATATATGGTTCTACATTTTGCATGTTTCTATCACCTTGTAGGTACATTTATACCGCATGGAAGGAGTTAAAACGATGTTTAATTAAAGATTAAATGGAAGGAAGAAGAAGCAAATCAATTCAGGGAAGAGAGATTTTACCTGGACGAGCGTTCAAAAATGCATGGGACGGGCGTCTTGCCCAGCTCGGCTCGACTCGAAGAATTTTACTTAAAGTGAACGAGCGTCCAACCAATCAGATTTGCGTTCAGAAGATCAGAAGGGATAGACTTGGAATTATCTTTATTTTTATTTGTTAGGGTTTAGCTTTTCTAATAATTACCCTAAGTCGGCTAGAACAAGTATAAAAGGAGCAGGCATTCGACAGAACAACACAGAACTTACCTGGAGACGAACACAGCACAGAAACCGAGAAGAGGCACACTCGGTCGACCGAGTGCTCCTGCTCGGTCGACCAAGCCATATTTTTATTTTTTTTAATTTTGTTTGTTCGATCCTGGAGATGAGCTGAGCAAGTCCTGAACAAGCATGTGAAACCGATCGTGCAGCGTTTTGATTTCGAATCTTGGATGTTTTGTGAGTTTTAAATAAAGTTTGTATCTTTATTATGCTTTTACATTGATTACGCAATTATATCGATGGATTGTTGCTTATTGATGTTTAACGTTGATGAGAATCGTTGTTAGACCTAGATCACCGTAGTAAAGATTGGATTTTTAACCTAAAAATAACGCGAGTTGCTAGGTTAAATTTCTAGGTTGCTAGATTGAGAAATCTTACACCTTTGTTTTGGAAGCGTTAATCTTTAAGATCGAGAGATGAGAGATTAATAGGCGAATTATCTACGAGAGTAGGAATTCATACCTTTGATAGGTGAACCACATCTTTATTAAATCTTCACTAAACGATCTAGGGTAGAAATTGAGAGTTGCGAGATAGGTGGATCATAGCTTGTTCTTCGTTAAAATTAATTGAAATCATCTTTGTGCCTTGTTCCTCGTTGTTATCTTAGAAGTTTATTTTCTTTTTAGTTTATAGATTAGAGTTATTTTCGTTCGCAATTATCCTTCCTGGCTTTGGACTGACAATACTCTGTCCAGTTTATTTTTTCGTCTTGTTATTTTAGGTTTTAATAATAATAGTATCAATCTTAGGAAAACTAATGAACTAGATACCCCGATTCCATGTGATCGAACTCCGGTATTAATCGCTATACTACGATCCCTACACTTGGGGAATACCGGATTTATAAATTTTATTACTTGTTTGTTTTGTTTGATAAAATCCATGACAGTGCCCAAAAAGTTGTGGCCGCATTCAAAATTGCCAGGTAAATTCATTACATATGGCGCATAATTAAAAAATTGTTGCAGCTTCATATATGCCATACATCAACTTCATATCAACTTCATAGAGGAACAATCTCACCCCCCTTGTAGATTTTATGTACAGTGTCTCTTTTGCCAGATGGAAGTCCAAAAACTTTGTAACGAAAACAATCATTTTTTGTCGGTGTATTGCACATGAAAGTCATTCCCATGGTCTTTGCCTTAGATTTTCCACGTGAATGATTTTCATGTGCATGTGAATGAATTTCATGTGCAATACCTAGACAAAAAACGATTGTTTTCGTTACAAAGTTTTTGGACTTCCATCTGGCAAGAGAGATACTGTAAAGAAAATCTACAAAGGGATGAGATTGTTCCTTTATGACGTTGATATGAAGTTGTTGTATGACATATATAAAGTTGCAGCACCATGTGGATATAACATTCAACCCAGCGGGAATAATAAAATTGTCTGTTACAATCGTGATGGCTTACATAACTAACATCAACACATGTTGAAATAGAGATTTATTCAATGAGGAACAACTGCACGAGTCAGACATGTATTCCTTCTATGTCCGGGGTTACCGCAATTCGAGCAGTTCCTACCGGAACCTAGGTTTCTCTTCTCAGTAGGCATCCTGCTTGTCCTAGCACCGGGAGGCTCACATTGAGAAGGAATCCTCAGGGCCCTGGGTCGGCCCCGCCTAGCTCCCATACTCTGGGTTTCTCCTCCTTCCCTCACTCTAGGCTCAGGTGGAGGAAAATGTTGAGTTCTAATCCATTCGGGAAGAATCCAATCATCCTCGACTGGAATAGGGAAAACGCGTCCTTCATATATATGTTGGAAACATGCAGCTTTATAGTAATCAGAACAATAACTGTATGCACTCTCGCAGCCCTGACTTATAGCAGCGCAAGCATGTACGCAAGGTAACTGAAGCCCCTGAAACTGCCTGAAATAAGATTTCTTCGTAAGCATTTTTACCTTATCACTAGTATCGATGTCCCGAACTTGAAATTGGTCCCAGTCGATCCTGTGCAGTGTGAAACTCCTTCTGGCACGTGAAACATCATTCAAGAACTCTTCAGGTACAGGGGCTAACTCGGTGCGACACGAGTCCACAAGTTCTATCCTCTCACAATACCAATGCTGCAACACTCCCCTGATGTGGTCAAAGAGATTCACGATACTCATCTTAAACGCATCACTGATGAATTTGTTAAAGCTTTCAGCATGGTTGCTTGTCATTATTGCTTAACGTGTACTCGGAAATTGTGATTGTGCCTATTTGTCGATTCCAATCTCCTGCAGGTAATGCGAAACTAGTTTGGTTGGGTCTCTATCCATCTCTATTATCTTCTGAAATAATATTTTGAATCATGTTTCCGAAAATGTATAAGCAGCTTCCCAGAAAGTGTATGGACAATATCATGTGCTCCAGAATTTTCTATTCAAGTTCATGACGATGTGGTGGTAACAGTAACCATGGTAAGCGTCTAGAAATACAATCCTAACGGCTCCAATGATGTCTGGCCCTCTGTCGGATATGAAAACCAAGTCACTACGTTCTCCGATTATCGACTTCTCATTTTCCATGAAATACGTCCATGCATCAAGGCTCTCTCCGTCGGTCACAGCAAACGCTAACGGAAATATATGGTCGCCCGCGTCTACACCGACAGCTGCTAAGAATGTTCCCTCGCATTTTTTTTCAGATGTGTACCGTCCACAACTAAGATAGGCCGACAATACTTAAACCCCTCAATACTAGAACCCAAAGCCATGAAACAATACTTGAACCTACCAGGCGCATCAAGAACAATGTATGTGATGGTTCCAAAATTTTCTTGCTTCAACCTGTAAAAGTAGGCGGGTAATTTAGAATACGACATTTCTACATTTCCGCCGATCAATTCCAAGGATTTCTATCTACATTGATACGCACTTTGATAATTAAGGTATATGTTGAATGTTTTTTGGACCTCAGCTTGTAAAACTTTTGTCGTGAAACAGTTGCCGAGTTTTATGAGGCTATCCCTTACGGAACGACCTATAGGTCCGCGCTTGCCTTGTCTATGATTGTCAGTCAATCACTCCAATCCACAAGTGTGGGTTTCAGTGTACGCAGTTATCTCAAAGTTCATGCAACGTTGTCCATCCCCAGCATCCACATTCGAATCAACAACATTCCTACCGACAACCTTCCATTCGTATTGTTCCGAAGTATAACATCATAGTTTAAACTTATCCTTTTCAGACCTAACGAGTTTCCACATGTAGTCGTGTTTCAATGCGTGGTAAATCATTTTATCCTTCATTTCTTCCTTGTCTCTATAATTTTACCAATAAACAATACATCTGGATTATCGGTCTGAAACGTCCCAGCACGTGGACATGGAGGAATTTGGGAAGGCTCCATTCGAGACCCTAAATGAGCACCTCTAATGCAATTAATACTTGCCATACTAAATGTGTGACCAGTGTCAGGGTTCTGTTGCAGAGGTGCTGTCAGATAACTCATGAAGATCCGCCAATAGTGAGGCCCGCTTGCATCGTTGTTTGCGTAAACTGTTGGCTTGTCCCATCTATATGGAGATTATGACTAGTATGACCATAATTATTCCAAAATGTCCTAGCTTCAGTCCCTGGTTCACACCTCCTACCACTAGGTTGCTAGCTGTACAGTGTGTAGGTCGTCTGAACTACATTATGCCGAGACGTTCCAGCTTCATTCATTGATGCACACATTCTAGCCATAGGTTGTTCACAAGAAGGTATGTGCAATGGCTGACTAATCATATTTGCAATAAATCCCCAATTGTAGCCACGTTCACTTGACAAGTCAATGACTCGATCACCTAAAGTTGTATTCGGTTGGATGACAATTTCATGAGGGGCTGAGACTGATGGAGAACATACAACATGCTCACAGGAATTCCGATTACAATAAAGTTCGGGTGTAAAATGCTAGGAGTAGTAGCACCGATCGAGACACTCGATCTTAGCACAGCGGAAGCTTATGCGATTTACGATATGAAACATAACTAATTAATCCTACGAGAAGGTTGAAGATTTACCTAAACGGAGAGGGATAGTAAATTGACATAGAGGGAGAAGCCCCGATCTTCCGGATTGTATCTCCAAGCGAAGACTGTTGGACGTCGATCCTCGCCGTAGAACCTCCTCGAATATGCACAAGAAAACCCTAGTTTTTCTTCTCTTAATGACTAGAACGAGAAACTAATTTTTCTCTTCTTTTAATGTATAAGTGGCGCCAATATTTAGTGTGTGTGAATTGTGTTGGGAGGAACTCTCTTTATATAGGAAAATAACTAGTCAAGAGAGTTAACCTTTTTACACCACAAATACCTATTCCCATAAGAAAAGGATATTTTTCCCACAAAATAAGAGATAAATTCCAAAAAATCAATCTCTTAATTTTCCATTAATTATCCAACAAATAGATAATTAATTAATTACACATGTGACATAATCCAGAAAAATTTCTTCACCAAATTATCCACATGTGGCGCCATTTTCAAGTCATTATTTTAATAGAAAATGTCTTTTCTATCTTACATACTATTTACCAAATAAATAATATTGCATATTCATTAAATAGACCAACTATTTAATTTATTCTCGAGGTTCCACAAAACGAGAAAACACTCGCGTGTTAGGATCCAACCCGGGGACCATGGACATATAACCAGTAGCTACAACAAATTAAATAAAATATTCATCGAACAGAATATTTCTACTTAATTCATTAATTCCGGAATTACGCCACCATAAATCCGAAACTAAACTCTATCGATTATAGATATAACTTATTCTCAAAACGTCGAGTCGAGTCGATAAGTGTCCATTGATATAATCATTTCATATAAACTAACCCTCCATAGACTATCCGTACTGAAGTAGGATTATTTCCGTAAACTTTCTTCACTACATCTTATCCTTATTTACCATCAACCCACTAGTGATCAATTAGTACATAACCAATAAGAACTCCCGGGATTGATCAGTTTCTAGGATTAACAAATAAGGGGATTGTCTTTCTACTTCCCGCAGGAAGGAATGGATTCCATATCTGTGAGATACACACTTCTCATTCATTCCCGAATAGTGCCAACGTGAAAGTGATTCGGACCGCGCCTCTTAGCGATCCTTAATGAACACATCAAACCCTATCCTGAAACAAGTGGGAGTCTGTAATCACTTCGGGATTAAGGTTAATCCATATATGATCATCTTGTGATTTAATAAGATTTCTCAATCACAGAATTATATGAGAAACTCAGATTAAATTGGTCTAGTCCTATATGACTCTCATTATATATAAATGCCCCATTTAGACAACCAATGTCGACGGTCCGGATAGAATGGTCACACCACAAAGTGTTCGGGGCGTATTAATGGTGGTTTAATCAATAGACCCCATACTTTGATTAACTTCACCATGGACTAACATTTCAAGTGTATCACCATAAACTTAATCCTCATGTGTGACACACACTAAGTTATATGGCTACATATGATACGACTTAGGGTTTTCAGTAGTGTATTACTTACAAGCACGAAGCATGTAATAAGATGAGAATAAATTTGTCATTTATTAATTCTAAAAACAATTACATAAATTGTCTTTCGGGCGCTACTTCCAACAATCTCCCACTTGCCCGTATAGACAAGCAACAATTGCCTTTCGGGCACTCTACATCTAACAATCTCCCACTTGCCCGTAAAGACAAGCAACAATTGTTTTTAGAGCACCACACCCTTATTCTTTCTATCCACAACATTCTCCCTCTTGCTTTAAAGCAGATGAGACATATCTCCTAATTTTAAACCAGCCAAGCGCTTATCAGTGACATTAGATGTCACACGACTTGGTAAACTGATCAGCTAGGTTGTCGGCTCGAGGCGATCTTTAGGACCGAAACGTCGCCTCTCTGCACGATCTGTCTGACCAGGTGGTATTTACTTTCAATATGCTGTCGGCCTCTTTTGACTGTGAAAATCATTTGCATGAGCCACCTCTCAACTATTTTCATAGTTAAATGGTATCGGCTCATCGAGACCTAGAATTACTTCCAGATCCAACAAAGAATTCCTCAAGCCATACTGCCTCTGTAGCTGCTCCGAAAGCTGCTATGTATTTGACTAACAGAGTCAAATTGGTAGTGCTAGATTGCTCCAGACTGTAGCTTCCATCACAATGAGTAAACACTGAGTCAGAGATCGATTCACGATCATCCTTAATCCGACAAAAAATCAGAATCAGTGTAGTCAATGACACTCAGGTTCGCACCCGAATACACAAGCATATGATTCCTCGTTCTTTAAAGGTACTAGAGGATGCACTATACTGCTACTTAACGTTCAAATCCATGATTCGGCTTTAATTTGACTTTATATTCTGACTTTCTCTATCCAAAAGAAAAACTATCCCATTTTCTCTATATCTGAAGATTGAGAGAATTATTCTGTGAGGGGTTGGGTAGGAAACCTCTCGTTGAATATCGCATACTAATATGTATTTTTATCTTAACCAATAAGATGGATGGGATACGGTCAACAACTTGTTCTCATGAATTCGACCGAATCAAATTCTAAAATATAGTCCACTTTTCTGATTCAGAGAAGCTTTGGCTCGTCAGTTCTTGAACTTCAGATAACACACCCATGTTGTTTCCAGTTGTTGCAGTGTTTTCTTTTATTAACACTAACGTCTACTTCTTTACCAATATTGATTCTCTGGTCTACAAAAGACTCATCAATATTATAGTCAAGCCCACACATTTCAAACATGTGGCTTTTAATGACCTAGAGGTTTGCTTTAATCCACCGATGGATATAAGCATAGGCAGTCAATCTGCCATTGGATTTAAGCTAAAACCTTTCTATTCTGAATGAATTCGAGCTCCTTTGTACGGCAAGAAAGTTTCGGGGCATCACCCATGTTAGTCTTTTTACTTTCCACGGAGTTAAGCAAGGCTAAGTGGTGAGAAAGTTTCAGGGCATCACCTCTTTTGAACTGTCTACTTATCAGGGAGTTACACCCAAAACCACTTGGCTTTGCTTTGAAAGTTAAACTTTCTCATTCATTCGTCTCTTCTACACGTAGATCCAATTACTCCCACTGGGCCTGAGACACTCAGGTGGTTCTATAAGAGTATGAACAGAACTGGAGTACCAAAACTCCATATACAGGTTTATGGCTTTAAACCAACCTCCTATTGTCAGAATCCTATACAGTCTTCCCTAAAAGACCATAGTTGATCAATCACCCCCAGTAGACTGTAAAGTCTGCATGATCACAACGGGTCAATGTCATAGAATACTTGATGATGACGAGGGAGAACAAATGTCGGACGGAGCCGGCAGAACAGAACTTATATTTTCAATCTAACGGGTGCCTCACTTCCGGCTGAGGATTTACCTGGCTACTGGGGACAAGAAAAGATGCTCTATTGAGCAGACCTAATGAAATTTTCTACGAGCTACCTACCAGGAGCCCCAATACAAAGCTTGGGGATTAGGCATGACACAGCGGATCAGAACGAATCAAACACACCCGAGGGAAAGCATGCAATTCTAAGAACCTCATCAGGCCGAGGGTTACCATGGAATTTAGTTTGAGATATTTGTTATTGTAATTTCAAACAACATTAATTTGTCGTTTGTTTCAAGGGATTTTCTCATACTATCACAAAATATGTAATACAAAACCCATACATTTGAATTTAATTTTCATCTTCCACTACAACAACAACATAATCAACTAATAACCAAACCAATAAAACACATTCGGTAAAAAAGTTTCGTTTATTACTACGAGCGATCACATTGACATCAACCAAAATAAGAATGTATCATTATCCAAATATCTCATCAATATATATCAACCAAAATAAGAATGTATCATTGACTACCATAATTATCCAACGAATGTCAATTCCATTATCGAAATATATCATCAAAATTAATCATTTCTCTACCCTAAAAATGCACATACTACACTACGCTAAAAATCGAAAATTTATAACGTTAACATACTCTATTCATGTGAACAAATAACAATAAAAACAAACACAATAAATAAATTTATTCAAACTTAAGTAAATGCTTACCCATTTCTTTAAAAATACAACTCCGGTGAAATAAAACAACGCAGCTCAAAAAGACAAATATGTTTTGTTTTGTTTTTGGTATCAATGCTGAATTTTTGGTGTAGTAATGGTGATTTTTTTGGAAGCAATGGTGATTTTTTGTGTGATGAAACGATGAAGACAAGAGTATGTGAAAAGAGTAAATAAGACATGATAAGTGTTTCAAATTGGACGTGTCCGTCCAAATTTGGATGTGCCGTCCTCTATTTGGACGAAGCGTTCAAATAGATTCGTTCAAAATTGGACGGTTTTATTGTTTTGGCCAAAATGGAAGGAGCCATTGAATGGATTGGGGCGAAAATGTATCAAAATTTGGAAGGGTTGACTGTATTTGGACGAAATCGTCCATATTTAGACGGGGAACCTGAAAAAAAATGTCAGACGTTACAGTGGTCTGATTTACCAATTTGCCTCATCCAACTCTTGAAAATTATCATTTTCATGCATGTCTTCTCGGGATAAGGGAAACAAGAATTACAGGTGAGCTACATACGGGAAAATTCTATCCTAGGGACTCCCTACTAGGGAACTGTCTACGGCAGCATCTGGACCACACAATTTCCACACACGGGGCACTGTGTATTCCACCTCAGGAAACTGTGTGATCCAGATCCTTCCACGTAGGCAGTTCCCTACTAGGGAGTCCCTACAGTAGAACGACCCCTACATACGATTAGCCCACTAGTGAGTATAGGTATCAACAAAAGTATATCCATAATTATTAACAAGAAAAGTAATAACACATATGTTTATTTTCGATTTTCCAACTTTATTTATATGCACTCCCTTAGTTTCCATTTAATTGTCATAGTTGCTAAAAATAATTTTTTTCTCTTTATCTGTCGTAGTTACATTTCCAAAGTATTATTTATTGTATTTTTCTACATCTATCCTTATTTATTAAGTGGTGGAGATTGAAAACAATATTACATTAATTATATTCAAACGATGTTATTATCATTTTGATGTTAAATCAAAGATTTAACTACTCTTCTTAATATATGTTTTTCACAACTATGACAGTTAAATAAAAAAGGGGAGTATTACTTAGTGAGATGTTGAAAATAAGACTGCATTAAATGTAGTGTTTTTTAAATCGTTTTATTGTTAAAGTCGTGTATTAACTATCTTTTTTAAAATGTGTGTTTTTGACTAATGTCTTAAATTATTATGAATAGAGGGAATGTTTATTAGTCAAACAACTCATTAATCAACATTTTCAGCGCTATGGTAGTAAGGTTGACAATTGACATGCTAATTATGTTTGATTATGTTCATAGTATTTATCTTGACATGACTTTTATTTACTGAACTCTTTGTATTATTCTACTAAATTATTGTTGTTCATAGGTTATTCCGCGCAATGCGCATTTAATTATACCCTAGGATAAGGCTTAAATGATGGTTAATTATTGGTGAATTCAAAAAATAATTATGGGTGAGTATAAAGGTAATAGTTTTGACTCCGATATGCAGAACTTTTCCTGATTTGCTTAATGATAATGGGAGAAAAATCAAATCAGCTTTATGAATCACATTGACCTTATTGCACTTTCGTATATGATCATCTCAAGATTTTTGACTTTTTAATTCACATGCTTCTATCACGGATTCAGGTTCTGGTGTGGGGCTGATTTTCCTGATTGTTTGTCATGTGTTCAAGTCTTACTACGACCGTCAGATGATTTGTCTGTTTTCTGCTGTTTAGCGTAAGACTGTCTTGCACTTTTGTCGTCCTTTGCTTTCTCTTCTTTTATTTTTGTCAAGCGCACGAGTAATTTTCCGACGCATTTATTGGCTAGGAATGGGTTGAGTCATGTTGGTCGTGTTGTTTGGAAAGCTTCTCCCCCTCATGATATAATTTTCGCTGTTATTACGGATTTGACTTAATAAAAAGACTTTTTCCTTCTAAAAAAAAGATTTTTGACTTTTTATTATGGTATCAACAAAAATATTCACTTGATGGTGATATTTGAAGATAATCCACTTATAATATGATTTTCCACTGAAAGACTTTGAGCATGGCTACAACCTAGCCATAATTAACGCTCTTTATGTTTAGTGAAAGCAAGATTTAGTTTATCTTGTTGAAAAGAAAAAGCATATGTTAATATAATTAGTTATTAAAGTTTACGGTAACACTCGTTGCACAACGGCGTAATAAACTTTTATAGTATTGATTATGATGATATTAATCATACTACTTAGTTTTATACCATGTATAACGCTTATGTTTCGAATACCGAGTTTTTATCTGAAAAATTAACGTTTGGCATTTGACATTTAGAGTAAATCATAAATCCATGCCGTTCTCATGTCATATTAGAATAATTAAAGAACTCACGAAAGAAAAGAATCAGGTAAGAGACTCGGGAAAACTGACTCTCAAGGTCTTCCATTAACCAACGTAACCAAAATACACATGTTGTCAAACTAGTATTATAAATAACTGTTAACATTTATTACAACTGAAATTTACTAAAAAGAAAACTGCTAAAACACAGAACTTCAAAACTTCATTTTTAAGATTGTTTTTCATGCTCATCATCCAACTCATCTTCAACCTAAGTGTCTTTTTATTCCAAATAAAAGAATGAGCACCGGCCGAATGCTAAGTAAGTAGAAAGAAGATCAAAAGAGAGATTAATGTTTGCCAAATTTACAAAACAGTTTAAGAACATAACTTGAAAAAAAAACTTAAAACATCCTTAAAAACATATCTGTAAACATAAAGAAATCCACTTTAAAACCAACTTGGACAATGTATAAAAAAACATGTCTATTACCTACGTTCAATTCATCTTGAACAACTTGGAAATCCGCATACTTGTTCATTCAGTAACTACTTAACAAATTCGAGTTCTTCTCATGTTCTTGTATTGTCTTTCGTATTCGGGAATCGCTAACAACTTGGAAATCCACATACTTGTTCATTCAGTAACTACTTAACAAATTCGTGTTCTTGTCATGTTCTTGTATTGTCTTTCGTATTCGGGAATTGCTTAACTTGAGGGCATGCTGTGACCAGAAAAAATGCAGCAGCCGGGTTTTGAACCAATGACCACAAGTATAGCAGTAATACTTCTAACCAGTTGAACTAAATAAGCAATTACACTAGAATTTGTCAGAAATAAAATATATATATACACGATCTTTAATATTGTTAGTGGGGTATTTTAGTAACTTCGCACGAAAAGTTGAGTAGGGGCCTTGCACCCCCACTTTTCTACATTGGGTCCGTCCCTGGCTATGACACGGAGAACATGACTAGTGATGCATCCAATGTGGGGCTGGGTCACGATACTCCATTCGGTACATGGTCTTAGAAAGGACATGGGGAATACAACTAGCACACATCCGACATGGGACTTTGAATACACATAGTACTCCGTTCAATACATTGCAAGGTCACTAACTATAAATAAGTAGGAGTACATAAAGCACATAAGTTCAGGTTGAAGTCCATATATATATATAGCCTACGAAAGCACGCGAAATCCGTAACAACACCGAACTCACAACATATCTACCATATAAGGTACCCAGACGGTACATCGTGTTTCTTATCTAGTAGCAACCATGAATAATCGTCTTCACAAAAATATAAAAGCACATAAGTCAGGTTCATTTTACATCTTTCTAACCACCTAAAGTAGCACATAAAAGGCCAACACCATAAACAACACCAACCTTCCAAAACCCAATCACCATCTACTAAATGAGGCATAGAAAACAAACTGCAGAAATTTCTAGAAAAATATATAATACCAGAAAATACTTTGTATTGCACAGAATAAGCACATAACGGAACTAGAGATTTTCCCAGACACTACCTGGCTCGCTAAGGCGAGTCTGGAAAACCTACAGATTTGTTTCTACTTTATCAGTTATCGGTAAGATGCGACACATATCCCTAAACTAACAAATTACATGCAGAAACTTGAAAAACAATTTAAACAATAAAAATAATGTCTATTTTATAAGAAGACTTCTTTACCTTATAGGTGAACCGAATCTACGTACCGAACAACAACCAACTTCCAAATATACGAATCTACAAACAAGAAACAAATCTAACAGGAATCATACGAAAATATAACCTAAACAAGATCAAAACCAAGAACCATTACGAAAAGACTAGATGTTTACCTTCTAACAACAAATCTGGATGCGCACCTGCTTCCGGAATGAAACGATCTCATCACTATGTTTTGCAAAACAGAATTAACGCAGTTAGAACAAATTGGAAAACACGAACTGATGATAGGTGGGCCTATTGGGCCGGGTTATCCATAGTTGGGCCAGGCCCAAAGTTAGGCAGTCAAGATAATGAATTGGCACGGCAAGACCACAAGTGCTGACCAGATTATCGGAGGAGCAGGGCTCCATCATACGCTGCGCAGAAGTATATCTCTAGACAGAATGATCGGCTGCGCAGAAATGTTTCTAGACAGAATGCTCGGCTGAGTGCAACGAAGACCGAGTCAACAGCGATACAACCACTTATAAACATGGGCAGACCCCCACGATCAGCAACATACAGAGATAACCGGTGCTAACTTCCCATCACGCAAGGAAGACAATCACGGTCTACAACTATATAAGGAACACCCTGAACTACGAGGGGGACTTGATTCCAGTTTATTGCTTAAATTGGATACGTAGGCAGCTCTCTCAAAATTTCAGTCCAAATTTATACCCAAATATTATTATTCTTATACAGTTTTCCTAATTAGAATTACCCGATTACCCGTTTGTAATATTCGTACAACATCATTTGGCGCTAGAAGGAAGGTTTATTCTAGTTAGTGAGTGATTATTACGGAAAAATGGCAAGAAATCAAGGAAATTCGAAGAAGCAGCAAAATCAACCCGAAAAGGAAAAAATTGGAGAAAAAAGCCCAGATCGAAATGACCAAGATACTGGAAAGAGAGTTTTGGAAGAAGGACAAACGAGCAACCCAGACGCAGTTAAACAAATGTTGGTAGAGAATCTGGCCAATCTCAAAGGAGAAGAGATAAAGGCCATATTTGAGGCAGTTTTGAAAGCGAGGAATCAGGATAATGACGTTTCTGAAGCACATACTCCGCTTCAAACTACCAAAAAAGAGAAACAGGAAGCAGAATCTAGCATTAAAGTGGTGGTTACTCACCCAGGTGGTGATAACGCCCGAGCAGAATTAGATGCTATGCTTAAGCCGAAGCAAGATGAGCTTAGGCTGGTGCCTCCTTTCACTGAAGACATCGACGCATTTCTGTGTCCTCCAGGATTTAAAATCCCAAAGATCCAAGCATATGATGGAACTAAGGATCCATATGACCATATGCACCAGTACATTCAGCACAAGAATTTGTATAACGCTGCAGAAGAGATGAAATGCCGGGCATTTGCTACTCTTCTAACAGGAAAAGCAAGAGATTGGTTCAACAAGTTGAACCCCAGATCCATACCAGATTTTCCAACTCTGACCAGAAATTTCATGCATGCATTCATCGCAGCAAGACCTTTCCAGAGAAACCGCACCTATTTGTTGACCATTAGGCAAAGAAGTGATGAAACGGTGTTGCAGTTCATCAAGAGTTTCAACGGAGAGTCATCCCAGATAGCAGATCTGGATGATAAATTTTTGGTAGCATCCTTCGTGGCAAGTCTCAGAGAAGGACGCCTACACGCAAAGCTGAGCAGCAAAAATCCGGGTATAATGGAAGAATGTCTAGGAAATTGCATACAGACATTGCCAAGGCGAAGAGGCTAACAGAGCCAAGAGGGAAGAATCCCACAGGGATTCTAAAAAAGGAAAGACTGATGATAAGACCGACAAAAAGAGAAAGTCTATTTGGGATAGGATAACCAACCCCATTTCGGAAAGAAAGGTGCTTTGCAGGACAGAGACCTCATTCCTCTGAACAGGTCCCGTGACCAAGTTTTGGCGATCATGGAAAAGAAAGGAATCGCCAAGTCTCCTCCTCCATTGCGAGGTCCAAGGGAGTAGAGAGACCACACCAGGTGGTGTAAATACCATAAAGATATCGGACATGAGTGCAGGGACCTAATCAGAGATATAGACGCAGCGGCAATGGAAGGAAAGATCGATGAGTGCATCGATCGAGCACAGGGAGACAATCCCAGAGGAAGGAGAGAGTTTAAAAGACAGCACAACAGTCACGACAGGTACAACCAGAGGAGACACAGGGATCCGTCTCCGGACGCAGATGGAAACAGAGAAAACGCCTTAATCAACACTGTGAACACGATTGTGGGTGGACCAGGAGGAGGTAGTAAGGCTGCTCAGGAAGATAAAAGGGGCAGCGTAGAAAAAGGCGGAGAAGCGAAAAAGCAGAAAGTAATGGGAACCGTTCAGTACGGTCCTAGAGATGCTCTACCAGCCGTCGTGAGCAACGAAGGACTGGTAATAGAAGCGGTTATTCAGAAAAATCTGGTTAGAAGGATCTGCGTAGACACGGGCAGCGCAGTAAACGTACTTTATTACAGTGCGTTCCAAGCAATGAAGCTAACAGATTCGGAGTTAACTCCCGTCTCAACTCCTCTTTTTGGATTTACCGGGCCACCCATACATCATGTGGGTATGTTAAAGCTACTGATGACTTTTGGCAAAGGACCACAGAGCAGGACTCTAGTGGTCAATTATGTGGTGGTGAAAGCCCCATCTGCATATAATGTGATTCTTGGAAGACCAGCACTGATTGATCTAAGGGCAGTGGTTTCACCGGCACACAACAGTATGAAGTTCCCAACTTTTGAAGGAAAAGCCACTGTAAAAGGGGATGTGGATGCTGCTAAGAACTGCTATACAGCCACGATCAGTGGAAAAATGAAGGTGCAGCAGGTGACAATGGAAGATCTAGTTCCGGATGAAGAAAAGAGTCGGGCAATCCAATGATCCCGTGGAATCAATAACGCTAGATGAACCGGATCCTGAGTCCACAATCAGCATAGGATCATGAATACCTGCTGAACAGAAACGTATGCTGGTCAGAATTTTGAAAGATTATAAGGATGTGTGTTCATGGAAAGCAAGTGACATGCCTGGACTGTAAATAGAGTTGGCTGTCCATAAGCTCAACATCGACCCAACCAGGAAACCAGTGAAACAAAAGAAGAGATCTTTTGCCCCAGAGAGGATACAGGCTATCCAGCAGGAAGTGGAAAAATTGTTGCAGGCCAACATGATTAAAGAAGTTATCTACACAGAATGGCTAGCAAACCCAGTGTTAGTCAAGAAACCAGATGGCAGTTGGAGAATGTGCGTGGACTTCACAGATTTAAACAAAGCATGTCCTAAAGATAGTTATACTTCCCCTAGAATTGGCAGGCTAGTAGATTCTACAGTTGGCTATGAGATTTTTGCTTTCTTAGATGTTTATAATGGATATCATCAGATTATGATGGATCCTATAGACGCTGTAAAAACCGCTTTTATTACTGAATTTGGTTCCTATTACTACGTGTCTATGCCTTTCGGATTAAAGAATGCAGGGGCTACCTACCAAAGGGCAGTCAATACCATTTTTAAACAACAAATTGGCAAATCAATGGAAGTATATGTAGATGACTTATTGATCAAGAGCAGGACTCTTGACCAATATTTGAAAGATGTAACAGAGATTTGTCAAGTCTTGAGACAAACAGGAATGAAGCTGAATCCAAAAAAATGCACTTTTGGAGTGAGATCAGGCAAATTTCTGGGTTATATGATATCTAAAGAAGGTATCAGGGCCAACCCTGATAAATTAGAAGCTTTAAAGAACATGCCTGAACCGAAGAATATCAAGGAAGTTCAACGATTAACAGGAAGATTAGCAGCGCTAAACCGATTCTTGTCAAAATCGGCACAGAAGTCATTACCATTCTTCAAAATTCTCAGGAAGGCCAGCCCATTTGAGTGGAATGAAGTAAACGAGCTTTTCAGGAGTTGAAAGATCATATCAGTCACTTGCCAACTTTAACTCCTCCTCAGGAAGGTGAGATACTGTTTCTTTACTTGTCCTTTTGCAACGAAACAGTAAGTGCTGTGTTGGTAAAGCAACATGGCATGATACAAAGGCCAGTATATTTTGTAAGCAAAGCCTTAAAAGGACCTGAGATCAGATATTCTGAGGTGGAAAAATTGGTCTTGGCCCTAGTGCATGCCACAAGGAAACTAAGGCCGTACTTCCAAAGTCATCCGGTGATTGTGTTGACAAATAAACCGTTAAAGCAAATTTTGGATAAACCAGATAAGTCTGGAAGGTTAGCAAAATGGGTAGTTGAATTGGCAGGATTTGATATCGAATACAAACCAAGAACAGCAATAAAAGCACAAGCGTTAGCTGATTTCTTGCCAGAAGAAAAAGCCTTAGCTATAGAGCAAAAAGCTGAACAGAACAAGGCTAAAAAGAACAAAACTGAACAGTGGCAGCTTTATGTGGACGGAGCCTCCAACAAAGAAGGAGCAGGAGCAGGACTCCTACTCATTAGCCCAAAAAGTGAAGAGTTTCCATACGCTCTTCATTTTGACTTTCAAGCCACTAACAATAAGGCAGAGTATGAAGCTTTGATAACGGGATTAAACCTAGCACAGAAGTTAGGTGTGCAAAACTTGAAAGTCTACACAGACTCACAACTGGTAACAAATCATATCAAGGGAGAGTATGAAGCAAAAGAAGGCCCCATGAAAAAGTACCTTGCAGTGGCATAGAGAAAATTGCAAAATTTCTTAATGATAGAAGTGGAACAAATAACGCGAGCCCAGAATACCAGAGCAGATGCTTTATCAAAGCTAGGATCAAATTTTTTATCCAACAAAAAGGTGTTGGTCGAGCAATTGAAGCAGAAGAGTTGTGATGAAATCGAAGTACAACCAATAACACAGCCAGAAACCTGGATGGATCCAATTGTGATGTATCTGAGGGATGGGAGACTTCCTGAGGATAAGATACGAGCCAGAAAGTTGATAAGACTCTCAGCCAGGTATGCTCTGCTCAACGATGTTCTGTACAGAAGATCTTATGCAGCACCTTGGTTGAGATGCGTCACTCCTGATGAGGGAGATTACGTATTAAGAGAAATCCATCTCGGAATTTGTGGAAATCATTTGAGAGCAAGAGCTCTGGCCAGAAAATGTAGGCTCTATGGGTATTATTGGCCAGAAATGCAAGATGATGCAGAAAATCTGGTCAGGACTTGCAGGACTTACCAGGTGCATAGTAACTTATCACACAATCCTGTGCAGGAGATGATACCGATTGTGTCTCCATGGCCTTTTGATCATGAGGAGTAGACTTAGTGGGTCCACTACCCCGAGCACCGGGAAGTTTCAAGTTTCTAGTGGTGGCAGTGGATTATTTCACCAAGTGGGTGTAAGCTGAACCTTTAACCACCATCACAGCCAACCAGATACAGAAATTCTTGTGGACAAATATTCTGTGCAGATATGGAATTCCAAAAGTACTCATCTCTGATAATGGCACACAGTTTGAGGATCAAGGAGTGCAAACCTGGTGCACAAACCTAGGAATCTCCCAACACTTCACATCAGTGGCCTATCCCCAAGCCAATGGGCAAGTAGAGCAGACCAACAGGCAGATAAAGCAGGGATTGAAGAAAAGGTTGGAACAAGAGGGGTCTCATTGGGTAGACCATCTTCCAAACATCTTGTGGGCATATAGAACCACCCCAAATGCTGCTACACGGGAAACTCCATACTCCTTAGCATATGGATGTGAGGCGGTCATACCAGCAGAAATTGGACACAAGTCTCCCAGGACAGAATTATACCGTCCCGTAAACGCGAGATAAGAGTAGACATGTTGCATGTCAAGGACGAGCTAGAACATAAACGCGATATTGCACTGATACAGATGGCCAAATACAAGCAGCGAATTGCCCAATATTACAACTCCAAAGTTAGAGGTACGTATTTTAAAGAAGACAATTTAGTGCTGAGGCGAAATGATGCCAGTAAGCAAGGCCCCACTGGAAAGCTAGACCCAAATTGGGAAGGTCCTTATAAAATTATCAAAGTACATGGAAAAGGATCCTATCAACTAGCTAATGCCTCTGGCAAAACTGTTCCTAGAAGTTGGAATGATGTTCATTTAAGGAAATTTTTTCCTTAAAGTAATTTCATTTTTTGAGTAATGCTATCTTGAATATAGATCTCTGTTAATTCTGTGATTATTATGTGATATTTTAACTTGTGTTGAAACACGAAACTAAAAACAGAACGTGGCGGCGCAAGAAAACAGACATATCAAACTTGCAGCGCAAGGATTCTGGGCAGAAGTCCCACTTAAAAAATGTAAGTGTCAAACTTGCAGCGCAAGGGCATTCTGGGCAGAAGCCCAACTTAAAAAAAACAGACATATCAAACTTGCAGCGCAAGGATTCTGGGCAGAAGTCCCACTTAAAAAATGTAAGTGCCAAACTTGCAGTGCAAGGGCATTCTGGGCAGACGTCCACCTTAAAAAATGTAAGTGCCAAAATTGCAGCTCGCAAGGGCATTCTGGGCAAAAGTCCCACCTTAAAAAAAATGTAAGTGCCAAACTTGCAATGCAAGGGCATTCTGGGCAGAAGTCCCACCTTAAAAAACACAAGTGTTAAACTTGCAGCGCAAAAAATTCCTGTGCAGAACACATAATTAAAGAATATTAATATCGAACTTGCAGAGCAAGAGTATCCTGAGCAGAAAATATTTATGTTCTATGCAGCATATACAGAAAGAATAAAGAAGCTAAGGATAAAGATCCTAATTTCTTTGCAGCGCAACAAGAAGATAATACTCTAAACAGAGAATATCGAAGTCAATGCTCTAAATAGATAATATCAAATTCAAAGGTTATTACAGACAGAGTTATTATATCAAAAGCTGCACAGTGCAGCAAAATTCAAAGTTTTAAGAAAAAATGTAAATTAAGAGGCAGGAGGAGCTGAGCAGATTTCTCGGAAGGCTGAGCGGATTTCTTTTTAGCGTACTTGCTAATTATGTCTTCTCCACTCTTGTATTCATCATATCACTTCGTGAAAATCTCGCCCGCTTTCTTATCATACAACCTGTGATTAGGGAGAGTGTTAATCACCAAGTCAGCAGGTTTGGCCTCATCGACACCGAGTGTGTATCCTCTGCGCAGCGCCGGAGCTAGGATGATTTGGATTTCCTCATAAGTTTGAGGAGAAGACTTGTACCCAGCAACAACTTTCTGGACAATGTTCTGGGCAGGAATTTCCTCCATCTACCTCAGAGTTTCGTCAAAATCAGCTTTCATTTTCTTGACTGTGGTAAGATGTTGCAGGTGCTCCTCATTCATTATCTCCAGCCGTTGATCTCTCAATTTCAACTGCTCCTCTTGGGTGAATATCAAACCCTCAGCTTTGGCAAGATCGGATTTCAATTTCTCAATCTCCAGACGAGCAGCAAGGTTAGATTCTTCCAAACTGGCCACCTTAGCATTGGCCTCGTCCAACTGAACCACTTTTTGTTGCAAGGCAGAAATGTCCCCAGCCATGCTAGCGGTCTTCTTGTGCAAGGCTTTGCCCAGGCGGTAGCACTGCAAAAAAGAAAAGTTTAAAAAATAAAATAAAAAATGATATGATGAAACCTTCTAAAACCACTTACAGAGTCAGCAAAGTCATCAGCAGACATATCCTCAAAATTGAAGGAAGAACCACTTGCAGAACTACCAGAGGAAGTGGATCTGTACCTCTTCTTCTGTCTTTGGGAAACAGACCTGAGAGGCACTGCGTTCAAGCCAGTGGACTGGGCACCAGGAAGATTTTCATCAACAGTCAGATCCACAGGATTAACTGTGGTCAGAGTATTCTGATCAGAAGAAACTGCAGTAGAGATGTTTTCCTGAGCAGCGTTATCAGAGTTAAGGCCTCTCTCCGCATTTTCTTGCTGACCAGAACCCTCACCTCCTTCAGGAATAACGGACAGGGTCCGTTCAGAATCTTCCGCCGTTTGCTCTGCCTCTTTCTCCTCGTCGATGTCGATGTTGATCAGATCGTCTACATTGGCCACTACAAAGAGTAAGAATAGTCAAAATATATTCATAAAGCAAAAGCAGGAGTAAAGACAAACATACATTTTCGATATTGTTTCTTGGTAAATTCTACATAACCACTAGGCCCCGCAGTGAGAAGCTGGGCAGCATCCACCAATGCTGAGCTGATAGTGCTCAACGTCAAAGTGATGTTATTGCTGGAAAGGTATTTAACCAGAGCTTCATCTATATGATCCTCCAATTTATCCTTCATGGAGGAAGAATTCCAATGACCAAGATCCACCCCAGTGTTGTGCTTTACAAAGAAGAAACACTCTGACCATTTCTTCTTGGTCTTATCTTTGCTGGACAGAGGGGTGATATGCGCTAACCTACCGGATCTACGACAAAAATGGTACCATCCTCCACTACCTTGTGTAAATTTGCACTTGTAGAAATTCCTAAATAACTTTACAGAAAAGGGGTGGTGTTCAGACGACACCAAATCATGAAACCTACCAGAAATTTAACACTGTTTGGATGTATCTGACCAACTCCTAGTTTGTAGTACTTCATTACCTCAATATATCCAGGGGAAAGAGGAAACCTTAACCCACTATGGAGCTGATCAGCATATACGGTACAGAAACCTGCGGGGGGGTTGTAAGCGTACTCCGTGGATTTAGGAAGAAGAACTGCAAAGGGCTCAGTCTGAATCTTGTATGTTTTCAATAGACTGGCCATTTCTGTTTTGGTCATTTTGCTCGAGACACCATGGCAGGCCATTATCTCCTTGGTTATATCGAATCGATTGATTTCTCTCTTCAATGTATTTAAGAAGGCAGTATGGTCTTCTAGGTACTGATGAACAATTGAAGTGGGAGTGAAAACCCCGGGAGGCAGAAGGTGAGAAGGCAAAAGACACAGTGGGTTATCTCCAACAGTGGATGATTGAGGTTTATTACAGTTTCAGGGCAAAAAAACAGGGTTAGAGGAATTCACTTCCTCACTCTCTATGGCCCTAGAAATTTTTTCTAGAGACTCAAACAATTTTTCGATAGAATCGCTTGCCCTCAAAGACATGAATGGAATGAAGATTTAAAAAGAAGTAAAAGAACAAACAGAAAGGGACTTACTTGTAACTGCTGAGACGCTATTCCAAAGGTCTGATATAAAGTGGCGTTTGACAAGAGGGGTGATTATATGACAAGAAGTGGATACGACGCAATGGCTCAATTAACAGTTATAACGATGACCAAGCATGACCTGGCCTCGTTTCACAAGATAATAATGACAGAGATAAAACGTTTCATACTAAGGCGGCTATTAAGCAGTCCACCCTAGTCTGGGGGGACTTATGATGATAGGTGGGCCTATTGGGCCGGGTTATCCATAGTTGGGCCAGGCCCAAAGTTAGGCAGTCAAGATAATGAATTGGCACGGCAAGACCACAAGTGCGACGACCGTATTATCGGAGGAGCAGGGCTCCATCATACGTTGCGCGAAGTATATCTCTGTAGACGAATGATCGGTACTGCGCAGAAATGTTTCTAGACAGAATGCTCGGCTGAGTGCAACGAAGACCGAGTCAACAGCGATACAACCACTTATAAACGTGGGCAGACCCCCACGATCAGCAACATACAGAGATAACCGGTGATAACTTCCCATCACGCAAGGAAGACAATCACGGTCTACAACTATATAAGGAATACCCTGAACTACGAGGGGGACTTGATTCCAGTTTATTGCTTAAATTGGATACGTAGGCAGCTCTCTCAAGAGTTCAGTCCAAATTTATACCCAAATATTATTATTCTTATACAGTTTTCCTAATTAGAATTACCCGATTACCCGTTTGTAATATTCGTACAACATCACGAACGAAGATGAAGGTGGAGCAACCAAGTTCCGGAATAACGCTAGTTCGCCGAGGTAAATTGCTCGAAACTCGAAGATTCAAAAAACGCGAAGCTGAAAAACTGAGACCTTAGGGCTACTTAGAAAGAAAAGAGAAAAGAAAAAACAAATTCAAAAAAGACTAAACCACCCTGTAGAAAGAGGTGAAAGATTTAAAAAATAAATAAATAAATAAATAATAGTATCAGTGCATGGTGAGGATACACTTGGAATTTTGTTTCCACTAATTTGTGAGGAAGGTTTGGAGGGTTCAAAGATGAGGATGAGGCATTTCCCAGCTTTTCCTCTTGTCGCTTGTCTTTTTCCACTATTTCGTTTTTCCATGAAGAAATCCTGCAATAATAAAAATTAATAAACAAAAAAAATAGGTCCAATCATATTAAATAATTTGTAGCATATGGCTGGATGTATGCAATAGCTGGACCTCAATAACGAAACAGTACTTTTCAATTATGTTGGTAAGAGATATTATGTTGAAAAATATTATAACAAGTGATAAATAAATAAATCGAAAACAGTAGTTATATGTGTGATATAAAAATAAATTGTTTTACATCAATATTAAATTATTTTTTTTTTGAAAGGAACATCAATATGCATATTGATCTTATGTATCCAAAAATGATAATCCAAGACGCATACGTATTCATATTTATGCCCCTCATCAAAGTAAGATTTAATAAATGTAAAAAAGAATTCATGTCTTACAGTCGACTAAAAAACTAATGAATTCAATCTTTTACTTAAGAAAAATGATACATACCTTTTATTTTATTTTAAAGAAAGATTTCATTTTATTAATATGCGTGGTAAATAAAAATGTTTAAATCAATGTCATATATTTACATCGATAATGTTGCAGGGTATAGGTATTCCTCTTTAAAACATACAAGGGCAAATTAAGTGTGGAAAAAACCGTCATAGTTGGAAAAAATTGCAACTATCTATGCTCTAAAAAAACTATAGTCCCCAAAAAAAAAATAAAAGAAGAGTACATCAAACCAACCACTAAAACAAAAGTGATCAAAATCTGTAAAACTTCAAATTAATTCTCCGAGTCTTCCTCAGTCATAGATGCGTGAAAAATATATAATGCAGTTGAGCATGCATCTTAATCATTAAGGACGTAGCTGTGTGTTAAGATAGGGGGCTAAGCCTGTAACGCCCCGTCTCGGACACCGAATTTTATCCGGAAAATGAAATGTTCGACACACGACATTTAAAGAAAACCCTAAACCTCACGTAGGCCTTACATCATATCAGAGTAATTAACAATAAATGCGGAAGTAAAAACAATCTAAAGACTCGGGAAAAAGACCCTCAGGGTCTTACATATAACAACTCAACCAGAAAGTAACTGTTGTCAAACTATATCATAAATAACTGAAATAAATACTAGCATCCCAAATGAACATTCATGTCTTAGAAGAAAGGAACGACTATAACAACTGGCAACAATGCCTTATTCAAATGTATTAAAACAATAAACTAGAACATAAACTCCATAAGCTCCAATCCTAAGCCGGATCTTCGAACTCTTCCTCCAAAACATCACCAACCTGCATATCTTCTTATTCCAAAAGAGGACTAAGCTCATGCATAAGCTTAGTGATACGAATCGAGAACGAAATTTTCCCTAGGATCTTCTAAAGGAATCAATAACGAGCTCGAAACAACGATCTTAGATAATCCAACCTAAGAACGTTGGCAAGAAAGCCACAACGCTTGCTCAAGGCGCTGATAAGTTCTCTAAGGGGTGGAACTCTACAACGAAGAGATCCTCAATCGCAAATGATAACAAGTCAAAAGACTCAATAAAAGTTTCACTCAAAATTCAACTGTCTGTAAAAGAACCACCTAGGTGCCTTATATAGGCTACAGACTCCAAGACCAATTGCCAATTTAGCAATGTGGGACAAATAACAATGAATAAAAATAATGAAAAAAACAAAAGACTATCTAACCAATGTGGGATAATAAAAAACTAATGACTCAAATAAATACTAAAGAGTTTATTCAGGCCAATAACATAAATAATTGCGCATCTTCGGCATCACCATGAATTTCTGATTTTTCTTCCTTCGGAAGCCCTTCATGGATCACATCAATTCCTCCCGGTTGGAATGGATTCGTCCTCGAATCAATAAGGCGTCATAAAATCGAGCACCATCACCATCAAAACTTGAACAAACACAAAAGATCACCAATCGAATACCAGGATTAAATGTGAGTCGAATAAATAAATTCTCACCCGTGTCATGCTTTGTTGCGTAGTCACGCTTCAAAAATGCATCATCATAATAGTGGGACATTGATTTAATAAACCTGTGGATAACTTCCTGTGACGGAACAAAATAATAATGATGGCAAGTCCCGGTCGAATAAGTGTCAATAAACTCAGAAAATAGATCAGAATAAGTATGCTCCGGTTTGCCACTAATGTGATCACGGTCAAGGACCACCGTAGGCAACGAGCTCTCCTCAATTGGATTATCGCCGTGTACCTGCAAAGACAACAAGGACGAACTCGAACGAGTATTTATTAAACTAAGAGCTTCATTTTCCTCCTCCACTTTCTTCTCCACAATCTCCACTAATGTTGGCTCATTCTCGGTATTCATCTCCATTACACTCTTATTGTCATCGTTTTTCAACTCATCCTCTCGAATGTTAACAACCTCTTCATTTTTCTGTTCCACCAATTCTTTTTCTTTTTCGGTGTCAAGTTTCAAACGAGCTTTTTTTTCCATTACATGCTCCTCAAAGGTTTTAGCGACCCGAACCTTATCTTTGTGAGCCTCTTCGGGGGATGACGGAAGAAGTTTAAATCTTTTCCGTCTATGGCATACTGTGTATCTGTCCATGGGATCATTATATGCCACCTTCCTAGAAGTTTTCCATGGTTCCCCAAGGAGATTCTGGCTCTCGGGCATCGGAACTACATCACATAACACCTCATCTTCATATATACTTAATTTGAATGCAATCAATGCATGTTGGGTAACTCGTATCGTCCCCTTATCACTAATCCTCTGCAACTCATAATGGTAGGGATGAGGAATAGTGGGAATCGATAACTTACTGATCACATACGTGCTAACTAAGTTAGCACAATAGTCTGGCTCAATAATCATAGAACATCGCCTCTCACCAATTAAACAACGTGTACGAAAAAATCTCTTTCAACAACACCTTGCACAGTACTATCTCTTTCTGACATTATGCAAGATTCGACCTCACAACTCTTGTGTTTGCATTCACCCTCTCTCTAAGTTGTAAAGTAACCCCTTTTTCAAACAAATCGGAGAATCGAGCAAAGTGTAACAATCGAAACCAACGATCTAGACTAGACAACTAAGAGGTAGGTTCAGAGATTGGGTAAAAAGGTATGGAAGTGTGTGGAAAAATGTGCGAAGAGACAATAGGTGCAAGAAATAAAAGCATGAAAGGAGGAACAAGGAGAAAGTAAGGAAATTTGTTGACAACAAAATTTCACAGGTGTGAAAAATTTCACACCAGTGTGTGAAAGGTCATATTTTATGGGTCCTTTTTTTTGGGACTGTGGCCGACTAATATAAAATAGGGGAAACTCAAAAAATACCCTATTTAGGTAAAAATGATTTTCCTATATACCCCTCTTTTTCAAAATTTTATTTGTGCCCACCGCCTTAAAATTGTACGGTACCGCTGTTATGTTCGACGGTATTGCCTAAATTGTCTTCTCCACCGTTTTTCATTTGGACGGCACCGCAGAAGAGTTGGACGGTACCGCTCAACATTTAGACGGCACCGTCCTTCTTTTGAAATTACTATCAATTCAACCTTTAATCAGATTTTTTTTACATTTCCCTGCCAATTTGCCATTTCCATCCGTTTTTTGTGCAGACAAGGAAACCCGTCATCCTCCTCCACCCATTCTTCTACCGATAAACCACCCCTCTTCTCCTCCTCCACCCGTTAATCTCCATTATCGTCCTCCTCAAACTGTAAAACACCATTGTTGGTCTCTCCTCCTCTCCTAATCTACATTCATAATCGTGTATTGCCTCCGCACAATTGAAAAAAGAAGCAAAAAAGAAGAATCCATTGAAGACCAAGGGTTTTGAAGTTCTCAATCAAACGATTATTCAAGCATACGTATTTTTCAAAGGTTGGAAATGGCAGCGAAATGTAAAAAAAATCTGATTAAAGGTTGAATGGATAGTAATTTCAAAAGAAGGACGGTGCCGTCTAAACGTTGAGCGGTACCGTCCAACTCTTCTGCGGTGCCGTCCAAAAAGAAAAGCGGTGGAGAAGACAATTTAGGCGGTACCGTCGAATATAACAGCGGTACCGTACAATTTTAAGGCGATGGGCACAAATAAAATTTTGAAAAAGAGGGGTATATAGGAAAATCATTTTTACCTAAATAAGGTATTTTTTGAGTTTAAATAAATCAAAACAATTAGAAAGAAAAAAAAAACCTTTCTTTAGGCTATACGATCAATTTGCAGCAGGTAATTAACAAAACAAATAGGAATATAAAGTCAAATAACAAGAACGCTAATTGAATAAATTTTTATTTTTTTTTTGGTCTTATACGGCCTTTCTTTAGGTCAACTTCTTTTTGGTTGTGGCCGAACTAGGGAATGAGAAAATTAGAAAGGAGGAATCAAATATGAATCAGGCTGGTGCAATTTCAATGAGGCTTTTTTTTTTTGGTATGGAAGAAAACGCAGGCACAAACAAGAACAAGGCTGGATTTATGTTTTTTATTAGAATAATGATGATATGCAAGAACGGAAAAAAACAAATCAGAAACGGAAAGGGATATTTGATTACCTTTAGTTAACCGAAAGCTCTGATATCAAATGATACGAATCGAGAACGAAATTTGCCCTAGAATCTTCTAAAGGAATCAATAACGAGCTCGAAACAACGAGATAATCCAACCTAAGAACGTTGACAAGAACGCCACAACGCTTGCTCAAGGCGCTGATAAGTTCTCTAAGGGGTGAAACTCTACAACGAAGAGATCCTTACTCGCAAATGATAACAAGTCCAAAGACTCAATAAAATTTTCACTCAAATTTCAACTGTCTGTAAAGGAACCACATAGGTGCCTTATATAGGCAACAGACTCCAAGACCAATTGCCAATTTAGCAATGTGGGACAAATAACAATAAATAAAAATAATGACAAAAACAAAAGACTATCTAACCAATGTGGGATAATAAAAGACTAATGACTCAAATAAATACTTAAGTGTTTATTCAGGCAAATAACATAAATAATTGCGCCTCTTCTGCATCACCATGAATTTCTGATTTTTCTTCCTTCTGAAACCCTTCATGGGTCACATCACTTGGTAAGGAGAAAGAAGATCAAAAGTGAGATTCATGGTTGTCATAAGCCGGAAGACACGACATGAATCTATTATATCCACTTTCATAAACAATTTAGAACAATACTTTAAACAAAAGGAGAAAACCACTTTGGAATACATATTCAGTGCATAAGAAAACATGCATATTTGCTATATCCGTTTATCTTGCACATACATGTTAGTTACATTAACTACTTACTTGCTTACTTAACATATTCATGTCCTTGTCTTTTTCCTATCCGTGACTTGTCTACTAGCTTTAAGGCGCATGATACAACTCGGCTAGCACAACTAACTACACCTCCAACATGGGACTTAATTGCCCAAGGTACACTTATAAGCACACCACCTTAAGAACGGCTTGGCTAATATAGCTAGTCACACTCTCCGACATGGGTCTTATCTGTGCCCAAGGTACCCCGTCTATTCGTACTTATTAACGAATACCCTGCTAAGTAGATTCGATAGCATGTAAATCAAATAGTAGCACATAAAGCACATAATTCTATACTATAAATCCATTTCTAACATATAGGAAACATGAAAAGTCCATAACCACAAGATACTACCAACCTATCTCCAATATATATATATATATATATATATATATATATATATATATATATATATATATATATATATATATATATATATATAAACGAGCCCGAAAATCATCCGAAACCCGGATATCATTCGAAAGCGCCGCCGACCTCACGGAACAACCAGAAAGCAAATCTGAGACTTTTCTGGGACGCTTAACCGAGAGATGCCATCGGTTCAACAAGCCAGTGAATCCAAGATTCACTTTCTGCTCTAAGACTAGTCCGGCATCTTGTCCTAAAATATATAACATGTCCAGTTTCATGCCAATTTATAGAAAACAGTATTTAAACATATTAAAAAAATAATCTTTAAAGCCAAAAGGGATACTCTTGATAAGAAAAACTCCTTACCTCGTAAACGTAACAAAAACAAGCCAAACAACAATCAAACTATGGTCAACCTTCAACTCTTGCGAATCTACGAAACACGAATAAACCCTACCATTAAAACTACGAATTCTAACAAATCCAAGAGTAGAACTACGAAGAAAACTAAGGTTTCATTATTATTACCTTCTTGAGATGAAACAATATTCGAAACTGCTCCTGGACTTGAAAGCTCTTCGAAACTAGCACTCTGATCTGGAAACACGAACTAGAACGATCAAAACTGAGCCTAAAGTCCTAAACAGGGTCGCTTAACCGAGGACAGTGCTCGGTTCAACGTCCTGCTTGATCCTGGACACGCTCTGGGACACGTCTGGGGCACATCCTAGGCTATCTGAGACACGTCCTAGGCACCACTGGATTGCTTTACCGAGGAGTGTTATCGGTTCAGCATGCCGACTGATCACAGAACTTCAAAAAACGTGATTTTATGATGTTAGGGCTACCTAGGGTCCTATTTATAGCCTTTTATCACCATAAGTTGTGTTTTCAAAGTCTTGAAGGAAAAGAAAACCTAAAAATAAAAGGAAAATGAAAATAAATTTCAAAAAGACTAAAATACCCTTACAAAGAGGTGAGGAATTTTACATTGTCCCCTCCTTATAAGAAGTTTCGTCCTCGAAACTTAATGCACCTGGTAAGGAAGGATACTCTGGATAGCGGTCTACCATTTCCGCATCTAGCTCCCAAGTAGCTTCTTGAGCCGTATGATTACTCCATTGCACAAGAACTAGAACCAAAAACTTCTACTTAGACCATTGTCCTTTCCGACCCAAAATCCTTATCGGCCTTTCTTTATAAAGAAAATTATCTTGCAAAAGTTCATGATCAACATCCGCTACTAACCCTGGGTCAACAACATTTCCGTAGCATCGACACATGAAACATCTCATGCACTCTGGCCAATGAAGGAGGCATCTGTAACCGGTAAGCAAAAGGACCAACTCTCTCCACAACTTCAAAAGGTCCTACATATCTCGGACTTAGTTTTTCTTTCTCGCCAAAACGTCTAACACCTCTTGTAGGTGAAGCTTTAAGATACACCTTCTCACCAACTTTGAACTCAAACGGTCTACGGTGTTTAGCAGCCCAAATTTTTTGACGATCCTGAGCTTCTTTCATTCGTTATCTTTTCAACAATACTTTCTCTTTAGCTTCTTGAAATAACTTTGGACCCACAGCTTGCTTCTCACCGACTTCATCCCAACATACATGGGATCGGCACTTCCTACCATACAATGCTTCGAAAGGAGCCATCCCAATACTCGAATGGTAACTATTATAGTAAGCAAACTCCTCAAGCAACAAGTACTTAGTCCACTTACCTCTAAAGTCAAGAATGCAAGCACGTATCATATCCTCAAGTGTCTGAATCGTCCTTTTGGACTGTCCATCCGTCTGTGGATGAAATGTTGTACTCATAATCAACTCTATACCCAAAGCTTTCTGCAACCTCTTCCAAAACAGAGCCACAAAACGATTGTCTCGATCAGATACTATTGAAATTGGAACTCCATGCAAACGAACCACAAGATTAATATACATCAAAGCCATCTGCTCTAATGGCGTATCCTTCTTTAAGGCTAGGAAATGCACTCTTTGTCAAACGATCCACTATAACCCATATCATATCAACACCGCCAACTGAACGAGGAAACACAGTAATAAGTCCATAGTAATCTTCTCCCATTTCCACTCTGGGATTTCAAGAGGTTTCAACAAACCTCTAGGTCTCTGATGTTCTGCCTTAACTCTCTGACAACGTCACATCAAGAAACATATGCTATATCATTCTTCATTGCTTTCCACCAAAAGTGTTGACGTAAATCTCTATTCATCTTGGTAGAACCTGGATGCATAGAAAAACCCGACTGATGGTATTCTTCCATGATTTCTCCCTTAACATTCAACACCTCAAGAACACACAGACGTCCTCTAAACCAAAGTGAGACATCATCTGCAACCTCAAAACCAATATCCGGCTATCAACCGACTTTTGCTTCATCTCTTAAAGAAAAACATCATTCAACTGCATCTTTTTAATCCTATCCAACAATGTAGGTCAAACAAAAATTGAAGAAATGACGATTTCTTGTGGAACTGGATCACAAACCTCTATATGAAGTCGATCTATATGCTTGATAATCTCTTCTTGGCTAGTTAAGGTCGAAAATGTCCTCCTACTTAAAGCATCTGCAACCACGTTTGCCCTTCTAGGATGGTACTGAATATCAATATCATAATCCTTGACAAACTCTAGCCATCTTCATTGCCTCGTGTTCAACTCTTTCTGCGTAAAGAAGTACTTAAGACTTTGATGATCACTGAAGATCCGAGTCCGTACTCCATACAGATAATGTTTCCAAATCTTCAAAGCAAAAACAACTGCAGCAAACTGTAAATCATATGTAGGATAATTTTTCTCATGAATTTTCAGCTGTCACGAAGCATAAGCAATTACTTTACCATTTTGCATCAAGACACAACCCAAACCACGACTTGAGGCATCTGTATAGATATCAAACTCTTTAAAAGAAACTGGCAAAGTTAACACTGGAGCTGTAACTAACCTCTCTTTAAGCGTCTGAAAAGACTTTTCACAACCACCTGACCACTCGAACTTAACTCCTTTCTGAGTCAATTGAGTAAGAGGCATAGCTATCATTGAGAAATCCTTAACATACTTTCTGTAATAACCTGCCAAACCCAGAAAACTATGAATCTCGGTAACTGAAGTAGGTCGAGGCCATGAAACCATTGATTCTTAGCTGGAAATTCCATCTTCTGAAATGATATGACCAAGGGAAGCAATATGATCCAACCAAAACTCACACTTGCTAAATTTTGCAAACAACTCTTTATCATTGAAGGTCTGCAACACTATCCGTAGATGCTTCTCATGCTCTTGTTTATCCTTAGAATAAATTAAAATGTCATCAATGAAAA
Source organism: Gentiana straminea (assembly GCA_036785695.1). Classification (NCBI taxonomy): domain Eukaryota; kingdom Viridiplantae; phylum Streptophyta; class Magnoliopsida; order Gentianales; family Gentianaceae; genus Gentiana; species Gentiana straminea. The sequence continues at coordinate 5,258,640 of JAVUPR010000048.1, read as the reverse complement.
CAACAACAAACTGATCCAAGTAAGGGGAGAACACCCTATTCATCAAGTCAATAAAAGCTGTAGGAGCATTAGTCAAACCGAAAGGCATGACCAAGAACTCATACAACCCGTATCTAGTACTGAAAGCTGTCTTAGGTACATCTGCTGGCCGGATCTTCAACTGATGATAGCCAGAACGGAGGTCAATCTTTGAAAACACCTTTGACCCTTGCAATTGATCAAACAAATCGTCTATCCGAGGGAGAGGATACTTGTTCTTAATAGTCAACTTTTTTAACTCCTATAATCCACACACATCCTTATAGTGCCATCTTTTTTCTTTACAAACAGCACTGGTGCATCCCATGGTGAAGTACTTGGCTGAATTATCTTCTCATCAAGCATATCCTCTACATGTTCTTTCAACTCTTTAAGTTCCGCCGGAGCCATCCTGTATGGCTGCTTAGAGACTGGTCTTGCATCTGGAACTAGGTCAATCTGATACTCTATTTCTCGGTCAGGTGTATTCCATGGTAAATCATCTGGGAACACTTCAGGAAAGTCCCCAACCACTGGCACATCTTCTACCTTTAACCCTTCTTTTGACTTAGGTCCTTCTTTAGCATTCATTGCAAAAACCCAAAACATCTCGCAATCTTCCTTGAATGCATCTGCAACTTCTAATGCTGCGATGATAGGAAACTTAGGCTTGAACATTGAAAAATTCCCACGAAATATAACTTCTGAACGCAAAGGTGAGCTAAAGATCACTTGCTTTGCCCTACAATCAAGATGCACATGATGGCGTGTTAACCAATCCATGCCAAGTATGACATCCAGATCCATGGTATCAAAAACTATCAAATCTGCATTAGCTCTCTTCTTGCCAACTTTGATCTTACAACCATGAATAACTTCATCTACTAGCTTGTTGACACCCAAAGGAGTAGAGATAACCAAAGGAGAAGAAAACTTGCTAGGGGAGCACTTAATCCTACAAACTAGGCAACGGGAGATAGATGAGTTGGATGCTCCCGTATCGAACAAAGCAGTTGTAGAGACAGAATTAACAAAGATAGAGCCTACACATAAGCTAGTTTCAGGTAGAAGAAAAAACAAAGGAAGACATGATAACAAAGAAAAAACTAAAAATTACTTGTCATAACTAAATCATCTGCTTCAACCTGTACAGTATTTAAAGCAAAAACCCGTGAAGATCCACCGGACATGCCCTTAGGGGTTACTGCTGGAGGAGTGATCGCGTGTAAGTCGCTTAACACACACGAAATACTAGCAAGAGTATTAGGTCAATCGTAGTATAGCAAGGGCGAGTCAAGGTCGATCCCACAGAGACTATATTTAATAATGCTAAACACAACCACAATTTATAGGTCAACCAGATAAGGGTGGTCATTGACCAACATAAAGGAATAGTAAATAAAAGAGATGTAAATAAACCAATCATCAATCATATATCGAAAAGGCACTAACCACACTATTCATAACTAATCTGCCCTTAATCCATGTGCGACTTGTGTGTGTAATTTAGCTACGGGTGCAATTCCTAACCCTATCTACTCCGACAATGGTAGTAGATAATCTGCCATATCCGCTGGGGGAACACCTGATAACTTATTTTGAATATGCTGACCTAAGCCTTCCTGACGTCACCAAACCAGACCTTAGAAACGGCGTCAAGAAGAGGACAGACCTTTTCTAGGTTAGACGGATCCTAACCGGCGAGTGTACCGGGTCAAATTGTAGTGATAAAGTGGTGAGTCGTGTGTCGAATCCTCGGGGAAAAAAGTGGTAATTCTTTTAAGTGTGGTTAAACACCAAAGAGCGCTATTAACTCGATCTAAACCGCAATTTTATAACACGGATTACTACTACTCTAACTAACATAAAATAAATGCGTAATTTAAAAGTTATTTTAATATAATATATATAGATATATAAATATATATAGATGTACATAAATAGTAAAATATATATATATATATAAATATATAGATACCAATATATAATTTATAGACTAGACTAGCCAAAGTATATGTAATTAATTTATTCGATCTTTTCAATTAATAGAATGTGTTCGATCTTCCTTTTTTAGGTCCAATTGAGTGAATGAAACGGTGTACTCCTAATGTCAACAATTCCTCCTCACACGAGCGTATGAAATTGTCATATGTCAAAAGTCATCGGTCCAAGGTCCACAACTGCCCCATGCTAAACTTAGTTAGTCAAAACAGGTACCGAGTACAAATCTACCCCGGATAAAAGAGGTGATTCCATTTGTCAGATGGCCGATGTTATTCAAGAGGCTCCGGTTGTCAAGCGGATCGATTTAATACAAACGGTGTAGTTTCAATTAAACTGTGATTTTAACATTATTAAGATCTCGAATACAAATTTTAATAAGATTTGTTTTATTAGGACAAATCGCCCCCCGGGTAGGAAATAGGATTCCGTTAATCGTACGGCCATTTTTACCCTCCGGTTTTTCTATTTTTACTCATATCCCGACTTCTCGGTCGGTTCATCGCCAGGTTATATGTAGTATTCATTATGATTGATTACTTCATTCCGAATATATTATCATTACGTAGCGAAATAGAAAAAGATTCATTTTACTCAATTTTAGTCATTTTATTTTAACATCATTCTTTTAACGAAAAGATCGAAATAATACGATTACATAACTTTGGCTAGTTATTAGATCTAGCCTAATAACATTATAAAAACTAAAAAGAAGAAAATAACAAACATAAACATAATTATTATAGAAATTACCCGATTACAATCGCCGATTCGAAATCGTCTTTTTCCAGTTTTTACAACGATTTCGACAACACCGAACCTTCGAGAATTTCCCGAGCATTACTACCGTACTACTACTACATTATTTTGGCATAAAGCCTATTTACAAACTAAGAAGGAGAAGAAAAAGAGAAAGAAGAGGGAGAGAATATATATAGAATATTGTGTATATATATTGGTACACTCCAAATGAACTCTCTCGATGCTCCCCTTTTATAGACTTTCTTCCTTCCCGGACCGGTCCCGAAAACTTGCCGGATCGGTCCGGTGTAATGATGCTAATCATTTCAGCTTGTCCTCGACATGTTCCCCCATGTTACACATAATCATTACTTGTCTTTGTGTAATTATATATATAATTATATATAATTACACGCTTAATCTTCTAAAAATCGTAACTTGAATTCTTGATATCGAAATGACATAATCGAACTTCCGTTGAAAAGCTCGTTAAATTCTCTACAACTTTCATCAAGACCACTTCTTCGTAAAACATACTCTCGATGAGCCATTTGTATTATACGTCCTTTTTCGAGATTTAGAAACAATTATTCCCTTGATCATTTATATCGGTGACGCTTTATAACTTCCTTTCACCGACTTGTATTGACTTCAAAAAGTGTCGATACTCGGGATTTCGGTTCATCTTAGGATTCGCAATGAAATAAACACAAAATACCCGTGTAAAATAGACACAATATCCCGGTTACTAAAACCGGTACAAAAACTACAACTTTTTATTATAAATACTAACTTTTACTACTAACTATACTAAACTACAAAGATTAATATTTTATACTAATTATATCATAATTTTAGATATTTTACATAGAATTTGTCAACAAAACATAATAAAATCACGTAAATTCAATCATATAAAAATAATACATCAAATTACTCCCCACTTAGCTTTTGATCGTCCTCGAGCAAAAATAAGCGGTAATATATATATAACAGATAATATAATTGATTAGATTAAAATTTCAAAAGTCATATATATCGTCAATATTACAAACATATAATTTATAAATTTTATAGAAATTTAAGAAAGGGAGATTATATAACTTAAATAAATTAAGTATCAAATATGAATTAGATGGAAACATGCATGCAATAATTCGAAATATAAATAAAATTTTAGAAATACTTTCTATCTCGATTATTACGAATTTACGGAATCATTAACTAAGTCGGATAGAAGACATAGTGGCTTAATATATTAGGATAGGACATTGGTTAATCGAAAAGATAGAAAAGGAAATCGAAAAGAGAAAGATGTAAGTCGTACGTACCTACGTCTTCACATTCTTGATCAAAAACGATTCGATTAGTAACATCCTTTTATTCCAACTATTTTTCAGATTTTCTCTCTTCTCTTTTTTTTTTTTTTTTTTTTTTTTTTTTTTTTTTTTTTTTTTTAACATTAAGAACTAAAGCGTGAGTGTGTGTAAATAATCAAATTCACAAGCATTGCTTCATCAAGATTGATCGGAGTACTACTCTTTCGATCTAAAATTACGAGTCCGGTTTCCTTAAACACGTAATCATTCTTGAGATCTTTTAATTCGACTTATGCCTTCATTCTCAGCAATAGGACATTTCGAGATAATCCCCTAGCTGGACTACTATCATCAGACATATATTTGGTCGATCAAAGATAGGGAAGATACTTGATATTCGATTTATTCGTCGTGTAAAAATGGTGCTTTAATTCTTAAAAATCTAACATATCCGAACTCATTCCAATCTCGATATACCATTTTTCTCAACTCTTAACTTTTTCTGTCATCATCTCCTCTCATAAGTACGTACAAACTCGAAGAATGTCAAAGAAATGTAGACCAAAATAAGCTAAGGATCGGAAATTGGCTAAATTCCGAGTGAGGTCTTGATCACTCTTTAAAAGGCTGAGGTGGGGTCAAAAATTGGAAATTTTATTCAGGTAGGTTATTTAGGTATAGTTATATTTTTGTGGTGCCCAAAAATCATCATTCCTAATTTTTGATTCCAAATTCATAATTAATCTTAAAAAGAAAATTATCTAAAAATTTATTTATAAATATAAAAATTACTTGAATAATTCCATAAAAGAAATATTTGATAAAAATTATTTAGTTATACATACTCAAAATCTTAAAAATCTTATAAAAGATATAAAACATATTCATTATATATCTAATATATTTTACTAAATCAAAAATTAATCCTCTCGAATTATATCATTTTTATTCATATATTAACCAACTTAAATTATTCAAGAAAAATTAAAACTAAGAAATAAGTAATTAAAGTACTAATTTATATGAAAAAAGTTATATTTTATAAATATTTATTAATTTTTTCGAAAATTTTAATGAAATTTTCAAACCTAACTCTACTCCCCACTTACGAATTGACATCGTCCCGATGTTCAATAAGTATGAAAAAGTAGGTTCGAAAATTAAATTAAAATTATAGATGATCGTTATAAACATTGATAACACACGTATATTAAAATCAAACAACATATATATTAAACAAAAAGAAACTATTACGGACTAAAAATAAAACAAACTGACTATTAACTTACTAACCTCAATCAACTCTAACTTATTAAAGCAAACCAAACTTAAACTAAATTAAATAAAACCATTAACAATTATCTTAAATAGTTGACGAACAACCCGGATTCTCTACCGGTAGCAATCCTCTACGACAATCACGAGACGGATATATCTCATCAGAAGCAATTTCAGGGACTTCATTCAAATGAATACATAACCTTGAAATTAACCAAGCAAAAGGCATTGGCCTTCCATTATTATACCGTTCCACTGCAAAGTTTACGCCGTCCTAAAAATCAAAATCCCCCAAATCCACATAAGCTCCGGTTATTAATGCAAACAACGAAGTATCTCATTATCACTAACCCACGCAAAGTCACTAGTCGGATAGACTCGTGAGTTAATGAAGTGTTTCCATGCTCTCGGATGAGCGGCGGAGCCGAAGTGGTAGAGTCGTAATTTTGATCGAACTGCGGAAACGGATACGGAAAAGCTTCCGTGACATAGTTAACAACATGACAAGAGTTTCCTAATCCCCATTGATATTCATAATGAAGATTATGGATTTGATTGAAAATCGGTATCTCGTAGATATGATTGATAATATGAGGTGACAGGTGAATAAGTGTACCACGAACAGATATAAGCTGTGACAGATCTACCGTATCAACAGTAGAAAGAGCTGAATAAAACTCCCTAACAATAGAAACATTAATTCTTCCTCGAGGTTGCTTAACAAATTTTTTCCATCCTTGATTCTGAATTAAATCCCTTCCGAACTGATCAATTTTTTCAAAATTGATACCCCTTTCCATCAATATAGGAGAATTTGCAAACCTCGCATTCACCAACAAATTAACATTTGAAGCGTTAGACTCCGGAACAAAAACATCAACTGCCTCCGGATCGTATGAATTGACTGATGGTGATGATCGGTTTGACATTTTAGTTTAAACGGATGCGGTAAAAAAAGAAAAGGATTGAAAGTAGTGAGTGAATTGGCAAATTTTTACTTTCAACCTCTCTGTCCTTAAATGGATAAAAATTAGAGTACACGTGTATGCATACTAACACTTTCGGTATGACTAAGCGATTTTATTCCCGGATCGGTCTCAAACCGGCCGGACCGGTCCGGCTTTAAGATTTTTTTACCGTATGAAGGTTGTAAAGTTCAAGTTTGCTTTGTTCAACTTAATAGCCTTCATGCTATTTGAGAAGCTATAAAGCTATAAAGTTATAAAAATTAACTTTGTTCAATATTATCTCACCGATACGGATAAAACGACACACGAATACTACATGCGAATGATAAATATATATTTTTAGATTTTTGATTTTTTATGAAATATTTAAATACTATTAAAAATAAATTTACGACTACGACAGAATATGTTTAATGAAATCGGAAACTTATTAAACTATCAAACTTATCAACTAAAGTTAAAATGCAGAAAATAAAATAAACAGTCATAAAATGTTTAGAAATAATATAAGTTGTTTAAAATCAAACAATGTCAACATCATCATCGTCAGCAGTGTAAACTGGATCATTCATACTTGGAACTGATGACGTAACTGGCTGTGGAAACGTAGTCGTGGTCCGAACTGAACTGTCGAGACCCAACGAACTCATACTTGACGTCATCCCCGCAAAATCCGAAAATCCTCCCCAAGCCTAGATGTAACCGCACCCCGAGAACCCGTATAAAAGACACCCCGACCACTAGACGGCTTCCAAAAGGATTTGGCATATGATGAAAGCTACGAGATGGTGGAATAGGTGCTATCCATTCGGTAACGTATACGGGTTAGATTGACGGGGCGGATAGGCGGTTCTATCGAAAGAAGGATCAAGATGCATCTCGCTCGTGTCTCGGCATCCCTCTACGTAAATCATCACTCCACTTGCCTACTCGCTCGGCAAACAAAGCCATATTAGCTTTGTCCTCGGGCTACATCTGATACTAAGGATTGAAACATATCGTATGTAATAGTGTTTGGGAGAGAAGTCTGCTGTTGCTCAGAAAAAGATGAAAATGCTGAAACTGGTGGAACTGGTGGAGCTTGTGGAGGGGTACTACGTCTAACTATCGAGTCTATCGAACCCTCTGGAGACCTCCTCAGACTAGGGCCTATCAGGGACTCATCTGCCATCATCAACTTGTCGTTAGACAGGAAAGGAACTCCTGATCTACGACATAAATCTGAAATAAAGCCAGGAAAGTACATGTGACTCCCTGCCTTGGCAGTAACAATAAACTCGAAAACCCTTCTATACATGATCTTCCCCACATCCACCTTAACATCATGAATCATCGCCCAAGTAATGCATAAATCTTCTTTACCAAAGGCGGTGTGTTTGGTAGTGGGATAGAGAGTATGGCTTAAAAATCTTTTGATTGCCCTCAGATCTCTAAAACACTTCCCATAATTAAATCTCGTTGTCCACCCACTCTCCGTAGCATCAAACTCCCTCTCGAGCTCTGTGAGAGGCAATGCGCTTCATACATAGCGGGATCATCTAATCCATAAACAAACTCTATAATCTTCTTCATCTGGGAAAAACTTCTACTCCTAAAACAGCATTAATCAGTTCCGGACTAAAAGAAACATGTCTAGACCTAAGGGGAATAGACTCTATCATACTACCCTCAGTGGGTGTCAAAGTAGACAAAACTGCATAAAATTCTGCCACTAAGGTAGTATTGATCTCTCCTGTCCTTTGAGCTGCAAAATCCAACCATTGGCGTCTAGCAAAAATACGCCTAACCTCCTCTCCTAAGTCATCAAAATCTAAGCCTCTTTCCAACACAACTCCACATTTACTATAGATATTCCTATAAGCATTCTTAGCTTGAGGTGAAGTTTGTAGCAAAGAAAAACTAACGATTCTTCTTCCGGTGTTAAATCTCTTAATTCTACGACGGTATTTCTATTGGAATATTAGGCTTTCTTTTCTTAGAGAATTTTCGATTTGGATGAGGCCATTCTACGATATTGAATTGACAAAACAACAATAAAAACAACAGAAAAACAACACAAAATAAAATGTCACAACACACGAAAAATTCAAAACAGTTGAAAATAAATCTAAAAATTATAAAAATTATGAAATTGATAACTAGAGTAAACAAATTATACCTTATAATGAACAAAAACCGTGAAAAGTGGCCGGAAAAGTCGTATAAGCCTCCGGGATGAAATGGAGCTTGTGTTCGATCTTTTTCAAATTCTTCACTTGTGTTGAAGAGAGGAGAGTAAAAGAGAAAGAATGTATGTAATGGTGTAGTGTAATTTGTATTTTTGAGGAGAAAAAGAAAAAAATTCGAAGTGGAGGAGGTGTAGTGCGGCTGCTGCTGAAAAGAGTTGGAAATGAGAAAGAAGAAAGTGTCCCCGTCCCTTTAGGTTAAATCGATCCCGGATCGGTCCGGTGTAAGGGCCGGATCGGTCCGTATGCAATTTTTATGCTTTTTTTTCGAAAATTTTTTATTTTTTTGGATTTTTGATATAAAACTTATAAAACTCAATAAAAACTTAATAAAAAAATAAAATTCATAAATTTTATAACAATTTCTCAAAATTTATAAAATCTTTATAAAACTTATTTAAAAGTTTATAAAAATCCAATAAATTTCTATTAATTCTTATAAAATATCTAAAAACTTAAAAAACTTTTTATAAAACTTTTATAAAACTCCTTAATTTTATAAAGATCCAATTTTATAAGATTTTCAAAGTTATGCAAAAATTTTATAAAACTAAAAACAATAAAATACTTGAACCTACGGGGTTTCTAATTCTTCAATTTCTACAAACTCCGCATTTCTAACATACCTTTCAAGCAAACTATATCCTAGAAATGTAGCGTTTGAATTAAGTCTTGGAAGTCCATCGGGATTTTCGGTTAACCACCTAATCGTTCCCTTCTTAATTACATTCAAACACTCACTCGAGATTGAGTTAAATTTTTCCCACATCGCCCACGTGTTCAATTTTTCCACGGATTCGCACTTCCTTAAAAACTTAGCCCTTCTCTTTATCGAGCTTCTTGACGTACCATTACAAACTTCTTTCAATTTTTTCTCTCTCAACAATTGCTTGTTTTGTTCAAAAACTAAGGCTTCTATAGTAAAGGCGATATCTCTATTAAAACCAAACTTTAAAAGCAAAACAAAAACTCCTAATCTATCTAAAAAAGACATCCAGGTTCTTTTACGTCTATCCGGTAAAAGACGAAACTAGTTTAGACATAAAAAAGTAAAGATAAAACCTGGTGATTTGATACTTTCATCTTTTAAGAGCACTGCTTTTTAGTCTTTCGGAGGGTCGATCAGCAATATTACTTCATTTATCAGAGAGATTTCTTCACCTTCCGTAAATAGCTTCACCCCGTGACCATTGGCTAAAAAAGTTGTATTCCCATCGCTTAGTTCAACGACTCGGATTTATAAACTCGTGTTACTTTAAATGGTCCTGTCCATCGTGATTTAAGCTTACCTGGAAACAACTTCAAACGTGAATTGTACAATAACACTCGATCACCTACATGGAACTCACGACTATATATTCTCTTATCATGGAACGATTTCGTGCGTTCCTTGTAGATTCGAGCATTTTCATATGAATCAAGGCGAAATTCTTCTAATTCTGTTAACTGAAGTAATCTATGATCACCGACAGCCTTAGGATCGAAATTTAAAAATCTAATAGCCCAGAATGCTCGGTGTTCTAACTCTACTGGGAGATGACAAGATTTACCAAAGACTAATTTGTAGGGAGAACAGCCAATTGGAGTTTTAAAAGCTGTTCTGTATGCCCATAACGCATCATCTAATCTAACTGCCCAGTTTTTACGGTTTGAATCCACTGTTTTTTCTATGATTCTTTTAATCTCTCTATTTGACACCTCTACCTGACCACTGGTTTGCGGATGATAAGGCGTTCCTAACTTATGCGTTACACCATATTTTTCAATTAACTTAGTAAATGGTCTATTACAAAAGTGTGAACCTCTATCACTAATGATCGCCCTAGGAATGCCATAACGTGTAAATATATTCTTTTTAAGGAATCGTATAACAACTTTGGTATCATTAGTGGGAAGAGCTTCACTTCTACCCATTTCGAAACATAATCTACCATTACAAGAATAAATCTTTTTCCAAAAGATATAGGGAAAGGTCCCATGAAATCTATACCCCAAACATCAAATAACTCACATTCTAAAATAGGTTGCATAGGCATTTCATGTTTTTTAGATACATTTCCCCATTTTTGACAAGACTCACAAGATTTAACATACGTATACGCATCTTTATAAAGTGTAGGCCAATAAAAACCACATTGCAAGACTTTAAAAGCGCTTTTCCATCCTCCATGATGACCTCCCCGCCTCACGATCATGACAAAACGATAAAACACTTAAAATTTCATTATCGTGGCACACATTTTCTCGATTATTCCATCCGAACATTTACGGAAAAGATCCGGTTCCTCCCGGTAATAAAATTTTAAGTCATAAAAGAACTTCTTTTTCTGTTGCCAAGTCCAATGAGACGGAAATGTAATCACGGTTAAGTAGTTAATGATATCTCCAAACCAAGGTGAATTTTCCTTAGAAGGAATTCTTTTCTTTAATAACTGCATGGTTGAAGGCATATCGATTCTAAACAGTTGTTCATCAGGAAACGAATCCTTAATTTCATTTCCTATTTCTTCCTCAGTTTCCATTCTACTTAGATGATCTGCTACTACATTCTCACTTCCTTTTTTATCTTTAATCTCGATATCAAATTCTTGAAGTAGAAGAATCCATCTAAGAAGACGTGGTTTCGCATCTTTCTTACTCAGCAAATATTTCAATGCTGAATGGTCTGTATAAACTATTACCTTAGAGCCAACAATATACGATCTAAACTTATCTAAGGCAAAAATTACGACCAACGCTTCTTTTTCTCGTAGTTGCATAGTTTAGTTGAGCCGCATTTAACGTATGAGATGCATAGTAAATAGCTTTGAGAATTCTATTATACCTTTGACCTAAAACAGCTCCTACAACTAAATCGCTTGCATCACACATAATCTCAAAAGGTAAATCCCGCTTTGGTGCCACCAATACGGTGCGATAATCAACTTCGCTTTCGGGGTCTTAAATGCTTCCATACATTTACTATCAAAATTAAAAGATACTTCTTTTTCAAGCAAATGACTTAGAGGCTTTGCTATCTTTGAAAAATCTGCAATAAATCTCCTATAAAATCCTGCATGTCCAAGAAATCCTCTTAACGTTCTTAGATTAACTGGTGGAGGCAATTTTTCGATTACCTCGACTTTAGCTTTATCAACTTCAATTCCTACTTCAGAGATTCTATGACCTAGTACAATTCCTTCTGATACCATTAAATGACATTTTTCCCGCTTAAGCACTAAATTGGTATCCTCACAGCGTTGTAACACTCGTTCTAAGTGTAACAAACAGCCATTAAAAGAGTCTCCGTAAACACTAAAGTCGTCCATAAAAATTTCTAAGAATTTCTCAACCATATCAGAAAATATAGACATCATACATCTTTGGAAAGTAGCTGGAGCATTACATAAACCAAACGGCATTCTTTTATACGCAAAAGTTCCATAAGGACAAGTGAAAGTAGTCTTTTCCCTATCTCCTGCTGCAATGAAAATCTGTAAATATCCTGAATAACCATCTAAGAAACAGTAATACTTATGACCACTTAAACGTTCCAACATTTGTACTATGAATGGAAGTGGATGATGATCTTTCTTAGTATGATCATTTAGTTTTCTAAAATCAATGCACATTCGATATCCTGTAATTTCCCTTGTTGGAATCCATTCATTCTTATCATTCTCTTTCACTGTGAAACCTCCTTTCTTTGGTACAACTTGAGTTGGACTTACCCATTCACTATCCGATATAGGAAAAATTATTCCCATTTCTAATAGCTTAATAACCTCTTTCTTAACGATTAACTCGTAAATTAGGGTTGAGGCGGCGTTGCGGTTGAATACAAGGTTTAGCATCTTCTTTCGAATTATCTTATGAACACATATCTCGGGACTAATACCTCGAATATCGGCAAGAATGTCCATCCAAAAGCTTTCTTATGCTTTTTCAACATTCCTAGTAATTGATCTTCCCGTTGCTTCGTTAAAGTTGATGAAATAATAACTGGTAAAAGGTTATCATTTTCAAGAAAAGCATATTTCGATTTAAAGGTAACGGTTTCAATTCCGCATTCTTAGGCGGATCTTCTATTGATGATTTAAGAACTAGGTCCTTCTAGTTCTAATTCTAAATACTTATGCCATGGTGGTTTAAAAGTAAAACTTCCTTTATCTAGAGAAAGGATTATCTCTTTCATTTCAATGTCTTCCTCATCTTCTTTATAGATAGATAAAGTTAAACATTCCTCTAATCTATCTTCAAAAGTTGGTAACTGATTATCATAGACAGAATGAATATCTTCTATAAAAGAACATGATTCTGGTGATGTGTATTGATGGTTCATAGCTTTGAAAATATTGAAAGCAACTTCATCTTCATTGACTCTCAAAATTAATTCTCCTTTCTGAACATCGATTAAAGTTCTCCCTGTAGCTAGAAATGGACGTCCTAAGATAAGCGGCGCTGAAAATCCTTCTTCCATTTCCATAACTACAAAGTCTACTGGAAAATAGAACTTGTCTACTTTAACCAATACGTCCTCAATAATTCCTCTAGGGTACTTAATCGATCCGTCCGCCATTTGCGAGTCATTTCGATCTTAGTAAGCTTTCCTATGCCTAGCTTTCTATAATCCTCATAAGACATGAGATTTATACTAGCTCCCGAGATCACATAAGACCTTCTTAAACAAAAATCCTCCAATTTCACACGGAATCGTAAAACTTCCGGGATCTTTTAGTTTAGGTGGTAACTTATCTTTAACGAAATTGCGAGAACATTCTTCATTTAGGCATATATTCTCATATTCCTCTAATTTTTTCTTATTTGATAGTATATCTTTCAAAAACTTTCCATAGGTAGGCATATTTATCGAGCTTCGATAACAGGGATATTAACATTAATATGACGAAAAGTATCAAGGAAACGAGCATACTTCTGATCAGTCTTAATCTTTTTAATTTGATCTTTAGGTGGAAAAGGTAAAGACTCTAAATCTATAACCTTGGGTTTCGAAGTCATTTTCTCTTTTCCTTTATCCTTTGGAGTATTACTTGATCGCCATGTTTCAGGTTCTTGACTTTTTTCTTTTAATTTGTTCCCTGAATCAATCTCTACTTCATATTCCTTCAGTTCTTCCTCCTTGTTTTCTTTATCTTCTACTCTAACATGTTCCTTAAATAGATTCCTTAAATCTTTATCCATGGGGTCTTTCAAAATTCTTGGGATTTTTACCCATTTTTCACCTTCCTTCTCAGGTTCCAAACTTCTATTCCTTTTCAAGAATTTCTCTATAATTTCTTCTTCCTCATCAGTAAATTCAAGTTCATCTTTAGTCTCTTCATTGTTATCTAAATCATTTTCTACTTCATTATTCCCGAAGTTTTCTACTCCATTACTACCATAGAGTTTCCTACTTCTCGTAACTACAACATTCACCTCTCTTGGGTTTCTTTCGGTATTACTTGGTAATCCTCCGGAGGTCTATTGTTGTTACGTTCACCTTCCCTACTCAAATGATCTTCCATATTCCTTAATGAAGCTTCTATCGTTCTCATTCGGTATCATGTCCACTCATAGATGTTTTCATTGTACTCATGTCCTTACTTGACCGAACCTATAGAAGTCATCATTGTTTCCATATTCTTAGCTTGAGTAGATACTACACCCATCATATTTTCCATCGCTTTTTCCCATTTTTCAACCCCTTCTCGAGTTGAGTTGAACTTTGAGTTCTTGGTATACTTTGAGTGGTATGTTGAGGATAAGATCTTGGTAATGATTGTAAATTCGATTAGATGTATTTCCTTGATAAACTTGATTATTATTCATATTCTTATACCGAACTGGATACGGCGGTTGTCCCGGCTTACTAGGGTTTTCGGACCATCTAAAAGTTGGGTGGTCTCTTCTAATAGCATTAAATGAGTTTGAATATGCATTGTTCAAATTCCTATCTTCTTGAAGAAAACTCACTTCCTCTTTTGAATATCCCGTTGGTTCTTCTATCCCTAATGATACATTATCATAATTTGAGTATTCAGTTGGAGTACTATTTTCTGAATTTTGATTCTTACCTTGTTGTAATCCATCAAACTTTCTACTTAAATTCTCCAAATGTGCTAGAACTTCCGTATTTGACGTACATCCTTACGCAAAAGCTACTTTTCTAGTGCTAGAACCGGTTTCCCACATTCTATTGTTTTTAGAAATCTTTTCTATAGCATCGTAAACTGTTTGAGCTTCACTCATCATTAACGAACCACCACATGCATGATCTACATCTGCACGTGAATCTTTTCTTAATTTACGACAGAAAAGTTGAATTTGCATATCTAAGGAATAACCATGATCGGGACAAGCTCTTAACAATTTTTTAAACCTTTCCCACGCATTCCCAAGTGTTTCTTCAGATCCTTGTCTAAAATTAGCAACCTCGACTTTTAATTCCAAATTCCGTCCTGGAGTGAAATATTGTTTCGAAATTCGGTTGAATATCCTCCCAACTAGTTAACGAATGGTGTGGAAGAGACATAAACCAATCTCGGGCTCTTCCTTTTAAAGAAAAAGGAAACATAGTCATCCTTGTTAATTCCTTATGAGCACCTTGACTTTTGGTGTATTGCACGCTTCTTCAAACGAGATAGAGATGATGATGTGGATCTTCATCATCTTCTCCTAGAAATTGGGCTCTTGCGTCAATTAAACCAAAAAGATGAGACTTAATTTCGAAATTATTCGCTCCTTCATTCGGTAAAAGTATGGGATTATTAGTCCGGTTTCTCCTTACGCTTTGATCACGAGATAGGTCTCGGGTTTGGCGGATTGTTACGATTATTCGGTTCCGATCTTGATTGTTCCTATTATTATTATTCGATTATTATTAATATTAACGGGGTTTTGTCCATGCCCTAAAGCATGATCTAGCCTCTCGTTCGTTTGTTTCATCACTACCTTCGACCATTTCTTTATTTTTATTAGAAGATGATTCCGTTGGAGATTTTCCAAGGAGTCCTAAGCTGGGTTGACCACGTTTACTCTCTATCCGCAACTGCCTTTCGTAAGCGTTTATATCAGGCTTATAAGGAGTAAGTGAGGCTTTACCGCTTCTGGTCATCAACTAATTAAAATAGAAAAATGCTCGAGTTTTAAAGAAGAAGAAAATTGGTACTAAAAGAAAGTAGATACCAACGAAAAATAAAAAGAAATGTGATAAGAAGAGTGTTGGTTTATCCTCGAGAATTTTTAACTAATACAAGTAGTAACCATAGACACAAAAAAAAATAGCGACTTTGTTTCCCCGGCAACGGCGCCAGAAAGCTGACGTCACCAAACCAGACCTTAGAAACGGCGTCAAGAAGAGGACAGACCTTTTCTAGGTTAGACGGATCCTAACCGGCAGTGTACCGGGTCAAATTGTAGTGATAAAGTGGTGAGTCGGTGTCGAATCCTCGGGGAAAAAAGTGGTAATTCTTTTAAGTGTGGTTAAACACCAAAGAGCCGCTATTAACTCGATCTAAACCGCAATTTTATAACACAGATTACTACTACTCTAACTAACATAAAATAAATGCGTAATTTAAAAGTTATTTTAATATAATATATATAGATATATAAATATATATAGATGTACATAAATAGTAAAATATATATATATATATAAATATATAGATACCAATATATAATTTATAGACTAGACTAGCCAAAGTATATGTAATTAATTTATTCGATCTTTTCAATTAATAGAATGTGTTCGATCTTCCTTTTTTAGGTCCAATTGAGTGAATGAAACGGTGTACTCCTAATGTCAACAATTCCTCCTCACACGAGCGTATGAAATTGTCATATGTCAAAAGTCATCGATCCAAGGTCCACAACTGCCCCATGCTAAACTTAGTTAGTCAAAACAGGTACCGAGTACAAATCTACCCCGGATAAAAGAGGTGATTCCATTTGTCAGATGGCCGATGTTATTCAAGAGGCTCCGGTTGTCAAGCGGATCGATTTAATACAAACGGTGTAGTTTCAATTAAACTGTGATTTTAACATTATTAAGATCTCGAATACAAATTTTAATAAGATTTGTTTTATTAGGACAAATCGCCCCCGGGTAGGAAATAGGATTCCGTTAATCGGACGGCCATTTTTACCCTCCGGTTTTTCTATTTTTACTCATATCCCGACTTCTCTCGGTCGGGTTCATCGCCAGGTTATATGTAGTATTCATTATGATTGATTACTTCATTCCGAATATATTATCATTACGTAGCGAAATAGAAAAAGATTCATTTTACTCAATTTTAGTCATTTTATTTTAACATCATTCTTTTAACGAAAAGATCGAAATAATACGATTACATAACTTTGGCTAGTTATTAGATCTAGCCTAATAACATTATAAAAACTAAAAAGAAGAAAATAACAAACATAAACATAATTATTATAGAAATTACCCGATTACAATCTGCCGATTCGAAATCGTCTTTTTCCGATTTTACAACGATTTCGGCAACACCGAACCTTCGAGAATTTCCCGAGCATTACTACCGTACTACTACTACATTATTTTGGCATAAAGCCTATTTACAAACTAAGAAGGAGAAGAAAAAGAGAAAGAAGAGGGAGAGAATATATATAGAATATTGTGTATATATATTGGTACACTCCAAATGAACTCTCGATGCTCCCCTTTTATAGACTTTCTTCCTTCCCGGACCGGTCCCGAAAACTTGCCGGATCGGTCCGGTGTAATGATGCTAATCATTTCAGCTTGTCCTCGCATGTTCCCCCATGTTACACATAATCATTACTTGTCTTGTGTAATTATATATATAATTATATATAATTACACGCTTAATCTTCTAAAAATCGTAACTTGAATTCTTGATATCGAATGACATAATCGAACTTCCGTTGAAAAGCTCGTTAAATTCTCTACAACTTTCATCAAGACCACTTCTTCGAAAACATACTCTCGATGAGCCATTTGTATTATACGTCCTTTTTCGAGATTTAGAAACAATTATTCCCTTGATCATTTATATCGGTGACGCTTTATAACTTCCTTTCACCGACTTGTATTGACTTCAAAAAGTGTCGATACTCGGGATTTCGATTCATCTTAGGATTCGCAATGAAATAAACACAAAATACCCGTGTAAAATAGACACAATATCCCGGTTACTAAAACCGGTACAAAAACTACAACTTTTTATTATAAATACTAACTTTTACTACTAACTATACTAAACTACAAAGATTAATATTTTATACTAATTATATCATAATTTTAGATATTTTACATAGAATTTGTCAACAAAACATAATAAAATCACGTAAATTCAATCATATAAAAATAATACATCACTTCCTCAAACTTATCCGTAAGCACCTATTCATCAATTAGCATCCTGGGTACATACTGACTAAGTTCTTCAAATTTGTGGGAGTAATCAAGAACCGACATAGTTCTCTGTTTCAACCTGAAGAATTCTGCTGCTTTCTAGGAACGAGCTGATGAGGGAAAATACTTGCCATTAAACAAACCCTTGAAATTCTGCCAATCTGGATATGGCCCTCTAGTAGCCACTACCATCTCAGTCCACTTCTATGCACCTTTTTTTAGAAAAGATGCAGCCAAACTATCCCACTTGTTCTGGGGCACTTCTAAAATCTCGAGAAGTCTCTCCATCTCTTTGACCCAATACTCTGCTCTCTCGGAACCACCTGTACCGTTAAACACTGGAGCACCATTCTTTTGCAGGTCTGTATACCAACTACCAGCCTCAGAAGCCTGTGTTGTTGGTCTCCTATCACGCATCTCTCTATACATCCTCTCTTCTCTATCATCCTGGTCTCTCATGTACTCCATAAACATATGCATCATAGAATCACCTTGGACACCAGAACCACTGCCTACACCTAAGCCGGTATGAAATGTTGTCGATCCTGGAATGAACTGTGTCCCAAACAAGCCTGTAAACGGAACCTGTTCATAATGTGCTGAGGTACTATATGGGAACCCTGCTGACTGACCTGCTTGTTGATGGGTGTGAGAGCCATGTGGTGGTGGTGGATGAGGGGTAGCCTGACGAGACGAGGGTGGTAGCCTTTCTGAAGTAGTCCTGGAAGGGACATCTGTTGTACGATGCTAAGGCCCTTAGGAAAGCCCTTGAGAAAGACCTTGGAAAAGCCCTTGAGGCTGGCCCTGAGACTGGCCTTGAGACTGCCCTGAGATCGGCTCTGAGCTCTTCCACACTGCTGCCCCAGGGCCCTCGGTGGGAGTGAAGATGTAAGAGGGACCGGTTCTGATGATGCATGAGGATCCTGGTCAGAACGGTTACATGTAGAACGGGTATCTATCCTATAACCTGCCATCACTGAAAAAGAAGGAAAGGTTAGAACCACTCTTAGACTGGGATTCAAGATTCACAACTTATGACTAACATCCTAGACATAGTTTACCCAAGTTTCCTAACATAGGCTCTGATACCAACGGTAATGCCCCGTCCCGGACACCGAGTCCTTATCCGGAAAATGGAATGTTCGGCACGTGACATTTAGAGAAAACCCTAAACCTCATGCATGCCTTACATCATATCAGAGTAATTAACAATAAATGCGAAAGTAAAAACAAACCAAAGATTCAGGAAAAAGACCCTCAGGGTCTTACATATAACAAGCCAACCAGAAAGTAACTGTTGTCAAACTATATCATAAATAACTGAAATAAATGCTAGCATCCCAAATGAACAACCATGTCTTAGAAGAAAGGAACGACTATAACAACTAGCAACAATGCCTTATTCAAGAGTATTAAAACAATAAACTAGAGCATAAAATCCATAAGCTCCAATCCTAAGCCTCATCTTTGAACTCTTCCTCCGAAACATCACCAACCTGCATAACTTCTTATTCCAAAAGAGGAGTAAGCTCATGCATAAGCTTAGTAAGGAGAAAGAAGATCAAAAGTCAGTGTTGGAAATAAAATTTATGTTTTGATGACAATTCATCTTATTTGTTAAAATATTATATTAACCCCATTGATGAAGTGTTGAAGCCAGCTGTTATAGTGGAAATCTAAAAGATGTCTAGAACTGAATGTATAAGTTTTACTAGAGTCTGATATTTGTATAGGTTACATCAGACAAGCACTGTAATTGTTAGTGTGTCGTAAAACTGAAAACTGGAAATCATTTAGAAAAGCGGAAATCATCGAGACAAGCAAACCGACTCGAATACACTTATATGAAACGAAGAAGGTAAGTTCGCTGAGGGAACAGACTCGGTTGACTTATCTAGAAGAATGAAGAACTGAGGGTTCAAACTCAGTTATTGAAGAATGAAGAACTGAGGGTTCAAACTCAGTTATGAAGATTACAAGTCGAGAGTGTAAAGTTGGACTTTAGGCAAGATTGTGGTGACCTGAACTGACTTTATAGATCTTGTATGAAGACCTAAGAATCATAAGGACAATGAATTCTTAGATGATAATGAATCATGGTGTACTCTGATTAAGTCAATTATAATCAGATGAAAACTGGAGTACTGATATTTGAAGAAGAGTAAAATCTCAGTTAATGCTCCAATTCAGTTAAAAAACTGACAAATGAAAAACTCAGTATAAAATTGATAAGGAAACTCAGTTTTATAAGTCAGCCATCCAACAAACTGAAAGTACAGTCGAACGTTGTAAAGGAAACAATTTCATTGGATGAGTTACTGACATAGCAGGAACGGTCAGAAAATATAGCCGTTGCAAGATAGACGTTGATACAATTCAAATTGAAGCCAGATGAACGTTGAACTTCACACTATAAATAAAAGACTTTGCACAAACAACAAACAGATATAGAACAAAGCATATACAAGAATCAACAAGCAATTTTGTGCATCAGTCTATTCTATTTATCTCTGAACTATAACAAGATCATATCTAGTATTTCTTCAAGTGTCAAGCTACAAAGAACTTATCAAGAATTCAACACTTTGAAGAACCACAAACAAGAATCAATTTATTGATTCTCAGCCCAACTTTGATTCAACATCAAAGGTTTTAGACTGTGAAGCAAACCGGGAAGGTTTCGCCAAGGACAGTTGTGACAAGCAGTCGGGTTGACTGTGTTTGTGGTGGTAGCTGGTGAAGAGGCAATCCTACCCTCTAAGGACTAGTGATTCAAGCATTTGAAGAGCAGCAATTCTACATGTTCTACAATTGTTAGATAGTGACGCTAGGGATTAGCCAAGGACTATTGTTTAGGACTTTTTGTAACAGTTCACCTCAAGAAGTTCTAGTGGAAATTTCCTCCGCACCACAGGGGAAGAGAGGACGTACAGGATTACACCACCTGGAATCTCTATAATATCCGCCTTATTTACTTTACGCATTTATTTATTTATTCAGCATTTACTTATAGCATTGTGATACTTGATTGTTATACACCTCACAGTCACAACTAACATTCACCAGAATTCAGTTCACAACACTCAGTTTTCATAATAGAATAACAAGATCAATACAAAGGCTAAAATCATATCCGCTGCCGGTTGACTCAGTTTCAGCTTAAGTCAGTTTGACTTAATCTTATCTTTGTCAGCTTAACTCCACACAAGTTTTTAACTGAACCTTAATTTGTCTTAAATCCAGTTTTAGGGACAAGTTTATTCACCCCCCCCCCCCCTCTAAACTTGTGTTAGCCTTTCCAATGGACCAACAATTGGTATCGGAGCAGTGTTTCTTTAACAAGATATCATTTGCTCTTTATCTCCTATAGTTTTTCTTATTTGAAAGCTCAGTTTTCCAGTTAATCTATTGTCAGTCTTCACTCACTCACAATGGATAAAAATCAATATGCAAGACAAATGCTTATGTGCAACATGGACGATTTGACGAATATAAACGTCGTATGCGAGGCATTTCTAGCGACTACTCATGATGAAATGATGGATGTACTCAACGATGGACCAATCCGGATCACCTACATGCAAGCGAAGGTGAAAGACAAATTCGTGTTCCAAAGCCCAAATCCGAATGGACTAGTGATGATCGCAAGCGAAACAATCTCAACAATGTTGCCATGGACTTTATTCTCAGAACTCTTGACAACAACATGTACTTGAAGGTGAAAGAATGCACAACTGCCAAAGAAATGTGGGACAAACTTCAGTTAGTTTGTGAAGGAAAAGATTCAATCAAGGAAAATAAAATTTCCGTTGCAAAACAAAAGTTTGAGAATTTCAAGATGAAATCTGGAGAAACCATTGACCAAATGGAGACAAGATTCAATGCTATCATGGATGAACTAGATCTACTCCAGATTGAATACTCAAAGAAAGTTATCAACACAAGAATCCTGAAGGCATTACCAATGTGCTGGAAGATGAAGGTCAACGCTATGGAAGAATCCGGGAGACTTGATGTAGAAGATTCATTCAATATCTTTTCAGATCTGAAAGCTTATGAATTCAGCGAAGATTTCACAACCACAGCTGCAATTATCAAAGCTCTGGAAGAACCAAAGACCACAGCACTTGCCGCAGCATCAAATGAGACTCAAGAAAACTCATCTAACAATCTTCATGAATTGGATGACATGGAAGAACAAATGGCTCTAATGATGAACAGAATTCAAAGAATGAAAAGTGGACACCCAGTCACTCAAAAGTTCATCAAAAGGACTCCTGAGAAAAAGAAAAGACGATGAATACCTCTGTTTCAACTGCAAGAAACCAGGACATTATAAAGCTGAATGTCCAGAACTGATCAAGAAGACTCCACCAAGAAGAGTTGGTAGAAGAGCACTCCTTGCTGGAGATGAATCGAATTATGAAGTAGTGGTACTTGAAAGATTATCGGACGACACGGCTTTAATGGCACACATGGAAGATCCAAATGAGGTATGTGAATCAAACTCTAAATACTCTTGACTCGATTTCCATGATAAATGCATGTTCTTCGACTAACGACTCCAATCCAAAAAATCTAGAATTAGAAGAAACTCTTGACGAGTTGATGAATCGGCTAGTAACCATACAAGGCTGGTTATGAATCAATCAAAGGCGAGAAAGAAAGTCTAATTCTTGAAGTTGAAAGATTGAAGTCGAACTAAAAATGTTGAAACTGACTAAAACTGATAAAGAAAAGATTCAACATCAGTCTACTGCATCAGCAACAGCAATCGTTTGCTTAGTCAAGTTCAATTACTGGATTCAAATCAGGAAAACCATGTGGAGACAAAACTGGTTTAGGATTTGATACACAGCAATCTTCAAAGAATGGAACTAGCAAAGCTGCTGGGCCTAGTACCAAAACTGGTATTAAGTTTGTAGCTGAGCAACTTCCACAAATTGAGAAAATTGTTGAACCAGTAAAGCCAGTATCACACAGGATAAATCAGTTTCCAAAAAGGGCAACTGCATCTACCAACAAAGGTAAATCAAATGGTAGATCAGCTGTATCCAATGGAAACCGAAACGGTAAATCAACTGCCAGATCCACAAAAACAAATAAAGTCAGGAACCAGAAAAATTACAATCAAAATAAATCCAAGAATGTCAATCATTCAAAGATTCACACATTCAGGGGGAAAGGAAGATTATATCCCACTGATGATGATTGGAATTTTACTAAATTTGTTAGTAAAACTGATAATGACAATCATTCCAGACCAAAAACTTATCACAAGTTTCAGTCTAAAACTCAGCAGAAGACTAATCTCAGTTCTCAGCATAAGTCACAGTACAAAGGTCAATCTAGACCTCAGTACAGAAGGAATGAGGGTTATCACTCTAGTTTTAATAACAGAAATCAACATGGAAACAAATTTCAGTTAGAAGATCTGAGAAATCATATAAATAAGACACAATCCAAACATAGACTATGGGAGTGTGGCTTACATATATGAAAATAAGTGCAACAATATCCGAAGAATCCCAAAAGGATATATTCCCAAAGTTGTACTGACAACTGACCCTCATGGACCCAAACTGAGTTGGGTACCTAAAAACTTCTAATTTTCATTGCAGGATATTTGGTACTTTGACAGTGGTTGCTCTAAACACATGACAAAGAGCAAAGACTGTCTCAGTAATTTTATTACAAAGGATGGACCAAAAGTCAATTTTGGAAGTAAAGATAAACCTGGTTACACCAGAGGTTATGGCACCTTAATCAGAAATGGACTTACAATCAAGAATGTATCTTATGTAGAAGGACTACACTACAATCTACTCAGCACAAGTCAATTCTGTGATATGGGATACAAAGTTACTTTTGATAAAGAATTCTGCGTTGTCATCAGCGAATCAGCTTATCAAGTTGTCCTAGCCGGAAGAAGAAAAGAAAACATGTATGTGGTAGATTGGACAACTGCCGTTGCTGAAACCTGTTTGATCGTGCATACCAAATCAAAAATCAGTTGGCTATGGCACAAGAAACTCAGTCATCTCAATTTTGATGACATCAATACACTTGTTAAGAAGCAGCTAGTCATTGGACTACCAGAGATATCATATAAGAAGGACAGCTTATGTGATGCATGTCAACAAGGAAAACAAACAAAAGCAAGTTTCAAGACCAAGTCTCGCATTCAACAACCGGACATCTAGAATTGCTACACATGGATTTATTTGGACCTATTACACCAATTAGTATCAGTGGAAAGAAATATACATTGGTGGTAGTAGATGATTTTTCAAGATATACTTGGGTAATCTTTCTAACCAAGAAAAGTGAAACCAAGCAAAAGCTCACGAGAACTTCTCAAGAGACTTCAGAATCAGAAAGGAGTTTCAGTTGTGAAGATAAGATCTGATAAAGGAACTGAATTCCTCAACAGTGTGATTATTGAATATTGTGAAGAAAATGGTGTCTTACACCAACTTGCTGCCACAGGAACACCACAACAAAATGGTGTAGCTGAAAGAAGAAACGAGAACACTCAAAGAAGGCTTGGGAGGACTATGATCTCGTGAAGCTAAACTACCTGAAAGATATTGGGCGAGAAGCGATTAACACAGCTGTTACACTCAGAACAGAGCTCTCATGAACAAGAGACATGAGAAGACTCCTTATGAAATTTGGAATGGAAGAAAACCAAATGTTTCATACTTTCATGCTTTTGGAAGCAAATGTTTCATACACAATAATGGAAAAGATCAACTTCACGTTTTTCAGCCCAAAGCTGATGAAGGAATTTTCCTAGGATATTCAAGTGTCAGCAAAGCTTTTAGAGTACTAAATAAAAGGACACTCAAGCATGAAGAATCAATACATGTAGTATTTGATGAACCAAACTTCCCTGGTGAAACAACTGAAGACCGACCAGAACCAGTTTCTCAGTCTCAGTTACCAGTCACACCAGAACCGAGTTTCGATTGACATTGGAAGACTACAAATTTCAGAATATTCAGATCAAGATCAGCCTCAGTTTCCAATTGCTCAACAATTTGAACAACTTCATTCAGATTCAGTTGAACAAGTTCAAGAACCAGTTTTCGAAGAATCAGTTGAACAAAATGCAAATCAGTTGATACAAACTCACACACATCAATGGATGAGAGATCACCCTGAAGAACAAGTTATTGGTGAAACTCAAGCTGGAGTTTGAACAAAACATCAACTAGATGCAATGATCGCATGCTTTCTATCTCAATCAGAACCTAAAGAAATTGAAGAAGCTTTGAAAGATCCAGATTGGATATTAGCTATGCAAGAAGAACTCAATGAATTCGGGAGAAATCATGTATGGGAATTGGTAGATAAACCAGTTCATGTCAATATCATTGGAACCAAATGGGTTTTCAGAAATAAACTTGATGAAGATGGGAACATCATCAGAAACAAAGCCAGACTTGTAGCCAAAGGAAACTCTCAAGCAGAAGGCATAGACTTTGATGAAACTTATGCACCAGTTGCAAGACTAGAAGCAATCAGACTATTTCTTGCTTATGCAGCTCACAAGAAATTCAAAGTTTATCAGATGGATGTTAAAAGTGCGTTTCTAAATGGAATTCTTGAAGAAGAAGTATATGTGCAACAACCACCCGGATTTGAAATCAAAGATCAAGCAGATAAAGTTTTCAGACTAAGGAAAGCTCTTTATGGACTTAAACAAGCACCAAGAGCTTGGTACGAAACTCTATCTCAGTTTCCAGTGGATAATGGATTTATCAAAGGAACAATCGACAAAACCTTATTCAGGATGAAGAATGGAGAAGATACTCTACTTGTTCAAATTTATGTAGATGATATCATTTTTGGATCAGAAAATGAACATTTATGTGAGAAATTTGCAAGCTTGATGAAAAGCAAATTTCAGATGAGTGTGATGGGAGAATTAAATTATTTCCTAGGATTGCAAGTTAAACAATTAGCTGATGGAATTTTCATTCACCAAACTAAATATACAAGAGAACTTATCAAAACGTTTGGTATAGAGAAATCTACTGGAATTTCTACACCAATGGGGACCAACATCAGATTAGATGAAGACAAAGAAGGTAAAGATGTTGATCAAACACTCTACAGAAGAATGATTGGAAGCTTACTCTATCTTACAGCAAGTAGGCCAGACATATCTTTTACTGTCGGTGTATGTGCAAGATTTCAGTCAAGACCAAAGGAAAGTCATCTCACAGTTGTGAAAAGAACCTTGAAATATTTGAAAGACACAGATGGAGTTGGAATTTGGTATTCGAAAGAGGAATAATTCAAGCTTATTTCTTATTCAGATTCAGACTATGCTGGATGCAAAGTGGATAAAAAAAGCACATCAGGCACATGTCAGTTATTGGGAAATAGACTTGTGTCATGGTTTAGCAAGAAGCAAAACTCAATCTCAACTTCAACGGTAAAAATTTGAATATATAGCAGTTTGGGAGTTGTTGTGCTCAAGTTTTATAGATCAGACAGCAATTAAGAGACTATGGGATAGAAGAAGGAACAATTCCCATAATGTGTGATAACACAAGTGCAATTGCAATTACTGATAATCCAGTTTTACACTCAAGGACAAAGCACATTGATGTCCGTCACCATTTCATACAAGATCATGCAGAGAAAAAGGATATAACAGTTCTTTATGTACCTACTGAAGATCAGTTGGCAGATATATTACTAAGCCATTGGACAAAGAAAGATTTGCCAAATTAAGAACTGAGTTGGGAATAATCAAAGTTAGTTAAGTCAGTTAAGCCAGAGATTCGTCAAGGGGATTAATCTTTGTTATGTTGGGTGCGCTCACTTAACAGATTAGTCATTGACATCAACAATCTCAAACTGACAAGCTGAAGAATTTGACAAAACTGAATAATTTGATGGAACTGAATTATCTCTAGAACTAACCTCAGCATCAGTTTTCATTCCAGTCAAGTTTAGTCAAAGGTTGATAAGATAGAATCAACAGCGGTTATATCGCATTAAATTACCACAGTTCTTTTTGTCAGAATTTCGTGTGTACACCCCACGATTGTCAGAACAGTACTTGTATCGGTTATCAAAACCATCATGGAATTTGAAAAGTTGTACCACTCAACCGCCAGAATATCCTACCTATTTATTCAACCTCCGTTCACACTATTCTCTATCTAATTATTATCAGAAAGCAAAATAGACTCTTTGCAACCCTCTCCTTCAAAAATAAAAATTTTTGTGTTCACACTCAAAAATGGCCACTTCAGATGATTAGAAAGACAAACGATTGATCACAGAGTTGGATGAACTATCGCTTGAAATGTATGAAGGTATGTGTCAAAACACCTTGTTAGCCAGCTGTGTACGAGATAAAATCGAAAAACAACCAGGATTGAACAACATCCTCGAAGTTCACTTCAAAGAAAGATGAGATGTGGAAGGCATTTTGCCATTTTGGCAAAATATGCGATTAGTCAGAGACTCCTTGATAACTACAGTTCGTGGAGATCGCATTGTTCTCAATGAAAGAGTCATGAGGTCACTCTTTGGGTTCGCGAATACAACAGCAACTTCAACAGAGTTAGCCACTCTACCATTGAAGAAGGAAGCTTTTCTCGCAATGATTGCTTCGTCTACAGAACCAATCATACCTGGAATTCATATCGACAAAATCAAGCCGGAATTTGGACATCTCAGCAGATGGCTCAGCAAACACGTCATTGGAAAATCCAAAGGAATTAATATACTTTCGGAAGAAAATATTTTGCTGTTGAACATAATCTGGGATAACATAGAATTTAATTGGGCAGGTTATATAGTCAATCAGTTCAAGAAGCAACACTTAGCTGAATTAGAAAGTGTGAAAAGAGCTCAAGCTGAAGGACAAGTAACTGATGGCAGATTCCGACTGAAGAAGACTCTTAGTGGAATCATTCAGTTTTATTTAGAAAGAATTAAGGAAGGGAAGCAAGCAAGGCAAACTACAACATCAAAGGAAATCGCAAAAACAACTTCCCAACCTAAAGCAAGTCAGACAATTGTGTCTCAACAGGAAGCTGAACACAAAGGTACTAAGCGAAAAGCTGAATCCACAGAAGGAAGATCAGTTGTAAGATGTCTGTACCCTAAAATCTCAAGTGAGAAAGCACCAACTGAGGGGGAACAACAACATCAATTGACAACTGAAGTTACTCAAGAGAATGTCACTGCTGACCTTACTTCTCAGATACAACAGCAATCGGTTCAGCAATCAGCACCAGTCTTCGAAGCTGACAAAATCATTAAGCTGATGAAAATGAAACTTCAACCAGAAGATTCTCGAGATGTCAGTTTACAAACTGAAGAAAAATTACTCTTAGAGAAATTGGAAGTTAGAGATCTTTACTCTCTGTTTCCTATTACTGAATTTCTTGAGAACTGTTTCAAAAGATTTACCGAATTAGCCAAAAGAAGAGAATCAGACACATCATCTAAAGACAGTTCAAAGAAAAAGGATGATGATGATCATGATAAGTCAAGAAAAGAAGCTGATGATACTATAGTTTTGCAAACAGTCACTCAATCTCAACCTCTAGCAACGCAAATTGTACCACAGCAAGAAGGATTGCCAGTTGGAAATCAGACAACTGACAATCAGCAAGCAGCTGATGAAATCAGACAACTGATGGTTATTGCTGATAATACTCAGGATAAGGATCAAATAGAAGCTACATATGATCCCTCTGATTTTCTATCAAAGGATGAATTGGCCAAAGTTCATGAAAACTTGAAAATTGTACTCATTCAGAGAGATACACAGAATGGCCTTTTATCAAACATCTCTGGATATCTTGATTACAGAACTAGAATTGATGTTTCAGTTCATGCAAGACTAGAGATGATTCACAAATCAAGTTCAAGTTCTGCTTCAGAGATTGTGTTACTCAAACAACAACTCGAAGATTCAACCGCAGTAGATAGAGAAACTCATGCTCAGGCTCATTGGCATATAAATCAGCATATCTACGGGTTAGAAACTCAGCTTAAGGAAGTACTTGCTTCTCATCGACAGATTTCAGAAGATTAAAAAGCAACCCATGCCCTGGTAGATCAGTTATATGATGCCAAAAAGGGGGAAGCTGAAGAAGAAAAGCTGAAATTACTTGGAGAAATGAAGCGACTTGAAGAAGAACTACAAAGATACAGATCAGATCCTAAATTTTTGAAGAAAGAGTTAACTGATGATCAACTTATTGAAAAATACAATAACCTGGAGACAGAAGAGTTACTCTTACAAAGGATCTGTGGACACAGTTTATCAAAGATTACAATCCTATTAAAGCCTAGTACAAGGACAGAACAGTTGAGGAATCCTTGAACTACTTTCTGTCTGATATTTACTCAAAGCAAAGAATTGCACAACATAAGAAGAATCAAAGGATTGATGATAAACTGAAGATTAAAGACAAGACTGAACAAATGAAACCGATCTTGTAGAATTTGAAAATTACTACTTGAAAGATTCAAGCTTACCCAAGCTAATTCAATGGAGAAGATGGAAAGAAAGTAGTCAAGTTGACTACAACAAGACCTTCTCAAAGGAAGACTCCAAGCTTGAAGAAGATTTTCGCTTGTATGACAAAGCAAAAAGATATGATTCATTCATGCAAAATGCTAAGAAGAAGCTTAGTCTTTAATCACAGTTATTTGAACAAAATGTACTTATCCAGTGTTTGCTCATTCTAATGAAAACTAGTTTTCCAGTTTTACATTGTTTTACATTGTTTTGATCTTTAAACGTTTCTTTTAGGGAGAGTTTTGGCATCATCAAAAAGGGAGAAATTGTTGGAAATAAAATTTATGTTTTGATGATAATTCATCTTATTTGTTAAAATATTATCTTAACCCCATTGATGAAGTCTGAAGCCAGCTGTTATAGTGGAAAGCTAAAAGATGTCTAGAACTGAATGTATAAGTTTTACTAGAGTCTGATATTTGTATAGGTTACATCAGACAAGCACTGTAATTGTTGATGTTTTGTAAAACTGAAAACTGGAAATCATTTAGAAAACTGGAAATCATCGAGACAAGAAAACTGACTCAGAATACACTTATATGAAACTGAAGAAGGTAAGTTCGTTGAGGGAACAAACTCGGTTGACTTATCTAGAAGAATGAAGAACTGAGGGTTCAAACTCAGTTATGAAGATTACAAGTCGAGACTGTAAAGTTGGACTTCAGGCAAGATTGTTGTGACCTGAACTGACTTTATAGATCTTGTATGAAGACCTAAGAATCATAAGGACAATGAATTCTTAGATGATAATGAATCATGGTGTACTCTGATTAAGTCAATTATAATCAGATGAAAACTGGAGTACTGATATTTGAAGAAGAGTAAAATCTCAGTTAATGCTCCAATTCAATTAGGAAACTGACAAATGAAAAAATCAGTATAAAACTGATAAGGAAACTCAGTTTTATAAGTCAGCCATCCAACAAACTGAAAGTACAGTCGAACGTTGTAAAGGAAACAATTTCATTGGATGAGTTACTGACACAGCAGGAACGGTCAGAAAATATAGCCGTTGCAAGATAGACGTTGATACAATTCAAATTGAAGCCAGATGAACGTTGAACTTCACACTATAAATAGAAGACTTTGCACAAACAACAAACATATATAGAACAGAGCATATACAAGAATCAACAAGCAATTTTGTGCATCAGTCTATTCTATTTATCTCTGAACTATAACAAGATCATATCTAGTATTTCTTCAAGTGTTCAAGCTAAAAAGAACTTATCAAGAATTCAACACTTTAAAGAACCACAAACAAGAATCAATTTATTGATTCTCAGCCCAACTTTGATTCAACATCAAAGGTTGTAGACTGTGAAGCAAACTGATGAGAGTCAACTTTACGTGATTCCGGTGCATTTTCCACCCCCGTTTATCCCACTTTTAGCACATTCTCGGTGTTTTTAGACCGTTTTTGGGTAATATCGTGAGTTTATAGCACGGGGAGTAAATCCGTCGCTTTGATGGTTTACTACCTCTTTTTAGTGATATTAACCTCATTCCGAGCACCTTTACCCTCCGGAATGGTTTGTGTGTCTTGTTCGTTTATGATGTTGTAGGGCCTAGGTGACTCGAGGACCCGGAAGGCGATGTTTTGGACAAAGGGACATGTTCGTAGCACAAGAGTGGAGTGAAGAATCATCGACGAAACCGGAACCAGTCACTTCATGGGCATTTTAGTCACACTTGGAGGCATTTTCAGGGAAAGTTGTTTTGATGAAAGTTGTAGAGGAGTGAATCGGCTTTCCAATGCATCTTGAATCATCTCATTTGGATCCCTAGAAGTGAAGTTATGGTGGAAATACTGAAGGCCATTCTGGACGAGCGTCCACTCAAGAACAAGCTTCCATTTCTTGCATTTCTCAGGTGGACTGGCGTCCAGAAGCCCTGGACTGGCGTCCAGAGGGCGTCCAACTGGCGTCCAGGGCCAAATTCTGCGATTTTTTTCTGCTGCACTATAAATACCCCTCACTTCCATTTCAAGGAAGAACTTCTCCTCTTCTCCAAACCCTAGCCCCCTTCTTGCTCGATTTTTGTAGTAGTTTGTAACACATTCTCTTAGCATAAATTAGCATAAACATAACTCGATTATTCCATTTCTTAGCTTAGATTTCAATTCCAAACAACAAGTCACCTCCTTTTTGGTGAATCTCCATTGTTGTACTTTTTGGAGCTCAACTCGAATTTACGCAATTAATGGTGAATTTCTTCTCTCTTATGCTTGTTATGTCTCTTATTTACTACTTCCATTGCATTTTAACTAGTATAATGAGTAGCTAAATCCTCTTCATAGCCGGGTCATGTGAAATTTGGTGAAATCACCCTTTGGGTGATGAAATTGGGAGCGGGTAGTGCTTTTTATTGTTGTTTCTTGCATTTTTCACGTCTTAGAACTTGTTATAACGGATTTGGACTAGATTGATCACCTAGGTCAAAAATCACACACATCACTCTTGAGAGTTGTTCGAGAGAGAGGGGTGTGGGAAAAGGGTTCTAAGATTGCGGTGTAGTCTCGTTTTAGTTGTTAAATCGAGCTCAACGTGAGGTTACTCGTTTTTACGTTTAAGCGGCTCTAGTGCAAGACATGCCTTGTTAGTGAATTTTCCTTAGGAAAGGGTAGTTAACATAACATAAGGTGTTAGGAGAGAGTTGTTCGTACACTAACACCGGGTTTAGGAGTTTGCACCCGTGAAATTGAATGCAAGAGTTCGTTTGTTATATTGCACACTCCCGATTTTGTCTATCCTTGGGGTTGAGATTAGCCATATTGATCGTGGTTCGGCTATGTCCCTCTCCCTTTAGTTAAACTTTGTTAGTATTTGTTTTATTAGTCGTTGTAGTAATTAACCTCTTGAACATTGGTTTGCCTAGACTAAGTTTTAAGTTCACTTTGGTACTCACATACACTTGTCCTTTGGGTTCGACCTCGGACTCCTGTAGCTTTACTCGCAATCGACCCGGTCCACTGCCGGTTAGAGAGCTTGTTTAGTCACCGTTGTCTTGAGTATTTAATAAATTTGTTTGGTGAAAACAACGCTCATCACAAACCGGGAAGGTTTCGCCAAGGACAGTTGTGACAAGCAGTCGGGTAGACTGTGTTTGTGGTGGTAGCTGGTGAAGAGGAAATCCTACCCTCTAAGGACCAGTGGTTCAAGCATTTGAAGAGCAGCAATTCTACATGTTCTACAATTGTTTAGATAGTGACGCTAGGGATTAGCCAAGGACTATTGTTTAGGACTTTTTGTAACAGTTCACCTCAAGAAGTTCTAGTGGAATTTTCCTCCGCACCACAGGGGAAGAGAGGACGTAAAGGATTACACCACCTAGAACCTCTATAATATCCGCCTTATTTACTTTACGCATTTATTTATTTATTCAGCATTTACTTATAGCATTGTGATACTTGATTGTTATACACCTCACAGTCACAACTGACATTCACCAGAATTCAGTTCACAACACTCAGTTTTCATAATAGAATAACAAGATCAATACAAAGGCTAAAATCATATCCGCCGCCGGTTGACTCAGTTTCAGCTTAAGTCAGTTTGACTTAATCTTAGCTTTGTCAGCTTAACTCCACACAAGTTTTTAACTGAACCTTAATTTGTCTTAAATCCAGTTTTAGGGACAAGTTTATTCACCCCCCCCCCCCCCTCTAAACTTGTGTTAGCCTTTCCAAGGGACCAACAGTCAGATTCATGGTTGTCATAAGCCGGAAGACACGACATGAATCTACTATATCCACATTCATAAACAGTTTAGAACAATACTTGAAACAAAAGGTGAAAACCATATCCGTTTATCTTGCACATACATGTTAGTTACATTAACTACTTACTTGCTTACTTAACATATTCATGTCCTTGTCTTTTTCCTATCCGTGACTTGTCTACTAACTTTAAGGCGTATGATACAACTCGGCTAGCACAACTAACTACACCTCCAACATAGGACTTACTTGCCCAAGGTACACTTATAAGCACACCGCCTTAAGAACGGCTTGGTTAATATAGCTAGTCACACTCTCCGACATGAGTCTTAACTGTGCCCAAGGTACCCCGTCTATTCGTGCTTATTAACGAATACCCACCTAAGTAGATTCGATAACATGTAAATCAAACAGTAGCACATAAAGCACATAATTCTATAGTAGAAATCCATGTCTAACCTCTAGGAAACATGAAAAGTCCATAACCACACCATACTACCAACCTATCTCCACTATATATATAAAAATAGAGCCTAGAAAATCATCCAAAAATCCAGATAACATTCTGAAAGTGTAGCTGAACTCACAGAACAACCAGAAAGCCAATCTGAGACTTTTCTGGGACGCTTAACCGAGAGATGCCCTCGGTTCAGCGAGCCAGTGAATCCCAGATTCACTTTCTACTCTAAGACTAGTCCGGCATCTTGTCCTAAAACACATAACATGTCTAGTTTCGTGCCAATTTACAGAAAACAATATTTAAACATATTAAAAACATAATCTTTAAAGCCAAAAGGGATACTTTTGATCAAAAAAAAACTCCTTACCTCGTAACGTAACAAAAACAAGCCAAACAACGATCAAACTGTGGTCAACCTTCAAACTCTTGTGAATCTACGAAACACGAATAAACCCTACCATTAAAACTACGAATTCTAACAAATCCAAGAGTAGAACTACGAATAAAACTAAGGTTTCATGATTATTACCTTCTTGAGATGAAACAAAATTCGAAACTGCTCCTGGACTTGAAAGCTCTTCGAAACTAGCACTCTGATCTGCAAACACGAACTAGAATGATCAAAACTGAGCCTGAAGTCCAAAACTAGGTCGCTTAACCAAAGACAGTGCTCGGTTCAACGTCCTGCTTGATCTTGGACACGCTCTGGGACACGTACATGGCACCACTGGGTCGCTTTACCGAGGAGGGTTCCCGGTTCAGCGTGCTGACTGATCACAGAACTTCAAAATATGATGTCTAGGGCTACCTAGGGTCCTATTTATAGCCTTTTATCACCATAAGTCGTTTTTTCAAAGTCTTGAAGGAAAAGAAAACCTAAAAATAAAAGGAAAATAAATTTCAAAAAGACTAAAATACCCTTATAAAGATGTGATGGGTTTTACAAAGCCAACCCCAATAAATTATTTATGTGTAAATATTTTATAAAAATTGACATTATGACGTAGTAAAACATGTATATCAGCCCAACCGATCATCATAATATAGTCTATTAACTCATCCGATCAAGATAGTATAGTATGTTAACCCATCCGAATGTAATTTCCTGACTCCGTCGTTGTTAATCAAGAAACTTCTTCTAAATCGATATAAGGTTATCATGCCCCGCAATTATAACCCGACAATGACTACCTAGTGCAAATGGGGTTGCCTAGCTAGTATAATAGCCCATAGGTGAGGACATAAACCAGCTCGGCTACAATGCAAATGGGGTTTACAAAGAGGGGCGGCGTCACAATATGTAAATGTGGACAAGCGACCCACTTGAAAAATATTAGAGGAGAATTTTTTTTAATATATTTTTATAAATTTAATCTGCTAATTGTTGTATAATGAAGTAGTATTTTATATATTGATTTACGATGAGATATAATGTACAAGATTTAATAATAAATTTCTGCTTACCGCAACCCCATTTTTTTTTGGTCAAATACCGAAACCCACTTAACCTGCATCATACATCAATGCATACATACTGTGTTTAATATAATAATCTTACAATAGTACATGCTTATAACAATTTTAGACTGTTCTAAGATCGCATATGTACGTCCTTTTTTTTTTATAAAAGTTTACGCTTTTCTTTATCGGAGTCTATTTATCTTGAATTTTTTACCCTTTACCGGGTTTAAGCTCTTCCTAATTAGGTTAATCTTGTCAATTTAATTATATTTCACTATTTTAATTTTGTATAGTAAAATTTCTATCGTTTCAGCCCCCCCCCCCCCCCCCCCCCCCCCCCCCCCCCCCCAAAAAAATAAAATAAAATATATATATATATATATATATATTATATATAATATATTCTGCTTCATATTAAAAAAATTTATTATCCTTAATCAATCTTTCCTGATTATCTGCTGACATCTCCACTTTAAAATGGAACGACATGTACACTTTCAATGTCATTATGTCAAGATACAAGCATGCATATTAGCTGCATTTTCGATCTGCTTTCTCATAAAATTTGTTAAGTTTATGATATTTTGTTTAGCAGCCTCAAAGAATTTTAAATAGTTAAAGTTTTAGACCTTTATGCAAAACTAGTAATCGGGAAATTACACTTAAATGAACAAAAAAAAGGTAATTATATATCCAATATACATGTACACTACATCTTTCACTATACGTTTTTATTACCATTGTTTAAAATGTAGTGTATATCCGTTGGGAATTTATAGTTACCTTTTATTTAATGATAAATACAATATGGATGTACACCAGAACTTTCAATACACATTTTTATCATCATTGATTATGATTTGAACCATATTAGTGCCACAATTGAATCAACGACTAAAAACTAAGTGTGCATTGATACGTATTACGGGATAAAAAAAATTGGGTATCCATAGATTCTTTTATCAAGTTCCGCTACTGGTTACAACGGATATCACAACACTTATAGAAAACCTAGAATAAAATATCCGGCATGTCTTAAGCATAACAAAAAGTATGGTCGGCATAACAATGTATAACAAAACATCGCAACAGTTTTTACTACATTCCTGCGATGCTTTAAAATGATTTGATATTCTCGTTATGTGTCATTTTGTTATGATATTTCATTGTTTTTTAGCTATTAAACGAATATATATATATATATATATATCATTGGCCATTCGGCTTGCAAATTTGTAAAAAGGCAGAACTCATAACAGTTAAAAATAGATTCTCCTTCAGCAAAATTAACAACTCTACTGCCACAGCCGAAAGTCTGCAACAATAGCATTGAGAAAAAGACAAATATCTATATATATGCCTTTTCTTTTCAACAGTATTTTGTAAACGTACAAAGAAAAAGAAAAATAAAGCAGAAATAAACGCATTGTCTAATCAAAAGTCTATCCACAGTCAAATGATGAAACTGTGTGATCCAGATGATGTCACGTAGGGAGCTCTCTACGTAGGGAGTCTCTGCCGTAGAATTTCTCAAGTGCGGGAAATTCTTACATAAAGACTCCTACGTAAGGAGATATCATCGGGCCAGCGCGGTTTCATTCGTCGAATGGCTTGTGTGGTCGGATGATGCGCGTAGGCGGCTCCTACGTAGGGAGTCCCTACCGTAGAATTTCCCCCCAAAGCAAAGGCTATTGCAACATTTCAGATACTTGCAAGTGCATGCATATGTGTAAATTATGCTAACTACTAAGGGAAGTTATTGTGTGGTGTCTCTATACGGTGTGGAGACACCGTGTGGCACCATACATACCACACAGTTTTATTATGTATTTAAACTATGTGGTTCTGATCGTTTTACACATCACTTCACCTCAAATTCCATCACTACACAATAACTTCCCAACTGCTAAGTGCATGCTTACATATATGCAAATTAATTAGAGGCTAGAGTTTCTCCAATGGACTTGGAGCATTCCAAAATTTATGATTGTTAAGAAAAATTTATAAATAAAAGGTTTATAAAATAACGACGTGACAAAATCATGAACCTTTTAAAAGGTTCACGTCCGGAGATGTTAGACTTACAAAATGGGCTATGTTACTGGCAAGGTGAAAATTGATATTGTTATGGATAAATGTTTAGTAATGTAAAACTGATGCTTTATAAAATGCTTTGACAATACCAATTTTTACTCTGGGGTGGGTGATGGGGTGAGGTAAGATAAAGTAAGGTGGCATGGTAGATAGGGTACGGTGAGGTCATGATAGGGGTAGGGTGAGGCGTTAGCAATTGGTAGGGTAAGTGGATATGGTAGATGCGACAGTTCTCATTTTATCCAATTTCATTCCATCATTTATCGAAGTAATGGTAATGAAATGAAATTTTCATATTTTTCAATCTCATTTCATCCTTTTTCGATGTAATTATATGAATTTTATTACTAACTATACACAAATAATAAAATAGAATGAATCATAATTCAATTGCATTTCATCTATGTGAAATAAACAAGACTTAAAAGCCTATTAGGTTTGCTTGAAACCATTTTTCCATTCTATTGCTAGAGCACATTAATGTTGCCTTGTAACACCCCATATGTGTTTTGTCAACCAATCATACTTTTTTCTTCTTATTATTTGAGGAAAATCAATCATACTAATGCCAGAGCAATTTTATAACAAAAGTTCTACCTATCTTTACGTTGCATTACTTCCTTACGTTAACGTTTTTGTTTACTATTAATTTTTAACTAATGATTTATAATTGTGCTAACAGTGAGTCAGTGACATGAATATTATTTTGTAAATGAGAATTAATACTTTTAACGAATTTATATTAGCTGCAAACCCAGTATTTTTTTGAAAGTGACAAAATAGAATGCTTTTCTTAGTAATATTCGCAACTTTGTGGCAGCTTTATTTCATCGCCCGACCATACACAAAATGGACTTTTATATGGGAAAAATGCTAAAACAAAAAGTAAATTATAATAGAATATATATATATATATATATATATATATATATATATATATATATATATATATATATAATAAAATAAAGTATCTATAATTTGGATAGATATGAACTGAAGAGACTTCGTCGGTTTGGTGTTTTCCTTAAGTTCCACGACATTGATAAATCATTGCGTATATCTAGCTTGTCTTTTTGTTCTTTTTGATATGAAAAGATATAATTTATCGGCTCATTCTTATTATAATTAGAGGATAATTATCAATATTTTGTGAAAAATAATTAACATGTATAATGCGGAAGTTCATTGAAATAAAACCCCTCAACGTTGCATTTTATTGCAAAGTTCGTATACAGTAAATATTTTTTTCAAGATTACGTGAGAAGATAAATTTGAAATTTATAAATCTTGTGAAAAATATATGAACTTTAAGTTTCATATGATATTTATTTGTAAAAAATAATGACTTAATAACCGTATACATTCGATGATTCCGAAAATTTTAGCAGTTTGCTATATGCACCGATTGTAATCCATGTCCTAGATTTTTCTAAATATGTTGTAAAAAAAAAAAAAAAAAAAAAAAAAAAAAAATCGTCTGCAGATTTTTCTATACGCAAAGTTACCAGACAACAAATTAAAAAAATCGTCTGCAGATTCGGTAAAAAAAAAATTTGTTAAGTTGCATCAACTTTAGTGAAAGTAAAAGCTGAAGATGCTTCTTCACAGGACAGAAAATACAGATATATTGCTTGAAGTACTCAACTCAATCAATCAGAAGAATCAGATACAAAAGTTTGCAGAAAAATACAGAATTCTCTTCCAAAAATTCATCATCATTTTATTCATATAAATATTTCAGCAGCTAGCTAGCCTGGCCTAGCCTAGCCAGTACTGAGAAAACAAAACAAATCAATGACTCCATCATTACAAATATCTGACAATATATATCGTTTTTCGAGAAATACTTTTGCGGATAGTAGTTTTTGAGGTGAAATTACGGATAAAATGATCAGAACCATATAGTTTAAATACAGAATAGAATTATATGATTCATATTGATCACAAATAATCCCCATACGTGTAAGAACACCACACAACTATTTCCCTTGCTTTTTTTATTGCATCATCACACCTGCTGCAGCAGGTGCTCTATCTTTCAAAAAGACGTAGGCTTCCATCATTTCTTGGTTCAGACCATTGATTGGCTTTTACCTTACTTGATGACAACCCCCTCATAATCACTAGACTAGTAGGGTTGCAGTACCTCCTCAACTAAACTTGAAATTTAAGAGCAGTGATACATCCGTTATTTTTTCTATCATAACATCTTACACAACAAAATCAACACCATATATTTTGTTAGGATTTATCATAATAAATAATTTATCATTTTAATCAATGGTACACAGCATATTGTGGGAAACTTGTGTAGTGCACATATTATTATTCGAAATTTAATGGGAAACTTGACATTATATGCCCAAAAAGTAATCTATCTGATTAATATGCCCCGTATAGTATCCTTTGCAAAATATGCACGCCTACGACCCACTTGCTTGGCATATGCGTCGGATTTATTGAGGGAGCCCAAAAAAATTTGAGAAAAAAAATGTTCTATGGGAGAATATCTGCAACTCTATGTATGTACCTATATATTTTGCGAACCAAAAAAATAAAATAAAACAAATAATAAATGTAAAAAATGATAAAATTCATGTATTAATTGACATTATTTCAATGGGTTGAATATAATGGAAAAAAACACAAATTGTCTAGTGGTACATCGATTTAGTAGTGAGTTAGCCTATAATGTCTAATGGAGACCAGTGTTCGAACCCCGTTAGAGCCAAAAAAAAAAAAAAAAAAAAATGAAAAGAAAACACAAATTGTCATTCCACTGGACGATTATGTCATTTTTATGTTTTGTGTTTTTTCTTTTTTTTAATGGATTTGTTTGATATTAAAAAGTTTTAGTGGATTATTTTTAATGGATTTGTTTGATAGTAGAATTGAAGTCGTTAAATGTGACAACGGTAATTTCGTCGTTTCAGATGTCTTTTGTCATTTTTCACCATTTTTCAATTCTTGCCTTTTGACAATTTTTTCACCGCTATTGTCTTTAATAACCATTAGCCCATAAAATAAAATAAAATAGGAAAATAGGATCTGACATTTATTACATTTATATTGAATAAGTTTTCATCAGGATATGAATCAAAAAAAAAAATCAATCAGGATAAAACAAAATTTCCCAAATTTTCGTCTTATTTTTTATGTAAGTCAATAAACAAGTTACGTTTCAAAAAAAATAAACAAGTGCATATTATTTAGGGACAGAAACATTAAGTGTTTTCTTATTTTTTTATTCTTGAGTATTATTGTACGACCAATATATAAATTTGTGCGAGCTGGTAACTAGTCGATCACTTTTATACGTGGAATGCCTATTTTTCTCAGTCGGACTGTCTTTTCTTAGTAAAACAATTTATAAAGAAAATGCATTTCCATCTTCGTAGTATCTTGATATAAAAAAGGGACTGTATTACGTTAATGCAAAATATTTATTTGAATACAGTTTTTATGTTTTGTATAATTTTGTATATTTTATATTGTCTTAGATTGTCATCATCCACGCCGTGTTAGTATTTTCTTAAAAAAATCATTTTAAATTCATATGTATTTTCAATGTGCAATGATGTTTTATGTTACACCATTCCATTATTTT
This sequence comes from Gentiana straminea, assembly GCA_036785695.1. Taxonomy (NCBI): domain Eukaryota; kingdom Viridiplantae; phylum Streptophyta; class Magnoliopsida; order Gentianales; family Gentianaceae; genus Gentiana; species Gentiana straminea. The sequence continues at coordinate 5,217,808 of JAVUPR010000048.1, read as the reverse complement.
ACTTAAGGAATTCCAGATGTCACGAATATTGTACTTATTAAATTTTGATACAAATTTACGTCCTAAATAATGCGTGTATTCTTAGTTTTACATCACCCGTGCATTATACACGGGTTTTTGACTAGTTATGTTTATATTGAATAAGTTTTAATCAGGATAAATCAATCTTTCCCAATTTTTCGTCTTATTTATTTAATGTAAGCCAATAAACAACCGTCCATATATCATATATGTGGCAACAATAATCATCCAGGACAACAAAATCGCCGAACCCTCAACGCGGAACAAACAATTCGGTATCAACATAGCCTGGATGATAACACCTGAAAGGAAAAATTGGAGAAGAAATTGTAAAAAATAAAATGGATTGAAAAATGGTGAAAATGACAAAAGACATCTAAAACGATAAAATTACCGTTGTCATATTTAACGATTTCAATTCCACTATAAAATAAATCCATTAAAAATAATCCATTAAATTTTTTTAATATCAAACAACTTCATTAAATCAAAAACAAAAGCAAAAAACATTAATAAAAAAAAAAAAAGCATAATCGTCCAGTAGAATGACAAATTTTTTTTGACCGTTATATTCAATCACTGAAATAAATGTCAATTAAAAAATGAATTTTATCATTTTTAACATTTATTCATTATTTTATTAAATTTTTTTTTTTTACAGCGCTGTAAGATCATTCTGCTACAGAACTTTTTTTCTCAAATTTTTTTGGGCTCCCTCAATATCCGACGCATATGCCAAGCAAGTGGGTCGTAGGCATATTTTGCAAAGGATATAATTTTTTTTTTTTTTAACAGCCAAAATTTATATTATCAGCAAGATGCTAAAAGAAATTACAAAGTGTTCCAGAAAATCACAAAATATCAAATTACAATAACTTTGTGCAACCAAAAGAGGCCACCAATTTCATTTTATCTACCAAAAGGGCCGGGTCAACTTCCGAAAAATCCGAAAACAACCACTGCTCTCCAACCTTGTAAGAAAGAGAAAAAAGAAGTAGATGCACCTCAAATCTGCAATTCTTCCAAACAGATGATAACCTTGTTTTGACATCCTTCAAACGCAAATTTCCGATTAATGTTTCAATACTTATGAGGCTTTTGCATTCATTGGGTTCGCCATCCATTCTTCCCAAGCTAGTTTCTTGAGACCATTAGCATTTGAAAGCCAAGAAAAAGATAGTCTCTGCACATCTCTAAATAAACACTCTGGATTTAAAACAAGAGAACAAAAAATGATTTTGTTTCTTGTATTCCAAATTACTCAAGAAGTGATGCCAAATATTGCCGACCAAAGCCGGGAAGCCAAACTCGATGTTGCTACCCCAACATTCATATTACATAAATCTTTAAACGAGAGGGCATTCAAACCTGAGATCTTGCACCAATTTAAGGTATGAGTCCAAATCAATAAAGACATATCGCAAGCGTATAAAAGATGATTAACCGTTTCCTCAAACTTGTGACAAAACGGACATAAATAGTCTTGAACCACAACACCACGACGCATGAGATTCGGTTTTGTTGGTATCCTTTGAAGATTTGCTTTCCACATAAACAAATTTACTTTTGAAGGTATCAATTTGTTCCATGCAACCGCCCGAAAATTAGACCCGAAGACATTATCAAAAAAGAGCAACTCTAATTTTTTTCGCAAAAAAGCCACCGAGAAGATGCCATTCGAGCTAAGATTCCATTTCATTTTATCCAAAGAACTGCATTAACGTTAACGAAACCGCACGAATTAAATCCTCCAACTCACCCACTTCTTCCTCCTCGAAACCCCTCAACCTTCTCCTCCACTCCCAACAAAAAGAAAATATCTCTCCCTCCCTAACCACAACCTTTGCAACTAAACTCCTTTGAGAGAAGAGATCCTAAAAAGCCTAGGAAAAACAGCCTTTAAAGGACCATTATCCGTCCACACGTCCTCCCAAAACCTCACTCTACTACCGTCTCCCACCACCCAACTTTCCGACCCCAACAAACCAACACCGGCCTTTTTCATATTATCAACAACCCCAACAATTCCTTTCCAAACCCCACCTCCCCCCGACCGAAAGCTATCTAAACACCAAGCGCCCTCAAACCCATAAATCGACACTACCACTTTCCTCCATAATGCGTCTGGTTCCGAAAGAAACCTCCACCACCATTTTCCTAGCAACGCCCAATTCTGTAACCTTAAACTACCCACCCCAATACCCCCATAAGATTTTGGAGCTTGAATCTTTTTCCAATCGACCCACGCAATTTTTTTGTTATTTTTCCCATCCCCTCCCCAAAAAAAAGAAGATCTCACACTTTCAAGAATTTTCAACACACATTCAGGAGGCTTGTAGATGGAGAAAAAGAAGAGCGGAAGAGCGCTAAGAACCGCTTTTAGAAGAACCAATCTACCACCCTCCGACAAACATGACCATTTCCAAGCACATAATTTCGTCTTGCACTTCTGAATGATTTCTTCCCAAGCCTTTGCTTTTTTCATATTACGACCCACCCAAAGACCCAAATATTTGAAAGGTAACTTATCCCTTTTGCACTGAAGAAGTTGTGCCGCAATGTCAATCTCATCATCCAGTACTTTTATCCCGGCCAATGAACTTTTCCCCATGTTAATTTTCAACCCCGAAATCTGCTCAAAACAAGAAAGTATCCTTTTAAGGTTCCTCAAGTTATCCATGTTCCATTTGCCCACAAAAACTGTGTCATCGGCGTATTGAAGATGAGTAATCGGAATTTGTTCGTTACCAATATGAACTCCAAAGAATTTTCCTTTGACAATTGCTTCCTTCATTAGAACGTTCAACCCTTCGGCCACGATGAGAAAAAGGAAAGGAGATAAAGGATCTCCCTGCCTTATTCCTCTCTCCAAGTTGAATTCCTTAGTCGGGCTACCCCCACCAACACCGAGGCTCTAGCAGAAGATACACATCCTTGAATCCACTTCCTCCATTTTAGACCAAAACCCATGTTCTTCAAAGTAGTGTCCAAAAAGGACCAATTAACACAATCGAAATCTCTTTCAAAATCAACTTTGAAGATAAAACTGGCCATATCTTTCTTTTTTTAAAAATCCACCGTTTCATTTAAAATGAGTACTCCATCCAAAATTTGCCTACCCTTAACAAATCCGGATTGACACTCTCCAATCACCGACGATAAAACAATCTTCATTCTTTCTGCTAAAATTTTCGCAACAATCTTATAGAAACACCCAAGCAAGCTGATAGGTCTATAATCTTTAATTACAATTGGGTTCTTTGATTTAGGCAACAAAGCAATAAAAGATGACGTGCAACCATTATGAAATTTACCAGATTCTTCAAATTCAAAAATGGCTTCACAAAACTCAGATTTCAATATTTCTCAGAATTTTTTTATAAAATTAAAATTGAAACCATCCGGCCCTGGGGCCTTTGAACCTTCACATACCCATACTGCAAAGGATACTATACGGCGCATACTAATCAGATAGATTACTTTTTAGGCATATAATGTCAAGTTTCCCAAGTTTCCCAATTTAATTATATCTAACTTGCAGGCGCTTGGTGCATCTGCCTAATCGTTAATAGGCTATAACCTGGCAAGACGATCAGAGTTCGAGACCCGTTTGGAACAAATGTGTGCGCGTGTAAAATCTTTCTTTTTTGAAAAAAGAAATTTAAATATAAATTACTGACCGCTAATTGCAGTGACGGATTCATACATTTTATTTAGCGGAGTCCGTAATAAATTGTGGGCCAATAAAAGTGTCCATCTAAATTTCAAAATTGTGATAAATGTGTATTTTATCGATACAAACATTTTGATATTAGGAATTCATGAGTTCTTCTAACTATAGTAGCACCATATTTTATGAGTTCTTCTATTTTCTAGAGCGGCAACTAAACTAAGGAGCTAGCGAGACTACTTTACTCTGGCATTCACTTTTCTCATATCATGCTAAAGGTGAAGGCTACTCTCAGCAGCTACGTAAGTCATTCGTTAGAATGTGAGAGGTTATAAAATAGACTCGGCCGTCAGGAGAGTATGTTCTAAATGCTTGACAAAGGTGACAATGTCTACCTCGATAGAGGTATTTAAACTCAATTAAAGAGCAAGAGTAACGAGCGATAGCCACTCGTCAAAGGATTTAGGCTCCTTCCCTTCCACAGTTCCATAGCATAGCTGCGCTAGCAGGTACTACGAGCATTCTGGCACATGCATCTATCCAGAAGCAAGTGTAGTTCACCGGTTCCACCAAAACTCTCATTTTTTTGAAGCGGAGCATAATGCGCTTTAGGTGCCGAGCGAGCTTTCCTTTAGGTGGTGACATGTCTATCATAATAGCTGTTGCATGATTTCGTTTTTGAATGACTCTCAAATTACACCCTTTCAACGTAGGTGCTACGAATCTTTCCACTTTGGGACGACTCCCTGACCTTTGCTTGGCTGGTCACTTTCGTAAGGAATTCTTGAACCGTTTCCCTTTCCTCTCACGGGAAAGTTTGGTTAAGATATCATGATTTGGGAGGTGTCAGTATTTTATTTTATAGAGAATTTATCTTTCATAGTAAAATTCAACAAAATACCCATATATATATATATATATATATATATATATATATATATATATATATATATATATATATTATATAAAAGATGTATTTTATGCATTATAAAATATACTGAATTAAAATTTTGTATTTCACAAGTTTAAGTAGAAATATATATTTTCATAAAAAAAAAGTAAAAATTATATTGCACGCAAAAATGAAATATGGTTGATGTAAATGATTTAAATATCTATTTTACGTACACACCGTTAATATTGTGTTGGGTCCCAATAAAATGTGTGGTGTTCATTGTGATGTGTAAAATGTTGTGGTGAAAATGGCAGTAGATGTATCACTACTCTAAATCAAATTATAATTAGTGAGTACATCCAATAATTAAAATGGGGCACAAGAAGAAGGAAGGAATGCTAAAAGTGTAAGCAAGGGATGTATGTGAAAGTAATAAAAGAATGAGCTTAATATTGGGAAAAGGTAGGACCCAATATAGGGCACATGGCCCAAACATGTCTTGGGACTATTAAGACAAAAGATTAATAAGGGACAAGAGGAGGTGGCCTTGGAGTGGGTACTCTTTTGCTGCCTCAATTACAGCATATTCCCTACCAAATACACACAATATGACCTTTAAATAGACAGCCTTTGTTTCCATGTGCTTAAATTTAAGTGCAACATTCCAAATTATTATCACCATTCAACCCCCTTTAAACCTCACTCCTCCTTCATTTCTTTCCCTTTAATTAACCAACTTTTTTTTTTTAAACTATCTAAGCTTCATTATCCCTCAACTCAAACTATATATATATATATATATATATATATATATATAATATATATATATATATAAAAGGGAAACAAATTAAATATTATTAGTAATTACGGATAAACACACTTTCGGTCTATTTTGTTTTTTTATTTTATTTACATCATCTATGTTTCATAGCAACACTTTTTACCTCTCATCCATGTGTTTTCTTACATTTTATGTCACTGTTGTCACATGTCAAGCGTTCGTTGGCCAGATCAAATAGCACCTTCAACTTTAGATATTTGACACATGACACTTTAAACCGAAAATATATAACAAATGCATATATGATGGGTAAAATTATGAAGATGAAATATTATGCATAGAAGTGTAAAAATCGTGAAATAAAGAGCAAAAGTGTTACAACTTTTATATCACTTAGTAGTTGTATTGCAACATAAATTAGGGGTAATACCATCAATGAAGCATAGGAATAATGGTCATTGTTGAGGCCTCATGACTAAGAGTATTGGTACGGGTACAACAGTTGTGTCACAACGAGTGACACAACGGTGATGTGCACGGTTGATTATCTTAAATTTAGATCTGATCAGTTTAGACACATTATTATCAACGGTGTAGATCACCGTTATGTCATTCGTCGTGGCATAACCGTTGTGCCCTTATTATTTTTCACTAAGAGTAATGGGCCTGAATCCTAATAGAGGCAAATGTGTGCATGCACTATATTATTGCTCTATCGTTTTCGTAAGAAAAACTAAGGGATAATAATATTTTCAATCTCTTTTGTTTCCTGATTTCACATTATGACACTTTTACCACTTACGGTATTTTTTTTGCCATATTTTTGTCATGTGTCAAGGTTTTATTCGTTAAATCATTCTTGATATCAATTTTCGGTTATTTGACTCGTGTCACTTTTAATAAATCTTTTTCTGGTTGTCTGACACGTGACACAATGGACTAAAAAAATACGGATAAGGGGTAAATATGTCAAGATGAACATTTTATGATAAAATTGCAAATACTATAAAACGTGGGGATCAATAGGGCCTTTATCACTAATAATAATTTGATTAGTTGAAAATGAGGTATGTAGAACTATTTATAGTAGGATAGCTATGTACTTTTAGTCCATGTATAGCTTAGTTTAATATACATGCAACTAGCTAAATTGTGATCATTATCCGAAATTAAATGCATATGTTCTCATCAAATCATATTAATATTGGATGTGAACATTGTTTGTCATTTACTCTATCTGTTTTTCCGGAAAACTTCAACTGTATCAGAGACATGCATTCATTTTAAATTTATCGCTTTCTTCTAAGTTTTTGTTAAATTGTTTATTTTTATTTTCCAATGAGGTTTCTTTCTGTGTTGTTGTAATAAATACATTCTTTGAGGTTCTCATCGTGTTTCTACATTAAGTAACTTTCAACGTAGGTTTATTAGAGTTTTCATAAAAATTGGTATGACCCAGAGATCATACACGTGACACTCTTAAAACTTTTGTCATGGCATATTAGCAAATGAGCCAATTCAGACATACATTGTAACGCCCCGCTCCCGGATACCGAACTCTTATCCGGAAGAGAAACGTTCGGCGCGTATAGCATTAAATAAATCTAATATTATACGCAAGCCTCTACGTCGTCGTATCAAATAAAAACAAACGGAAGCTAAAAAGACTCGGGTAAAAACATAAATGCTACTATGAATAGAAAGTAATCATGCTAAAGATGGATAGTTAAATTACAACGACGAAAAATCCAAAGACTTATACAATACGAGGTCTTAAAAGTAGAAATACAATAAGTCTAAGAAAAGAAATACAACCAGACTAGTACAACTGTTGGAAATATTATTTATGTTTTGATGATGATTCGTCACGAAATTAGACAAATCACTTACAACCCATAATGATGAAGTCGTAACTAACTGTTATAGTGCATAATGAAAGAAGAAGCAAGAAATGATCTAGAGATAAATGTATAAGTTCTATCTAGAGTCTGAACTTTGTATAGGTTGTTTCAGACAAGCATTGTAATAGAATAGGAACTAGGCGAACAGCTAGTCACAACAAGAAAACCTGAGTTATAGCAAGAAAACTTACATGCACATGAAGAACCGAGGGTTCAAACTCGGTTATGCTAGAACCGAAGAAGATAAGTTCGCCGAGGGACACGAGACTCGGTTGGATTATCTAGAAGGCGAAGAACGAGGGACACGGACTCGATTCGAAAATTGAAGAACTGAGGTGGCAAACTCAGTTAGAAGCCGATTAAGTCGTGACTATAAGTCAGGATTCAGGCAAGTCTGTGGTGACCTGAAACTGAGTTAAAGATCATGTAAAACTGAATAATCTTAAGGACAAAGATTATCAGTTACCTGGATAAGAAGAAACTGATTGGTGTACTCTGACTTAGTCAATTGAAGTCAGATATTCAGTATACAAGGTACTCAATTTTGAAGAAGAGTAGAAAATTGAGTTAAGGCCTTGTTAAATTTAAATTGACTATACGACAAAAGATCGTACATGTGAACGTTGGCTAAACGACAAGTGTAACGGCTACAAGAGCTAGTGACCGTTACATCACCCCTATAAATACACAAGAGAAACACTTAAAGAGAGAGAGAGAGGAGGATCAGAAAAAGAGCTTTACAAGCATATATTCAAAGATCCAAATCCAGATCCACAAAATCAGATCAGATATATCTAGAAAAATGGGAAGCCAACGAAATTGCCTTGAAGGCTTCAAAGAAAGATCCAGTAACCAATTGAGGGGGAAAGCCAAATCCAAAAGAATACATGCTAAGTGCTTAATTGCAAGATCAAGAAATTTCTTCAAAGTGTTCAAGAATATTCAAGCAGATTCAAGATCTAACATTTGAAGAAATACAGAGCCGTGCTTAAATTAATCATCCAGAAGAAAAGCTCAAATCACAGTTGAATCATAGTTATTGATTCAAAGTCTCAACTTTGATTTTATCAAAGGTTTAGATCGTGAAACACCAAGAAGGTGTGAAGGACGAGTTGAGTGCGATCGGGAAGACCGTGTTTGTGATGAGTGGTGAAGAGGCAATTCTACCCTCCAAGGACCGGTGGTTCAAACAGGTTGAAGAGCGAATCCTACCCGTTCTACAAGTGTTTAGATAGTGAAGCTAGGGATTAGTCAAGGACTATCAGTTTAGAACTTTTTGTAACCGGGCCATCTCAAAGAAGTTCTAGTGGAATTTTTCCTCCGCATCACAGGGGAAGAGAGGACGTACAGGATTACATCACCTGGAACCCCTATAATTCTTGTCTATTTACTTTATGCATTCATTTATTTCATTATAGCTTTATTTACGTGGTTTTCATACCGAAACTAAATTAACTAGTTGTTAAAGGCTAATATTTTATCCGCTGCCAGTTAACAAGACTAAATATAAGTCAGCATTGACTAATATTCAGTTGAGCTAACTGAACTCCGCACAAGTTAAGGGATAGGAACAAAACTGAACTGAAGATCAGTTTGAGTTTCAGAGAAACTCAGTTCCTGGGGCTTTTCCAGCTCAGGATTAGTTTTTGGTGACAAGTTTATTCACCCCCCCTCTAAACTTGTGTTAGCCTTTCCAAGGGACCAACAACAACCTTTACAAAGAAATAAACTAAGAGCTTTGTCAAGACTTCAAAGTCTTCAAAGGTCGTCATCTACACTTGATCAACCTGTTCGTCTTCTCACCCCACAATGCATACAAAAGAAAATGCAAAGGAGGTAAGTACAAAGTACTTAGTAAAAGTGAGAAGCTAATGAATAACTAAGTTATACAACGCAAGGTTATTATTATGATTATTAAATTATCTTTATGAGACCGACTCAATTTAAGGTTCAATCCATGCCCATCGACATGTCATGACTAAACATTTCTAGCTTAGCTTATCTTGGTTACGTCATCACTCAAGGACACTACGCATGGCGTTCATCAGCCTGAAGATATACTTGCTAACTAACGGTGATTAGCACCGATTAGCTCCGGGGTCTCCCCGGTATGCGTATACGTCCGATGAATTTCCTCCACTGCCATTCAGCCGTTTATAGGCCAGCAGCGTTGTTCACCTTTTATGAACATATCACATCGCCGATATGAAAGAGTGCCTAACCGAGAATAAGTGACGTTTTATCTTTTACTACACGTATGTAATTATTACTGTTAATTAACTAGCCACCTAAGTGTTTTCAGGTAAGCTCCCTCACATACACTACTCTTTTTCCTAGACCACTAGACACGGACAAGTCCTAACAAATACACAGACATTGATGAACTCTAGTTCATCAAAGCACAAGCCCTTTCATGCCCTTCTGACGGATCCGAACTCCAACTCCCTTTAAGAGTACATTCGGTGTTTTAACTGAACGAATCAGAAGTTCAATCGAAGCTTGTTCATATTTAATTAATGTTATTGAACCAAAAAAAATAGAAATTTAAAACTCAACACCAATATACCAAAACATATCACATCTCATTAATTACAACTTAGCATGAATTCAATCACCAAACAACACCAAAACTCACCCAAACTCAACCAATCATTATAAAACTGTAATTATCATTAGGAAGAGCCTCTTACCTTAATTTCCAGGAAAACCGAAAGAAAAACGTCAAGCAACTGCAACAACTGTTGATCCTCAACCCCAAAACCTATTTGATCAACGAGAAACACTAAAATCCTTTTTTTTTTTGCAGAAAACTGAAACTGAAAAGTGATCAAAACTGCAGATTACCTAGATTAAATGCTGCGAAACTATTTTTAGATTGATCTACGCTCCAAGACGATCGTTCCGACTACTCATGGCTGAAAAACAGAGTTACGGATTGAAAGATACGAATTTTTCAAGAATCGAAGTCTACGAATACCAAAAACTAGGGCTAAACTGAAAACTTACAAAATTGAGAGATGTTATTTTCCAAAGTTGCGTCTCATCGTGCTGATCACTTTTGTCTCCTACGGCGTCTTGAACAGATGAACGGATTGATCACACGGTTCTTCCTTTTATTTCGCTTTCTTCTCTGCGTTGCTTCCATCTGATGCCGCCGTTCTCTTCTTTATTTTTTCAGAATAGGCGTGTGAAAGTTATGGGTAAATATTTGGGATTATTTCTTTTTATAGCCATTTAATTAAATCCCTTAATTAAATAACTAAATCCTTTAATTAATTCATTTTCACTTAAATAAATGGGACAAATAATAATTAGGTCGTATTCGAAAAGTCGGGATGTTACATTCCTTCCCCCTTAAGAGGAGTTTCGTCCTCGAAACTTGAATGTAACCGAGAGGTACTTGAACTCTAGACTTTGCGAAGCGTTTCGTCTCCTAACTCGTACAGTCTTCTTCTTCTTCCATCTTCCCAACTCTTCTACTTGTCTTGAGCCAACTTGAGGTTGCGACGATCCGCTTCAATCTTCACGTCACCTTGATGTATCAACTTTGGTCTCGTATTTTGTCGTCGCTCCACTTCATCCTAGAAAACTCGCGTTCTTCTATCTCTATCTTCATAAAAGATCGTCAGCAGTACTGTGTCAACTCTTGTACGTCTTGGTCGCTCCGAGAGGAACTGCAATTGCCATCCCATGGTTTTCATTCTTCATTGTCCTTCCCAATCTTCCTCATTCAGACACCAAAGCTGATTCCGATGCCAATTGTTGCCATCTTCATCTAACTCATGACCAATGGTTGGTTGGGCTCCAGCCACTTACTTGTAACCGGAAACAACTGGATCTTCATCTTGTTCCTTCACGAACTCATCAACTGCCTCGAATCTTACAATCATCAGTTCAACACTCTTTGCTTGCTCATGTTGCCCTATACCCGGAAGGCTGAATCTTCCCGGCCGAAACCACACTTCTGGCACACTTGACTTCTTTTGATCTCAAATTCCGTCATAGAACCGCAAGCTTGCTGAAGAACTACAAGGATCCCAACTGAAGGACTTCTGAGACTCCCTGTGAGTGGAGAACATGCATTGCCATACTTTCTCTCTGACAGTCTGATCCAATCCTCATGCCAATTAGGGCTAGCTTGGAAAATAAATAAAATTGAAAAGTTAGGTACCGGGTGGTATGTCAACTAGGTAAGCCAAGGGAAGGTATAATGCACTTGAAATAAGGCAGGTTGCTTGGGTTACAAGTAAAACAAGATGATCCCGTGCTGATGAAAGTCGAAGTTGGTTCCAGAATGAAGAATGAGGCATTGTATCATAATACAACAGATAGCCACCAGAAGGAAAACAAAAGAACACTTTGCAGATGAAGTTCTTTTGAGAGAGTGAAATTCTGCAAGATACGGTGGTCTACAAAGACTTCAGAGGCAACTTGAAAGGATGGTAATAAGCTTTCATATAAACCTTTAGAAAGTGGAGACGTTAAAGGAAACATCACACAACAGAAAAACAAAGTAAAGGTGCAAGAATCTCAACATGAAGGAGCCATAGAGACAAAACGAGTACACCAAAAGGTCTCAGAATAAAATAAACACTTGTCAAGAAGTGTCCAAGTTTGCAATAGTCAAAGAGAGGTTATTTTAGGATTTAATAGAAATAGAAATTCACTCAAGGAATTGTAAGGGAATATCAAAGTTTGAATAAGTAAGCGGTAAGGAAGATTTTTAAGTGAAGAGGAAACGACACTTAAGAATTTTTGGATAAGGTTTGATTTCCAAGAATTAATTCGAACTTTCAAAGGAAGTTTAAACGATTATTGACGATTCAAATCAAAGATTCAAGGTTGCACTACTCGAGAGGAATAGTACACTGCCAAGGAATAAATGCTCGAGGTTATTCCTCATGTGGAAATGAAAAGGTTAAAAGAAAATAGACTTTCAACCGGTATGATAGAATTGTGATAGAAACGCCATAACAGAAAGTGGAAAGTCAAAATGGTGTATATGGCAGTTCATGGCTCTAAATGGTCTGAAAGAGAGTTAAAACTGAAGGGTACAAGGTACATTAATCTGAATTGGAAATCAGAAGTTTAGGGATTCAAAAGTTGATTGGCTAAATAGGTTCAGAAGGCACCTTGGCAAAGACTACCTTTTGCTTGAAACTGGTTTAGCATAATTTGCTAGAAGGTTAAAGATAGGTAACTGAAGATGGATGTCAATGTAGGATTAAAGATCCAACTGGTAAGAAGATGAGATGCATACCTTGAAAGAACAAGTAACATTAGATTGAAAGATTACAAAATCAACACTACCCATATGAGGGAAGCTGAAAATAAACACAAGTAAAAAGAATGTTCTGACATTAAAAGGTTCAGTCAAATTTGTACTTGAAAAGAAGAATGGGGGTGCAACATTGTAGAGTTAGAGGGAACTTGTTCCTTGATTTGACAAGTAAGGAAGCATGGATTTGTTTAAAAGAAAGGCCTATGAAGATATGTTTCTTAAGTAATTCATGACAACATGTGAAAAGGATTTGTTGAGCTTAAAGATCTCAAATGAGGGATTACATGAGAAATAAAATACCAGATAAGGTAAAATTCCAAAAGGGTATGAAAATGGTCTGAACATCAAACATGGCATGCTGGAGGATGGTATCTTGGTTCTTGTTTACAACTGCAAAAGAACTATAATATTAGCTTTACAAGCATCCTACTAAAAGGTTTAACTCAGAAGGAGATCAGCCTCAGGGAACTCCTAAACATAACAATCGTAACTTACCACCCTCTTAGCCCTAACCCCAAGTCAAAGAGGTGAAAATTCCTTTTAGGTTGCTGTGTATGAAATTTACTCCGGATCTGACACTATCAATTTGTACAGAACAAACGAAGAGTAATTTGAGCACGATCCAAAAAGAAAAGATTTAGATACTGGAGTTTCCCAGGTGAAATAAAAATATTGGAATTTTTGAATGAAAATAAGTTGGTCAAAAACAGTTATTTCTGACGATTGCACAAGCTGTTAGAATTTCCAGTTTAGTAAACACTGAGTTGAATTGCAAATTGAGATCAAACGAAAATGAATCTGAGCTTAATTTCAAAAGTAAAATTGTAGATAAAAGTTTTTTCTGCAACATATCAAAAATTCTGATCAATTGAAGGTGTTTAACCTGTTCAAAACGGAAGAAGAAGTGAAGGTGCTGCTGCAGATTTTCTGGACAGAGTGTCCGGCATAAACATGATTTTTCTGAACAATCCATAACGATTATCGAGTTGATGTAAAAAGAGAAGTTGTAGATAAGACAGTAATCTACTTTGCTGAAAATTTGCAGAATTTTTGGAACACGGTAAGTTGTTTAACCTGAAGGGAAAACACGGAAATAAAAGCATTCACTCATGTTGGGTAAATCCAAACACGAGGACAATGAAAAGTATGTGCCAAAGTAAGAGACCTTTAACACTATGAGTTGAAACGACTGAGGAGTACTTTTAAAGGATAAAATTTACATATGGAGTTCGTGTGGAACCATCTCAAGCAAAGCAAAGGTCAAAGAATTTTGGTAAACATAAACCAAGCGATAGCAAAAAGAGAAAACGGAGGATTTGTAGAATCGAGTCTTTATACAAAAATTTGTATATACTAAAACATCTTGTAGGGGATGCATTAAGGGTAATCACTAGGATGCAAAAGTGTGTTGCCCCAAAATAGCTAAACAAGATATAGTTGGAAGAATATGCAATTGTCAGTTCAAATAGTTTGAAGGATGAAAAACTTTTTTTTTCTTAAATCAAGCATTTGACACAATGAAAACATCTTTAAAAAAATAAGGCACATCAAATGAATGTACACACTTGGAAAACAAAACTGCGTAATAAGAGACTTTTACCGAGTTTCAGAAGTTTCAAATGGAGGATTTAACCAGAGCATGAGTTACAATTAGTATGGATGGGGAAACATTGAAATCGGGATAACCAAGTAGGAAACTAGATGATTATAAAAGAGAATCTTATTAATGAAGACATAAGATTGGAAAATCACCACGCAATCGTTTCTTGCCATCAAGGAGCACTATAACGACAACACCTAGTCTCTACCTACCAAACTTCTTATCCTGGATAACAACTAGCTTAAGAATCAGATAGATCAAAGTATTCTCATCTCCTATAACCTACTACACTATAACTTACAGGGTGAAAGAAAGACATCTATCATTTCTTGACCAGAGGACTTGAATAGTTTTGAGAAATTCGGGTGCATACATAAGCCATGAAATAATTGATTTTCACAAAACAAACTGAATTGATTTTGAACATGAGGCAAAGAGAAAATTTGTGAGTATATAAGTTTTACATATGATGCTCAAAAATCAAAATTTTTGGGAAGCCATAGGTCGGTCAAAATAATTCTTTTCATCTACTGCTATAAGCTGTCAAAAATTTTCAGGACTTCATCAACTGTCGTGTGTTGCAGATTGTGCTCAAACAAAAACGAATTTGCACTTGGTTAAAAAATAAAAATTATAGTACAGGATGTTTTCTACAACATATCTAAAATCCAAGTCATTTGGAGGTGTTTAGCTTATTCAAAACAGAATGATAAGTAAGAGTACCGCAGCAGAATTTTCTGAACAGAGTACCCCTTCATGTTAAACAATTTGTGAACAATCCATATTGAAAACTAAATTGATGTAAAGAGAGAAATTGTAGATAAGACAACTTTCTATATGGCTGAAAATTTACAGAATTCTTTGAACAAAAAAAAAAATGATATAACATGATATGTAGAAACGTGAACAAAATCGTTTACTCATTTTGCATAACACCAAGTTAAAGTGATTTGAACCAAATGTAGCATTACAAAAGCATTAAAACCTCAAAAGAAAGAAAAGTAGAGAAAGATTCGAAAATTCCAAAAGGAAAGAGGGATCCTAGTAAGGGTTCTCGAAAGGAACAAAACTTAAGAGGATCACATAAGAGATATGAAGCTTAAACCTCAACCTTCACCTAAGCGGGGGCGGAGACTTTTCACTTTTACCTATAAAAAATATTTCGGTCCGGACCCCGCCGAAAAAAAGTTAAGTAGTGCAACTTAACCACGTTTTAAGGATTCCTAATCCTACGAGAATTTACCACCAAGATCAAGAGAGATCAGAAAGGTTCTAAAAGGTCTAAAGAAATCCAATCTTCGAGGGAAGAAGCATAGGAAAGAAAGGATGCTTCGTCTCTGATACCAACTGTAACGCCCCGCTCCCGGATACCGAACCCTTATCCGGAAGAGAAACATTCGGCGCGTATAGCATTAAATAAATCTAATATTATACGCAAGCCTCTACGTCGTTGTATCAAATAAAAAAAACGGAAGCTAAAAAGACTCCGGTAAAAACATAAATGCTACTATGAATAGAAAGTAACCATGCTAAAGATGGATAGTTTAATTACAACGACGAAAAACCCAAAGACTTATACAATACGAGGTCTTAAAAGTTGAAACACAATAAGTCTAAGAAAAGAAATACAACCAGGCTAGTACAACCTTTACAAAGAAATAAACTAAGAGCTTTGTCAAGACTTCAAAGTCTTCAAAGGTCGTCATCTACACTTCATCAACCTGTTCGTCTTCTCACCCCACGATGCATACAAAAGAAAATGCAAAGGAGGTAAGTACAAAGTACTTAGTAAAAGTGAGAAGCTAATGAATAACTAAGTTATACAACGAAAGGTTATTATTATGATTATTAAATTATCTTTATGAGACCGACTCAATTTAAGGTTCAATCCATGCCCATCGACATGTCATGACTAAAAGTTTCTAGCTTAGCTTATCTTGGTTACGTCATCACTCAAGGACACTACGCATGGCGTTCATCAGCCTGAAGATATACTTGCTAACTAACGGTGATTAGCACCGATTAGCTCCGGGGTCTCCCCGGTATGCGTATACGTCCGATGAATTTCCTCCACTGCCATTCAGCCGTTTATAGGCCAGCAGCGTTGTTCACCTTTTATGAACGTATCACATCGCCGATATGAAAGAGTGCCTAACCGAGAATAAGTGACGTTTTATCTTTTACTACACGTATGTAATTATTACTGTGAATTAACTAGCCACCTAAGTGTTTTCAGGTAAGCTCCCTCACATACACTACTCTTTTTCCTAGACCACTAGACACGGACAAGTCCTAGCAAATACACAGACATTGATCAACTCTAGTTCATCAAAGCACAAGCCCTTTCATGCCCTTCTGACGGATCCGAACTTCAACTCCCTTTAAGAGTACATTCGGTGTTTTAACTGAACGAATCAGAAGTTCAATCGAAGCTTGTTCATATTTAATTAATGTTATTGAACCAAAAAAAATAGAAATTTAAAACTCAACACCAATAAACCAAAACATATCACATCTCATTAATTACAACTTAGCATGAATTCTATCACCAAACAACACCAAAACTCACCCAAACTCAACCAATCATTATAAAACTATAATTATCATTACGAAGAGCCTCTTACCTTAATTTCCAGGAAAACCGAAAGAAAAACGTCAAGCAACTGCAACAACTGTTGATCCTCAACCCCAAAACCTATTTGATCAACGAGAAACCCTAAAATCCTTTTTTTTTGTTGCAGAAAACCGAAACTGAAAAGTGATCAAAACTGCAGATTACCTGGATTAAATGCTGCGAAACTATTTTTAGATTGATCTACGCTCCAACACGATCGTTCCGACTACTCATGGCTGAAAAACAGAGTTACGGATTGAAAGATACGAATTTTTCAAGAATCGAACTCTACGAATACCAAAAACTAGGGCTAAACTGAAAACTTACGAAATTGAGAGATGTTATTTTCCAAAGTTGCGTCTCATCGTGCTGATCACTTTTGTCTCCTACGGCGTCTTGAACAGATGAACGGATTGATTACACGGTTCTTCCTTTTATTTCGCTTTCTTCTCTGCGTTGCTTCCATCTGATGCCGCCGTTCTCTTCTTTATTTTTCAGAATAGGCGTGTGAAAGTTATGGGGAAATATTTGGGATTATTTCTTTTTATAGCCATTTAATTAAATCCCTTAATTAAATAACTAAGTCCTTTAATTAATTCCTTTCACTTAAATAAATGGGACAAATAATAATTAGGTCGTAGTAAATACACCCAATGACTATTTTACCCTTTTTCAAAAGTCGGGATGTTACATACATCATCTTTGGGCTCTTTGCTCGAGGGCTTCAGTCAGGGCTTTACCGGACTTAGCAAGCATAATTTTCACTCGGTACACCCTACCCGTAGCTCCAGATAGCCAGTATGACACATGTTATCTACAATCCTATATCACTGATGATAGCCGACCCGAAATACGTCACGTGTCATCTTTTGAGGACATGTAATAAATGACTAACCCTTAAACGAAGGGTATTAAGGGCCAAGAGCCCCAATGAACATACTTGGGCAGGTCCCTAACCTCAGGTGGGAGATCGGCATACGCTCCTCCTCCAGCCACTGCAGGTCGGCTATGGTTTAGTGAAGAGGAGCTGCCCAGTTCGGCCTTAATGGCCTTGGGGGCTCAGCGCATGACGCTCAGAGCAACCCCGGCTGTTATTCCACACGATGGGAAACTAGAGATAAATGAGGAAAGAATCCTTAGTCATAAAGACTGTGATCTTGACATAAATATGTCCATAATTATCCCTAAATCATAGGGATTTAGGCATGTATATCCTTAAGGAAATAATAATGATAATTACGATGCAATTCCTTGCAGGACAAGGAAAAGGATAAATCCTCCCCTATATAAACAACTCTAAGGAACTATGAAAGACTTGATTCCAATTAAGCTATTGGATATGTAGGCAACTCGAGAGAAATAACTCACAAGCTCAGTCTAAAATACACCAAAACACATCCTCGTTAAAGACGATTTAGGGTTCATAGGGTTCAAGGTCATTATCACAAAGGTAATCATCCCGGATTTATCTACAGACGAGATCCAGCATCGTCAATTGGCGCTAGAAGGAGGGCCTCAAAGGAAGGGACCCAGCATATCCCCGTCAAGATGCCTACAAAAAGGCGGAGATCGTGGAATCTAGTGCTCACACCGAACACGGAAACGTACGTCAACCTAACGACATGGCTAAGGCTGAACTGGATGCCCTGCTCAGGAGAAGATCAGACGAATTGCTCTGTGCGTCACCTTTTACCGAGCACATCGACAACTACCCCCGACCAACGGGGTTCAAGATTCTGAAAATTGAGTCTTATGATGGATCTAAGGATCCTTATGATCATATGCATCAATATATCTCACATATGAACCTGAATAACGCCTCAGACGAGATGAAATGCAAACCTTTCCCTCACTGTTAATAGGAAGGGCCAGAGAATGGTTCAACAAAATCCCTCTTAGGTCGATCTCCGACTTCAGAACCTTAACTCGGAAGTTCGTCCATGCCTTCATCGCAGCTCGTCCTTTCCAGAGAAATCAGACTCACCTTCTCACTTTGAAGCAGAAGCATGATGAGTCCGTTCTGCACTTCATAAAGCGTTTTTAACGAAGAATCCGCATAGGTACGGGATGCTGATGATCGGTTGTTGGTTGCCTCTTTCATAGCACATCTGCGAGAGGGACGGCTGCATGCCAAGTTGAACATTAAACTTCCTCAGTTTATGGAAAAGTGTTTAGATGTTACCTATAAACATTGTCAAGGAGAAGAGGCAAATAGGCTCAAAAGAGAAATGGAAAGAGGCGAAGGAAATAAAAGAAAGTCTGAAGACAAGTCAGACAAAAAGAGAAAGTCAGTTTGGGATAGAGTAATTGCACCAGTCTCAGATCGGCTGGGCAAGAAAAGAGCTCTGTAGGACAGAGACTTCATCCCTTTAAATAGATCTCGTGAGCAGGTCCTTGCAATTATAGAAAGAAATGGCATAGCTAAGGTCCCACCTCCAATGAGGGTGCCCAAAGAAAAGAGAGACCCTAACAAATTCTGTAAGTACCACAAAGATGTTGGTCATGATTCAGAGCAATGTTGAGATCTGATCAGAGACATCGATGCAGCAGTAATGGAAGGAAAGCTTGATGAGGTCGTAGATCGGTCTCATCAGGCCGAACCGTGTGGACGGCGTGAGTTCAAGCATCGGAATAACAACGACAGAGATAACATAGATGAGTATCGAAGAAGAAGTGATCACTCGCCAGATCCTGATGGTCAGATGGATAACCGCCCAATGAATACGATCAACACGATCTCGGGGGCCGAACAACCCGAGCAGACCTGAGGAAATTGGCAGTAGCAGGTCTACTGCTCCCCCTCAATCGCGTAAAAGACAGAGACTTATAAGAGAAGTGACTTACGGTCCAATGGACTCCCTCTCTCTAGTGATCAATAATGAAGACATGCCAGGGCTATCTCCAGATCTAGCAGTTCACAGGTCAAACATTGACCCGAACATGAGGCATGTTCGTCAGAAGAAAAGGCACTTCACCTCTGAGCGCATCTCAGCAAGTGAGCAGGAGGTGACCAAATTGTTGCAGGCCAACATAATCAAAGAAGTCGTATACCCCAAATCGTTAGCAAACCCAGTACTGGTCAAGAAGCCAGATGGGAGTTGGAGGATGTGCGTTGACTTCAGTGATCTCAACAAAGCATGTCCAAAGGATTGTTATGTTCTACCCAAGATTGATAGTCTAGTGGACTCAACAGTGGGGTATGAAGTGTTTGCATTTCTAGATGCTTACAAAGGATATCACCAAATCGCAATGGATCCTCAAGATGCAGAAAAAACTTCCTTTATAATAGATTTTGGAACGTACTGCTACGTCACTATGCCCTTTGGCTTGCAGAATGCCATAGCAACATATCAAAGGGCTGTAAATTCAATTTTAGCCGAACAAATCGGGTGGTGCATGGAGGTGTACGTGGATGACCTTCTAATAAAGAGCAGGTCTCTTGATCAATATATAAATGATGTCAGAGAGGTATTCAAAGTTTTGAGGAAAACTTAGATGAAACTTGACCCCAAGAAATGCACTTTCGGGGTCAGATCAGGAAAGTTCGTAGGATACATGATATCCAAATATAGAATTAGAGCAAATTCAGATAATATTGATGCGCTGGAGACTATGTCGCCACCGAAGAATATCAAAGAGGTACAACGGCTAACAGGGTGAATAGCAGCTTTGAACATGTTTCTCTCCAGATCGGCACAGCGTGCCTTAGCATTTTTCAAAATTTTGAGAAGAGCAAGTCCTTTCCAGTGGGACGAGGAAAGTCAAAAGGCCTCGAAGAACTGAATTTATACTTGGTCGAACTGCGACGTTAACAACTCCTCGGGAAGGAGAACCTTTATATGTATTCTTTGCAGTAGTTGAAGAAAAGTTGAGCGCTGTACTGGTGAAAGAACAGGACGGACAGCAGATTCCAGTTTTCTTTGTAAGTAAAGCACTCCATGGACCAGAGGTCAGATATTCAATTGTAGAAAAATTAGCATTGGCTTTGGTGCATGCCTCTAGGAAGTTAAGACCTTACTTCCTGGCACATCCAATCATGGTAATCACCGACCAGCCTTTAAGGAAAATCTTAGGTCGACCAGAAACCTCAGGAAGGTTAGCGAAGTGGGTCGTCGAACTAGCAGAGTATGACATTGATTTTCGTCCCAGAACTGCCATCAAAGCACAAGCCTTAGCAGACTTTCTTGAGGAAGGGATTGTTGTTCGCCTAGAAGACGATCAGCCCAAACATGAAAAAAAATGCATGGAAACTATATGTGGATGGTACTGCAAGCAAAGAGGGGGCAGAGGCAGGTATCCTACTCATTAGTCCAAAAGGGGAAGAATTTCCCTATGCTTTACGATTTGGGTTTCAAGCCACTAACAATGAAGCTGAGTATGAAGCCCTAATTACAGGGCTCAAGTTAGCGAACAAGCTTGGAGCAGATAGTCTGCAAGTTTTCAGCGATTCACAACTCGTTGTAAACCATATAAATGGAGAATATGAGGATTATAAGGAGCCCATGAAAAAGTATTTAGCAGTGGCTCGAACTCTCTTAGAGAAAATTCAACAGGTCCAAGTGGACCGGATACCCCGAACAGAGAATAGAAGAGCAGACGCCTTATCAAAGTTAGCATCAAACTTTGTGTCTGATAGAAAGGTGCTGGTAGAACTCCTAAAAGAAAGAAGATACGATCAACAACCTGTTCAACTGATCAGCCAAGCCAGTACTTGGATGGACCCCATTGTGTCCTATCTTAGATATAACATATTGCCTCAAGATAAAGTCTAGGCAAGAAAGATGAAACTCCTATCAACGAGGTACTCCCTATTCGAGAACGTCCTCTATTGCAGGTCGTACATTGCACCATGGCTTAAGTGCACAACAAGTGAAGAAGGGAACTACCTTCTCAGAGAGATACACTTGGGAATTTTTGGGAATTACCCTGGAGGTCGGACCTTAGCAAGAAAATGCAGGCTGTTCGGCTACTATTGGCCAACAATGTTGGAAGATGCTAAAGAGTTAGTGGAAAAGTGTAAATCGTGCCAGGTGCACGATAATCTGTCAATCATCCATCTCAAGACATGGTTCCAGTGGATTCCCCGTGGCCTTTCGATCAGTGAGGGGTAGATCTAGTGGGACCACTCCCGCGAGCTCCTGGAAATGTTCGATTTTTGATAGTAGCAGTGGACTATTTCACCAAGTGGGTTGAAGCCAAACCACAGACTACCATAACTGGGAAGCAGATACAAAAATTTCTATGAAAGAACATAGTATGCAGGTATGGAATCCCAAAGACTTTAATTTCAAACAATGGGACTCAATTTGAAGACAAAATTGTCAAGGAATGGTGTGCCAAACTGCACATAACTCAACACTTTATGTATGTTGGTCATCCTCAAGCTAATGGGCAGGTCGAACAGACCAACAGACAGATCAAAACTGGGCTGAAGAAACACCTAGAAGAAGAAGGAGAAAACTGGACCGAGCATTTGCCCAATATCCTATGTGTTGGAATAGTGTCCTAAACCCAATCGGGTTGGACCATATCCGACCGGGTCGGATCATTTCTACTATTTCTTTTTGTTTATACATATATTAAATGGCTTTTCTGTTGTCATATATATGTTCTTTTAAAGAACCAATTGTGAATTGTTATATGATAACGTCCTTAGTATTAAACTGTGATAGAGAAACCATGATAGGCGATTATGGTTGATGAGATCTCTAATCACTTTAATAAGTTTGATACTTAAATGTCTCTAGGCTGATGTACTATTAAACAGGGCATTGGTAGTATGAACATGCTAGCACGTATTAGATGTCTTCTGTCTTTAAGGGCAGGGATAGATCTCGTCTATCGAAGTGTAGAGACACTTTGACTGTACGTGGACGTGTATTAGAGAATGCGTACGTTAGACTGACCCACTTACATTAAGTGTCACACTATGTGGCGGTTGTGTAATTATCCTTAAGACCAGAGTCTTCATGGCATCACGGTGTGGATTGTCATGCTTTGACACTATTGAGGTTTCCCCTTGCCACGGGGCGATCATGCGGTAGTGATTGGGTATGATACTGAAGCATGCGGAGTATACATGATTGGTCGTCCGGGAATCGCGTATCCTATGATTGGGATCAAATATCCGAAATGGCCTTCTTATAAGGAATGTCTTACTCTCGTGAATCTTTGCAAAGTGGAAGTAAATGAGTTACTTCGAGAGAGCTTGATATCCAGATTATAAGATACGATCGTTAATGTATCGACACTCGAGATACGATCGTATGGATATTGTTACAACGATAGGATTGTAAGTTACACGGTAACTGTTTCACATGAAAGGTAGTAGTCATTGCATTTGACTCTTCCGATGATTGGGGGTCACGGTGTGTTGCTAGACGCTATCCTGTGATCGTTAGGCATGAAGGGCATTTTCGTAATTTGCACTTTGTGTCTATGGCCAGCATATTCGGAAGCCTATCGGGTCACACACATATGAACATCTAGCCGGATTAAAATGTGGCTATAGATGATAACCAAATAAGGAAAGTTTATCTCGTACTATAAAGATTATAGTGGTAAATTAATATTGTGGTATTTATTTATTATGAATAAATTAAATACAAGATATTAATAATATTATATTAATTAAAGAATATTCCGGATGCCAAAATATTGGCTAAAGGTGGCGCAATTTTGAAGTGTATAAAGATACACTTGGATTGTGCAATTTTATTAATGGTATTACCATATATTAATATTAGATATTAATATTTATATATATGTTAGCTATCATGCGTGTGTTGTACTTATATATAAGATATACATGTTCACACTTGTAATGGCTAAATATTTATATAGATTTATTTGTGTAATATATATATGTGATATATACACATGTGTAAATTGATTTAAGGTAATATAATAAAGATAGTCAATATTAGATATTGACAATATCTTGGAAATATTCAATATAAGATATTGACAATATCCTAGATTTATTTGATATAAGATATTATAATAAATGAGATAAATCAATCAATTATATTTTCCTTATTTTGTTGGGAAAATGTTTTCTTCTCCTCCACTCTTATAGATGGCGCCATATACACTATAAATATAGTGTGGGTGTCAAGCTCTTTTGCACATCATAATTCCAAGAGCTAATAGTTCTTGTGTAAAATAAATAGCATCCTATAGAGAGTTGGAGAGAGGGGAAAAGGGCCGGTCTAGCAACCGGAGTTTTCCAATAGCAATCCATGATGGGATTCCGGCGGGCTGTTCGTGTGGACTAGCGGTAGAGGCCGAACACTTGGGCGGCTCTATGCAGAACTACTCTCCTTAGACGGTCAAAGTGTCGATCTTATAGATCAACCAAGGTAACCACCGTCTACTAGCTTATTTGTTTATTGCTTAAACGAAGTCGATCCTGGTCAAAGGAAATAAATTTTTGAATTCCGCTGCATTCCCGCGTAGATTTCCTAACACTATGGGCATACAGAACAACACCCAACTCGGCCATAGGAGAAACTCCGTTCAGCTTAGCATACGGGTGCGAGGCAGTGATTCCGACCAAGATCGGCCTGCCATCCCCACGAGCAACGCTATATTTTGAAGAACAGCAGATAACTGAGCTTAGGCATTCGAAAGACGACCTGGAAGAAGCTTAGAATGTGGCCTTCATCAGGATGGCCAAGTATAAACAACGCATATCTCAATACTATAACTCCCGGGTTAAGCACTCATATTTTAAGAAGGGAGATCTGGTGCTCAGAAAGAATGAGGTCAGTAGACAATGACCTTAAGGAAAACTTGACCTGAACTGGGAAGGCCCATACAGAGTGGTCAAGGTGCATAGCAAAGAAGCATATCCGTTGCCTGATGCGATTGGCAGGACCATACCACGCAGCTGGAATGCAACCAATCTGAGGAAATTTTATGTCTATGACAAGTTCCACACTCTATTTATGGCTTATTTATGTTTAAATTTTATGTCCAAATAAGATGTATTTAAACATCAATTATTATAATAAATTATTATTTCGCATATATGCATTAGTTATTTTATACGATTGATAAAAGTTTGCAAAGGCCAAACTCCATAAGTCTGCAGGACAGACCATACGAACTGAGCCATAGGTCAGGCTCAGAAAAAGTTTACAAGGCCAAACTCCATAAGTCTGCAGGACAGACCATACGAACTAAGCCGCAGGTAGGACTCAGAAAAGGTTTGCAAAAGACAAACTCCATAAGTCTGCGGGACAGACGGTCAGAACTGAGATCAGGTCAGACTCAGAAAAAGTTTGCAAAGGACAAACACAATTAGTCTTCACGACAGACCTTACAAACTGAGTTGAAGGCCAGACTCAGAAAAAGTTTGCAAAAGACAAACTCAATACGTCTGCAGGACAGGCCACGCGAACTGAGCCGCATGTCGGACTCAGAAAAGGTTTGCTAAGGAAAACTCAGCAATCTGCAATACAAACCATAGGAACTGAGCTGCGAGGCAGACTCATAATTGGGTAAAAACCATTATTAACTGCAAAGCAGATGATCAGACTTATAAACTTAGAAAATTCAAAAACTTTCTAAGTCTGCAGGACAGACGATCAAAGTTGATATACATTCAGAACTGAGATACATCATAAACTCAAAAAGTTGAAATAATCAAACTTTCTAAGTCTCAGGACAGACGATCAAAGCTTACACTAAAGCGCATCATTCCAAAATCAAAGCTTTTAAATGATGTACTTCGGGGGGATAAAGCCCCGAAGTTATGCTTGAATAAAAGCAAAGGCTAAGACAAAAGCCAAAAAGAGAACAAAAAACAAAGGGCTAAAAGCCAAAAATGTCATTACAGAACAAGTGCCTAAGAGGCATAAAGGTTAAGAATTATTACTAGATTTTCAAAAAAAAAAAAAAGCAAATGCCTAAGCCTAAGAGTCAGCAACAAGATCTTGTTGAGAAGGCTGATCGGAAGAAGCACCAGAAAGTTGAGCTGAGGATGTACCGGCTTGCTGAGCAGCATGTCTGCGAGAATACTTAGCAGCCAGATCTTCACCAGCCTGGAATTCTCTAAGTCTAGCCTCATAGAGTTTGTTACCGCCAGGCTTGCGAAGCCCACCATGTTGAAGACTCTCGATGACCAGCTGAGGACACTGCTCCTTGGCTTGGTCCACACCCAAGGTGGACCCATGACTGGAGATTGGGCCGAGTAGAACTTTTAAGGCCCCAGTAAGGTGAGCAGAGCTCTTGTACTCGTGGATAGCTTGGGCGATCCACGCAGAATCGCGGCCTCAAGTCCCTCATGATCAGTTCGGAGTTTGGCCAGGGCCTCCTCGCATTCAGCACCCGCAGTTCGTAGCTCTTGTATCTCGGCCTGCTAGGCATGCATAATCTTCTCCAGATCAGCGATTTGCTGGTCTTTGGACAGAGGCTCGTCCTTGTGCTTTTGTCGGCTGGCTGAAAGGTCAGCGATCCGTTTTACCAGAGAGCTCTTCTGGGAAGAGAAGCGTGCAAAACTTCCTTCCCCGCCTTAACAACCTAGCAGAAGATAAACTGGGTCAGTACGGCAAAAGATGATAGCAAAAAGAAGCAACAGATATAAAGGCAAGAAAAAACATACAATAGCAGCCGGATCTTTGTCTGGCAGTTCTGATAGAAAGTCAGCTTGGGAAGTGGAACCCCCTCTCAGAGACATCCTGGTCACCTCGACCAGACCTGGTCCTCTTCCACCCAGTTCAGGGGTACACTTGCAATTGCCTCTCCCTTACCGCTGACTCAGTGGCATCTAAGATGATCAGGCTATCGTCCTGTTGATCTGTACGTTGCGTAAGAGCAGCCAATTCATCTTGTTAAAGATCTTCCTCAGCATGAAGGCCCTCAAGATTTAGTTCAGGGTTCACAGGAGGAACCCCAAGATCGCCAGCGGCCCTAGAAGCATCTAGATTTACAACTTGCTCATTTTTCTCAGGCACAACCTCCTCCTGGAATGCTTCATCGAAAATAGCTGCAAAGTCAGCTACTGAAGAGATAAAGAAGAACAACGTTATATATGAATAGAGAAAATCTCAAGAGCAGTAAACAATACACAGAAAAGACTTAAGGAAATAAAAGCAGGAACGAATTCCTACGGTTGTCATACTCCTCTTGAGTAAACCTCAGATAAGGCTCAAGCCCAGAATCGGCCAGGCGAGCTGCCTCAATTAGTTCGGGGGGCCACTCTTCGAAGTAAGACGGTGTGGGCAGACATGCAGGTAACCCTGGATATGAAAGCTCTTATGTGATTTTGGCTAAATTCGGACATTTAGCTTATCCATTTGAAGTCACCATAATTTCTTTCACGGGTGTATGACGTTCTTCATGTGTCAATAATAAGGGGATGCTTAACCGACATGGATGTGAAGCAAGCTTTGACCTTGAAATGGCTGAAGAGATCTCGACCTACGCGGAAGAAGCAGCTGCACCTTAGAACGGAAGATGAAGAAAGTTAATAAGGAAGACGTACATCTAGTCTTGGTTCAGTGAAGCAGTCACACACCGCCAGAGACGACATGTGAGTTAGAAGCCGAGACGCTTTGCGAAATTCCAGAGTTCAAGCACCTCCCAGTTATGTTCAGTTTCGAGGACGAAACTTTTCTTAAGGGGGAGAAATGTAATATCCCGAAAATTCAAGAATGGTATAAATGTAAAACGGGAATATATTTATTATTTTCCTATTTTATATTAACCTAAAAGAATTAATTAAAGGAAATAATTAATTATTACTTAAAAGGATATTGATTAATGATGAATTAATTGGGTATAAAAGGGGATTATTACCCAATTAAACTCATTATCAATCACGTACAATTTTCTGAAAATCTGGGAGGAGAGCGGACGCTTTAAAAAAAAAGTTCGGACGCTTTTTCCAAATTCGGGGTTTAACGGTTGATTTTCAGGGCAGACCATAGTAGAAGAAATTGATCACCGCTAGGAGACGATCGTTTCGATACTAGCCGTTCTTTTATTCGGTAAATTTTCTTTTGTAGCCCTAAATCTAGATCCGTTTATGTTCTTGAGATAGCGGCGTATTTTTGGATTAGAAAAGTTGCCTAATCGTAGTAATAATTAAATATCGTAGGTGAATCGTAGAGGAGATTGAAAGTGAGGAATTCAAGGCTTTTACATTTGTATCGCTTTCAATTTCGCTTTTGGAAAAAAATGAAAGGTAAAGAGGTGTTCATATTTAATAATGTCATTGTCGTGATATTTCCGTTTCCCTTTTTGATTCATTGTTGTTTTGTATATTTTGACCAATATTTCAGTACTCTGTTATGTTATAATGAAAAAAAAGAAAAAGAAAAAAAAAAGAGAGAATAGATCGCTGTAGTTGCCGTAGGTTGCCGAAGAGGAAAAAAAGGGGAAAATATATATACTTGTATACTATTCCCAGAAAAAAAAAGGAGAGAATTATTAATGTAATTGATTTAATAGATATTATATACGGTAAGTAAATTTACGTAATTTATATACTAAAAAGATATACCCAACAAAATACTATATATGTTTAATGGTTATAGTAAAAATGTGCTTTATATCACGGTAAAAGTGTATTATGTTAATTTTATGTTTTTACGTGTATTACACGATTGGATGTGGTTTGTATGTTCTGTGGAACATTAAATGTTAATTGTCAATGTTTAACATCGACTTTTGATAGCCTTGGTATCAAATTACACCACAACTGAGACCTTCTGCGGGGAGAAGGTGGGAGCACCGGAAGGCTTTGTTTAGGCTTTGTGGAACATTGACTTAGTAGTCAATGATTCTTTTACAACATGCTAGGTAGTGTAATTAGTTGTCTAGGACTAGAGTCCCTAAGGAGCCTTATACGTGAATGAATCAGGTGGTTAGAGCTTAAGTCGTAAATACATATGTGGTTGTCTAAAAGCTAAAACGTCAATATCATTGGTGAGACACATTTTTGATATCGAAGCATGGGACACTTACTACTCCTACGGGACAGCGTGTAACTCCCACATGGAACACGAGTCCATGCCCCCAGAGCGGTGCAAACCATGTTGTGGTGCATTTTCACCATTCGTAGTGTCCTTTGGTATTGATGTAACAAACTTATGTGAGTGAGGTTATACTATGTGATATAGTAGAGGGTGAGAGTGATCTCAATGCAACCTATGTGGTAGAGATTGTAGAATTTACTTGTTATATATGATATGTTATATATTGTGTGTAGCAGTTTCTTCTACCCCTTACTAAGTACGTAAGTACTTACCCCTCTTCTCTCTTTATTGTCCCCACCCCGAGAAGGTGGTTGTCAGGTTGATGATGATTTTGGTTATGATGATGGAATTGACGGAGCCGACGTTTGAGCTCTAAAGTCGATGACTTGAACATTTATTTTATTCAATTTATTATTCAATTTTGAGGCGTAGACTTAATATCTTTTTCGTTTCATTTGGGATGTAATAAGTTGAACAACAATTATTTCGTTGTTTCGTCTTTTCAGTTTTCTTAGACGTAGATTTTGGGACTTGGTGATCCGTCGTTTGTCGTTTGACATTCTTTCTGAGTTATCTTTAGTTTTATTTATTCCGTTTTTACTCTGATTAATTGTTACGAGGCTTATGTATATATTAATTTTTGCAATATAAAAATTAATATATGCATGCATGGCGTTCTTTATGGATAAGTACACGGTATCCGGAACGGGGCGTCACATTAAGCTTTTGGGAGAGATTGTAGTTCAACAAATTGGTATTACTTCTGGATTATTTGACTGAGTTGCCATGGCTGAATCGGCGAGGAAGACGAAGATGAATCAAAAAAGGAACATATATTATTTGTGGAAGATAGTAAGCTCGAATACCAAGTGGAAATCAAAGAACATAAAAGGGAGAAAACAATTGGAATAGAAGTGTTCTATTGATTTCTCCTTTTTTTTACTAACCGTTCATATTACATTAGTAATAGCTATATATATTACTAACTAGGAGCTGCTATTGCTGGATAAGCATCCACATTCATCAGAATTGACTTGAACATCGTAAGGTCTCCAAAGATAACAAGATAGATACAATGTCATCTGTTTGTTTATATGTTTGTGTCTTTGATGTGTCATAAAATGGCGTGTATATATTATTTTCCATGATAAAGTTCATTGATTCACATGCATGATGCCATGGCTGAATCGGCGAGGAAGACGAAGATGAATCAAAAAAGGAACATAAATTGTTTGCGGAAGATAGTAAGCTCGAATACCAAGCAGAAATCAGAGAACATAAAAGGGAGAAAAGAATTGGAATTGAAGTGTTCTGTTGATTTCTCCTTTTTTTCACTAACTGTTCATATTACATCAGTAATAGCTATATATATTACTAACTAGGAGCTGCTATTGATGTATAAGCATCCACATTCGTCTGAATTGACTTGAACATCTTAAGGTCTCCAAAGATAACAAGATAGATACAATGTCATCTTTTTTGTTTGTGTGTTTGTGTCTTTGATGTGTCATAAAATGGCGTGAATATATTATTTTGCATGATAAGGTTCATTGATTCACATGCATGAGGTTAAGCCCCGTTTGGATTGAAAGAATTAAATAGAAAGGAAAAGGAAAGATAGTGATAGAAAAGAAATGAGAGGGAAATGAGGGATTGTGAAGTTTATTTTGAGTGTTTTGATAGAACTAGACAGAAACGAAACGAAGGTTTAAAAGTTTGTTTGGAATATCAATGAAAAAGAAAAGAAATCACATAATTATAAATGATTTTCCAATTTTAGACATTACATTAGTAAAAAAGTGTGGAATTTAAGGCTATTTAAGTAATTAAATAAAATATATAATAAAATGAAAATCCTTTCCTTCCGAATCTCGCTTGTGTTAGCCGGAAAGTATATAAACTATTCAATTTATATTACACCGTTTCATTTGGTGTCCTTCTTTCCCCTTTTCTTTCCTTCTGCTACTGACTTGCCAAACATCTCCAAACAAAATCCATCCGAACATTTTCCTTTCTTTCCTTCCCTTTACTTTCCATCCAAACATGCCCTAAAAATTTTGATTTAAAGACATTCTACACTAACCAAATTAATTGGTCAATAACAACTCTATCTTTCCCCCCGTTTGTTCTTATAACGGCGTCCACAATATTTGACTGTACAAAAATTTCAATGCTTTTTCTGACTTTCGCATTGAAAAAAGTTAGTTTTTGAATAAAAATTAAGAAAATAAATGAGGCCATTTGAAATACGTAGAATGTCGGTTGACTATTATTTTTGTTATGATTGTTCAAAAACATATTAATGACCAGATTAATTATTATTGCAAAAAAATTATTGACTTGACTAAACTATTTTGTCACCCTCAAAAAAAAAAAAAAAAAAAAAAAAAAACTATTTTGTCACATGGCAATGTCTAATATGAATGTATTAGTAAATATTCTTGAAATAATATATATTATCAGAATCAACAATATAAATTTGCATGGTAGAGAATGTTTGATGTGATATTGGTGTTGAAATTAGTTTCTAGTTTCAAAAAAGAATGGCCCATTTAGATAGAAACGCGTATACAAAAATAGATGAGGTGACATTCCAACAAAATTCGGTTCCAACTTTTTTCAACATTTTCACGTTATCAGCTACACTAAATATAGAAAATATTTAACTCCATGCCTTGTTATAGTGCAGGAAAATTTTAACTTTTATTAGAACTGAAATATTCAATATTAGGGTACATTTATTTTCCGAACATGATTATAATTTTAAACTCGAAAGAAACAGGTATTATTCATGATTGTTTCCGGGTTTTGAATATTATAGGGTCTGTTTAAACGTGACATCTTTGGAGGTTATTTAATTTCATTTGAACAAAAATTAATATGGATTATAATGTTTTAATTGTGTATTTGATCTATGTCAAATAAACTAAATATGATACTTTTCTAAAGAAAAGAAAGTAGTGCTTCCAAAAAAATAGTAGAAGAATTGTTTTTTGGATAAGGGGCGTAAAGAAGCACAATATGGAAGATGTCAGACAAAAATAACTATAAGAAAAGATTTTTGTCAAAATAGAAAGTGAAAGTGAAATTGAATTTAAAATTGAATTACGTTGATTTTCAGCACAAAACCAAACATAATTCACTTTCAAATTCACTTTCATTTTCACTGATAAATGTCATTTTTGAAAAAAAATCTTTTTTATAGTCCTAAAATTCTGACATATTTCAGAATGTGTCGTAATTAACAATTAACTACTGTTTTTTTATGGGTTAAAAGATGTTTTATTAAGTCAAATCGGCTAAACATGCCAATCGAACATAGTCAGGGGTTAAGGTGCCCCATAAACAATGCTCATTAAAAGATAAATCAGTCTGAGCTAAAGGATGAGCATACTCATTTCGTATTTTTTAACCTATGATGCACCGACACTTCAATATGGGCGCCGTGCGCCGTGTCCGACACAAGACACGACACGACACGGTCCGACACGCTCCGACACCGTGTCCGACACGTGTCGGCTGATTAAATTAATATTATTTAAAATTTTAATATCCGACACACCTTCGACACGTTGTCGACACACCTCCGACACGGCGCCGACACCTCCCGACACCTCTGAACACAATTTTTTCAATGTTTTTTTGATGAAACCTGAAAATATACAATTTCTATTTTGATTACTCTGTATTATGTTTATATGTTTTTTTGTTATAGACAATCGTTTTTACACTTAATTTATAATATTTTGAAAGTCAAATCATAATTTTCTTTTTACTTTTGACACCGTATAGATAACAAA
This sequence comes from Gentiana straminea, assembly GCA_036785695.1. Classification (NCBI taxonomy): domain Eukaryota; kingdom Viridiplantae; phylum Streptophyta; class Magnoliopsida; order Gentianales; family Gentianaceae; genus Gentiana; species Gentiana straminea. Next base: position 5,185,261 of record JAVUPR010000048.1, on the reverse strand, counting down.
TATCTATTTTAGATATTGATAGAGTTTAAGTATTACATATCTTATATATATGTATATATAGATGTATATATGAGTGTATATACATATATATGTGTGTATATATATATATATTATATGTAACGTGTCGGGGCCGTGTCGTGTCCTTAAATTTTAGAATTAGCCGTGTCGCCGTGTCCGTGTCGTGTCGTGCGGCGTGTCCGTGTCCGTGTCCGTGCAACATAGTTTTTAACAAAAGAGAAACTCCCAAAAGTAAAACAATGGATGTGAGATCGACAGATTGAAACTAGACAACTAAAATCAGAACAATCTATTAGACAATAGTTTATATTTATTCTTTGTATTTTCGTTTATAGTCCTTGTGGCTCCCTATATAAACACCATGTATTGGTTCATGATTTCTTAATGACAAAATTATTGTTATTCACCAATTCTATCATGGTATTAGATAATGTTTACAAGTGTCACACTATGGGTTTGACACTTGTCACTTTGGTGTGTTACCATATGTTATTGTGTGTGTAACAACTAGGTGTAATTACACCTTAAATGTACTAGATTGCTGATGTTATTGCTATGAGAATCTAATGGAAGATTTCTATGTATAAAGTTATGTTTCAACGTCTTTCTTGGTATCGGAGCTGAGTCGGTGCCATGGCCACCACCACCGGAGTTTCTACTGGAGAAGGAGCAGCTCCCACTGACGGAGCTCCTTTCTCAGCTGGCTTATCTACTCCTTTGACTGGTGTATCAACTGCTACAGTCACTACACCTTTTACTTCTGGGTTTATCCCTGGCAGCTCCACCTTCTTCTCCGATGGAGTTGTCACCGGAATTCCGGTTACCAACACGATGACGTCCACAATGGCAAATACTCTTCCACCCCTGACTGGAGTAACATTTGGAAGAGCGGATTCTCCTATTCCTACTCTTGGTTTTCGATCCAGTAGCCTGAATCCACCATTTCTCAGTTCTGCAAGTCCTCATTCATCTTCTTCCTCCTTGGACCACCATTCTCTGGAAATCCGAGTCAAACATGCACTGTGAAACTTGATCGGAATAATTATTTACTTTGGAGGTACACCATTCTTCCTATAATACATGGTCCCAAATTGGAAAACCATTTACTGAATCTTGCATCAGCGTTTAATGACTCTCTATCTAGATCTGTTCTAGTTAATCCAGCTATTGCCTCTATGAATGATGAATGGAACACCAAAGATAATCTGATTACGGGATGGCTGATTAGTTCTATGCCTGAGCACGCCTTGTCGGAGGTAGTAGGATTCTCAACAGCTTATGAGATATGGACAACACTTGAGACATTGTTTAATTGTAAATCTGAATCAAGGATGTTGGAGTATAAGGATGCCCTATCCAAAGCCAACAAATGATCCAAATCTATGTTTGATTATCTAGCTCAGAAGAAGTCCTATTCGTGTTAGGAAATCTACGCGGGAACGCATCGGAATTCAAAATTTTATTTTCTTTGATCAGGATCGACTTCGTTTAAGCAACAAACATATAAAGCTAGTAGATGGTGGTTACCTTTCTGGATCTAAAAGATCAATGCTTTGACCGTCTAAGGAGAGTAGCGATGCACGGAGCCGCCCAAGTGTTCGGCCTCTACCGCTAGTCCACACGAACAGCCTGCCGGAATCCCATCATGGATTGCTACCAGAAAAACTCGGTTGCTAGACCGACATTTTCTTTCTCTCAAAACTCTCTCTAAAAGCTCTCTATTTTACACAAGAACTATTAGCTCTTGGAATTATGATGTTCAAAAGAACTTGACACCCACACTATATTTATAGTGAATGTGGCGCCATCTAGTGAGGGGAGAGGAAGAAAACCTTTTACTAGTAAAATAACGAAAATATATTTGATTGATTTATCTCATTAATATTCAATATCTTATATTAAATTTATTTCCAAGATATATATTGACAATATCTTATATTGAATATATCTTTATCTTATTACCATAAATCCATTTTTTCAAAATCAATTAATATCTAATATTAATATTATGGTAATCTTCTTAATTAAATTGCACAACTCAAATGTATCTTATACACTCAAAATATGCGCCCCTTTTGCCAAAGATTTGGCATCCGGAATATTCTTTAATTAATATAATACTATGATTAATTAATTTACAAAATACATGTGCATCATATACACACATAAATTCGACATACACATATCTAATATATGTATATTTAATTAATCAACATAATTAATAACTTGTATTATATTTATTCATAATAAATAAATACCACCATATTAATTTACCACTATAACTTTTATAGTACGAGATAAATTCTTTCCTTATTTGGTTATCAATTATAACCACATTTTAATCCAACTTGATGTTCATATGTGTGTGACCCGATAGGCTTCCGAATATGTTGGCCATAGGCACAAAGTGCAACTTACAAAATTGCACTTCATACCTAACGATCACGGGATAGCGTCTAGCAACACACCGTGACCCTCAATCATCGGAAGAGTCAAATGCAATGACTACTACCTTTCATGTGATACAGTTACCGTGTAAATTACAATCCTACCGCAGTAATAATATCCATATGATCGTATCTCGAGTGTCAATACATTATAACGATCGTATCTTATAATCTGGATATCATGCTCTCTCGAAATAACACATTTACTCACACTTTGGAAAGATTCACGAGAGCTAGACATTCCTTATAAGAAGGCCATTTCGGATATTCAATCCCTATCATAGGATAAGCGATTCCCGGATGAACTAACATGTATACTCCGCATGCTTCAATATCACACCCAATCACTACAGCATGATCGCCCCGTGGATAGGGGAAATCTCAATAGTGTCAAAGCATGACACTCCACACCGTGATGCCATGAAGACTCCGGTCTCAAGGATAATTACACAACTGCAACATAGTGCGACACTTAATGTAAGTGTGTCAGTCTAACGTACGCATTCTCTAATACACGTCCACGTATAGTCCAAGTGTCTCTACACTTCGATAGACGAGATCTTTTCCTGCCTTTAAAGACAGAAGACATCTAATACGTGCTAGCCTGTTCATACTATCAAAGCCCTGTTTAATAGTACATCAGCCTAGAGACATTTAAGTATCAAACTTATTAAAGTGATGAGAGATCTCATCAACCATAATCGCCTATCATGGTTTCTCTATCAGAGTTTAATACTAAGGACGTTATCATATAACAATTCATAATTTGTTCTTTAAAAGAACATATATATGACAACAGAAAAGCCATTTAATATATGTATAAACATAAAGAAATAGTATAAATGATCCGACCCGGTCGGATCCGGTCCAACCCGATTGGGTTTAGGACACTATTTCAACAATCTCCCACTTGGCCTAAAACCAATCACTCGCACACACAAGATCAAGTTGAAACACAAGAATCTCATACAATACTCGCAAGCAGCCCTAGCCGTGAACGGGTCGCTATCCGTGGGGACTTAGACTATCTTCATATCATGTTCTAAATGACCAAGTCAAAGGAACAGCCTCAACACACACACGAATCTCTGACGAGACCCTGGTCCTTGCTTCAAGCAATGAATCCACTTAATATATCAGCTATATAGAAAATGTGGAACAACCGCACAAGGTTCAGGAATGAACCTTCTAGATCCATGTACTGCTCCCGCTGCGCCTCTAAGGCACTACTGTGTTTTGGCTAAGTTGTAGAATTTACAGTGACCCATACCCTAGAACATTTCTAGCTCACTGTATCACTTAATTAGTGACTGCAAACCCAGACTGTAGCTCCCACTAGCTTTCATAAGACTCAGGATACATGTCTGTATATCTACGTTTATTTAATTCCAAGTTTCAATAAACTAGAAACCTTTCCTTAACTGTTTAAGGATGTTCTCGACATTCACCAGATTTACTTTCATACTTGCTCATGACTCTTCATGGACTATGAACATCTGGAATTACCTTTATGATGGTTCCTACCGCAGTAGCAAAGGAAATCTTTCATAAGCATCATCTTTCATCTTATCTTTAGGACTAGCGTCCTAACATAGATAGATCTTGAGAACACCGACTATTAGTATCTCCTGTCGTGATCTATGCTAACTCTTTTAACATCACGTCTATATAGGTAAACTATAATCTAACAGCAGTTAAATCTATCACTATAGATTCTTATTCCGAGAATAAGAACTACTAATCCAAGTGCTTTCATAAAGACCTTGAACTACCAAACATTAATTGACTGTGACATGGGGTGACGATTCCTGAGAGAGGTATCCAATCCCTTTCTCAAAAATCGTAACACACTCCTACTATCCATATTGCACATTGGGCATATTCCTTCTTTTGACTAAATCAAACTCCTTTGATTATCAAACAAAGAAATCGTCTAAAGAAACTTGTTTGAGTCCATAAATGGATCTCATGAGCTTACATATCATGTTATCGTCTATGAACATCGAGTTGTTTGCCCAATGTCATCAATACTATCATATAGCCATGATACGAAGTTATAACAAGCACAGTCTGAATAGAACTGGGCTCAGCTGGCAGTATAAAGTTAATTACAAGGTTTATACCCCGTACCCTTCAGCCGTCACTATAGCCTTATTGTAATCATATTACTCTCCACATTAGCCTTTTGGGGACATTCCCTCTAGGTGAGACAGACTAGGTTCACAACCTGGTTGTCACTGATGGAATCTAATTTAGATATTATGGCTCATGGCCATATCTCTCAATCTTGCCTTTCAGACATTTCTTCATAAGGCATGAGATATTCATTCTTCAAGATGAACATACCAACAGCCCTTTCTGGCTTAAGGTTATCCACAGACTTACTGTTGGGAGGATTTTGCATCACTAAACAAAAAAAAAATTTATAAACCTATACCTAACATGCAAACTAACTCCTAACCGACCGAATATCGGGTAATTGCTAGCATAGTAGGGTAAGTACGGGTATCGATCCACGGGGAATTGGGATGTTGAATCTAATCTTATTAATTCTTCTAAATTGTTACTACTAAAACGAAACTAAAAACGATAAAATAAACTGGACGAGAGGATTGTCGGTCCAAAGCCGAAACGATATTTGCGAACAAAATAAATAAAACTTATTCTACTAACCAAAGAAACATAATAACTAACACTGAACAAATAACGAACGAGCAATGATCCACCAATTCCCGCAACCATCACCCCACCGAAAGTAATAAGAAATACAAACATTCATTCACAAGTTTCCTTGGATTTAAATCTTATCTAAAGAAGCGTTTCCTCTCTCGATTTATCACGCCATTAATTAGTTTACCTCTCGGTTTAACTAACGCATTTACAAAGCAAAGATACGGATTTAAAAACCCTAATCTAACAACATTATCCCTCAACTCTCGTTTGTTGGAATAATTATTGCTACTCTCCTTCACGATAATCTAATGAACTTATTAACTCTCGTATTTCTAAGTTCTATTAACCTGCAACATAAAACATGAAGGTAGAACAAGTACAACTTGATAAAATAAACGAATGCAAAATCTCATCTTTTCCGGTGATGATGATATCCCTCAATCTCTTTCTAAGATAACCTTGTAATGAATTAACTAAAATTGTGATTCATGATGAACCTAGACTCCTAACCTAACAACTCTCGTTAAATAGGTTAAAGCTCTACTCTTTCCTATGGTGATCAAGTTTACACCGACTCTCGTCATACGGTAAACATCAACAAGCAAATATCTCTCGATTTAATTTGCAAGATAACAATTAATCATAGAAAAAAAGACAACTTTAAATTAAACTTACAAAACATCCAAGAATTGAAATCGAGTTCGTCGCTGAAACAGGTTTCACAGAGCTTGATCGGACTGCTCAGCCTTTATTCATCGTCGGGAAACAAGAAAATAAACTAAAATAATAAAAAATAAAAAAATATGGCTCGGTCGACCGAGCAGGGGCACTCGGTCGACCGAGTGGTCGGCTCCTCGGTTCTTGTGCTGCGTTCGTCTCCAGGTGTATATGTTCTCGTTTTCTGCTGCATGCCCCCTTTTATAAGTAGTTTTGCCGACTTAGGGTTATTATTAGAAAAGCTTAAACCCTAATAAAATAGAAATAAAGATATTCCCATATTTATCCTTTATATTCATCTGGACTCACGTTTGAGGCGATGGACGCCCGTCCTATATAATTTTGAACGCTCGTTCGGCTTTTCCAAATCTTCATTCCAAGTTTCACTTGCATCTTTCTCCATCTATCTAACCTTCAATTGAATATGTTTTTTAGCTCATCCTATGCCATGCAAATGTACCTACAACACGACAAAAACATGCAAAATGTAAAATCATACATATAGATAGAAAACACCAATAAAACCACGTAATTAGCTCGATTTTGCACTTTAATACTTTTAAAACTCATTTGCTCAATAATTCGATTAAACCCTTAATTTCTATGCAAATTATAGGAATATGGAGGAATTTGTTACGAAATACAACGATATAAATCACATAAAATCACCCTAAACAACTCCCCCACACTTAGCTTTTGCTCGTCCCGAGCAAAACAAGACGAATAAAGGCTCGAGAAAAGATAGACATCTCAGACAATATAACATAGATCCAATAAATCAGAAGTTCACCACTGTGTGTGTGCAAAGCCATAGAAAACTTCCACTAAGTCCAAGCTTGAGAAACTCAAAGCAAAACTAGCTAATACCCCCTCGTAGACTAGCAATAAATGACACTCATAAGATGCACCCTACAAAACGTGACATATCCCGAAAAGAATGATAGAAGGCATCTAGGACCTTTCTGAAATACTCAGAGGATAATCCCTACAGCATATCTATCAGTTTCTACTGGGGATAAGATAGACGATAACTTAGTCTTATATTCATTTCATAACAATTCTCATACAAGTTGATTTAACTTTTTCCACTTTTTTAAACACACATCGAATGAGTCATTGTTGCCGTCATAGCGAATAGGACATTCGAGATATACCCTACCTTACTCCAATCATAAGGCAGCTTCTTCTGACTGTCGTGAGCTTTTAGTCATCATAGTGGTATAGGACATACGTGGTATACCCTACCGCACTCAAATCATCGACTAGCTTTCGACACACCCAATAATCCTTCATATTAACTCAACTTTTTCATTTGACATTAAGTCACGTGTTACTTATCACATTCAAACCTTAGATATTCACAGTATAACATACTTCGGATCTAAATAAAAACTATCATAAATCTCAAGATATATACGTAGCACTAAGCACATGACTTATAAGAAAATCAGAAATCACTCGTCAAAAAGGGGTATAACTTTATAAATTAGCTCATCATTCACTATGGCACGTGAAAAATAGATCTCAGGTGAAACAACTAACTTATCAAACATATGATATATAGCTTGGATGACTATAAAAATAACGAACATTGAATTGAATTGCCTACTCGGGACAAAACAAAAAACAAAAATGTCGGAAAATTTTGGAAATTCTAGCTCATTTTGCATAGAAACATAACGAATTAAGCAAATGATATGTAGGTACACAAAACCATTCCCCTCCCCCACACTTAAATCACAACATGTCCTCATGTTGTGCGTAATTAAAGAAAAGATAAAGGACTTAGGCGATTGTAGTTCGAAGGTGGCAATTACCGGGAAGTGGTCCGGAATCGGATCCGAAATGCTTGAAGAAATCGATAGAGCGTGGACCATCCACCGGAAAACTCGGTATCATCTAAAAGTTCACAATCGCTATCGAAAATATCCCGCACACTTGAACAAACATGACAAGATCTCGGGGAACACATGGGGGTATAACACGGCAAAAATAATCATAGACAAGATAGAAGCACATGATATAATTGCTCAGATGGAAAAATCACCACACGGGGAAAACACAGGACATCTAAGCGTCAAATAAGCCACAGAAGCTCATAATACAAATAAGGCCCAACATGTGCATACAGAAATAATAATAGAGATTAAGGACACTACAAAATAGCAGGATTGTACATGTTAAACACATGGAAAAGAAGTCAGAGAGATTAATTCCTAAGTAGCTCATCAATCTCATATTCGTACTAGCTCAAACTTTTCAGGCTTTCCGAATTGTCGTGCCTCAATAAGTACATTCAACTATTCCAAAAAATAGTCCAAGAGAGAGATACAAATTGTCATAAACCAACAAACATCAATATGTTTAGGCTCTAGTCAATCTTCTAGGCTTCATAACCTTTTCTTAAAAGGGTATTTTAGTCCTCTTTGGATAAGATACGTATAACCCATATGATTCATAATCATATGGTTCAGCATCATCAGAATGACGTTTGGTTACACGCTTTCTTTCCATAGAGACTGTGCCTAGAATAGCCACAAATCAAGGATAGCAACCATACAAATATTTAGTTGAGTTTTTTCCACCTATATCAACTATATAGTGACATCAATATAGTATGTTAGATTCAGTGACCTTTCAACTTTATTGGAATAACATTTATTCCTTACAATTGAATATGTCTGCTAAGTCCTAACAAATAACTGAACTTGTGTTCTTCATAAGAACCGGAACATAATAACATTTATTTAGTTCCCTTATCAGTTTACTAGACTCGGAACACAAAACCGAAAAAGTCGCAACGTTTGCTTCACTTTCCGTATCTCAGTGTATCCCGTATATAATCTTTCTAATTTAATCACACTCATAGGATATCATATATCCGAGTGTTGACTTGAGTTTAGATAGATTTGTCTCAATATACTTCCTTAGGATAGAGGCTTCAATAAGTCCTCTATTTAAGTACTTGCCCTGAACTTTCCTTTTTAATCCTTTAAACACTTGTAAATATTTCTTAGTGTAGTCTTCATAAGACTTAAGGAAAATCACAAGAGTTTTGTTTTCCTTTCTGATAACACTCATTTTGTGCCCATTATTCTATGACCTTTATCCCCGATTCTAGTTTAAAGGAGCTATATTAGAGTAATAATAAGTCGTAATACGCTTAATTCACATATGTCGAGAGTTACGATTCATTATTATGTATTAAGAGGTTTTATTATATTATTTGATATTACAGACTGTATTTCACGTTATATTTGTAGTAACTCATTTGGGAGCACATGGATGGACTTCGGAAAAGCTTTGATGGATCACAGACAAGTTCAGGAGGCCCAAGACAGAAAAGAGGAGAAAGCCAGGAGCATGTAAGGCTCGGTCGACCGAGCCTATGCATTCGGTCGACCGAGTGGGCCTATAGTCCAAAGGAAGTTCGGCACATTAATTGAGTCGGTTAGGGTTCAGAATGTCGGCATTTTTAAGTCGGTTGTCTATGACGGCTGGGGCTCTATATAAACACAAGTCCTTTGTATTTTTTAAGAGGCATTCATCAACATTATTTCATACTTACAAATAAACACATAAGGATTCTTTAGGCTTGTGGAGGTTGCAAGGGTTGCAAACATGTAAGCCCTAGTTTATCTTCTTGTTTTCTTTTTAGTAATCAATTTCCCAATTATGCTTTGATTATTTGAGTAGGTATTCATATCTAGATGATGTAGATCTAGGATATGACGTTAGGGCAACGGTGATACCTTGTCTATAAGGATCCCAAACCCTACGTCCTCTACCTAACATCTACGGATGAATCTGTGTGTTTAATTTACGTGTATTTAGATTAGTTTATATGATGTCCTGATAATTCGCTATATAATCCGATTTGTATATGAAACGCCGAGAAATATGTTCGGGGATGTAAATGGGGGAGTTAGACTCTCGGGTGACCGAGAGGTGTCACTCGGTCGACCGAGAGCACCTATTCGGTCGACCGAGAGTTAGCAAACTTGTTTTCATCCGTTAATCGATCACGTCTTTATGATTAGGTTAGCTTAATTGAATCTCGTTATCTCGGTAGGTATGGCTATGGCTACGTCACTCACTTGATTTAATTAAAACGTGTAAAAAGGAAATACCGGTATAAAACTCTTAGGTAGGCTTATGAATTGATCTTCGGACTTTCGACATTATCTAGGTAGGTTTATATTAGGGAATTGCGCGCACCTTGATACACGTAGATCGTAAACTAGCATGAGACTATAACTTGGTAATTGTTAGTTGGACGAGGGTTTGAGTGATCGTCTAGGAAGTACGCCTAACCAAAGGAATGTTGCCTGGACGAGGTGTACGGTTAATATCGGCATCCTTAGAGTAGTAAGCGTGTGAGTTATATGAGATGGAGGCACCAAAAGGCGAAGTCACGTAACAATACCACAAGTGATATAGTGACCTACCGGTGCTACATCAAGTTGTAGAGGATGACTCCCGTAGCCAATATAAAGGGATATGAACGGATTAATAGTAGATGAGTTTTGTTGTCATATAAATTACCTAGATCCAAATAATTATGGTTATAATTGGGCGCTTGATTACGTTATGTGTTTACATGTTGTTTATATATTTGAGTGTGTTTTTCTTTCCTAGTACTTTATGTTGGTCATAGACCGTATTTGTTAAACGAGGTAACTAGTTGACTATTTAAGTAGGATCCACAAATTGATTCTCTCGTGGGATCGACCTCGACTCTATCTAGCTATACTGCGATTGAACCTAGTTCACTTGCTAGTGGTTATTTAGGCATCGAGTTAGTAATTTAACTTGACCTTCCATCAAGTTTTTGGCGCCGTTGCCGGGGAATCAATGGTCCAGTTGCTTAAATAATCTACTTGATTATTTCGTTTTTGTTTCTGTTTTCTTTTGCAAGTCAGTAAAATAAAAAATATAAAAAAAAAATATAAAAAAAAATATATATATATATATATATATAATAATAATAATAAACAAATAAATAAATAAAAGAAAAAGTTATATATGTGTTCTGTATGTTCGGTCGACCGAACGATGTCACTCGGTCGACCGAACGATGTCACTCGGTCGACCGAACGATGTCACTCGGTCGACCGAACCCTTAATTGTTCTATATTATCTGACAGTACTGTTTCCCCTCTGTTTCTATTTTTCCCCGTCAGTAGGTTGTAAGCCTAGCAGCAGTACGAGTAATCGTACTGACTGCTAGTTTATTGACCGTTTGTTGTTTTTCAAATATTGCGTATAATTGGACGGAAATCACTCACATAACTTTGCTCAAGATCGGCAAAATGTCATCAAACGATTTTACCAAAGACCAAGAAGAAGTCAAGGTTTTACGAACAAAAACTACACCAAGGAAGCCGCTAACACCGAAGCTCATGGAAAGGATAGAAAAGATGAAAGCGAAAATCCGAGAGGCGAGGAAATCAAGAGAGGCTAAAGAAGCCTATTGGCAAAAAGGTATGTCTATTTTGAATCCGGAGGAAATCTCTTCGGATTCGATTCGGCTTTAGATTATGATGATTACATGTCCGAGATAGAATCCGAGTCGAGGGTAGCACAACTATGAAGAGCCCCGTTGTCATCCGTTCTAGAGATGAAACATTGATTAAAGACGAGTCTCGGCCGATGCCAAAGTTAGCGGACCCGGGAGCTTTTATGGTTGGAGTAACCCTAGAACAAACCCATCTAGGTTTAGCCTTGATTGATTCCGGTTCAAGCCTTAATATCTTTCCTAAAAGCCTTTGTGATAGGAATGTCATTTTAACACCCACTAACACCCCGCTCCAAGTTAGATTAGCGGATGGAACTAGGACAATCATGACCGGGATACTTGAACAACATGATTATTGGTGTGGGGCAACTACGGTTTAAGATAGACGTAGTGGTAATGGAAATCGAGGAACATCCTGAATGCCCAATCATTTTGGGTAGATCGTTTATCAACACCGCTAGAGCTTTCATGCGGATGACCAGACATGAGATAGTATTGTTTGACGCTAAAGGTTCTGAGTGTTATGGGATAACAAATCCGAATTTCCCTGTACCGGCAAGTGTGAATGTGTTAGAAGTAGTTGGTTCGGAAAAGCTTGATGCCACTCAAAGTCTAGGAAAGGATGCTGATGATAATGTCGATGATAAAGATGAGAGGGAAGTCCTTACTATTCTAAGTCGGAATAGGTCAGTTCAGCCCGCACCAGCCCCGACCAATGTTGAAGCTGTAGACCTACCTAAGGATAGGAGGACCAGAGCGAAGAAACGAACTAGGAGAGTTCGTAACAAAAGCTCGTCGAAATCAGAGACAAATCCAAAAGTAGGCGCTTGTCTGGATGGTCAATTCGACTGTCTTTTCATTGGACTGAAACCCAAGGGAAGGGCACTCGTAGAAAAGGACGGTAAAACTTTTTCGGTGAGAGCTGGCCGGGTGAAAGCCTGGCAAGTCAAGGGCAATGTTTTAGAGTGATATTTTTGGAAGTCGAGCTACCGACTTAAACTGTAGAACTATTTCTATCCTTCGTTATTTTTATTTTTATTTTTTATTTTATATTTATTTATTTATTTTTTTTAAATAAAAGTAGCATGAAACGATAAGAAGTTTTTTTCTATTTTGCCATGTTCCGACGACTGTTGAGTTAAGGATGTGCAAAATAATTTTTTTTATTCGAATCGTTTTTATGTGAAGTGAAGCGTTGCAATTGAATCTTTGTAAAAAAATTGTTGATTAAGGAAATGATAATGCGTTATTTTACAAATGCTTAGACCAGATTGTTTGATTTATTTATGATAAAAATGAGGTTGCTTTTATGCTTGAGACGACCTATTGGTTAGAAAATTTTTTGCGGTGAGAGTGAAATAATACATTTTGGCAATCGTTATATATTGTAGTTATTTTACGGTATGTGTCAAATTTATTAAAATGGTCAACACCATTAATTTCTACACATCCCCACTCACCTTTCCCTCTTCCCAACCTTTCACCCTTTTCTCTTCCCAACCTCTTTATTATCCTAATTCAAATTTTCAAATTCCACCTTTCCACCTCATCAATCCCCAACAACTTTTCTACACCAATCACATTCCATTTCTTCAAACTCCATTTTTCTATTTAACCCACCATCCTCTCTTTCATTTTCCTCATTCCTATTCCCCAATTCCTTCATCCCAAATTCTCCATCCACCTTGTTTTCTCAAACCCCTGTAGAAATCAAATGGAAATGTTCTGAAAATCTTCATCCATTTCACCATTTTCACTCACCTTGAAAAGCCTATCGAAATTTTTTCTGATCAATTGATTCAGTCACGGGAAGGGTAGAGAACCAGAGGTTGTTTCTGTCGATTCTCCACACTCGGTCAACCGAGTGATTGCTCTCGGTCGACCGAGAGTCGGGCCGCCCCTTTCGTCTGCTGCTGCGCTGTTTATCTGTCAGGATGCCACCAAGAAGACGCGAGCCGCTCGGTTGTGGGCGTGGAAGGCGATATTCCAATGATCAACGGGGTCCAACAATTCGCGAGTCGGGAGGTATATTCTTCGTTTACTAATCATTTCGTTAATGCCCCCGTACATCGAGCTCGAGGTCTAGATTTGGAAAATTGTGGAGACGAGCTTCTAGAATTGGTGGAACGCTATCAATGGCGCGATGTCGTAGCACCCCCTGGCCGAGTCAACGTCAACTGGGTAAGAGAATTTTATGCTTATTTACGCGTACACCCCGACACCAATATCGTCCATATTCGTGGCCGACCAATTGTAATTTCTCCGGGTACGATTAATGCTTATTTTGGGGTGGATGTCTCGGAGGACGGGCCGAGTATATGGCTACGTTTGATGGGTCCGATGCTTGGTTGGAGGAAGTTGGTGCCTATCCGGGAATAGAATGGACGGTAGGGGAGGTTGCCCGCACATTTGCGGAAACGGACTTTAGGAGATGGGAGGATAAGTGCCTTAATCGGCTTATTCGTTCCAATATCTTCCCGGCTAAGCATGTATCTACGGTTTACTATACTCATGCCACTCTACTCTATTGGTTGTACATGGGATGGCTGTGAATGTGGGGGCATTGATACGCAAGGAGATGACGGACGATGCTCTCAAGCCTCGGCATACCTTACCTTTTGGTTCACTAATCACTACATTCGTGAGGAGGAGCCGAGTGCCCGGTGTTAGGCGGCGATTCCTATGTGGAGCCAATGCCTATCCTATCTTTGAGTTCTGTCCCACCGCCCGTCGTTCACGGCCACGACCAAGAAGGGGAACCCGAGGATGATGCGACGACGCGCCGGCCCGAACAATTTGCAACTAGCACCATTCAATCCAGGATGGGATTAAGTATTTTAATTTGAGTGTTTGCATTTCCTATAATTAACGAGTTTTTATTTTGACTCAATTCTACTAGTGTGTCGTGTTATATAGAGCAAGTTTCTCTGTTACCTAAATCGAACTCATGTAATGTTTTGGACTTGTTGAAATGTATTGCAATGTAATCATTAAATTATGGACTTAAATATGTTTAAGGAAATTGTTATCCCTTTTACGGTCCCTTTTTCTGATTATTACTGTTTAGACTAATCCTGTAACGAGTTGCGAGCTTTGTTTAAGATATGTGTTGCAGTGATTATGCTTCTGCCCTGCTATGGAGCCAATTCCTGTGCCTGATGAACTTTTCCGGTTTCCTAAGACTTGTTCACACTTCCACGCTTATCCAGAGCTAAGTTCCTTTTTTTGAGTTTGTTCTTTCGTTTTTTTTATACATTGAGGACAATGCATTGTTTAAGTGGGGGGTACAAGTCACTTAGCTCAAATGAGTAATTCCATATGTTCCCATATATCAAATAGTAAATAAAAAGAGTAAAAAAAAAAATTTAAAAATTTACACTTAGAATCACATTTACTTTTGTGAAGTCCTGATAACTATATCTAATAAGGAATAACCCATATTTCATGAGTACGTGATCACTTTATACTTCTGCGATTTATTGATTAGTAAACTTAACGATATTCATATTGTCCGTTGCAAGTAGTTGTTTATTATTCAATTATTCAATACCTGAATCGAGTTGTACTCCGCTTGTTATAAAAAGTAAAATTATAAGGTGTACATTGCATAGATAATTGATTATGCTTACCTAGTGTCAAATTTATCGTCCGATGTGTTCCTAAAAATTCTAGCCACAAAAGGCCGAGTAATAAGGGAGACGTACTGTGTTTGACAATGTTAAAACACTTGGGCTTGTAGTAAGTTACCAAAGTAGCCTCGCGCTTGTGGTAATATTCGATGCTAATATTTGATCTAAGATAGAGGGAAATTCTAAAAAGTTTTCCTTCTTGAGATTGATAGTATTCGAAAAATATGAAGATATGAAAAGAATATTCAACTCTTCAAGAGGCTTTGAGTAGTACTCGGTCTCAAGTCTAAAAACCCTATAGATACACTCTCGCTTATTATTCTAGTGCTTGAAAAAAATTAAAAGGCTAAGAAGTGAGAATACGAAGTTGGTAGGTTAAGACTACGAAGTTTGCATAAGCTCTAATCTTGCTACGAATGTTTAAAACTCAATGCACATGCACACAACACATCGATTCATGATGAATAGTGGATAATGGATAACCGATGAGCATAGAGGATATGAGTTGATTCGAGTTTCTTGTGTCAGTATACTGTGACCACTGGAAAGTAGTTTATGGGGAATAACTTGTTGATATTTTGATCGGGACGATCAAAGGCTAATTGGGGGGTAGTTGATAACGGTCATTTTGTGCCCATTATTCTATGACCTTTATCCCCGATTCTAGTTTAAAGGAGCTATATTAGAGTAATAATAAGTCGTAATACGCTTAATTCACATATGTCGAGAGTTACGATTCATTATTATGTATTAAGAGGTTTTATTATATTATTTGATATTACGGATCGTATTTCACGTTATATTTGTAGTAACTCATTTGGGAGCACATGGATGGACTTCGGAAAAGCTTTGATGGATCACGGACAAGTTCGGGAGGCCCAAGACGAGAAAAGAGGAGAAAGCCGGGAGCATGTAAGGCTCGGTCGACCGAGCCTATGCATTCGGTCGACCGAGTGGGCCTATAGTCCAAAGGAAGTTCGGCACATTAATTGAGTCGGTTAGGGTTCGAATGTCGGCATTTTTAAGTCGGTTGTCTATGACGGGCCGGGGCTCTATATAAACACAAGTCCTTTGTATTTTTTAAGAGGCATTCATCAACATTATTTCATACTTACAAATAAACACATAAGGATTCTTTAGGCTTGTGGAGGTTGCAAGGGTTGCAAACATGTAAGCCCTAGTTTATCTTCTTGTTTTCTTTTTAGTAATCAATTTCCCAATTATGCTTTGATTATTTGAGTAGGTATTCATATCTAGATGATGTAGATCTAGGATATGACGTTAGGGCGACGGTGATACCTTGTCTATAAGGATCCCAAACCCTACGTCCTCTACCTAACATCTACGGATGAATCCGTGTGTTTAATTTACGTGTATTTAGATTAGTTTATATGATGTCCCGATAATTCGCTATATAATCCGATTTGTATATGAAACGCCGAGAAATATGTTCGGGGATGTAAATCGGGGAGTTAGACTCTCGGGTGACCGAGAGGTGTCACTCGGTCGACCGAGAGCACCTATTCGGTCGACCGAGAGTTAGCAAACTTTTTCATCCGTTAATCGATCACGTCTTTATGATTAGGTTAGCTTAATTGAATCTGTTATCTCGGTAGGTATGGCTATGGCTACGTCACTCACTTGATTTAATTAAAACGTGTAAAAAGGAAATACCGGTATAAAACTCTTAGGTAGGCTTATGAATTGATCTTCGGACTTTCGACATTATCTAGGTAGGTTTATATTAGGGAATTGCGCGCACCTTGATACACGTAGATCGTAAACTAGCATGAGACTATAACTTGGTAATTGTTAGTTGGACGAGGGTTTGAGTGATCGTCTAGGAAGTACGCCTAACCAAAGGAATGTTGCCTGGACGAGGTGTACGGTTAATATCGGCATCCTTAGAGTAGTAAGCGTGTGAGTTATATGAGATGGAGGCACCAAAAGGCGAAGTCACGTAACAATACCACAGTGATATAGTGACCTACCGGTGCTACATCAAGTTGTAGAGGATGACTCCCGTAGCCAATATAAAGGGATATGAACGGATTAATAGTAGATGAGTTTTGTTGTCATATAAATTACCTAGATCCAAATAATTATGGTTATAATTGGGCGATTGATTACGTTATGTGTTTACATGTTGTTTATATATTTGAGTGTGTTTTTCTTTCCTAGTACTTTATGTTGGTCATAGACCGTATTTGTTCAACGAGGTAACTAGTTGACTATTTAAGTAGGATCCACAAATTGATTCTCTGTGGGATCGACCTCGATCTAGCTATACCGCGATTGAACCTAGTTCACTTGCTAGTGGTTATTTAGGCATCGAGTTAGTAATTTAACTTGACCTTCCATCACTTTCATAAAGAAAATCTAAACTTTATCAAATAGTTCACTTAACCTTTTGAATCGTATTCAATACATTGACTATTTAATTAACCTTTAAGCAATGATTAAAGAATTAAGTCGATACTTAAATCTTACAATTTTGAAAACAACCTTTCCAAAATTTGATGTTGTCATCCACATTCAAAATTTGAATTATTTGTCATCGTATGACAGAATGATCATATTGGATCGTATCCAATATCATGAGCTTCCGCTTTTCTTTGATAATTAATGTCTTGGAGCAGTGCATTGAATATGTAGTCTCCTTCTCTCTAACTACTATAACGGGGTTGTTCGCGCCATTTCTTATTTTAAAAGGATTAAAATTTACTTAACCATAATTGAGAACGTTTCTCAAAAGGTGACAGTCATAATTTGGTTTTACTAATCGAGAATAAAACATAAATATAAAAGTTTGCTAAAACTACAACCTAAAATGAAAATAAAAGAGTGTTGTTGTTTATACACGTAAAATTAAAAATGGTCTTTTGGTTTATGATTTTGCTCCCACTAGTCAACTACTCCCAATTGACTTTCAAGAATTATTAATTTTTTTAATGGACAAGATCCCACTAAACTACCGCGACCCCCGCTTTGTCTGGTGGGCCCAAAATAGTCTAATAGGTAGACAACTCTTTATCAATCGTATCTTATAGGACTATTGTTATTTGACTAGTCAACTCTTTGACAATTTTTTATCTTATGAAGTAGTCAAACCCTTGCCTCTAAAATCCAAACGACCATGCTTTGGCTTGTGGTCGATAGATTTCTTAGTCAAGTCATAACCCCAATATTCGTGAGATATCATACGATCATATCTCGATAATGACGATATACCCGAGGTAGGTCAACCCCCTGCTTTGGCTGATGAGTTGGATCCGAACAAGGGCTCTTCACCGTCATTATAATATGGGGAGGCAATTGCGACTTGATTCTTTTGAGGTGGAAGTATTTATGTAAATCAATTCACTTAATTAATTTTAATTACGGTCTCATCAAGTATATCTATCTCTATAGACATACATCCTACACATTCATCTAGATCCGGCCTAGTTATGCATCTATCGTATCATATAAAATAAATACAAGCACAAAATAAATAAATGCGTAATGTAATATGATCATTGACTTTTCCTAGGTGCGGTTTTGAATACAAACTGACGAAACCATGGGTCACAATCTAAGGGTAGCTGGAACCGCCAATAGGATCTTTAATGCGCTATCTCTAATGGGATCTTTATTCTTCTTTCTTTGGTCTTCATCTTCTGATTCATTCTTGTTACATTTAATTCTATCTAATAAAATAAATACACCCACCGCACACCGGGGGGGGGAGCTAACAAGAATGAGATAAATGCAGAAAATAAACTAGGTCACGTTCTTCATAACGGCCTAGGACAATTTTTAAACCAACAAAAAAATTAAATCATTCACATATATCCTATCGGTCGAGTCCATGATCAATCGGGGTCCATATAATCATATCATATCTACTATATCTAATCCATACAATAACATCTTATGGAAAAGATAAAATTAAAATTTAAGTACTTGCGTCTTAATCAATCGATTAACGTTTATTCTATTAAATAATTTTATCCAATCAATTACCTAATTAACATTTAATTAATCAATGATTTTAATCGAAATAAAATTAATGATTAATTTTAAACCGATTTCAATTTTAATTTTAAATAATTATAACTCTTCCAAAAATAAATCAAAATTAAAATTAGGTCCATTTTGTTTCTTTCCTTTTGATTCTTAATCAAAAGGGATGCTTTTGGTTTCCTAAATCAAAAGACATCTCCCTTGGTTATTTCCAAAATCAAAATTTTGAAAAGGGCCTAGGCTTTTTCCAAAATCAAATATTTTGAATAAGGGCTTAGGCCTATTCTAAACAAAATTTGGAAAGACCAATATTTTGGTTGATATGCCTGACCACTTTCCAAAATCAAAATTTTAAAAATGGCCTAGGCCGAGGCCTTTTCCCAAATCAAATATTTGAAAAGGGCCTAGGCCTATTCCAAACAAAGTTTGGAAAGACCATTATTATTTTAATACCATGTGGCATCCCAATTGCCCAAACTATTTGAACCATTAGTTAGTCACATGATACAACAAAACAAATGAGATATTATCAATCACAACTATGAATCATATTGAATCACAAAATACACAAAACAAAAATTTGGAGATCCTTCAGCATTGACCGGTCAACCGACGCAGGCAGCAGGCTGCCCTGCCGCCTCCGCCGCCGGTGGTGGTGCCGCCGTCAGTCGGCCGAGCACCACCATATCTCGTTTTTTTCCTTTCATGTATCGTTTTTGCGAATAAAAAATCTTTCATCTTTTAATTACTTGATTTAAACGATAAAATTAACTACGCAAATTAAAATGCTTATTGCTTAAGCTCGAAACTCGCTCTGATACCACTGTTAGGAAATCTATGCGGAAACACAACGGAATTCAGAATTTTATTTCCTTTGACCAGGATCGACTTCGTTTAAGCAACAAACATATAAAGCTAGTAGACGGTGGTTACCTTGCTTGATCTAAAAGATAGACGCTTTGACCGTCTAAGGAGAGTAGCGATGCACGGTGCCGCCCAAGTGTTCGGCCTCTGCTGCTAGTCCACACGAACAGCCCACCGGAATCCCATCATGGATTGCTACCAGAAAAACTCGGTTGCTAGACCGACCTTTTCTCTCTCTCAAAACTCTCTCTAAGAAGCTCTCTACTTTACACAAGAACTATTAACTCTTGGAATTATGATGTTCAAAAGAGCTTGACACCCACATTATATTTATAGTGAATGTGGCGCCATCTAGTAGAGTGGAGAGGAAGAAAACATTTTACTAGTAAAATAAGGAAAATATATTTGATTGATTTATTTCATTAATATTCAATATCTTATATTAAATATATTTTCAAGATATATATTGACAATATCTTATATTGAATATATCTTTATCTTATTACCATAAATCTGTTTTTTCAAAATCAATTAATATCTAATATTAATATTACGGTAATCTTCTTAATTAAATTGCACAACTCAAATGTATCTTATACACTCAAAAATATACTCCCCTTTGGCCAAAGATTTGGCATCCGGAATATTCTTTAATTAATATAATACTATGATTAATTAATTTACAAAATACATGTGCATCATATACACACATAAATTCGACATACACATATCTAATATATGTATATTTAATCAACAGAATTAATATCTTGTATTATATTTATTCATAATAAATAAATACCACCATATTAAATTACCACTATAACCTTTATAGTATGAGATAAATTCTTTCCTTATTTGGTTATCAACTATAACCACATTTTAATCTGACTTGATGTGCATATGGGTGTGACCCGATAGGCTTCCGAATATGTTGGCCGTAGGCACAAAGTGTAAATTACAAAATTGTCCTTCATGCCTAACGATCACGGGGTAGCGTCTAGCAACACACCGTGATCCCAAATCATCGGAAGAGTCAAATGCAATGACTACTACCTTTCATATGAAACAGTTACCGTGTAAATTCTACCGCAGTAATAATATCCATACGATCGTATCTCGAGTGTCAATACATTAACGATCGTATCTTATAATCTGGATATCATGTTCTCTCGGAATAACACATTTACTCCCACTTTGCAAAGATTCATGAGAGCTAGACATTCTTTATAACAAGGCCATTTCGGATATTCAATCCCAATCATAGGATACGCGATTCCCGGACGAACTAACATGTATACTCCGCATTCTTCAGCATCACACTCAATCACTACTACATGATCGCCCTGTGGATAAGGGAAATCTCAATATTGTAAAAGCATGACAATCCACACAGTGATGCCATGAAGACTCCAGTCTCAATGATAATTACACAACTGTCACATAATGTGACACTTAATGTATGTGGGTCAGTCTAACGTACGCATTCTCTAATACACGTCCACGTATAGTCCAAGTGTCTCTACACTTCGATAGACGAGATCTATCCCTGCCCTTAAAGACAGAAGACATCTAATACGTGCTAGCATGTTCATACTATCAATTCCCTGTTTAATAGTATATCAGCCTAGAGACATTTAAGTATCAAACTTATTAAAGTGATTAGAGATATCATCAACCATAATCGCCTATCATGGTTTCTCTATCAGAGTTTAATACTAAGGACGTTATCATATAACAATTCATAATTGGTTCTTTAAAAAAACATATATATATATATATATATATGACAACAGAAAAGCCATTTAATATATGTATAAACATAAAGAAATAGTAGAAATGATCCGACCCGGTCGGATCCGGTCCAACCCGATTGGGTTTAGGACACTATTTCAACAATTCGGATAGTTTAATAGCAGCTGGGGTATCCCATTACCAAATCTAAGCTCATTCTGGCAACATTGGGAGGTCTGGACCGTGATTATGAGTCTGCCATAGTTAACATTACATCAAGAGTTGGATAACCTAGCTGGCAAGATGTGCAATCTCAACTTATAACACATGAAAGGTTAATTGCAAGGTTGAATCCTACTGGAAATCCAGGATTGGTTAATCCATCTGCCAACATTGCTCAGAACTCTCTGCCTAGAAATAATGGCCGTCCACCCTATCAAAATAACAATACTGGAAAAGGAAGAGGACGTGGTGGAAGGGGCAGAGGTAGAGGAGGTGCTAGAGGCTCTGGTAACAAGATATTCTGTCAACCATGTGGGAAGAATGGCCACATTGTTACCTCCTGCTGGCACATATTTGAGGAAGACTTTGTTCCTCCTACTCAAAATGTCAACAACAACAAAACTGGTCCAAAGCAAGTCTCTGCTTATCTTGCAAGTCCACAATCTGTGGGGGATCCTGCTTGGTATATGGACACTGGAGCATCTAATCATCTCACTGCAGATCTTAACAATCTTCATCTCAGTGCTGGGTACAATGGTTCAGAATCAGTGGCAGTATGTAATGGTTAACAACCACCTATACTTCACATTGGTCATAGCTATCTTTCCACACATCAACCACACACTGCACTGCTTTTAAAAGATCTCTTACATGTGACTTTAATCACCCAGAACTTAATCAATATTTCTAAACTCTTGACTGGTAATTATGTTATTGTTGAGTTTAACCCCAATTCCTGTTGTGTGAAGGACAAGAAAGGAGGGACACTGCTTCTAACAGGAATTCTCAAGGATGGTCTGTATCAGATTATGGCTCCTCATCCAAATAATATCTCCCTTCATTCCAAAGTCAAGACACCTCAAGCTTCCAGTCAGTCCTCAGTCCAGTCAGTCTGTGTCTAAGTCTTGTAGTGCTCAATTGAGTTCTGTTAATGTCAATAAATACCCTGATGTTTAGCATAGGAGACTAGGTCATCCCTCCAAACAGGTCTTGAGTCAAGTTCTGAAGTTATGTAATGTGAACATTAATGAAAAATTGAGTTACTGTGATGCCTGCGAGTTTGGAAAAGCCATGCTTTACCTTATTTATCTTCTGATTCCTATGCTGCTAATGTGCTTGACTTAATACATTCTGATCTATGGGGACCAACCCCCATAAAATCCACATGTCGTTGTCTTTATTATGTCCACTTCATTGATGATTGGTCTAGATATACTTGAATATATCCACTTAAAGCATAATCTGAAGTTTATTCTATTTTCCTTACAGTTCAAAAACCTTGTTGAGAATCAGTTTTGTAGAAAAATTAAATGCTTACAGACAGACTGGGGGGGAGTTTAGAACCCTAGAACCTTTTCTTAAGGATCAAGGAATTCAGTTCAGACATCCTTGTCCTCATGCTCATCCACAAAATGGTAGAGCAGAGAGGAAACACAGACACATTATGGAACTAGGTCTCACACGACTTGCCCAAGCCTCTCTTCCTCTTAGATATTGGTGGGATAGTTTTGTTGAAGCTGTCACCATGATTAATAATTTGCCTACACCTGTGTTACAACACAAATCTCCCTATCAAGTCCTGTTTAACAAGCAACCTGATTATAAGTTCTATAAGACCTTTGGATGCACATGTTTTCCCCATCTTAGGCCCTTCTTTCCTATTAAGTTCAAGTTCCACAACAGGAAATGTACTTACTTAGGTGTCAGTCCTTACCATAAAGGCTATAAGTGCCTGGACACCACTGGTAGAGTCTTTATCACTAGAGATGTTGCCTTTAATGAGTATGAATTTCCCTTCAAAGAAGAGTTCTTACAAGGTCTTCATAAAGAAATCATGTCTTATTCTAAACTATCCTCTTGGTTTACCATCTCTGTGTCTAAGCCATGTTCTGTGCAAGATCCATCTGGAAGAAGATTTGTGGAAGGTAGTGTTGCTGCTTCACCCTCACAAGAGGTTCACTCCCCTTCTCCTACTTTACCTGTACCAAATTCCCCTACTCCTTCTACCCAAAGTTCCACCACTAGTCCTTCCTCGTCATCTCCACCCCCAGATCATTCCTCACCACCACCACCACCAAAAGGCCATCCTATGCAAACCCGGTCCAAAAGTGGTATCTTCAAGCCTAAGACTTATTCCTCACAAATTACCAGTACCATCCTGCCTCCTCACCTTAATGAACCTACCAAATTTTTTGAGGCATTGGCTTGTCCTGAGTGGAAGACTGCTATGAATGCAGAGTTTAGTGCTCTACCAAAAAATGAGACATGGGTCCTGGTTCCACCAGCTAGCCACCAGAACCTAGTGGGGAGCCGATGGGTGTATAAACTTAAGATGCGGCCTGATGGTAAAGTGTTAAAACACAAAGCCAAGTTAATAACTAAGGGGTTCCAACAAACTTATGGGGTTGATTTTACTGAAACTTTCAGTCCAATTGCAAATGCTTAAACTATTAGAGTGGTACTAGCATTAGCTCTGAGTCTGAATTGGCACATCCATCAAGTGGATACAGACAATGCCTTCCTAAATGGACCCTTAGTTGAAAATGTCTATATGGTACAACCAAAAGGGTATGTTGACACCACCAAGCCACACTATGTCTGTAAACTGACCAAGGCCCTCTATGGCCTCAAGCAAGCACCTAGGGCATGGTTTGGAGCTCTCAGACAACAGATGTTGACATGGGGTTTTACACAATCTGCAGCAGATTCCTCTTTATTCATATTGAAAGCCGATGCTCATGTTTTGTATGTTTTGGTGTATGTAGATGATATTCTTGTGACAGGTGACTCACAACAACTGATACAGAAATTTGTCAACATGTTGAATACCAAGTTTGCTTTAAAGGATCTTGGCTCCATAACACACTTCTTGGGAATTGATGCACACAAAAATGCAGATGGCCTATATCTCACTCAAGGCCACTATGCCTCGCAGCTACTAAAAAGACTGCAGCTGGATCATATCAAGCCTTGCAACATACCAATGACACCTGTAGAACACCTTCTTCCTGATCAAGGGGAGCCTATGAATTCACCTAATACCTACAGGAGTGCTATAGGAGGTCTGCAATATCTTACCTACACCGGACCAGACCTGGCATATTCAGTCAACTATCTAAGTCAATTCATGTAAAAACCTACACAGGTTCATTGGTATGCTCTCAAAAAGCTACTTAGGTATATGAAAAGTACTCTACATCTTGGCTTGCTATTCAAGGCAAATGGTACACTGCAGTTGACAGGATTTTGTGATGCGACTGGGCCTGTTATCCAGCAGATAGAAAGTCATTTGCTGGTTACTGTGTCTATTTTGGAGGATCATTGATTTCATGGAGTTCAAAGAAACAGAATGTGGTTTCTAGGTCCAGTGCTGAGTCTGAGTGTAGATCACTGGCTAACTTGTCTTCAGAAATGGTTTGGATCAGGCATTTGTTAGCAGAAATGGGGGTCAGTTTGTCTTCAGTTTCAGTGGCATGGTGTGACAACTTGAGTGCAACCTATTTGGCTCAGAACCCTGTGTTCCATGCTAGAACTAAACATATTGAAGTAGATGTTCACTATGTCAGGAATCAAGTGCTTAACAAACAGCTTTTGGTGCAGTTTGTTCCTTCTTCTATGCAGATTGCTGATTCATTGACCAAAGCCCTGCCTGGACCTCAACTGGAGCATTTCAAGGCCAAACTAAATGTAGTTCCTATCCCTACCTTTAGTTTGAGGGGAGATGTTAAGAAATGAGTGTTATTAATAATGTCATTTAGATAATGTTTACAAGTGTCACACTATGGGTTTGACACTTGTCACTTTGGTGTGTTACCATGTGTTATTGTGTGTGTAACAACTAAGTGTAATTACACCTTAAATGTACTAGACTGCTGCTGTTATTGCTATGAGAATCTATTGGAAGATTTCTATCTATAACGTTATGTTTCAACGTGTTTCTCTAACATGGTATCAGGCGGGAGGTCATGTGATCAAACACTGGCTCCCTCAGTTATATTGTGCAAGTGTTGGGTATCTTTGTCTTGTTGGCCTAGTTTGGTCTTGTCTTTGTGTGCCTAGATGGCACAACCTTGTTAGAGACCCACACTTGAGGGGACGTGTTAAAGGAAATAAAGTTGCGCCTTTACTAGCAGCGATTTGTTTTAGTACTACGGTCAGCGTTTGATCTTTATCACACATAAGAGGTATTCTCACTAATAATGTAATAATTAAACGTTTCAAACTCAGAAAACTTGTAGGAAATATATGTGATTTATATACGCTTTGTATATTAAATTCCGTCAGCAATAACAACTTTTTCTTGGTCCGACACCACAAATTCGACATATGATAGGGAGCTTAAATTTAATTTTGTTAACAAAATAATGATGATATACACATTAATTAAAACCAAATTAGTCCATACAAGTGCAAACATCGATATGAAAGGATGGTACCAAGATTTTGGTAACCTGTCGACCCAATGGGAGTTGTTTAATTATAATAAAGTTCATAATATGTGTCTTTTGGTTTTAGCCGATCATCACATACCTTTTTTTCGTCAAATTTGTCACAATTTGATATGGAAACAAACAAATATCGTTACAACATTTATATGAGAGACTTTATGGTGCAACGGATTAAGAATAGAAAACACAGTGACATAAATTAGAGTACTCCATTTTTGCACTCCTTCACATAATATTTTTTTATCGTGTGTGAGAAGTTTATAAATGAAAAATTGTAATGTATATCATTTGATAAAACATAAATTAGTGAATTGCCAACTTTATTTTTTTTTCCCAAGAAACGAAATCATTTATTAATTTTAGCTAGTACAAAGCCAGATTGGCATATAAGTGAATTGCCAACTTTATGTCTGGATATTTTTCCTCACGTTTTTCCAGCGTGGAATACTATCAAAACTTATCTACTTCTTCCGTTCCAATTTATCTGATGCAGTTGTCAAAAACACACATATTAAGAAAGTAAATTAATGTATTGACTTTAAGAATGAAATGGCTAAAAAACTCTTGAGTATAATTAATGTAGCCTAGTTTTTTTATCTCTCATGTTGTAATAAATAAGGGTAAAACAAGGAAAAATACAATAAATACTACATTGAAAATGTAACTGCCTCACATAAAATGAAACAAATAATTTTGGCAACTGCATCAGTTATTTTGGAACGGAGGGAGTATTTATTTAAAATGATTATTTTTTATTTTGATTTATAAAATGATTATTAATTTAAAAATAGAAACTTTTAATTTATCCCTCTAATTTTTTTTTATTTTTTTTTTCCCGTTTACTTTCCTATCAGCCCATCCACTCAGGCGTTATTGCTGATCAAGACATCTTTAATCAAAGCTTAAGCAATTGTGATCGACAACCTCAAAAATAATTTGACAATACTTTGATACGTACAGGGAACTTTTTTTTTTTTTTTTTGACAAATGGATATATAAATATAATTGTAGAAACAATTGCTATTAGTAATAAACACGGCTGAGTAACAACGTAATTAATTATGCACGTCATTATTTGTAAAAGAAAAGAATTTTTCTTTTATAAAAGCAAGGCCTTGCATGTTTTCTAAGCTTCTGATATTTTGTTAATTCCGGAATTTAAGCACTAACCGCCACGTTGAGAACTTATTCTGAGCAAATGTAAAAAGAATTATTGGAATTACATTTTTTATTTAAATTCTTTTCCAGCTGCATTTCTCAAATCTGATCCAAATCTGCTTTGTAGCTAGGAAACAAGAAAATGATTAATGCATATTTAATCTCATATATATAATTAGATTGAAAACATGAGAGGATAAACAAAACAAATTGAGTATAAATGCAAGTTAGTCTGATTGTTTAAGAGAGTTGACCTTAAATTGTTTTATCAGATTGTTATGTTTGTATAATTTATTTTGGCTAGAAGTTTACTTTTACTTGAAGTTAGATATTATATATTTGTACGATTAAAAGAATCTGTCAAATTACACATCATGATCGTCTGTTATCTTTAACCTAAGCCTATAATTGATGCAAGTGACTCAAAATACCAAGCATAAGTACTATAAAAAAAATGTAATGTGAGGGAATTATTATGGAATGAAATGAGGTGTTATTCATAACAAAAAAAAAAGAGGGGGGGGGGGGGGGGTGGGTTAGCCCATGTCAAATCTCCTCCATGCTCGGTCTCTAGAGTTTCGAGGAAAATTTAAATTGAGGGTTATTTTTAGTTGTCCAATTTACAGGTTGTATATATATATATAGAGGTTGTATAATGAAGGTTGGGTACTTGTACATCATTTCGATTATTTTATTATTGAGTTATGTCTCTAGAGACAAATTAAGTGTTATTCATATTTATTTATACGTATATTGTATCCACTCAATCGCTTCGTGGTTGTTGAAACATATAAAATATTAATTATCTACATCACCATCAGGTTAAAGTTTTGGAAGAGATGATAATTCAACATGATATTATAGCAGAAGGTTTTAGGTTCAAACTCAAATTTCAAAGACCGTCTTTACAAAAAAAGCAAAAAGAAAAAAGAAAGAAAAATCAAGTGTTGGGCCAATATATATATATATATATACATATATACATATATATATATATAGATATATACATATATATATATATAGATATATACATATATATATATATATACATATACATATATATATATATATATATATATATATATATATATATATATATATATATATATATATATATATATATATAT
The DNA here is from genome assembly GCA_036785695.1 of Gentiana straminea. Taxonomy (NCBI): domain Eukaryota; kingdom Viridiplantae; phylum Streptophyta; class Magnoliopsida; order Gentianales; family Gentianaceae; genus Gentiana; species Gentiana straminea. The sequence goes on along the minus strand of JAVUPR010000048.1, from coordinate 5,156,704 downwards.
ATATATATATATATATACATACTATCCATGCTACAGTACATACTACTAAAATAGTAAGATCTCGATCACTATTTTAGTGCGCACCCTGTTATTGTTTCGGTGCAACTACAAATTGAGGAGCGAAGTTTCTAGTTAGGTTTAGTATTACCTAATAAAGCGATTTCCCCCGCTTCATTAACTAAACAATAACCAGTGCACTAAAATAGTGATCGACGCACTATTTTAATAGTATGTACGATAAACGTGGATCAATAGGTATGTATATGAACTCATTTATATATATATATATATATATATATATATATATATATATATATATATATATATATATATATATATATATGTATATTAGTCAAGCCTAAAAAAATATGTTGGGCATTATTAGCTTAAATTTTTGGTTGACAATGATGTTACCTTATTTTTGTCACGTCAAAATTTCACTCGTTGGATCATTCCATATCGTCAAAGTTAGATTTTCGACATGTGAAACTTCAAACTAAATATATAATAATAAAAAAAATAGATGAAGAGTAAAAATATCGAGATGAAACCTTAGAGATAAAAATATGAAAATCGTGTAACAAAAGGATCGGAATTGTATTTATCACTTTCGCGAAGAGACAGACTCATTTTAGAAGATATATGGAGAGGTTTTGCACACCAGAGAACATATATATTAATTTACAACATGCATAAAACATTAGTGACAGCGTAGCGAAGGTCAATAGTTTTGGGCTCAATTTATTATTATTATTATTATTATTATTATTATTATTATTATTATTATTATTATTATTATTATTATTTACTTTTTATTTTATTTTTTATAAGTGACCATGTTCCTTCTCCATGTAATATTGACATATTGTACTCCGTTATGACAACTGTCCTTACGTGGATTTGTACCATCCAACTGATGGAACCAAGATTTTTAGTTTTTAATTTGTTTTCCTTCTCTCTTTTTTCATTAAAAAAAAAACGACAGTTTTCCAATTCATGATGATTATCTCATTTCATGAAATATCATACATCAAAGTAAACTAACAAAAGTTGCTATTTATTCTAAAAGATTATTATGTATATCACATCAAAACGTAAATCACATGCATCATTTGAGGGTGATCTTCAACTAACATTAAAGTGTTAGTACTATTTAAAATCTATCATATGCAAAGACTTTCCTACGAGGATTATGCAAGTCAGGGATCGAAAGCAACAAATTGTACTTTAAAATTAATTAATTTTACAAAATAAATTATCTAGAAAAATGTATTAATAGAATTTGTTTTGCAGGCTTCTTGAATCATCATTCGGAGGTGTGATTACCCAACAATCCATTCAATATATACCCGCACGATTTCCAACATCGTCAGCGATCAAATGAATCAGAATCTCTACTACGTAATATAATTTAAATACACAAGCTGTATTTTATGCATTAAATGTTGGAGAAAAAATTGAAATGATTTTTTAATCATTTTAAAATATTTTTTAATCATATTTTACAACCACTTTGAGAGCCGGTTTCGATTAGACTCTTATATAGTTTATCAAGAGTTTATGATGACTTTGAAATCTACATGTCACGTAGATGAAGACATGTCTTTGAATCAATTCAATTCGGATATCAGGTGAATGAGAAATTAATGCTTGAAGTTGTTTGTTGAAGAAGTTGAAGTATTGAAACTTGGAAGTTGAAGAGTTCCTTAATCCCACATTGGGAAGTGTGCTAAAATTTTCTCAATATTTAAGTGTGAAAATGTTGATAAAGGGTATAAGCTCCAAGGAAAGGGAGATAGCTCAGAATGGTTTTAGTTAGACGATGTTCTGTTAAAATTGCCACAAAAGCGCGAGCGCCGCCCGCCCGTGCCCGATCCCGTTGGCCGTTGGCTTGGGCTTGGGGAATTGGGCCTTCGTGGACATGAGGCAATAATAATTATTCAACATTCTGATGAGATGATTCGAGATGAGTCCTTCATAAGTCAGAAGTTCGATTAGATTCGAGATCATAGGTCCATTCACCTGCTACTGGTGCATTATTACAAGAGTTAGTGGTTGCCTTATTACTTCAATTGAAACTGATAGAGTTACCACTTCACTTCCATCCTACCTGCTCCTTCACCTGATGGCTTTCATTACACTTCACTTCCTTCCTACTATAAAAGAATCCTCTTTTGCAATGGAAAAGAACACGACACAAATACTCATATTCCTGCATAAATAGTTGAAGAGTCTTTTCTGAAGCACAGTCGGAGTTCGATGTTGTTCGGGAGTTGAAGTACCTCCTTCTTGAACAGGTAAACTGTGTAATCCTATGAGACAATTGCATATTCCATGGGTACAAGCCGGAGCACATTTATCTTAATGACAGAGTTCATCTCGCCCCGGTCTTTATATCCTTTCCTGTTTCGTTGTTCTTTTCATTTTCATTAATTGTAATATCCTTTCAGATTAATAAACAATTTGTTCTTCTTCTTTCTGATTGTTTATTTTATTTCGCATACAATACTACGAGAATAACAATTTTAAGACAAATTTTCAGAGTCTTCTTTGCTCTGAAAAGTATCTGTATGCAAATTAAAATAAATTGTCGGTTCGTCTACTGAACAATCTTTTTTTATTCAAACCGAATATCACTTTTTGATATTCAAAAAGGGAGGAAAAAATTTCTCCTTCTGTTCTGGTCTCGTTTTAAACGAACCATAATATGATTGTTTATCTTTTGTTCTTGAGCAGAAATGACTACTGTTAATGATGCGTCATTGACACCCACTTCTGATGCTACGGCAACTGCAAGTCTAAATGTAGTATCAAGTGTAACTGTGACTACTGTGACACAGTCTACTGTTTCTGTGGCTGGACCTTCTGCTCATAGAGAGAAACCAGAGAAGTTTAACAGGTTGAATTTCAAGCGCTGGCAACAAAAGATGTTGTTCTACCTGATTACGCTTGGTCTGGCCAGAATGCTCACTGAAGAGCAACCAGTTGTGCCTCCGGACAACATTGAACACATTGGAAGCATAGTGATTTTTTATGCAAAAATTACATTCTTAACTGTTTAGACAACACTCTGTATGGTGTCTATTGTACGTTTGAGTCTGCTAAAGCATTGTGGCTTGCCTTAGAGAAAAAAAATATAAAACTGAGGATGCAGGTGCTAAGAAATTTATAGTAGGTAAATTTCTGGACTATAAGATGGTCGATTCCAAAACCGTAATTAAACAGGTTGAGGAATTACAAATCATTATATCCTAAATTCTAGAAGAGGGTATGATAATTAGTGAAAATTTTCAAGTAGCTTGTGTTATTGAGAAACTACCTTCGTCATGGAAGGAATATAAAAGTTATCTCAAACACAAACGAAAGCAGATGTTTATGGATGATCTGATTGTCCGACTCCGTATAGAGGAGGACAATAGATGATCCGAAAAAAAGCTTTATGTGCAGGTTGGACAGGCCAAGGTGCATGTTGCTGAGGTCAAGAATCAGAAGAAGGAGAAAACTGGACAATCTTCCAAGAAAACTGGTGAATCATCCAAGAAACCACAAACTGCGTACAAGTTCAATGGTGAATGCCGCAACTGTGGCAAAATTTGGGCACCGTGCAAGTGAGTGCCGTGGAAAAAAGCCATTTCAGCCAAGGGCACATATGGCTGAAACTGATGGTGATGATGACATGTTCTGCGCTATTATGATGTAGTGCAATGTTGTGGGGAATCCAACGCAGTGGACACTGGAGCCACAAGACATGTTTGTGTTGACCGTGGAGTGTTCTCAACCTATAACGCTGGAGCTGGTGAGAAACTGTGGATGGGTAACTCTTCCCATTCAATTATTCAGGGAACAGAGAATGTGGTTCTGAAGATGACTCGAAAGAAGCTGACATTGACCAATGTTCTCCGTGTTCCTGACATTCGTAAGAATCTAGTTTATGGTGTTATGTTTAGCAAGGCTGGTTTCAAGATGATGTTTGGTTCTGATAAGGTCATTCTGACTAAGAATGAGGTGTTTATCGGTAGAGGCTATCTCACCGTGGATATGTTTATGTTGAATGTAATGGCTATTATGCCTAAGAATGTTGTGCCCGATGAGGCTAATAAAATTTCATCTACTTCTGTTTGCTTGCTTGAGTCTTCATGTTTATGGCATAATCGATTAGGACATGTTAATAATAAATCAATTCGTAGAAAGATGAATTTAGATTTATTACCTAATTTAAAGTTTAATCAAACTGAAAAATACCAAGATTGTGTCGAAGCTAAAATGACTAAGGCACCATTTCCTTCAGTGGAAAGAAACACAGAACCATCAGATTTAATTCATACAGATTTATGTGATTTAAAATTTGTGCAATCGAGAGGCGGTAAAAAATACTTTGTAACATTTATCAATGATTGTACAAGATATTGTTATGTCTATTGCTAAGTAGAAAAGATGAAACAATTGAGGCTTTTAAGAACTATAAGAATGAAGTTGAAAATCAACTTAGCAAACGAATCAAAAAGGTTCGTAGTGATAGAGGTGGTGAATATGATGCACTGTTTAATGAAATATGTTCACAATCTGGAATTATTCATCAAACTACAGCTCCGTATACACCTCAATCAAATGGTATTGCTGAACGCTAGAACTGCACTCTAAAAGAGATGATGAACGCTATGTTGATTAGTTCGGGTTTACCTCAGAACTTGTAGGGGAGCCATCCTCTCAACAAATGTCATTCTTAATAGAATTCCATCGAAAAAGATGGAGAAGACCTCATATGAGTTGTGGAAAGGCCATAAGCCAAGCTATAAATACTTGAAAGTGTGGGGGTGTTTAGCAAATGTAGAAGTGACTAAACCTAAACAAATAAAGATTGGGCCTAAAACGATAGATTGTATATTTATCGGATATGCAAATAACAGTAGTGCATATAGATTTCTAGTGCATAAATCTGACATCCCTGATGTACATGTGAATGTGGTCATGGAGTCAAGAAACGATGTTTTTTTCGAGGATGTCTTTCCAAATAAAGACAGAATAAGTAGATACGAGTCCAAATAAGCGGACGCATGAATCCACAGAGGATATCACTACAAAAATTGAGGAAATATAACCTCGTAGAAGTAAACGGGCTAGGACTTCAACGTCATTTGTCTGGATTTTATCACTTATATGGTAGAAAACTATCCAAGAACATATGCTGAGGCTATGTCAAATCTAGAAGAGCCTTTTTGGAAAGAAGCAATCAAAAGTGAAATAGACTCCATTATGCAAAACCACACTTGGGAATTGGTCCACCAGGGCTTAAAGCACTTGGTTGTAAGTGTATTTTTAAGAAAAAGCTTAAAGCTGATGGATCTATTGATAAATATAAGGCCAGATTGGTAGCCAAAGGTTATCGAGAAAAAAAGAGGGTCTTGATTTTTTCGATACATATTCACCGGTAACTAGAATCACTTCGATAAGGGTTCTTATTGTGAATGTTGTGGTCTATAACTTGGAAGTGTTAAGACTGCCTTCTTAAATGGTGAATTAGAAGAAGAAATATACATGGAACAACCCGAGGGGTTTGTAGTTCCAGTTCAAGAACACAAGGTGTCGACTCGTTAAATCAATGTATGGGCTAAAAAAGCGCCAAAACAATGGCACCAAAAATTTGATCAAACGATGTTGTCAAATGGGTTTAAAATTAATGAGTGTGACAAATGTGTCTATATCAAGAACACTTCTAATTCTTATGTGATAGTATGTCTATATGTTGATGACATGTTGATCATGAGAAGTACTCGTGATATAATCATGAACTGTAAGAAGATGTTGACACGGAATTTTGTTATGAAGGATATGGGAGTTGCAGTTGTAATTTTAGGGATTAAAATTTCTAGAATGTCTGATGGGCTTGCTTTGTCACAATCTCATTATATTGAGTCTGTTCTAAAAAGATTTAATGTCTTTCATGAAAGTCCAGAGAAAACTCCAATTGACTTAAGTTTGCACTTGGCCAAGAACAAAGGTGAACCCGTATCTCAATTGAAATATTCACAAATCATAGGTTGTCTGATGTACATAACTAATTGTACTAGACCAGATGTAGCATGTCTTATGAATAAACTAAGCAGGTTTACAAGTAATCCAAGTGAGGATCACTGGAAAGCTCTGAATAGGGTACTAAGGTACTTAAAGTTTACAATGAATCTGGGATTACGGTATACGAGATATCCAGCAGTATTAGAAGAATACTGTGATGCAAATTGGATATCTGATTCAAAAGATACAAAGTCCACAAGAGGATATGTATTCACTATTGGTGGTGCAGTGGTGTCATGGAAATCCACAAAGAAAACGTGCATAGCTTGTTCCAAGATGGAATCTGAGTTTATTGCATTAAATAAGGCAAGAGAAGAACCAGAATGGCTTCGTCATTTCCTAGAGGATATTCCATGTTGGACTAAGAATATTGCTCCAATAAGCATACATAGTGATAGCCAGTCGGCTATAAGTCGAGCACAAAATAGTATGTATAATGGTAAGTCTCGACATATACGTCGTAGACACAATACTATTAAATAATTGATCTCTAATGGTGTGATTTCCATCGATTTTGTTAGATCGAAGGAGAATCTTGCGGATCCGCTTACCAAAGGTTTACCTAGAGATCAAATGTCAAAATTGACACTCGGAATGGGACAAAAGCTTATTACGACATGAATTTTGTAATGATAACTCAACCATGTTGACTGGAGATCCCAAGATCATGGTTCAAAGGGACAACTAAGTTACGGAGGTTCAGTGAACACTTACCCATTCTGTGAATAAAAGTGTTATCTATAAGTGGTGTAAAGGTTAAGTGAAAACTTTTAATTATTCCTATAACTTTGTAATTCAAGTGGGGCATGAGAGAATACTCTTGATAAGAGATCACCTATGTAAGTGTGAAGTGGGCAGCTTCTATGAGAATTCAGAGGCTAGAAATCTCTAATACGCTTTCTGAAACTAGGGGTGATTCATGGCCAAAATGAACACAACCATGAGAACCAAATACGGTGTTTAGGGAAATATTGTGTGAGTACAATTTTCTGGTTTTACAATAAAGGCTGAACGGTTCAAGACATAGTTCACTGAATGGCCGAGTAGATCCTATGGTATTTCACTAAGGCAGGTTCAAAGCCAGAAGCTACCTCTCCTGATGCAATATTTTTCTGTCAAAAATCTCTTTAGGGTCTGCATTAATTTCCATTCATGTGGGGGATTGTTGGAGAAAAAATTGAAATGATTTTTAATCATTTTAAAATGATTTTTAATCATATTTTACAACCACTTTGAGAGCCGGTTTTGATTAGACTCTAGTAAAGTTTATCAAGAGTTTATGATGACTTTGAAATCTACATGTGACGCAGATGAAGATAGGTCTTTGAATCATTCAATTCGGATATCGGGTGAATGAGAAATTAAGGTTTGAAGTTGGTTAGTTGAAGAAGTTGAAATGTTGAAACTTGGAAGTTGAAGAGTTCAACTTCCTTAATCCCACATTGTGAATTCTGCTAACATTTTCCGAATATTTAAGTGAGAAAATATTGATAAAGGGTATAAGCTCCAAGGAAAGGGAGATAGTTCAAAATAATTTTAGTTACACGATGTTTTGCTAAAATTGACACACGCACGCGCCGCCGCCCGCCGGTTCCCGTGCCCGAGCCTGTTGACCGCCGGTTTGGGCCTGGGCTTGGGGAATTGGCCTTGAGGCAATACTAATTTTTTGGACAAAGTTACATTGTCAAATAATTATTCAACATTCTGATGAGACGATTCGAGCCGAGTCCTTCATAAGTCAGAACTTTGATTCGATTCGAGATCATAGTCCATTCACCTAGTATTGATGCATTATTACAAGAGTTAGTGGTTGCCTTATTACTTCAACTGAAACTGATGGAGTTATTATAGAGTTAAAGGCCTATTAGTGGAGCTCCTTCACCTGATGGCTTTCATTACACTTCACTTCCTTCCAACCTATAAAAGGATCCTCAACTGCAATGGAAACGAACACAGAACTACAACACAAATACTCATATTCCTGCATAAATAGTTGAAGAGTTTTTTCTAAAGCACTATCAGAATTCGACGTTGTTCAGGAGTTGAAGTACCTCCCTTTTGAATAGGTAAACTGAGTAATCCAGGGAGACAATTGCATAATCCATGGGTACAAGCCGGAGCAAATTTTTCTTAAGGACAGAGTTCATCTCGCCTCAATCCTTATATCGTTTATGGTTTCGTTGTTCTTTTTATTTTCATTATTGTAATTGTAATATCCTTTCAGATTAATAAACAAATTGTTTTTCTTCTTTCTGGTTCTTTATTTTATTTCGCATACGATACTACGGAATAACAATAAATACAGTGTCTGTATTTTATTCATTAAATATAGTGCAAAATTTACCGATTCTGTATTTTAAGGTTTTGAGTAAGACCCTCTTCCAGATGATTTTGATTAAATCCGAATGATTCTAATATCTACATCTATCTTCTTTAATATTAATATCTACTGCAACGGTTGGGCGGATGTATTTAAATAATAAAAAAACGAAAAAAAAAACTATTGTACGCAATTAATTACAATTGGAATGAAGAATACAATAACTATTTACAACCACCACAATAGTGGACTAACACGGCACATATTGTGGGTACAACTTTCTTAAAGAAGAAAGCTATGGTGGAAGATTCTCAAATTAATGCCTCCAGAGGGATTCAAATCTGAGTCCTTCAGGTCAAAGGTCTCAGGACCTCTGCTCTAGCCAGTTGAGCTAGCCTCATTGGTCATAAAGTGTATTTTATTTGCTTTTTGGATTTTATGTTGGCCCAAATTATAGTCCAGTCCGCTTAAAGACAAATTTGTTATCCCTGTTACCAAAATATTGAGCTAATGTTACCGAAATATTTCAAAAATATCGCTACAAATTGTTCTAATAAATAATTAGTTCAAACAAATATTTCAGTCTGTTAATATAAATTAAGCTAATGTTTTTAAAGGAGAAATTAAGATAGTTTCGAAAATATTATTTCTGATATTAATTATTTATTCAAAACACTACATTGTAATGTTTCAACTAGAAAACGACAAAGGGTAATATTGTCATAAAGACATATTCTGTGAAGAGAATAAAAGAAAAAGAAAAATCGTTGACCCTTCTATTTCCAATGGCGGCCCCTCCGCCGTTGGCCTTGCTAACAAATCTCCCATTCTTCTAAAAATACATTAAATAACAAAAAACCAAATACCCCATTTCTCTACCTTTTTTTTTTTTTTTTTTTTTTTGGGTAAGTGCTATTTACAATAATATTTATGAAAAATTAGGGATAAAGACACAATCTGAAATATTTTTAAGTAACAGGACAACTACATATTTTTTATAGGGAGAAGGACAACCGCATAATTTTTATAAATGAGAAGGACAAACAAATGAATCCCGAAAATCAAATAATCTCCCCAATTAATCCCGAAATCAAATAATTTCGATAGTGAATCCCGAAAATTAGTGAATTTCGACGATGAATTTTGAAAATTAGTGAATTTCGACAAATGAATTTCGTCGGTGAATTTAAACATAATTTCGAACACAAGTGAATTTCGATAGTGGATAAATAGTTTTGTCCTTTATGCAAAAGTTTCAAAAAACTGTACTTCTACTCAATTGATGAAATATTTCTGTCCTTCTCCCTCATTCCCCCTAATATTTATGTTATAAATTTACATAACATATTGTTACATTAGTATAGGAACATATTACGGCTGATATAGCTATTACGGCTGTTCAAGAAAACATATTACGACAATAACATTTTTATTATTGTATATACTGTTTTTCTCTCTTTAATACCAACAAATTGATTCAGTTTAGTTTTACAATTTTTTTTTGGAAAATGAATAACTCTTTTTACTTGTATGAATTTTTTTTATTTACTTCACCAATTAAAATAAACACAGTTTATTGTATTTGATAGAATACATTACATTGTGTTCATTCATTGAGGTTTGTTTGTTTTTTTTTTTTTTTTTTTTTTTTTTTTTTTTTTTTTGAGAAGACATTCATTGAGTTTTATTAACATACAAAACATATAGCCTACGGAGAGTGTTATGCATATTATACGGATGTTAACATAGGGAGAGGCGACCATATTAATATTTTTTAGGATCCATGACTTTCTGTTTTATGTTGAACTACTGTCTCTTCTAAAAACTTGAGATTATATATAGATATTTTGATAATTAACCTCTTATACACTTTAACATGCACCACAAGTGTGTCTTCTCTCCCAACACTTGCATAATCTTAATCTTAAAGACTTCATGAGTGGGCTATAATTAACATCTTATACACTTTAACACACCCCGCAAGTGTGTGTCATCTCTCCCAACACTTGCATAATCTTAATCTTAAAGACTTCGAGAGTGACTATAATTAACATCTTATACACTTTAACACGCCCCCTCAAGTGTGGATCGTCTCTCCCAACACTTACACAATCTTAATCTTAAAGACTTCAACGCTTCCCCTCAAGTGTGGATTATCTCTCCCAACACTCGCACAATATAAATGGGGCTAATTCTCCCAACATATACATAATATAATAGGGATAATTATGTTGACATCGGGGTTCGATCTCATGACCTCTCGCTCTGATACCATATTGAAGTACCATCTCTTCCAGAACCTTAAGCTTATAGGGATTTTGATAATTAACATCTTATACACTTTAACATTTTACTTTCGTTTCGAGCTCACCCTAACGGCCTAGCCCAAAAGAGCTCCAAAACAATCAAGTGGATATTCATATACTCTCATATGGAAGCAAGATTTAATAATGCGTGCTTTTCACCATTCCGAGGCAGAGAAGGTTCTCATCTATACATTTGTCCATTCGATTGAGAGATGATAAGCTTGTTTGGCATTATTTGAACAATGACCTATACTCTGTTAAAATAGGCTATCAAGTGGCTTGTTTGGCATTATTTGAACAATGACCTAACCGAAAACATCAGGCGAAGGAAGAGTTATCAGCCTCCATTTTTCATCTGATCAAGAACTTTTGGAATAGTTTGCAAACCTAAAAGTCAAGCCACGCATCATTCAATTTTGTGGAAACTGTTGAATAATGCCCTTCCTACGGCCTTGGGATTACGCTCGCGAGGGATAGGAGACGGAATTCGCGCTATTTGTCATCTTCAGGAAGAGTCTTCACGGCACTTCCTTTTTGAATGTGACATCCCAAAGGTAATTTGCAACAACATCATCTTAGATACTCGTTTTCAATCATTCGAGTCCATTCATTCATATTTTCTTTGATGAAATCTTGCATATATATGACGAGACGGTTTTAGTATGTCAGAAATGCCTTTTATATATGAGATTCCTCATCTCTCAATCAAATTTAGAAGCAGACGATATACCTTAGCTGTATCGAAGAACATATGAATATCCCCTCAATACCAAACTTTATTCTAAAATGGGAGCCTCCAAACCCTTCATCATTAAAATTTAACGTTGATGAAGCTTTTAAAGAAGGGTGCGGCAGTTGAAGAGTTCTACGCAGTAGCCAAGCTAAAATCATACGTAGTTTCTCTCAAAGACTTGAAGGAGATTTTGAAGTTATGGGTGGAGAAGCTTTGGCAATATATCATGCACTTGTGCTCGCTCTCACGTGGGGGTTTTTCCGTTTTGTTTTTTAGGGTGCCTATTTATCCATTTATAAAAAACTGACACATCATTCAGTGGATCTGTCTCTGGTTGGATACATAATAGAGGATTATCGTGCTCTTCTTCTTGCTTTTGTCTCTGTTTCATTTACATTTGTCAAAAGACAGGGGTAATATCCCTGCTCACTTATTAGCTAGGGAATGACTCCATTGAAGCGTGGAATGAGGTGCGTCCCCCATTCTCAAGTAATTCGTGATTGTTCTGCGGATGTTGAATAATAAAATATGCTTTTAGTACTAAAAAAAAACACATAGTTCTTTTGTGAATAATACTAGTTTTGATGTTATTTTCGAGAATCAATTGACATAATGAATCTTAGTTGAACCTAGAAGATATATGTCGTATCTATCTCTTACTCTAGTAAAGTTTGGTCCAAAAATTTTCATACAACATCTTCTATGACAAATCAAAATTAAGATATTCTAAAACATTCTAAACTATTAACCGTTTGAGCCAAAATATATAGACGTAATCAAACATTTACTAGTGTCTCTTAATAGAGAATTAGAAAATTGGTTTCATTGATTTTGATTAGATTACAATGGTGATAATATATATAGGTAGAATACATAATATAAAAGACATAAATATATAATATTTTCAGAATATTTGCATGATTAATGTTCTAATTCATGTAATCAATAATATCTTGAACACGCCCGCAATCTCATGGTAATGCAATGAACATTTTGATTGGCTTGCAATAAAATGACCGTGCATAACATATAACATCCGAACTCAAATTGGCTTAGTGGCTTCCTTGGAATTGTGTCCTACTGTTTGTTTCTCATCCACATCAATCTGCTATATACCATTTGAATCTGCAATTGATGATTTTAATTTTTAATTTTTAATTTTTAATTTTTAATTTTTAAAGAGATTAAAGAAGAATGGATATAGAAAGTTCAAGAGCCAAAGAGGAGAGGAAGAAATATTCGGAGGGATGATCACCCTTAAGTGATTGATGACCCAAAAAAATTGAAAGTAGAAGAAAAGATAACATATTGGTAGATGTTGCGGATAACTTTGACAACGGGGACAGACACCAAGTATGAATGAGTGAAAACGTTTATGAAGGATCATAGTAGAAGAGGGAATGTAGAAGAAGAAAGAATCAATCGATAGAAGAAAAAAAAGTGAACGACGTGGATCCATTAATCCACGTGTGAAGAAGGGGTGGCGTATGGAGTGACTTTTGTCACTAGGGGTGAATTGAAGCAAAAAATTTCAGAAGAACAACAATTGACTCCTTCTACGAATTTGAAGATTCCTAGTATGAGAAGGGCAAGGCGGTATAAAAGTTTCAAAATGTTGTGAAAAGAAGATAGTGATTAGGATTGAAGTATCATAGATTGGAGTGTCGCGGATTGAGCACCGGAGCTGGATGTGGAGTTCAGGCAAGAATGAGAATGCTTTACATCTGAGCGTGGAAGAGAGTCCAACAATTATTGATGCAGAAAATGTTGGAATTGAATAACGAATGAGGAATTTATTCAGAACAATTGAAATAACACAAACAAGATTAAAAAAAAATGAAAATGAAGGGTGATGGTTCGTTTAGATAAAGATAACGAACTCACATCCAAACGAATTTCTTTACTTTTGATCAAGATCCGAAAATGACGTTAGTCAAATAGCTCTGATACCGTAATAGAGAATTTGAAAATTGATTTTGATTGGATTACAATGGTGATAATATATATAGGTAGAATACATAATGTGAAATACATAAATACAGAATATTTTCAGAATATTTGCAATATTAATATTCCGATTCTTGTAATCAATAATATCTTCAACATCTCTCTATATGTATAGTGCCACAACCAAATTTACATATTGGGTGACACAATCTAATCTCTCACCCTTGATTTTGATGAGTCTCAAGTGGTTGTGATGTAGACTAATCAAAATCAAGGGTGAAAAATTATATTGTGTCATCTGTTGTGTCAATTAGATTGTGACACTATCATTGTTCTCTATATATACACACACTCTCGCTCCCTGTTTCAAAACTATATGTTGTTTTTTATTCGATCATTTTTATTTTTATTTTTGAATTTGGTTCATTATATAAGCCGTTTAATATTATTACTGAAACATTTTTTTTTTTCACTATATTTCCATTAATTTATTAACCGTCCAACAACTTAACATTTATCATATACTACATATTTTCCAAAATATAAGTCATGCTAGACGTTTTCACACAGATTAAGAAAATGGTTGAATATCATAAATTTGATGATTATTAATATCTAAAATGTCACTTGACTATCATTAATGCAATAGTTGTTAAGTAATTAAAATTGGTTGAATTGATAATAAATTAGAATATAAGATAGAGAAAAGAGTAATAAATGTTATATTGATAATTTAGAATGATTTATATTTTGAGATGAATGTTGTACTTATATTTAATTATATCTGTGTGGACCCTCAATGTTTGTCGGCATTTAAACGTGAAGCGCTAAGAAGCAGCACAGAGGAGCACAGCTCTACCGTCTGCCTTCCAATTTTTTTTAATAATAATAATAATAATAATAATAATATTTAAATGTATGTATATGTATGTATATATATATATATATAACTCAAGCAGAAGGCATAAATCCCACGTTTTGTAGAGCAAATAGCTTAAATCCTCCGAATTTAATTTTCATTACCGAAGAGCAAAAGCCATGGAAGGAGACTACCACCACCACCACTACTACTACTACTACTACTTGTTGCCACAATTGTTAAAGATTCTGCTAATATCCATTTTTGTTCTTGTTTTTATGGTAAAGATGTTATCTTTACTTTGGTGGAAACCCAGAAAAATCGAACAACACTTTGCTAAACAAGGTATTAGAGGACCCCCTTATCGTTTTTTAGTTGGTAATGCTAAAGAACTCGTCAGTCTCATGCTTAAGGCTTCTTCTCAACCTATGCCTTTGTCTCACAACATTCTTCCAAGAGTCTTGTCTTTTTATCATCACTGGAAGAAATTATATGGTAAGTAGTTTTTTCTTTTTTTTTTTTCTTCTCTCTTTTAATTTCTTGATTTTCTTGAAAAATTAGTGATTTTGGTTATACCAAAGGGAGGATTATGTATGGACAGTAGAATTGGATTTTATTACATCCCTCTATTTTGGTATAACATTTTTACAATATTTCATTTTCTCCACATTGACTTCTTCAAGTACTAGAAAATTCAAGATGGTTGAGTTTTTTTTTTTTTTTTTTTTGGGGTCAATTTTCTTGGTAGCTTCCTTTACCAAGAATTTCCATTCACATGATGTTGAGATTTTGAATAATTCTCCTTTAAAAGAAATTAATTTCTTGTTTTAATTTGTTTAAAAAAATTTTGGTGTCTATTTTTTTTTATTTTTAATATTAGTATTTATGAAGTTGATTTATCCAGCTATGACAACTCCTCTGGTCAGTTTATTTTAGGGACAGACAGCTTTTTTCATTATTGTGAAAATATTCAGAATTTAAGGCCTGCAGCACCATGTGCTATTTTTCTTTAAGCAAGAACTTCATCTTTGCATATATACTTATTTACCATGTGGGCACAGATTGGATCTTCTTCTTGAAAACAAAAACAATAAAAAAAAAAAAAAAATCTTAATAATTTTTTTATTTTTATTTTTGGAGGGGTAGAAGCTAGCTGGCAGGCTAGTTATAGAAAAAAAAAATTATGGGTTCTTGATGGTGTCATGTTGTTAGTGTTTTCATCAACTTTCTGTTGTTTATGGTGGGCTTTATGACGAGAGCATTTGCAGTGTTCTGTTAGAAAGTTAAAGAAAAAGAAATTTGATGATTTTTTTTTTTTTTTGTCGTGTATAATATTTGTATCTAATTTTTTCTTTTCTTTTTTTTTTTTCCTTGGTTTTTTGCAGTACTTTCGTGTTTTATTTTGTAGGGTCTACTCTACAAAAAAAAAATAAAAAAAAAATAAAAAACACTGTGTTCTGTTATGTTGAGATGACTACTCTAAATTGTTTTCTTGTTCATAAAAAAAAAAAAATTTAATTTAATTAATTTTGGCTGTATATTGATAATTTTAAATATACAGGTGGAACATTTTTGGTATGGTTTGGGCCAAAAGTTAGGCTAACAGTTGCTGATCCTGACTTAATTAGAGAAATATTTACATCAAAATCAGAATATTATGAGAAAAATGAAGCTCACCCACTAATCAGACAGCTTGAAGGTGATGGTTTATTGAGTCTCAAAGGAGAAAAATGGGCTCACCATAGAAAAATTATCACACCCACTTTCCATATGGAAAACATAAAGGTTTGCATGATGAATATATATATAAATATATTTAATTTAAAATAATTTTTGAAAATTTTAATTAAGCTAGTGGTCATGATAATGAAATTGAATATTACTAAATTTTTTTTTTTGCAGATGTTGATAGAAATGGGGGCTAGCAGTGTGACAGAAATGCTGGACAAATGGTTTGTGAAAGAGAATAGTAGCAATGAGGTTGAAATTGACGTTGCTGATTGGTTTCAAATCTTGACGGAAGATATCGTCACCCGGACGGCGTTTGGCCGGAGCTACGAGGACGGAAAAGCCATTTTCCGGCTACAAGCTCAACAAATGGTCTTTGCTTCTGAAGCATTTCAAAAAGTTTCCATCCCTGGCTACAGGTAAAATAAAAAAAAAAGAAGCCGTTTCTTGCATTATGTACGGGTTTTCAGTTAATTTAATCTATTCTTTTGAAAAAACTTTAAAACTCGGTGTTTGAAAATTTAAGATTATGTGTAGTGGCGGAGACACCTTCCTTCCCGGCATCACTATGCGATATTAAGAAATGAGGAAGTCAGAAATTTATACTTCTTCCGCCTCAATTTTTTTTTTTTGAGACTTATTCCGTTTTCGATTGTCTCAAAATAAGTCTCGTTTCCACGTTAATTTAGAGAAAAAGCTACCCATGAAACTACCTAAATTGCCCCTAGTTTCTATGTTTTTACTTTTGATGGCATTGTTTAAAAGGACAAATTGACATATTTTAAAAGACTAGACAACCTATTAAATTATATTTCCTTAAATATTTTAACTTTTAAAATGTCTAAAACAAATTGAGACAGATCTGAGTATATGAGCGGTCTAGTAAAATTATCTTTTAAATGACTTTATAAAACACCTTGGATTATAATGGTATAATGATCATAGTAAAATTATACCAAACGACCTGCATCAAATTATTTCATTCCTTTTTTCGAGTCAGAATGACATTTTTTTTTTATCTGAATCCGTCACTAACTCTAGGATATAAATAAACAGATTTGTGCCAACAAGAAGAAACATAGAATCATGGAAACTAGACAAGGAAATAAAGAAATCACTGATGAAGGTAATAGAACAAAGGAAAGAGAATTGGGGAAAAGAAATATTAGAAAATGGGCCAAAAGATTTGTTGGGACTAATGATTCAAGCAAGCATTAAAGAAACAACAACAACAACAACACCACCACCAAACAACAACAAGGATACAAAAGTAATTTCACCATCATCATCATCATCATCAAGGATAACAGTGAACGACATAGCAGAAGAATGCAAGAGCTTCTTCTTTGCTGGAGAACAGACAACATCAAACCTGCTGACGTGGACCACTGTCTTGCTGGCAATGCACCCAGATTGGCAGCTTCGGGCACGTGACGAGGTTCTTAAAGTTTGCGGACCACGTGATATACCCTCTAAAGATGATCTTCCCAAGCTTAAGACGGTAATTAACTCCACTACCTATTGTACTTTACTTTTTGTCTTTACTAGTAGTACTAGTACTTAATCTAAATCTAATCCAATCTAATACAACTGCTAATTCACTGTCCCATATTCCCCATCAACAACAATTCTCTCTGTTCAATTTTAAGTAAGTCAAACATTAAAAACAAAAAACAATTTCATTTTTATTACTTTGGTTTAAATCAATTTTTAGTAGATGACTAAATTATTTCTAAGATATATAAATATTAATTGTTTTTGTCAGGCCTATTTTCAACTCATTATTTTTACATTATCAAGTTTTTTTGACTACTATAAAATGATAGCAACATCCGACCTATATATTCTGATATTTCATCTACCAGTGACATCACATCATATTTTATATTTATCTGTAAATTATAAAATTCCTATTATTTACTCTATCTTTATAGTATATATAAATGTTGATTAGTGAATATTAGCTTTGGCTTCACTTAGTTTTTTTTTTTTTTCAGGGATATTAATATATTATTAATTTGATGTGCAGCTAAGCATGATTCTGAATGAATCACTGCGTTTATATCCACCAATAGTGGCGACAATCAGGCGGGCCAAAGCTGACGTGGAGCTAGGAGGGTACAACATCCCAAGTGGGACCGAGCTACTAATACCAATCCTAGCCGTCCATCATGATCAAGCAATATGGGGCAACGACGCAAACGAATTCAACCCGATCCGGTTTTCAGATGGAGTGGCCCGAGCGGCTAAACATCCGGTGGCGTTTATCCCTTTCGGGTTAGGGGTTCGGCAATGCATAGGCCAAAACCTAGCCTTACTCCAAGCCAAGTTGACACTGGCTATCATCCTTCAGCGGTCTTCCTTTCGCTTGGCCCCACAATATCAACACGCTCCAACGGTGTTGATGCTTCTTTACCCGCAGTACGGTGCTCCGATCGTCTTTCAACGTCTTTCGTCTCATACTAACAATCACGATCACGATCACGATCACTAAACGATCAGAAGCTAATTGTGGTGTTACTAGGATGGAAATTCTTATATTATGACTCGTTTTATAGAGCTAGTCGACGGTAAATCATCAAATTCTAATGCATATGCTAATCATGTCGGGCAGCCCCATGAATAGAGTCATCATACAAGAACTTTCATCTCCTATGCACCATATTTTTCCTAGGGAAAAGAAAGAAGAAAAAGGTCACTATTAATGTTGTAAAATTTAGGAATTAATTAGGGATATTGTTTTTATTTTATTTTATTTTTCCAATTTTTTTAAGCTGGTAGTTTGACTGACCATGTAGTGAAATTTTAGAGACATGCCGGTTTTTAAAAGAAAAAAAAAATGAAAGGAATTTCGGCACCAATGTAACAAAGGGCACAAGCTAGTGTTAGGATATTAGAACATCTATGTATGTAATGTATATGTTGATCATGAATTCTAACACATTTTTGTATTTATTATTATTGTTTGTTTTAAATATTACTCTACCTCCGTGTTAGAACATGAATGACTAGTTTATAATATTTTAGAATGTGTGTCATTCATATATTTTGTCTTGTACACCTAGCTAGGACACTTGACAGTGTTTGAGATAAGTTGTTAGATTAAGAGAATCTTTGTGTAGTATTTATGGTGTAATGGTTGGTACAATTTTATCTATGGAAATTATATTATCCTATCTATCAGTTTCATCTTGGTATCGGAGCCTCTTCATGGCCGATGCCGATCCTACATCCGGTGGCCTGCCACTGCCTAGCTCCATTGCTTCCGGAGCTAGTCCGGTATCTACCACTGCAATCCCATTCTCTACTGGCTCCATCACTACGCCAATTAGACAAACTCTTCCCGAGAAGGTAGCTCCATCTCTGCAACTGCTAGCTCCCCATTATCTAGTATCACACCACCATTTTCCTTACCTTTTAGCTACATGCAGGTGCCTTTGACTACAACTTCTCCGATCCTAGCTCTCTCTTGAAGCTGGGTTGCCTCCGTTCCCGACTTTTATGCAAACGCAAACAATCCCAGCTCCTAATCGTCTCCTTGGCCATTCAACTCCTTTTGGTGGAAGTCTAAATCAGAGTTGTTAAGCTAGATACTAGCAATTATCTGCTATGGAGATCGACGATTCTTCCCATAATTCGCGGTCACCGTCTTGAAGGACATTTGTTGGGCACATAAGCTTGTCCTCCACAATTTCTCGGTGTTCCTGGTTTTGGATCTTCCCTAAATCCTGCATTTGATGACTGGGTTGCCTTGGATAATCTTCTCATGGGATGGCTGATGGCTTCAATGACTGAATCTGCTCTACATGAGGTAGTTGGACGCACATCTGCGTTTGAGGTTTGGAATACTCTTGAAGTTCTTTTTAACAACAAATCTGAAGCTAGGATGCTTGAATATAAAGTGCTTTGACTAGGATGGATAAGGGTAATAGATCAATGATGGAATATTTGGCCCTGATGAAATCATACTCAGATGGTTTGGCAGCTGCAGGGTACCCTATCTCTATGGCTGAACTGATTTTAGCTGCTTTTGGTGGTTTAGGAAAGGACTATGAATCTATCAGAGTCAATATTACCTCGAGGATTGGAACCCTAACTTGGCAAGAGGTTCAGTCTCAATTGGTCACACATGAACACTTACTATCTCGGTTCAATCCTACTCCTACCTTGGATGTTTCTTCTCCTATAGCTCATATTGCTACACAAAAATCTGGAGGCTGGGGAAGAGGTAACTATGGTGGAGGAAATCAGAATTCAGGAAGAGGCCATGGTTACAAATTAAGGTAATAGAGGTAGAAACCAAGGAAACAGAGGAGGAGGAAGGAATGGTCCTAGACATGTATATCAAGTTTGTCGCAAAACTGGTCATATTGCTGCAGAATGCTATCATAGATATGATTCATCCTACACTGAACCAGTTCAGAACAACAATGGTGCCTCCCATAACACTGGAAATAGGGCCAATGCTGCTTATGTTGCTGCTGTAGATACTTTTATGGATCCAAGATGGTATGCAGACAGTGGTGCCTCTAGTCACATTGCATCTGATCTGAATAGCCTGCATCTGAGTTCAGGATATAAAGGCTCTGATGGCCTTTCTGTAGGCAAATGGCGAGTCCCTTCCTATTGCTCATATTGGTCATTCTAGACTTCCAGTCAATTTCAATTCTAAGCTAAATCTTAATAACGATAATATGGAAATTACCTAGGGTGTTCAGCGGAAGATTTGTGGTGGATATCTGGCTATGATTTGTGTATGAGAGTGGTGGTGCGAGGAGGAGCTAGAGAACTCCGGCGGTGGTGAGTGGTGCTACAATGTAAGTAAAGAGGGAGCAACTAAAATGGGCAGAGTTTTGCCTTGTTTTGCATATTTTCCCCTTTGGTTTATGAATGTTACATGGAGCCCTATTTATAGGGTGAGAACCGACTTATATTCAACATAATTACAACTAAGGACATAGTATGACCAAATCTGCGGTGGATAGTTGGGCCGCGGCAAACGGGAAGCGATTCGGATCCTTGAGTTTCCATCACATGTCCTTAGCGGGCTCGCTAGGTAGTCGGTCTGTGTTCTTCAATTGTTGGGGGTGAAGGACCTCCGGCGGATCCCTCACCCTTATGCTCATCATGGGCCTGTTTTCGAAGGCCATCTCCAGAGTGATTATGTTCGGATGGTAAGGGCCGGGCCGCACCACCTTTCTCCGGCCCCCATTCACTAGTACTCGGCGGTCGGCGGGCCGGGAGGCGGTGCCGGCCTATCAAATAATATCTTACATGTTCCTAAATTACAAAAATCTTCTTAGTGTGTATAAATTGACCTATGATATTCCTGTTTTCTTATAATTTCATTCCAATTGTTGCTTTGTGAATGATCTATTCACCAAGAAGGTTTTTCTGGAAGGAACTCTTAAAGATAGCCTCTATCAAATGCATCTACCAGTCTGTATGAGCTCCCTTCAATCCAAAGTCTCCACAATCCAGTCTTCTGCTTCATCATCCACAACACATTCCTCTGTTGCCTACTCCTGTTTTCATTCCAATAAGTCTGTTGATCATCAGTCAGCTCTAGTTGCTTCTAGTAATGAGAAAGCCAATTTATGGCATAGAATATTAAGACACCCTTCTGCTAGTGTTTTAAGTCATGTGTTGGTTGTTTGAAATGAGTCAGTGAATTTTAATGATAAACTATCATTTTGTAAAGCTTGCTGTTATGGTAAACAACATGACTTTGCTTATCCTTTGTCTAATTCCAAGACATCTATGCCTTTTGAACTTGTGAACTCAGACATTTGAGGTCCTCCCCCAATTGTCTCCATTTCTGGTTATACTTATTACATTGCCTTTGTTGATGACTTTACAAGATATACTTGGATTTTTCCTCTTAAATTAAAATAAGATGCATTGCAAGCCTTTATTCACTTTAAAAATCAAGTTGAAACTCAATTCAATCATTCTATTAAGTGTTTACAAACAGATTGGGGAGGAGAGTTTAGATCTTTCACTAAAAACTTAAAGATGCAGGGATTCACTTTAGACATCCCTGTCCATACTCACATACTCACATGCTCAAAATGGAAAAGTAGAAAGAAAGCATAGGACCATTGTTTAAATAGGGCTCACACTACTGGCACATGCTTCTATGCCTCTAAAATTTTGGTGGGAAAGTTTTTTGCACTCTGTTAGGTTGATAAATTACCTTCCCACACCTGTTCTCAACAATAAAACACCTTTTGAGCGTCTTTATGGTAAAATTCCTGATTATAAATTGTTGGAAGTCTTTGGATGCTCCTGTTATCCTTACCTTAGACCTTACCACAATAGGAAATTTTAGTACCATACATAAAAGTACACTCACCTTGGTCTTAGTTAAAATCACAAAGGCTATCTTTGTCTAGATCCTAGTGGTAGGTTATACATATCCAGGGATGTGATTTTTGATGAGAGTAGCTTTCCCTACTCCAAGTCTTGTTCTTCACAATCTTCTGGTCAAGCCTCTAAACTTGCTGAAACCTTTTTGAACCTACCTTTCCCAGACAACAATTTTGTTTCATCTCCTAGTTTGTCCACATCTCCTTCTACACAAACTTCTCCTCTCACTCCTACCACAGATAAATTCTCTTCTCTTGATTTTGGTGCTAGTAAATCTCCAACACCTATATAATCTCCTGCTCCTTCTACTCATTCATCTAAATCTTTAAGTCCTTCACCTAAATCCTCAAGTCCCTTACCTGGTTCACCTCTACTATCCTTAAGTCCTTTATTTGAATCTCCTATGACTGAACACCTTTCTGAATCCTTATCCTTATCTTCTTCTCCTTCCAATCCTAAGTCTACCGTTGCTAATCGGCATCCTATGCAAACTAGCGCCAAGAGTGGCATCTTCAAACCAAAAACTTATTCTTACTTAGAATCTTCTTCCTCTTTACCTTATCCTCACCTGAACCTACAAAAGTCTCAGATGCTCTCAGTGATCCTATCTGGAAGGAGGCTATGCAAGATGAGTACAATGCTCTCTTGAGGAATAACACTTGGGATTTGGTTCCCAGATCAAGAGCACACAACCTGGTTGATAACAGGTGGGTATTCAAGTTGAAACTCAATCCAGATGGAACAATGAACAATCATAAAGCCAAATTAGTAGCAAAGGGTTTCAATCAAACTCCCGGTGTCCAAGCAAGAGCTTCTACCAGTAGGATAATTCTTGCTGTAGCAGTTGCTCTTGACTGGCCTATCAGAAAAATAGATATCAACAATGCTTTTCTTAATGACACATTATTTGAATCTGTCTTCATGCAACAACCAGAGGGGTTCATTGATCAGACCAAACCAAATCATGTTTGTCATCTCAAGAAAGCTATCTATGGGTTAAAACAAGCTCCAAGGGCTTGGTTTGATGAGTTGAGGAAGCAATTACTTACATGGGGATTCACTCAATCTAAAGCTGATCCTTCTCTGTTTATATTCATCTTGGTGCTATTCATTTGTGTGTGCTTGTCTATGTAGATGATATTCTCAACACAGGTAATAATTCAGAGAAATTCAGTAGTTCATCAGATCTCTCAACTCCAGGTTTGCTCTTAAAGTTCTTGGAGAACTGCATCATTTTCTGGGGGTGCAAGCTATCAGGAATGCCTCAGGACTGTATTTGTCACAACATGTCTATGCTCAACAGCTTCTGGACAAGTTGGACCTGCAAAATCTTAAGCCTTATTCCAAAAAAATAATTATAGTCGATAAATTGTTTACTTCCCTCTTTGGTTCGAGAATGTCAAAGTTTCTGTGTACAGAATGTTGATTATAACGAATCAACAAGGGGGCACGTTGATGGTGCAATGTCTGGGAGGTGGTGATTTATTCACTGGACAAGGATGGATGTGGTCATAATCAGGTGCAACATAGTGTAGATGGTGTTGGAACTCAAGAACATAGTCAGTAATGCTATAGCTCAAGTGGGGCTAATATGGTGTACTGAATATTATTTTTGGTCGGAATTTGTAGATAAAATTCCAGCACCTGCAGCTACAGTGCCATTATCATTAGGTAGAAATATGACATAGATTAATTAAATTCATGGAAATGTGGAATTCGCTAAACTAATGTTCAATTTGTTTCGGTGGCTGAATTATGGTCGTGAAACGTATTTTATGAGCAATAATTGACATGAGAAATGTAAATATTTATTCATAAGTTTCACTTACAAAAACAATATTTTTCCTTAATTTATGTTGTCATTTTTCTTCTACTGTTTGGTTTCAAATTTTACATTCTCCCGTGCATTGCACGGGTTTCATACTAGTGTTTACATATTTTAAAGACAAACTTAATGTTGTTTCTACCTCAGTTCGTTTGAGGAGGGATGTTAGAACATAAAGGACTAGTTTATAATATTTTAGAATGTGTGTCCTTCATATGTTATGTCTTGTACACCTAGCTAGGACACTTGGCAGTGTTTGAGATAGGTTGTTAGATTAAGAGAATATTTGTGTAGTATTTATGGTATAATGGTTGGTACAATTTTATCTATGGAAATTATATTATCATAACTATCAGTTTCATCTCTCCGTTGTTAAAATACTAGCCAACACATATAAAGAAAATGTTAGTAAAGTTGAAATTGAAGTGAAAACTAATCGAATTAAGAAGATAAGAAACGGTCGAGGAAGAAGATGATGAAGAACATCGGCATGTTCTTCACCCGATTTGCATAAGGAAAAAGGCGGAAAAAATTTTCTTCAACAATTACTTGAAATTGATCACTTTATTGAATCGATTAACTTAACAATTACATTGTTAATTGCAGCATAAATAAGCTCAAGGGAGCAGCAACCCCTTAACCGGCGTGTAACAAACTTAACAACCTTCACTACCTAAGGTGTAGGGTCTTTGATGAAATTCCTCTATGAACAAATCATCATTTCTTCTTTAGGCTTCAACCCTCTCCCCCCAAGTTGAACATGGCTGGTGTGAAAAATCCATGTACAACTTGAAAATCATCCTTTCTTCTTTAGGCTTCAACAAGTTATTTTGGTGAATGTTTTGTGAATAGATCTTTCAGTGGATAGGCTTGCAAGAGTCTTGATAGTGTTGCTTTGTCCACCGGTTTAGTTTAAAAGTATGTTGTTGGCTTGTTGTGTTGATAGACAAAGGTTTTAAAACATTTGAAAGATATTTCTCTCTTATGAAATGACAAATTGACAATTAATATCAATATGCTTTATTCTCTCATGAAAGACAAGATTTTCAACAATATGAAGGGCACTCTTATTGTCACGGTATAGAGGGATTGTATCAATGTAGTGAATTTGAAAATTATGTAGTAGATAGATCAACCATTGTATGTCACAAGAAAATATTGTCATTGCCGTGTATTCTGCTTCACTAGAATTTCGTGAGGCAGTTGGTTGCTTCTTGGATTTCCATGATACAAGGGCATCAAACAAGGAAAACTACGAAAATAGTGATGAATCTTCTAGTTTTTTCACATTCTACTTGTCTGAATCACTAAAGGCCTTGAGTTGGATCCTTGACTAGGAATGAGCATCCCTGTGCTGGGCTGCTTTAAGACGTGCTTTATTTGGAGTACAGAGAATGCTATGTTAGGTCTAATGTTGCTAAGATATAACAATTTGCCAATTAAGCTTCTATAATAAATGTTTGACACTAAAGTTGGAGCCTTTATGAATGTAAGATTTTGTGATGTAACTATCGGTGTATTGGGTGGTTTAGAGTCTATAAAACCAAATTATTTTACAAGATCAAGACATTGCCTAATTTGATTCACAACAATGCCAGCTTTTGATCTGGCCGCTTCAAACCCTAAGAAATACTTCAGCTCTACCAAATCCTTGATTGTGAATGTTGAATGTAATAGATCTTGTAGAGATTGAATATGTGACATGTCTAAAATGTCAACTATGATATCATCCACATAGACCAAGAGAGCATTGAAATGTTCTTCATCTCCCTTTGTGAACAAGCTGTGATCATTCTGAGATTGTTTATATCCATGATCTAGAAGTTGTTGAGTAAACTTTGCATTTGATTGTTTGCTTACCTATCTAAGACCATAAAGAGATCTGTGTAATATGAAGACCATGCCACCGGTTGGTAATCCTAGGGTAGTTTCATGTAGACTTTCTCATCTAATTGATGTAAATACCAACCTTTTATAGTTGTTAATGCCATAAAAAACTTAATAGTGGTCTTATGTTAGTGAAAATGTTTCAAGAAAATATATCCTTTATGTTAGTGTGTATCATTTTTCTACTAATCTGGCCGTATATCTTTCAATAGCGCCATCTCTTCCTTTTGAGATTTTTATATCCATGATCATTCTGAGATTGTTTATAGCTATGATCATTTTGAGATTGTTTATATCCATGATCTAGAAGTTGTTGAGTAAACTTGCATTCGATTGTTTGCTTACCTCTAAGACCATAAAGTGATCTGTGTAATATGAAGACCATGCCCTCGGTTGATAATCCTGGGGTAGTTTCATGTAGACTTTCTCATCTAATTGATGTAAATACCAACATTTTATTGTTGTTAATGCCATAAAAAACTTAATAGTGGTCTGATTTACTATTGCTGAAAACGTTTCAAGAAAATATATCCTTTATGTTAGTGTGTATCATTTTTCTACTAATCTGGCCTTATATCTTTCAATAGTGCCATCTCTTCCTTTTGATCCTATATACCCATTTGCATCTAACATGTCTTGTATTTTAAGGTAGATCGACAAGAGTCCAACTATTTATCTTTTGTCAGACTACCAATTCTTAATTCATTGCTTTTTGTCAATTTGGATCATGAGCTGCCGCCTTAAATGTGTTTAGCTCCTCGTCTTCATTGATATTTCCAATAAAACTCTAATATCTTGACTAGATGTCAGTATAAGACATGACAATATCAACAATACGAGGAGAATTTCTGTTAGTGGCATTATGACATATAACAGTCAGCCAAATAAGATGGTGCAGATCAATTTCTGGTAGATCTTCTTCGATTTTGAACAATACCAACAACATTCTTCTCAATTTGATGTTTATTTTTAAAGTGATCATTATTCTAATGTTCAATTGGTTGATCATCAGTACCAACTGAGTTTTCAATAGATTGCATAAAAGGTAATGGGAGACATATGTCCTCTTGAGAAGTTAGGATAAGATCATCATAAAAAAGAAATAAGTGTTCATAAAAAATAACATCTCTAGAAATAGAAATGTTTCTTTTTTGAATGTCTCATCTCCATAACCCTTTCTTTTGGGCTCATATCACAATAAAACAGACTTGTTATTTTTGTTTTCAAATTTTCCTATACCTTTTGGTGCAGTGGAAGTAAAGGATAGACAACCAAAACCTTCAATGTATCATAATTAAGGTCCTTTTGGTACAGTACATGGTTAGGAGATTTATTTTGAAGCAAATGAGTTGGTGTATATATGTATGATATACATTGCATGATTGATACATTAATCCCAACACCCAGAGGAGCAATAGATTGTATTCTTAAGGCCCTTACAACAATAAAAATGCTAATGTTTTCTTTCAGTTAAGTCATTTTGTTGGGGGGGGGGGGGGGGGGGTGAGGTTTCACACAAGACTTTTGATGAACAATACATTTTGTTTTATTAAAGGATTTCATGTTAAACTCAGCACCATGATTAGATCTTACGATTGATGACTCTCTATTTTGTACTATATTTCATACTTGAGTTACCCCTGAATTATGCTCAATTGATGAGAAATGGTCTGATTATTGTATGTAATGCATGTCAAATGCTTAGTGCATAGTCCTGGGATCGTAATTCTGCATTTATATGTTTATCCTTTGGAACTGGTACTGTTTTGCTCCGTTTTGCATGATTTTCAAGTAGTACCATACTCCGGGGGCAATGATAATATGAATCCGAGTTAAATATGACTTCTTGGGATAAAGAGAAGAGGTTCGGGAAGGAATCTGTTGGAAATTTGGAAAAGAGGCCTAGCCGCGGCGGGAGTCCAATGGGCCACAACTAGAACTTGGGTGTCAAGGCACCGCCTCACAGGATCAAAATTAAGTCGGCTAGGGTTTTGTTAGATCTAAGTTGGCTACAGAGCCTATATAATGCCTAGAGCCTATATAATGCCTGTAGCAGTCTATTATTTTGTATTCCACATTTTTGTACTCATATTGTACCAAATTTATATGAAATAAAATTTTTCTTGGTTTTATTGTGAGTTCTTTTGGTTCCCTTCTCCCCAAGCCATCAACTAGCTTGAGTTGATCAAACTAGATCTCTATTGTTGAATGTATGAAGCTTTGAACGTTCTTTCATGTCTTTAATGTGGTTGTTTAGAATGATTTAATGCGTCTGTAATTAATATTCATGCTTATTCACCACTAATATCCAGAATCATAATATGTAACCCGGAAAAACGAGTCGTCGCAACCGCATCGGCGGCGGTCTTTACCGCCTCGGCGCCGGTGCAACCTTTAGATCCCTAACTCTAGAGGTTTGGCCTCAGCTACGTCTAATCGACATATTTAACCTATGTTTATTTAGATTTGGCCAGTCTAGTAATCGTATTCGTAAATTAGCATGAAAGAGCCTTGCTGAAGTGTTAGTTTGGACAAAGTCTGGATCGATCTTTAGGTACCTCCAGTCATAGTCGATGGCAGCCAAAGGAGGATCTCGGTCTTGAGCCGGCACTCCTTAAATCTTAATTCATGTGATGTTAATACATCCTAAGGTAGGTTAACTGCATATAGAACATTGTTGTTCTTACAATAGAAGTAGACTAGTTTAGAGCAATGCACCCATAGCTAATGAAAATAAAAATTATGGATCTGGTACCTGGGGAACTATAGGGGAATAAACATGGTAGATTAATTAAGCGAAGATAGGAGATCGGTTAGGAAAAGAAATGGCTAACCGTTTTTATTTGTCTTTGTGTTTATAATGGTCAAAGACCATTATGTGTGTTCTTACTTATGATTTTGTGCGTTTACTCGTAGAAGTTGCAATGTCTCTGAGGGATCGACCCTCGCTCATTTGCTATACCGCAATGGACATAGTCCTCTTGCTAGTATAAGCAACTTACACATGATCAAGGCTTTTGGAGCCGTTTCTGGGGACAATGGCCAATTTCTCGAATAAATTTTTTAGATTATAATTAAGAACTTTTCCGTTTTTTATTTTTATTTTATTTTTCAAGTCTTGAGTCATTTCTGCTTAGTTTGTGCAATTTGTAAACCCAGAAACAAAATATGAACCCCGCCCAGGTGAAGGTTACTCCGCCGCGGCGACAGTCTAGAGAGTGCCTTCTAGGAATTTCTCTATGTTTATTTGTTTATCCCTATTTGTTTTTCGTTAGTAGGTCCGCAACAATTGGGATAAAACCCAATTGAAGTGGAAGTTTCTAACTGTGCTTTTGTCTTCCTTTTGTTTTCTTGCAGACTTTGCAGAAACAACTTCTGGTCATGTTCAGTTAGATTTTCTGCAGTTGAAAGACATTCACCATGCAACCTGGTAAGGAAGTTTGCACTAAACTTTAATTCAATCTCGGTGTTTCATGGACCATCAAGTAGGAAGTTGGGCAGGTTTGAAAAGACTAGAAAGAAGACGAGGATTGATGCTGCTGCTAGGAAAGCCCGAGAAGCCAACCTGAATGACTACGACCGATGGAGGCGTGGTAAGTCTCCTATTCAAATTGTTGATATTGCTTCCAATTATGAGTCGGAATACTGTCCAAATTTTGAGCCCTCAGAGCCTTAGGAGTTCTCAGACCCCGAAAAGGTTGAGAAGTAAGGAAACCCTGGTAGCTTTAGGTTAGTTTTGAGCATCAATGTTAAACCCTTTGGGATAGCATTGTGTGATTCTGGAGCTGGTATCAATGTCATTCTGTTGTCTCTTTGCCGGAAGGCAGGTTTCCACGTCGAGATGAACCATTGGGAAAGTATGCAGTTCGCCGATCTTCGTGTCGACATGATCACTAGGCAAGTCAAGTGACTATACTGTCTGTGTTAGTGGGTTTAACTACCTTGATGACTTTGTAGTCTTGGACGTTCCTAAGGACCTTAGTGCTTTTATTATCCTTGGATGTCCGTTCTTGGCCATACGTTGAGCACTGTTGGACATGAACAACGGGACAATTATCTTGCATGCGAACAATGACTGTGTATCCTTCAAGATTGTGGAACCATTGAAGAATCGGCCTCGAGACGGCCAAGTTGTAAGTTTGTCTTCTGAGGATGCCCAAAGCTCAAGTTGGCAAGGTGTTGAAGGCATTCGGAGGTCGGTTGTTGTACCATGAACCGGTGAGCAAGAGTTCCTAACGTTTTGCTTCGTGAGAGACCACTCTTAGGCACCACGGAAGGCCATTTTACCCATTCCTATGGAGATAGATGAGCCCACCCCGCGTAGTGATGGTTTGTGCTTAGATGAAGAGAAAGTGGGGTCTCTGAGCTTAAAAGACTTAAAGCGGAGCATGAGAGGGAAGCCTAGCGCGCGGTCCAAGCAGGACAAGCGGGCTAAGAGAAGAGCATCGGGACTTGCTAGGGAGGTCCGAGAATGCGCACTCCTCGATGGTAAAGAGGAATGCTTCTTCTTGAGCCTCATGGGCAAGGAAAGAGCATGGATCGAGAAAAAAGGGATGCGTCTTTCCGTGAAGGCTTCCCGAGTGAAAGTCTGGCAAATAGAAGTCTGAAAGTCTGACTGAAGAGGGTCAGAATAAGTCTAGATGAAGACTTTAAAGTCACAACTACTTCTTTTTCCCTTAAGACAATTTTTCTTTTTCTTTTTGAGTCAATAAAAGTAGCCAGAATATACATAGAGCTTTTTTTCATCCTACCGCATCCAAAGGCGAAAAGCCAATGGATGATGGAAAGGTTTTTTTACTCGATGGCCATTCAAGTGAAGTAGGTTAGGTTTTTTGAGTCGGAAAAGGCAAAGAAAGCTGAAGTAGGGCTCAGTCGGAGGCAAGTTAAGGTATTTGAATCTAAAAGGTCCAATGAGAGGTAAGATGGATTAAAGTTGTAGTGATTCCGGAAAAAGGTTGACACCTCCCTGGCGGAGCCTAGAAAACCTAATTTCAAGAATCAGGGACAGTTTCTAGGAATTCCCGCCGGCACATGAAGACACACGCCGCATCTGGCGTGTCAAAAGGCAGCAGGTCACTGCAGCTGTCAATCATCCCACTTCCCCAACCCACATTTCCCACTACCCCATACATCAATTCCTCCAATTTCTCCCTCAATCCTTTCACCCATTAAATCCACTAAACCCCCAACCCTTCGACCTTTTCATTTCTCTTATTCAAATCCTCACTATTCACCATTTCCATTCCACTTCCTTTTTTCACCCAAAATCTTCATCTCATTCTTCTACCTTCACAAATTTTGGCCCTCACCACTACAAACCACAACCACCACTACACATCCCACTCCACAATTTCTAAACCCAATTCCCTTTTCTTCACCCAACCAAACCTTCACCAAGCCTGATTGTTGTTGCTGCTATTCTGTTGATGTTCTTTATCATCTTCATTTATTTATACCATAAAATTTCCAAAAAAAAAAAAAAAAAACTTCCAGCAATTCTCCTAGGTGAATTTCTATTCCCCTAAAGTGAGGTTTTGTCCATATTTGGAATTCATCTCTACATCTCCTATTTCTAGGAACTCAATTCCGCTCCGGAAAACCTCACCTCCATCGAGGCGGAGGTATTTTTCTTGTTTCAGTGCAACAATTTTCAGTCTTTCCTCCTGTCAACACGGTTAAACGAGCACGTACCACTAGATGCCCCAGTGGAAAGCAATTACTAAAATGTGACAGTAATCCACTCATTGACGGGGTGGAGCAGTTCAGTTCTCTCGAGATATGAGAGGCGTTCCGGACCCACTGGAACAATAGACCGGTGGCCCGAGAACATGGAGTTGATTTGGTTGCATGTGGGAGAGGCATTGAGAACATACTGAAGTTTTATGGATGGTTGGATATGGCCGTACTTATGGCTCCATCAAACGGCATGATCCATCGATAGTTTTATGCATATATGGCACAAAATCCACCTATCACGTTCGCTATTGTTCGTGGTGTGACCATTAACTTCTCTGCTGAGAGGATGAATGAGTACTTTAGGTTCGACAACGCCCCGATGCATGTTGATGAGTTCTGCAAGTCTACGGCTCAGCCTAAAGAAAAGAGGCTACAAGTGATTGCTGATTGGTTCAGGGTAGAGTGAGAGCGGAATGCTCAGGGATTCCTGAAGTTGTTCAAGGAGCAGGAGCTTACTTGGGAGAGGAAGTTGTTGCACACGGTCGTCTGTGTGCATCTTCTTCCTATTGATCACATCTCAGAGGTGACCCCGAGGAGTGCTGAGGTGATGTTCTAGTTAGAGCAGGAGAGTGTGGTGAATGTGGGTTTGCTATGCATTATCGCATTCGCAAGGTTGCTCTTTATACGAGTAAGGAGCTTCTTCCATATGGTCATATGCTTGATTCATTTTGTTATAGCAGCAGAGTGCCCGGTGTTGGCCAGTGATGTTTGAGAGAAGCCCAAACCGATCATATTGCCGAAGTCCGTGTCAAGATACTATGGAGCTGGCCGACCTCCACCAGTTGATCACCGGGAGCGCACCCTGATGAAGTTTATAGAATTATAAACTGAAAGAAAAATGCTAAATTATTATTGATGAACTGAAAGTTACAAGTTAAGTTACAATGCAGCTGATCATGGGGAATTTATAGCTTCATACACCTCATGAATAAGTTAGAAGTAAGTTACAAACGGTTACAACAAACTATAACTGAATAACCATTTTCTACATTACATCATGCTAAACTAATTAGCGATATTTGGGACATTCGTAGCGAGCTCGTCGCTGGCCGAGGTCTTCATTTTATCAGCTGATTGCACTCAGCATTTCCATCAGCCTATATACTATAACACCCCCTCAAGCTAAGAGTGGTAAATGAACAACTTGCACTCAGAATTCTCATCAGCTAATTGAATTCTGAAATATCTTTGAAATTCCCAATTTGTCTAGTAGATAAGAAAAAGTAGGTGCATCCAAGGCCTTGGTGAGGATTTCAGCTACTTGTTCTTTTGTGTTGACTGGAAGAGTTTGACAAGTCCTGATTTGACTTTGTCTCTCACAACATGACAATCAATTTCAATATGTTTTGTTCTTTAATGAAAGACTGGGTTCTGAGCAATGTGCATTGCACTGGCATTGTCACCAAACAGCACAACATGCAACTGAACTGGAACCTGTAAGTCATGTAGTATATAAATCAGCCACTGGATTCCACAAACTGCATTTGCCATAGCCATGTACTCAGCCTATGATGAGCTTTTAGCTATAGTTATTTGTTTCTTGGCCTTCCAAGAGATTGTAGCATCTCCCAGAAACATCATATAACCTGATACTGATCTTCTTGTTTCAGGACAACCGGCCCAATCAATGTCAGTTAAACCTTTAAGTACAAGGTTGTTGACTGCTGGGAATAAGATTCCTTGACCATGATTAGTCTTCAAATACCTTAGCAGTCTATAAGCTACCTTCACAAGATTTTCAGTAGGAGTGTCAAGAAATTTACTCAGCTGCTGAACTGTAGAGGCAATATCTGGTCTGGTGAAGGTAAGATAGATAAGTTTTCCCACTAAGGAACTGTAAGTAGTATTATCCTCCAAAAGAGGTGAATCACCATGCTGTAAAGTTTTCTTAGACCCCATAGGTGTCTTAGCAGGTTTTGCTCCCATAAATTCACATTCTTCTAAGAGATTAAGAGTGTATTTTCTTTTGAGAAATTTATATGCCTGCAGCTGTCCTAGTAGCTTCAATGCCTAGGAAATATCTTAATTTTCCAAGATCCTTAATAGTGAATTGCTGGTGTAGGGCATCCTTGACCTGCTGAATTAACTTCTCATTGGGGCTTGCTACTATGATGTCATCAACATAGACCAACAAAGCAATAAATGACTGTCCTGACCTTTTTGTAAATAAACTATGGTCATTTTTGGATTGAATGAATCCTTGAGCCTCCAAAGATTCAGTCAAATTGCAATTCCATTGTCTGCTGGCTTGCTTGAGGCCATACAATGACTTAGTAAGTCTGCAAAATTGATTTGGTTTAGTTGCTGCACAACCTGGAGGTAACTGCATGTATACTTCTTCATGCAAATCTCTATGTAAAAATGCAGTGTTGACATCTATCTGATGTAGATGCCAATTATTGGCTGTTGCGGCTGCTTGTAAGTAAGGCTCTAACTGTAGGATCTTGAATACATGTGAGAATGTTTCTAGATAATCAATCCCATATGTTTGAGTGTAGCCTTTTGATACTAGTCTAGCTTTATATCTCTCTACTGAACCATCAGGGTTGTATTTGATTCTGTACACCAATTTGCACCCAATAGCTTTCTTGCCTGGGGCCAGATCAACTATTTCCCATGTATGAGTCTTTTGTAGAGCTTCAATTTCCTTTTGCATTGCTTCCTTCCATTCATCATGCTTGATAGCTTGATTGTACGTCTTAGGCTCTTTAACAACATCAATAGAATTAATAAATCTAGCATAGTCTGCTGACAGGTTTTCCAGGTTCATGACCTCACTCAGCAGGTGTGGGGTCTGCTGGACAAGATGAGCACCTCCTTAATAAAAGGTTGGTGTTTTCTTTGTTCTTGTGGACCTTCTTAATTGTGTGGGTTCAGGTGCCTAATTAACTACTGTATGCCCTTCATTGGATGCCTCGATTGCAGCTGATCCTGTGTCTGGTTGGTCCACTGAGTCATTCAACAGATCATAAAAATTGTCCTTTACTGGTAATAGAATAGGCATGTCAGCAAGATATCTAGTCCATCTTAATACCTTTGAAATAAAGGAAAATAAGTTTCATGGAATTGAATATTTCTAGCAACAAAGATGTCATTGTTGTTAATATCTAAAAGAATAGCACCATTGGACGTATTTGAATTCCCAAGATAAACACAAGTCCTACATCTTGAGTCAAATTTTGTCCTGTATTGCTGAAGTGTGCAAGAGAAAACTAATGAACCCAAAACCTTAAACACATAATAGTCTGGTTTGATTCCATAAAGCACCTCATGTGGAGTGCTTTCTTTCAACAGTGGTGTTGGTGTAGCATTAATTAATTTTACAGCATGTAAAAGACAAAAACCCCAATATTCAATAAGTAAATTACTATAAACCTCAGTCCCCTGGCAACATTCAGTAGATGCTGATGTTTATTTTCAACAATACCATTCTATTCAGGTGTGCCGACACAAGATGTCTGATGTATGATGCCCTGCTGAGCATAAAAATCAGTGAACTGGAACTCAGCTCTATTATCAAATCTAATAACTTTGATTATTTTGTGAAATTGTGTAGAAACAAATTTAACAAAAGATTTAACAAGGTCAGAAGCTTCAATTTGTGCCTCATAATAAATACCCAAGTAAATCTAGAAAAATCATCTACAACAGAAAAAAATATTGTTGTCCATTCACAGTATGTTGTCTTAAAAGACCCCAAATATCCATATGAATAAGATCAAAAACATAATGTACAACAATAATACTTAATGGAAAAGGGTTTTGCTTTAGTTTTTCCATGGGACAAACATAACAGAGGTCATGATCACAAAATTTGACATCAACAGACTGTGAACTAATGACTTGTAGGCTTTTATCTGGTAAGTGTCCTAGTCTATAATGCTATAAAAGAGCATCATCTAATCTATCAGACAATGTGTGGTTTTCTACAACATTGGCAACATATAGTCTTATTGGTTGATCCATGACATATAGTCCTTTGTGTAACTCAGCTGAACCAATCACTTTCTTGTTCTTGTCCTACAAAACACACTTGTTAGCAGAGAAATTAGCTTTGGCTTTTGTATTATTAATAAAGGCGGGTAAAGAGAAAAAGTTATACTTGAAACCAGGAATGCAAAACACATCATGTAAGACCAGCTGAGGGTTTACCCTTACTTGTCCTATATGTGTGACAGAAACATTATTTCCATTAGGTAATCCCATCTTTATACCAGATGAAAGTTTGAGATTTCTTAACAGATCTAATGATCCTACAATGTGATCTTTGGCACTAGTGTCCAAGATCCATTGTATAGATCTTACTAAATTTAGATCACCTGTACCTGTAGCAGGTGAGTAGTGTGTCACAACCTCAGTAGGTTGTCCAATGGCAAATCCTGCATGTCTAGAAGGATCAGAACTCAATAGAGGCATCAACTTTCAAGTTGCTGTGCAGTAAGAATTGGAAACCCCGGTTCAGAAACCTGATGTGGGCCTGATCTTCTTCTGCTGACTGTTCTTCTTCTACCAAATTAGCCCTTTTTGACTTGAAACCAGGAGGATAGCCATGTTTCTTGTAACAAGTCTCCTCAGTATGGCCATTAAATCCACAAAAACTACATTGCATTTTCTTGGGATTTTTAGGTCTTGGATTTGCAGCAAATGCAGAGTTAGGTCTGCCGATAGTCTGATTTTTCCCCGTCCATTTTTCCGAGACAAGAGAACCATATAATCTTGATTCTTGGCCCTATTGGCTACATACAACTTCTGTCTTTCAAATTTAATGGCCATTGCAAAGGCCTCATGGATTTCTAGGAAAGGGACCATTAGCATTGCCTGTGAAACAATTGGCTCAAAATCAACCCTTAAATCTTTTAGGAATTTCATAACATGTTCAGCCTCTATATGATCCATTAGTGTACTAATTGTGTTGTAGTGACATTGAGGATCACATGAACAAACTGTTACATGCCTAATAGTCTTGATTTCTTCCCACATAACCATCAATTTTGTGAAATATTGATTGACAGAGTCACTACCTTGTTTCAGCAGATGCATATCTTCATGAAGATCTGAAAGCCTCAAGGCATCAACATTAGAAAATCTAGCTGCAAGATTCTTCCAAATTGCATGTGCACTCTTGAAGTACATCAAACTTTGAGCAATGGTATTTTCCCTAGAATTCAAGATCCTTGATCTTACCATTGTATCACATTGTCTCCATGCATGGAAATCTACTGAATCAGCTTCTGGCCTTTTGATTTTGCCGTCTACGAAGCCAATTTTGTTCTTGGTGATTAACACCATCTCCATAGGCATTTTCCATGGATTATAGTTGTTGGCATTCATCAATGGCTGAACAAGAACCAGAGACGGATTCTCATTAGGATGAACATAAAATAGACTGGAGGGACTTATTTCTTGTTTCTTAGCTGCCATGGCTATCAAGAACTCTAGAATTGATCACAAATCAACAGTAAAAGTGAAATTACAGAAAAAACCGATCAAGAAATGATCAAAAAACTCAGGAGAAAGATGACAGTTTACTCTCAAGAAACTGAAATCTCAGAAAAGATGAAAAACACTCTCAAGATTCTTCAAAAGACTTAGAGAAAAATGCAGGAAAACAATTAGAAATTCTCAAATTTTTGCTCTGATTCCATGATGAAGTTTATAGAATTATAAACTGGATAAAATGAGGAGTTATTATTGATGAACTGAAAGTTACAAGCTAAGTTACAATGTAGCTGATCATAGGGTATTTATAGCTTCATACACCTCATGAATCAGTTAGAATT
This sequence comes from Gentiana straminea, assembly GCA_036785695.1. Taxonomy (NCBI): domain Eukaryota; kingdom Viridiplantae; phylum Streptophyta; class Magnoliopsida; order Gentianales; family Gentianaceae; genus Gentiana; species Gentiana straminea. Next base: position 5,119,142 of record JAVUPR010000048.1, on the reverse strand, counting down.
AAGTTACAAATGGTTACAACATAATATAACTGAATAACCGTTTTCTACATTACATCATGCTAAACTAATCAGCAGGCTGCTGGGACTTTCTGTAAGCAGGCTGCTGAGGTCTTCATATTATCAGCTGATTGCACTCACCATTCCCATCAACCTATTTACTGTAACACACCCCGGTACATGGGGGCGGCATATGTGCTTGTACATCACAACAACATGTTAATGAGCACTTTGAGAGGGAGCTTGTTTGGATCCATTCGAAGCTGGACGGTCTTTATGATTTCTTCCATATCTCTCCGGTTGCTCCTCCACCTCGTGCTCATCTAGTTCATAGAGCAGCTGTGTCTGATGCAGCTGGCCCTTCTTGTTCTTCACCACCTTCTCCGATTTTGGACCGACTGCAGATGATGAGGAGCAATTGGATAGTGATGATGAGTATGGCTTCCGCTGAATCCTAGTTTCAGTCTTATTTGTTTTTCTCCATTTTCTTTGTATTTTCCTTTTTCTTTCTAGTTTTTCCCGACTTTGTTTTGTTCATGTAAGGCAATTATTCTTGTTAATATGACTATTTTGTCGGATTAAATAGGTTTGGAGTAATTTTGCTTTCTTACTTCCACCTTTATTGTTGTATCGGTGTCTATTACCTCTATTTTCCAGGAGTTGTTTTCTTGTTACATTTATTACACATTTGAGCCTTGATTTATTCGATACACTTGGCATCCGTTCGCTTGTGAGTTAGTTTGAGCTCCACGCTTAACCGAAGCTATGTTCCTTTTTGGTTTTACTTTTTTCCAACATTAGGGACAATGTTTCGGGGAGGGGGTGTAGGATGCCAATTAGCTTTTTGGTTTTGTTTTTCATCATTTTTTAGATTCATTTTGATTCTATTTCTATGCATTTTCACCAATTTTCTTTTCTTACTCGTTGAAAAATTCTTAAGATTTGAAGTCTTTGAACTTTTGGAGTTAATTAATCACATATTTGATTCAAAATGAATGAATAAGAGTCATGTCAACTTTTGAAGTAGTTGCGTATTAACCCCTCGTTCTTTTTATGAATAAGCCTTTTTAAGCACTTATAACTCGCTTGCACGAGTGTGTAGAGTAGATAATATATTATGTTGACCAGAGTTGATCTTAGAGTCCAAGTTTGTTTCAACTTTGGATCATTTAGGGCAAGTTGTGAATTTTATAAGGGCATAGGATTCATGGATTTGGTATTTTATCAAAAAGAGCGATAAAGTGAGGATCTTAACAAAAAATATGAGTGACTGCATATAAAAAGCAAAATCATTTGGCAGGAGGGTAGGAAGTACAGTGATAGGTTTGAGAAAGTTTCTTGCTAGGCTCCCACCATTACATGTCTCTTATTGATAATCTACCCGGCCTTTGCATAAAAAATAAATAAATAAACTCGAGCCTTGAGTAGTACTCGGTTCTCGATCTTTCTTGCCTAGTTGACTTGTCTTACAACTTAAAATGAAAAATAAATTCAAAAATTACGAGATGGAACAAGCAGGCTTGTGAATGGCTAACAAAGACTATAGGTTGGTATAATGTGATTCTGCCTACGTCACTGTTGTTTGAAAGTTATCCACACACACGCCGGTCATGAGTTGAATAGTGTTTAATGCGTTACTGATGGATAACGATTGATATGCTTTTGTTTTGACTTTTTGAATAAAACCGTTTTTAATTAACTTGTATATTGTTCTGGGGGTTCATTCTTTCTTTTTGCTCGCGACGATCAAAAGCTAAGTGGTTGGGGGAGGGGGTAGTTGATGACAATCAATTTTGTACTATATTTTATACCTGAGTTACCCCTAAATTATGCTCAATTAATGAGAAATAGTCTGATTATTGTTGAAATGAATGTCAAATTCTTAGTTCTGCATTTATATGTTTATCTTTTTTGAATCGGTACTGTTATGCTCCGTTTTGCATGATTTTCATGTAGTACCATTTTCCAGGAGCAATGAGAAAGTGAATCCAAGTTGAAGATGAGTTATTGGGTTGAAGAGAAGAGGTCCAGGAAGAAATCAGCTGGAAAAGAGGCACAACTGTGGGGGAAGCCAAACGGGCCGTGGCAGGAACTTGGGCGTCAAGGCACCGCCTCATAGGATCAAAATTTTTGTTAAATCTAAGTCGGCTACAGAGCCTATATAATGCCTATAAAAGTCTATTATTATTATGTATTCCTCATTCATGTACTCATAATGGATCAAATTTATATGATAAAATTCTTCTTTTTTATTGTGAGTTCTTTTCCCTTCTCCACAAGCTATCAACTAGCATGAGTTGATCAAGCTAAATCTTCATTGTTGAAGGTATGAAGATTTGAATGTTCTTTCATGTTCTTAATATAGTTGTTTAGCATGATTCAACACGTCTGTAATTAATCTGCATGTTTAGTGAACCTGTAATTCACCACTAATATCTAGAACCATAATATGTAACCTAGAAATAGGAGTCGCCTCACCCTCCTAGGCAGCAGTCTTTACCTCCCCGGCGGTGCAACCTTTAGATCCCTAATTCTATAGGTTCGGCTTCAGCCACGTCTAATCAACATATTTAACCCACGTTTATTTAGATCTGGCCAATCTAGTAATCGTATTCGTAAAATTCCATGAAGGAGCACTGCTGGAGTGTTAGTTAGGACATAATCTGGATTGATTCTCAGGTAACACCAATCATAGCCGATGGCTGCCTCATGAGGTTCTCGGTCTTGATCCGAAACTCCTTAAATATTAATGTATAAGATGCTAATACATCCTAAGGTAAGTTAACTGCACATAATAGTTTGTTGTTTTTACAAGGTATGTAGACGAGTTTAGGGAACTGCACCCGTAGCTAATGAAGATAAAACTTAAGGATCTGGTATTCTAGGGAATTAGAGGGGGAATAAACATGGTAGATTACTTACACCAAGCTAGGAGATCGGTTAGGGAGGGAAGTGGTTAACCTTTTTTTTGTCTTTGTGTTTACGTTTGTCAAAGATCATTTTGTTTGTTCTTACTTACCATTTATTGCGTTTATTCATGGAAGTTGCATTGTTTCTGGGGGATCGCCCCTTGCTCGTTTTCTATACCGCAATGGATCTAGTCCTCTTGCTAGTATAAGGGACTTACATGCGATCAATGATTTTGATGCATTTTTCATAGTGAGTTTGAACACAATTACAAAAAAATTGCAGTGAACTGTTTACTTCCCTTATTGTTTTCATAAGAAAAACTCAAGTATATCTACCGTGATTATCAAAAATTGATGAGAAATAAGATTATATATTCACAATAGGAGCACTATTTTGCCCCAAAATATCAACATGCAAAAGATCAAAACAATTAGAAGTAAATGAAGTACTAAGAGGGTACTTGAATTTACTTTGTTTAGCTAAAAGACAAACAATACAATCATGTAAATGGACATTTATTCTATGATCAATATTCCATAAACTTTTCAATCATTCTATAGAATGATGACCTACTCTAAAATGCCATAACAAAGAATCGGAAAAAACACAAGAATGACAAGAACTAAATTGGTCATGTGGACTAGAACTTATAGAATGTTTTCATACTTTAGAAATTATGATATATAGACCACTTTGAAGTCTAGTTTAACAAATCATCTTCATAGTTTAATGCTCCTACACAACACAATGATTAGCTCCAAAAACAACAAACAAGTTATTATTAACAACCAATTTTCTTACTGATATCAAATTGTAAGCAACAGATGGTATCCAAAAGACATTATGTAAGGTTAATTCAATGTTTTATTTAATTGTTCAAATTTGAGTTACCAACACAGAATTACCATTTGGCAATTTAACATAAATGTACTTTACTGTCTTAATATGAAACATTTGTTCTAAAGAGAGAGTTATGTGGTCAGTGACTCCCGATTCAATGATCGAATGGAAAACTAATGCTTTTGATACCTTGTCCTTGAGAGCCTGCCCCTGCTGCCATGACTACCGAATTGCATCGATTAATGGTAGGTTGCAGATTTTGAATAAAGGAAAGAATATCATATTGGCTCGGAGTGATTGTAAGAGTCTGATTGTCTTTGATTCTAAGCGTATTCTAATGCCCCACCCCCCTATAAAAACAATCATTTCTTCTTTATGCTTCAATAAGTAAATAGCAGCTATCGTAAAATATCAGTATAGTATTTATAAAAGTTCTTTTCATATATTAAAATTACTCGATCATTAATAGTTAACAAAAAATTAGACTTTATAAAGTAAAGTTTGTGATACTTTTCACTTTTTTAAAATTATGTAATAACATCTTAAAAGACTCTTTTTAAGTATCTTAACCAACCCTTTTCCCAATTGACATGTTAGTTTTTGTTACCCCCAATTTGTGGTAATTTCCTCGGCTGTCTTTACTCCTTACTCGCTTTTTCCACAACGTACATGTATTTTACAGAGACACAAACCAAATAATGACAATAACTATAACAATAACAATAACAATAACAATAATATAAGCATCAGCATGTCAATTCTACCGAACTGTTGATGATTTTCATTAACCAACACATTCATGTAGAATAATGTAGGGGGTAAAAGAATGGAAATTATTGTATGGTATTGGTATATCCACATGCGGGTATATCCACATGCGGATATACCACATGAAAGCAAAACATGATATCACATAGATGGCAAATAGCATTCATCATACATATACATATACATATACATACCAAGATACTAAACTATATCATATTTGGATGAATATTAGAAAGTTTAGCATAAGCATAGATAGAATTATCACCCTTAGACATATCATAGATGATCATTTTATCTCCATTGTTAGGGTAGATTACATGTACTTCTCATATCAGTTCATGATACCAAAAAGTGTTGAAATAGTTCAAAACATTTGTATACGTATGATACCAATCTGTTCCTAAGTTTACGCATACCCAAAATATATACCAGATGTTGCATATCAAGAATATATCAAAAGGGATTGATATTTATCAATATATTTCTCCCATTAGTTTGAAAATAATCAAATAAGATCTTAGAGGTAGCATGGAATCAAGTAATGACGTGTTCTTTAAAAACATATTTCCTTATAAAGACAAAGAGAAAGAAGTTTCCGATTAGAATAAGCAAACAATTTGAGACGGTTGAGGAAAAACCTCAAGACTAGAATGAGGAGCCAAGAGTAAGAGGGCAAGGACTTCAATGTCCTTCGGTCCAAATTTCCTTACTTATATGGTAAAGGATGACCGTCATATGTTGAAGCTATGTCTACTCCAGAAGATCCATTCCTAGAAAGAAGTTGTGAATAGTGAAATAAAATCCATCACGCAAAATCATAGTTGGGTGTTGGTTGACATTCCACCTGAAAATAAACCACTCGGAGGCAAGTGGATTTTCGAGAAAAAACTCAATGAATATGGATCTATTGATAAGTACAAGGAAAGGTTAGTAGCTAAAGGTAATAAAAAGGAAAGCGTTGAATTATTTGATAGTCACTCACCAGTTACAAGAATGACCTCAATAAGGGTTCTTGTTGCAAACTCGGCACTTTACTATCTTGAAATCCATCATATGGATATAAATATCGTACTTCTTCTTAAATGGTGAGTTGGAAGAAGAAATTTACATGAAACAAAATGAAGGGTTTGTAGTTCCCGGTCAATAGAGTAAGGTTTGAAGATTAGTTAAGTCCTTGTATGGACTGAAATAGGCGCCAAAACAATGGCGTATGAAGTTTGACAATGTCATGATGTCAAATGGCTTCAAAATCAATGAATGTGATAAGTGTGTGTACATTCAGACCACACCTAATGGATACGTGACGGTATGTCTTTATGTCGATGACATGATGATCATGGAAAGTAATCATGATATAATCATGACTACGACAATGATGTTAACCAAGAATTTGGACATAAAGATACGGGAGTCACATATGTCATTCAAGGGATCAAAATCTCTAATACATATGAAGGACTTAACTTGTCACAGTCTCATTATATAGAGTCTGTTCTTGAGTAATTCATTGTATTTGAAAAAAGTTATTATAAAACATTTATTGACTTGAATATACCTTTGGAGAAAAACAGAGGTGAACCAGTACATAACTAACTGTACACGACTAGACTTAACGCCTATTGTTAATAAATTGAGTAGGTTCAAAAGTAATCATAGTAAAGAACAATGGAATGCTCTTGATAGGGCATTGAGTTATCTAAAATTCAATATGGACATTGGATTGGATTATACAAGATATCCACCAGTACTAGAAATGTACTGTGAAGCTAATTGTATATCAGATTCAAAATCCACCAGTGGATATGTATTCATTATTGGTGGTGCTTCCGTGTCCTGGAAAATCTCTAAGAAAACATGCATACCTCGATACACTAAGGAATCTGAGTTTATTGCTTTGGACAAAGTGAAGGAGAGGCAAAATGGCTAGGAATTTCTTAGAAGATATTTCATTCTGGACAAAGCTTGTAGCTGCTATTAGCACGCACTGTGATAGTCAGTTGACAGTAGGACGATCACAAAAAGTATGTATAATGGTAAGTCATGACACATACGTCATAGATATAATACTATTAAGCGATTGATCTCTAATGGAGTGATTCCCTCGACTATATAAATTCGAAGGAGAATCTTGTGGAGCCACTTACAAAAGGTCTAGTTATAGATCGGATGTCAATATTGACAAAAAGAGTGGACCTGGAGCCTATTACGCATGTTTCTTTGTGGTTGTAACCTGACCAGCTTGACTGGTGATCCTAATATCATATTTACAAAGGGGCAAGTTATGAGGAACAATTAGCACTTACTCATTCCGTTATAAACAAAAATGTTATATGTGATTATGTCAGGTTGATATAAGGCTTTGAATGAATCCTATAGTTTGACTAAGCCAAGCGGGGTATTGCAGAGTACCATTTACGGGAAGTCACATATGTAAGTGCGAAGTGGGTCTGTTTATGTGAGAATTTAGAGGCTTGAATTCTCTAAGGCATTTTCTGATATCAAGAGTGATCCAGAACCAAAATGGACACAACCAAGAGAACTCGATAATGGTAGGGGGTCTATTGTGTAGGTATCATTGTCTAGGCATACACCAAAGCCCGAGCAGTTCAAGATCTAGTTCACTGCTTAGCCAAGTATGTCCGATGGTACTCAACTAGGGAAGGTTCAAAGAAAAAAAAACCACATATCATAATGCGAAAGATTTTCGCGTGAAATCTCTTCGGAGTCTGCATTTCATTTTGCATTCATTTTCATTCATGTGGGGGATCGTTGGAGAAAATATATTTTAGTGCTTTATTTAATGTGTTGAGCATACCACTTCGGTATTAATTTCGGATAGTCTACGGTATGAGTTACCGGGAGCCCGTGGTATCATTAAATACTACTTAATAAGTATATTATGATAGGCTTTTGAATCACTCGATTCAGATATCGAGTGAATAAGAAATTAATGTATAAAGTTAGAGGAAAATGTGTATAAGAGAGGAGTTGAAATGAGAACCAACTTACTCATCCCACATTGATAACTTGATTCATTTTAACACTGTTAAAGATCACTACATTTACCGGTTCTCCTAAAAGCTATAGGGAGGAGCGCTACTATATTTCTTATATCACTTTAATACTCCCCCTCAAGTGTGGGCCTATAACAAGGCTAAGCCAACTAGGCAGCCGGAGCAAACTAGGCTCCAATAACAAAGAGGCCCAACACATGCATCACGTGCACACTATAAATGGGGGAAATAATAATGTTTATAGCCAGGTTCGAACTCGAGACCTCTGGCTCTGATACTATGTTAAATCGGAATGATTTCCGTATCTCTATTATTTCCCAGTATAGACAATATATACAATTGGTTTCCCACTCCTCCGTGCTACAATTACGGCTAGCTGTCCTTACAAATATTAGCTACAATTATGGAATGAATATTGACTAATTAATGGCTATAATTAATTACAAAATATATACACTATCACACCCCCGCAAGCCGAAGCGGGAGGATCGCGGACGCTAAGACTGTCTCGGAAATCTTCGAATAAAACGAGAGGCAGGCCCTTGGTAAAAATATCGGCAACCTGGTAGCGTGATGGTACATGATGAACCCGCACCTCTCCTCGGGCGACTTTTTCACGAACAAAAAGGATATCCATCTCAATGTGTTTGGTTCGTTGGTGTTGAACCGGGTTCCCTGAAAGGTAAACTGCGCTTACATTGTCACAATAGACGATGGTAGCTTTGCGGACCGGACAACGCAGCTCAAGAAGTAAATTTCGAATCCAACAGATTCGAAACAACATTAGCGACCCCTCGGTACTCAGCTTCGGAACTGGAACGGGAGAGAGTAGGTTGCCGTTTAGACGACCAAGAAATCAAGTTATCACCCAAGAAAACACAAGAACCCGACGTAGACCGGCGAGTGTCGGGACAAACCACCCCAATATAGGAACATAGCGAATGATCCGCTTTAGAGCATTCATGTGTTCAACCCAGGGATTCGGGTCGCGTGAATGAGATATATTGAAGAGCACCCGCAAGACTACGTTATAGCGTAGGATCCCCGGGAGCGCCTTGTGCCTTACCGAGTTTCGGCTTAGTGTCAACAGGGGTTTGGGCCGGTTTACAGGAGCTCATACCGGCACGCTCGATAATTTCAGCTGCATATTTGCGTTGAGATAAAAATAATCCACCCTTATGACGAGTGACCCGGATACCCAAGAAATAATTCAATGAACCCAAATCTTTCATTGCAAACTCGGAGCTAAGGGCTTGTAGATGAACAAAGATGTATCGGACTTGCTATTAACATAATCGGGCACTTTTGTGATTGATTAAACTCATCGGTCATGGCCATTTTCCAATTCGGATCACGGAGGGCCTCTAACGGTGTACGAGAAAGAGGAGATTTGGAAACGTTGTGGAGATGAGCTTGGTCGAAACATATTTGGGATTGGGCCGATAGGGTGATAGGACGGGAGCTAATGGGGGGATGGGCCACATCCCGCCGGGCCGGTAGATGTGTATTGGTTTGGTGCGTACCGGATTTTTCGTTCAAGAAGTATGGGGACACGAAAATCGAAAAGAAATACCATTGGTTTGACAAAAATCCCGAAAGCGATTATTATCAAATTCACCACCGCGCGCCACACAAACTTCGTCACTATGAATAATATCAAACGGAAAATAAGTTTGAGATAAAGACGGAACAAATGGCAATTTAACTTGCTTCCCAAAACACATGAGGGACATCGAAAAGGTTGAGAAACGGGTCTTTGTGGGATAGAGATCCCCGTGCTATCACACCTCATCGTGCGCATCCCCGTCCGTATATCAAGCACGAAAAAGCCAAAAGGATCAAACATCACAAACCACATTATTATCTTGGCTTGAGCTTGGTAGATAATACATTTTTTGAGGAGATTATATTACATTTTTCTCCTATAAATTAATTTCATTAATCAAGCTGAATCCGAATTGATGTACATGTTCTGAATCGAACCCGAACTGGGTTGATTTACATATGCAGCTCTTCGAACTGAGTCATCTTTTGAACCGAACCAATATTGTTGTCCGGGCTGAACCAACACATACAAAGAGATGCATCATGTATTGAATTTACCTCTTTTCTCTATAAATAGATACACTTCCTGAATGAAAATTGATATTGTTTTCAATACCAAAACTTTGTTCAACACATCATATTTTAGCATTTTTCGAAACAAAAAAAAAGGATATATCATTTCAGTTTTCGAGTTTGCTGTTTCCCATTTATTACGAGTGTCACCTAACCAGCAAGTAATAGGTATGTAGGGTTAAAGCTAGGCGGAATGAAGTAATATATATTGTTTTTGAATGAAATATGTCGCTGTTTTACTCATTTATTGGTTTGTGATACTATGCACGTTAGCTTGATATCTATAAACATATACGGTTGAAACACCTTAGATAAAATAAAAGAATTGTTATATATGTAACGATCTTCTATAACATATTGCAACATCAACGAAATTGCACAAAGCAAAACATACTATAATAAAAAATGAAAGAAATTTCCACCTTCTTGGAAAGTGAAGTGCGTAATGTAAGGAACAAGGTACCACTCCACAACTTTGATTCACCTAGTGTTACTACAAAAATAACAAAATAAAATAAAATTATAAAGTAAAAGAACAAATTACGGTGCCCAATGCATAGGAGATGTTCTTTTGAAGCAAAACTATACTTTACACACCATGCAAAAGCAATTTAATATAACATTCTTCTTTATAGGGTTTAGAACTTGATAATTTCAATCTACTCAGCTAAGATTAAATTGTTATTTTAATTAATTCATTAATTATTGGGATCTTCTCATGCTCTTGCATTGTTGTTGGTCCCCATAGAAGCATGTGCATGGCTCTCTCTCTCTTTATACATGCATCTTCTTCTATTTTGTTGCTTTTATTGCATTTGTGAAGGTGAACTTTAAGCATGCCATCTAGCATGTGATTATACAATTCATAGTCATAATTAATTAATCTCAAGGTTAAACCATTATATATCTTCATTTCATGCCCTTACCATGCACTCCCAACTTGCAATTAACTTATTGAATTTGTTACCTAAATTGTGAAAGATGTGCAAGTGTTTGTTTCTTCAATTCAACATTATCTACGCGTGGTGTATGTGGGTGTGTATGTATGTGTGTGTATATATATATACAGTGGCGGATCCAGAATTTTTTTCAGTGTGGTCACCGGATCGTAAAACCACATTTTTATCCAAAAAATTGTTTCAGTGGGGTCATGGGAGCTTAAAACTACATTTTTTATCAATAAAATGACATTTTTTACCAATAAAATTACATCGTTTTAGTATTAAAAAAATTTCTCCGGATCTCAATGGGGTCACGTGGCCCCTCCTAAGTACACACAGATCCGCCACTATATATATATATATATATATATATATATATATATATATTCTACATTACTAGTGAAACACTTATTACTAGTTTCTCTATTTTACTCATAATTTATTAACAATCTAACTATTTTTCAATACTTTATAATCATTTTATTAGTGATGGTCAAATGATATTTTAGGCATTTCTTCTTAAAATTTATGAAATTCAATCACTTTACTTAATCATTATGAAAATATCTAAAATGACTTATATTTTGGGACGGACGGAGTATATTGTTATGTGCTCAAATACTAGGAGATAACACAAAAGTCACAAATAGGGAAATTAGACATAAAAACAACCAACATTACAAGAAAAATACAATTTTGCAATAGTAATTTTTGTCACAACGAAAAATATTTGCTGCTAATATACTTTCTTTTAGCCACTATACCGTGGGAAATGAGAAAAACTAAGTACTACATCCGTTCTAAAATATAAGTCCATTTAGATATTTCACACGGATTAAGAAAATTATTAAATGTCATTAGTTTTAATGTTAAAAGTCTAGAATACCCTTTGAGTCTCATTAATTTAATAGTTGTAAAGTAGGTGAATGTATTACCTCCGTTCCAAAATATAAGTCATTATACTATTTTAGTTTTGTCTCATAATATAAGTCATTCTACATCACCAATGCATCATTTATTACTCTTTTATCTATCTTACCCATAATAAATTATCAATCCAATAATTTTTCATTACTTAACAACTATTGCATTAATGATAGTCAAGAGGCATTTTAGACATTAACCATCAAATTTATGACATTCAACTACTTTTTTAATCTGTGTAAAAACACTTAAGATGATTTATATTTTGGAACGGAGGTAGGTAAATTAGTGTATTACAAAATTAGGTTATAATACGACAAATCCAAAACATCTAAAACTTATATTAATAAATGTTAACCGCAAATAAATTTAGAATGGTATTTCTAAATAGAATTATATTATACGACAAATCCAAAACATCTAAGCATACTTATATTTCAGGACGGATGTATTACATGTTAACCGCAAATAAATTTATGGCAAAAGAGTAATTTTTTTTACGGTGAGGCGGATCTATATACAATATTTAGGGTCCATGGACCCCATAAAATATACTACCTACATTTTATTTGTAAATAAATTATGACAAAAGAGTAATTTTTTTTTACCGTGAGGCGGATCTATATGCAATATATAGGGTCCATGGACCCCATAAAATATACAACGGTTGTAATGTATGTCACCTGGTACAACCTTAATACAACGGTTGTATTATAAAATTTTCACCAGGACCATAGTAAAATTTGTGAAATAAATGTATTTATCCGCCGTCTAGAACAAAACCATATTATGGTAATTAATGCTTTGAAAGTTTATGTGATTACATTCTTACACTAAGTTAATCTTCAAATTCTACGTAATAAAGTGATGGTTTAACAAGATTTGTAACCTTAATAAATTTGTAGTTTGTATTAAGTTGAATTTCATACAGATAACGTTCAATCTTAAGTTGACTTTGCGTGGGTTTGTTTAACTAGTTTATTATTGCTCAATGTCAACCTCAATCTCCACATAATTAGCTGATAATTCACGTTGGTATCAAAATAAAATAGTGGCATTAATACAATGCATAAATTCATCCGGCTAAGAAATAATAGTCAGATTCTAATTTCTTAGGTGAATCCGGCTGCCCGATGTTGTCCTAACGAGTGAAACAACATGCATTGAAAATTGTAGCACGGGTATCGGGAAGGTGTCAGAAAAAAATGGCAAATAATAGCAAAGTATAGCAACATGCGGGAAACAACGCGAGGCATAACAAAGCATAACAAATATCTAACTTGCAGTGTATTAAGGTGAAGCCTTATATTGTTCATTTATATTGGAAAGTCATTTATTGTGGCGTTCCATTCTCGAATACGGAGTTATTATTCGGAATTGAACGCATATAACTTAAATTTAATAAACTTATATGCGTAAGTCTCTAAAACTAACATCAAAGTTAATAAGCAGAAATATAAAACGACTTGAGATTTACATAATAACATGAAGGGTAAAATAGGAAATCCAATGTTGATTCCATTACAACATTGAATCAAAAGATTTCAACGATAATCTAGCAACAGAGATTAATAGACTAAGCTATTACAAACTTCTTTCAAAACTCAGAAGGTCAACAAGTCTAACTATTACAAAAGATAAATATTTAAAGCTCTTCATCAACACGACAAGGTCGTTTGTCATTGAAAACATACTCCTCAACGGAACCTGCATCACCTTTTCGGGAGGGAAACAACATAATAAAATGGTAAGTATAATCGTACTTAGTAAATGGTAGAAGTACTGAAACTACACATGCTATATAACACAGAACATCAACAATAATTATATCACACATGTTCAAGTATCTCACATCACTCTACTAATCTCACTAGTAAACACAAACAAGAGAGACATTTGTTACATATTAATCCGAGGACATGTTGCAAGATGAAGATTTCACCATGACACAAAATTAACACCTCTTATGGCACGGTATCTAAACATGTGGTATATTACAATAGTCTGATTGGTATCTAACCATGTGGATGTGTAATAGTTCCATGTTGCGAAACAAGAATGTGCCTCACCAAGGACTAACATGTTTTAGCTTTAAGAATGATCAAGTATGTATTTAAGTGTTTAATCTAACCGCTTAGGTTTCTTGCACATAAAAAGGCTTCATATAGACCACTAGCCCTTAGACCAACTCTACATTACACTACTTGGCACATTGCATAGAAATATTAGGTTCTAACTCAATATCCACGAGGCTAAGGAATAAGGTTTCCAATGATCCCAAATCTCACCCCGCTAAGGGTTTCCACAATGTGTTGAACCAATCCCACTAGAAACCAAACACTAACTTCGCACATAACAAGTAAGACATTGATCATCAAATCAACGTCACGTAAGGCCAAATGAAATGTGCTCCAATGCTCCCGTGGGACACGGTGTGGAGCCAAAGTCATTAGAACACATATTTCTCATTTTACAACATTTCACATAAGGATCTACACTAATGCATGCTCAAAAGGATGAACAAAACATGATTCTGCACTACTGGGGGTTTTGGCGCCCGCCAACTGTTCACATGAGCTTCATGTTCAGTTCTGGCAACATCGGCACGCGTTGAAACGTTTGGCGCCCATGAAAAGTTCAAGGCTGCATCATGATCGGTTCTGTCTACTTTGGCGCGCTAAACTTAACATGAGCATCATGTTCAACTCTGTTTCATTTTGGCACGCGCTAAAAGGTCCTAGCACGAGCTAAGAAGCTTAAACAACAATCTGCAAGTATCTGATGTGGTCTTGCGAGCGTTAAAAGGTTTTGGCGCGCGCCAAACGTTGGGAATTTTCATGTTTGATGTTCAAACCAATGCGCTTTCTGATTACAACAACCAAATCTAACATTTCTACAGTTCATGGGCAGGATTGAAGGTAACTAAGAACACAAGATTCGGTTGAACACCCCTTTACTTCAATTTCTTGAAGCATAGTTGAACCCAAACAAGAATCTCCAAGAACACTTACAAATCTAAACACTTACTTTGAATCTTTAACCTAAAACGTAGACTTAAGGTTATTACAGCATCTACACGGATCAAAACCAAGAAAAAGATGAAGAAACATTCTAGATAAAAAAACAGGTTTTGAAGATTCTTACTTGAACAAAGAAATTATATGTTATGACAGGATAGAGAGAATCCAGATGCAATAAGATAAACATAGAAGCAATCTAACATAAACAATCACACTGAGGAACATAAACAAGAAGAACACAAGATATAACGTGGTTTCCGGCGTTGTGCCGACTACTCCACGGACAGAAAGAGTTATTTTATTATGCACTGAATTTCAGACAGATTACACACATTAAAATGATACATACATTTGGTATTTATAGGCACATATCCCAAAACCCTAACCGCCAAGAATCTTTGTTGGATTTCCATAAATGCCCCAGATGTTGGATCACTCTGCTGATCCTACTTAGCTGATCATTGCCCAGATGTAGAAATCAGCTGCACCCAAAACCTTAGCAGACCCTCAACAGGATGCTAACACCAGAAGAAACCCAGCAGACTTCCCAGCTGACTTTCACAGACCTGGATACACTTCTCAGCAGACCATCACTCTGCTGACTTCAAGACTAGTTCCACCAGATGTAGAGTTTAAGTCACTTTACTGACAAATCTCCACCTTGACTTGAACTCTCATTCACAGTCAACCAGATTGCATAAACATATGTACTTGTACCAGATGCATTCATCAATGCCTGATGTACTTGTACTGCATTACTCCACAGAATCCACTCAGCTGACCTGCCCTCAGCTGAGTTTCTAGATTTCCAAATTATAAGCTTTGAACATTCAGCAAGTCCAGACACAACCAAAACTTGCTCTGCTGAACTGGTTTAGTGAACATATCAGCAGGGTTCTCCTTGGTGCTGATCCTTTTCACTACAACCCTCTTCTCATTCATTAGAAAATTATACCTCACATCAATATGCTTGGTTCTCTCATGATGAATCTATACTAAGCTAGACAAATTGCACTCAAACTGTCCCAATAAATCTCTGCTTGATCCTGGTGTAGCCCAAATCACTGACTAGCCCTTTCAACCAGATACCCTATTGGTTGCTTCAGTAAGAGCCATATATTCTGCTTTAGTAGTTGATAAAGCCATTACTACATGAAGATTTGCTTTCCAACTGACAACTGAATTCCTTAATGTGAAAACATAACCAGTCATTGATTTTTTACTATCCACATCACCTGCATAATCAGCAACACAGTACCCTGTGACCCGACCTTGAGTATCACCTCTGTTGGTCCCTTGGAAAGGCTAACACAAGTTTAGAGGGGGGGGGGAGGTGAATAAACTTGTCCCTAAAACTGGATTTAAAACAAATTAAGGTTCAGTTAAACTTGTGTGGAGTTAAGCTGACTAAGCTGAGTTTAAGTCAAACTGACTTAAGCTTAAAACCGAGTCAACCGGCAGCGGATTAAGTTCTAGCCTTTTTCTTGATCTTGTTATTCTCTGTGAAAACTGAGTGTAGTAAACTGAATTCCGATGAATGTCAGTTTGTGAACTGTGAGGTGTATAACAATCAATTATCAAAGTGCTGTAAATAAATGCTGAATAAATAAGTAAGTGCGTAAAGTAAATAAGGCAAGTATTATAGAGGTTCCAAGTGGTGTAATCCTGTACGTCCTCTCTTCCCCTGTGGTGCGGAGGAAAATTCCACTAGAACTTCTTGAGGTGAACTGTTACAAAAAGTCCTAAACAATAGTCCTTGGCTAATCCCTAGCGTCACTATCAAAACACTTGTAGAACAGTAGAATTGCTTGTTCTTCAATTGCTTGAACACTGATCCTTGGAGGGTTGAATTGCCTCTTCACCAGCTACCACCACAAACACAAGCCTACCCGATCGCTTGTCACAATCGTCCTTGGCGAAACCATCCCGATTTGCTTCACAGTCTAAAACCTTTGATGTAGAATCAAAGTTGGGCTGAGAATCAATAAATTGATTCTTGTATGTGGTTCTTCAAAGTGTTTGATTCTTGATAAAGTCTGTGTAGCTTGAACACTTGAAGAATTTCTAGATATGATCTTGTTATAGCGCAGAGATGATAGTAATTCGAATAAAACGACTAATGCACAAAATTGCTTGATGATTCTTGTTAATTCGTTATTTTTATCCTTGGTGCAAAGTCTTCTATTTATAGTGTGAGGTCCAACGTTCATCTGGCTTCAATTCGAATTGTATCAACGTCTCTCTTGTAACGGCTATATTTTCTGACCGTTCTGCCGTGTCAGTAACTCATCCAATGAAATTGCTTCCTTTATAACGTTCGACTGTACGATCAGTTTGTTGGATGGCTGACTTATAAAACTGAGTTTCCTTATCAGTTTTATACTGAGTTTATTGTTTGTCAGTTTCCTAACTGACTTGGAGCGTTAACTGAGATTTTACTCTTCTTCAAATATCAGTACTCCAGTTTTCATCTGATTATAATTGACTTAATCAGAGTACACCATGACTCATTATCATCTAAGAATTCATTGTCCTTATGATTCTTAGGTCTTCATACAAGATCCATAAAGTCAGTTCAGGTCACCACAATCTTGCCTGAAGTCTAACTTTATAGTCTCGACTTGTAATCTTCATAACTGAGTTTGAACCCACAGTTCTTCTATCTTCAATAACGGAGTCTGTGTCCCTCAGTTCTTCAGTCTTCTATATAAGCCAACTGAGTCTGTGTCCCTCAACAAACTTATTTTGTTCAGTTTGATGCTGGTGTATTCTGAGTCAGTTTCTGTCTTAGTGATTTCTAGTTTTCTAGATGACTTCCAGTTTTTCAGTTTTACGACACACTAATTATTACAGTGCTTGTCTGATGTAACTTATACAAATATCAGACTCTAATAAAACCTATACATTCAGTTCTAGACATCTTTTACTCTTTCACTATAACAAATTTAGCCTTCATCAATAACATCTTTTAGCCTTTCATCAAAACATAAATTTTAGGGAGAATTGGCTATATAGCCTTTTTTCAACAAATTCTTGGTTTGTGTTTTTTTCCGTTTTTTTGACCGCGATTTTCTCATCACAAATGTGCACGATCTTAAGAAATCCCCTTAAGTTAAGATAATACTTTAAACAAATATGATGAATTATCATCAAAACATAAATTTTATTTCCAACAACCTCCATAAATGAGACCAACATCAGTTGTACCCCTAAAGTACCTGAACATTCTTTTCACAGTTTTCCAGTGTTCCTTTCTAGGTTGAGCCATGAACTTGCTGACAACACTAACTGCCTGAGCCAAATCAGGCATAGTGCACACCATGGCATACATCAGACTGCCAACTGCACTAGCATAGGGAACTTTTGACATATACTCCTTCTCCTCTACTGAATGTGAAGCATAAACAGACAAATGAACATTAGATGTCATATGAGTATCTATTGGTTTTGCAGCAGACATGCCAAACCTGGCCAATATCTCAAGTATATAACCCTGCTGAGACAAGAATAACTTCTTTTGAATCCTATTTCTCCGGATCTCCATCCCCAAAATCTTTTTGGCTGGACCCAAATATTTCATTTCAAACTCAGGATAGGGAAGGTTCTTCAGATTTTGAATATAACACTTCTTTTCAGCAGCTATCAACATATCATCCACATACCGGACAAGATAGATATGTGATCCATCTCTCAGCTGACTGTGATACACAAAACAGTCATAAGGAGTTCTGTTATAAACACTCATATGGATTTCTAATACACAAAACAATCTTCAAATCTGCATCCGCATCTTGAATCGATCTTTACACGAACCACGAGCCACGAGCTTTGAAGGAGAGAAGGGGCGGATCCAAATTTTTTTTTCAGCGGTTTTTTTATTAAAAAAAAATATCCGACCTTACCAAAAAAAAGGACTACCGCCGGCCCCTTCACTCTCAATTTTCTTGGGATTCATCATCTTCATCTTCAAGATCTTCATGTCTTGAACCCGGATTGATTACATAAAATTTACAAACTTTGTGTAAATAAAAATTGCATAAAATTTAAATTACAATTCCTATGCTTAATCGATACTAATCGAAAAAATTACAATAGATCTAACAGAAAACAAGTGCCAACCCCAATCCATCTCTTCAACCACAACAACCAATCACACCAAAAATTATACACGCATGAAATAAAAATTTCTATATGCAATTCCACTCATTTTAAATCGTTTATCTATGAATATAATTCATAAATCGTGGAACCTGAATCCGATACCACATGAAGGATGTAGTTTCTTTGCGCAGCAGATGGATCACGATTTACAAATTACAATACATAAATAAAGGATCTAAATTCCTACAAGGGGGTTTAGTATGTCTTACCAATAGCAGGAAGAGAAGCCAAGATCTTCCAATGTGTTCTCCAAACGGTGGTTGGTGGACACCAATTCTTGGTACTAGAACCTCCTTGATATGCTTCCAAGAAAAAACTACAAGTTTTTCTTCAACCAGAAACCCAAGACAAGTAACAAGTTTTTCTCTCTATTTTTGTGTGTGTATGTCGAAAAAAATCTTATCCTCATATGTCTTGGAAGAATCCTCTTTATATAAGGGTAAATCCTTGTCCTCCAAGTTTCTAATTAATTAAATAAATAATTAAAAAGAAATCATAATAAAAGATAATTCCATTTATAAAATATTATGATTAATCAATCAATCAATTACAAATCAATTATCTTTTATTAATATTTAACTAGTAAATAATTAATCACACAAGAAAATCAATTCTTGCAATTTATGACATGGGAGGCGCCACACCTAGGGTTTTAGGCCCATAGAAAATGTCTTTTCTGTGTATTATAATATTTAGCCCAACTAAATAATATTTTGCATATCAATTAATTGGCCCAGCCAATTAATTATCACTGAGGCCCAATAACAAGAAAATACCCGAATTACATGAGCCACATTGGGGACCATGGACCTATAACTATTAGCTCCAATAATTAAGTAAAATATTCATCGAACATAATATTCATACTTAAATTATTAATTCCGGGATTACGCCACCATAAACCCGAAACTGAACTCTACCAATTATAGATATATACTTACACTCAACCCTATGAGTAAATAAGCGTCCACTGATATAATCACTACATACGGACTAACCCTCCATAGACTGTCCATTCTGAGTGGGAAGTCTCCGTGAACCCGGCTCGGAATATCTTATCCTTATTTACCATTAACCCCCTAGTGATCAATTAGTTCACATATCTGACTAGTAGCTAATTAGTCAAATATGAACTGGGCCCATCGATCATTTTCTTAGGGCTAACAAATAAGGGGACTGTCTCTGTACTTCCCGCAGAACGAAAGGATTCCATGTCTGTGAAAAACAGAACTACTCACTCATCAGGGAATAGTGCCAACGAGAAGTGACTTGGATCACATATCCACGTCAAACACTGCCCCGAGACAAACGGCATCTTATGATCACCTCAGGATTAATGTCAATCCATATATGATCATCTAATGATTTAATAAGATTTCCTGATTACGGAATTATGTCAAGAAATACAGATTAAATCGGTCCAGTCCTATATGAATGCCATCATATATAAATGCCCCACTTAGGTACCTTCTATCGACAGTCCGGATAAGACTATCACACCCTAAGGTGTTTTGGGCGCATTATTGGTGTTTTAATCATGAGACCATAAACTCTGATTAAGTTCACCACGGACTAGCAGTTGAAGTATATCACCACTAACTCAATCCTCACGTGCATGCCATACACGGAGTTAAGTGGTTACATACTGATATACTTAGGGTTTGCAGTAGTGTATACTTTATAAGCACATAGCAAATAATAAGATGAATAATAAAATCTGTCATAAAAAACAATTACATAAATTGCCTTTCGGCACTACATCTAACAATCTCCCACTTGCACGATTGACAAGTAATAATTGTTTTAGAGCTTACCCTATCTTTATTACAGGAAAAACTACATCTCCCACTTGCTCTAAAGCAAATGAATCATGTCCCTAATACCCATGTTTTCCATGTGCCTCGAAAATTCTTCTATGGAAAGCGTCTTTGTGAAAGGATCATCAAGGTTGTCGGTTGATGGGATTTTCGTGACGGAAATGTCTCATTGTTGAGCAATCTCTCTGATCATATGGTATTTTCTCTCTATATGCTTTGACTTCTGGTGACTCCGGAGTTCTTTGGAATTCGACATGGCCCCATTGTTGTCACAGTAGAGACGTATCGGATGTTCTGGATTTGGGATTACTCCTAAATCTCCAAGGAACTTCTTGAGCCATACCGCTTCCTTAGCTGCCTCAGAGGCCGCTATGTATTCGGCTTCAATAGTCGAGTCGGCTGTGCTGGACTGCTTAATGCTCCTCCAGACTACAGCTCCGTCTCCCAGAGTAAACACTGAGCCTGATGTCGATTTACGATCATCCTTATCTGACTGGAAGTCAAAATCAGTGTACCCTGCTATATCCAGGTTCGCACCCGAATATACAAGCATATAATTCCTCGTTCTCTTAAGATACTTGAGGAGATTCTTCACTGCTGTCCAGTGCTCCAAGCCTGGATTTGACTGAAAATGGCTGACCAAGCCCACGCCGTAGCAGATGTCTGGTCTAGTACACATCATAGCGTACATCAGACTACCAACAACCGAAGCATATGGTACTCATCCCATACTCTCTATTTCCTCAGGTGTCTGAGGACACTATTTCTTAGAGAGTTTGAATGCGGTGACGGGTTGGTAGGAAACCCTTCTTTGCATTCATCATGCTATAACGCAACAACATCTTATCTATGTAAGATGCCTGGGATAGTACCAACATCATGTTCTTCCGATCCCGTATAACTTGGATCCCTAATACATAACTCACCTCTCCCAAATCTTTCATTTGGAACTACGTGGCTAACTAATTCTTCACATCTGACAACATCCCCTTATTGGGTCCAAATAGCAGAATGTCGTCAACATACAACACTAAGAACGCCACCTGATCTTTGACGACCTTCTTGTATACACAAGGCTCATCAAAGTTTTGTTCAAAACCATACGACTTGATGGTTTCATCACATCTATGATTCCAAGACCGAGAAGCTTGCTTCAACCCATAAATGGACTTGAGCAACTTGCACACTTTATGCTTTTGGCCTTTCTCGGTGAATCCTTCTGGTTACTGTATATATATATTTCCTCGTCAAGATAGCCATTAAGGAAGGTTTTCTTAACATCCATCTGCCAGATCTCATAATCTAGACTTGCGGCAATCGAAAGGAGGATCCGAATGGACTTCAGCATTGCCACAGGGGAGAAGGTCTCTTCGTAGTCGATTCCCTCTCTCTGTGTGTAGCCTTTGGCTACTAGCCGAGCTTTGAAGGTTTCAACCTTTCCATCCACTCCTCGCTTTCTTTTGTAGATCCATTTACTGCCTTTGGGTTTGACACCCTCAGGGCAATCTACAAGTTTCCAGACTGAGTTAGAGTACATAGACTCCATCTCCTGATTCATCACATCAACCCACATGTCCTTATCAGAATCATCCGTAGCCCCGCGGTAGGACACTGGATCATCCTCCACTCTATCAGAGACGGCGACATTCGCCTCTGGTTGCATACCGTACCGCACTGGTGCCCGAAACACTCTGGCAGTACGTCTGGGTGGTCTAAGACTGTCAGGGTCATCAGGTGTATCAGTGGTGTCGTTATCCGTGACACTAGGTGTCACCCGTGGTCTGACCTCGCCAGAAAGTAACTCTTCGAGTACAACTTTACTCTGAGGCTTGAAGTCCTTCATGTACTGATCCTCGAGAAAAGTGGCATTAGTCGAAACTATTACCTTCTGATCTTTCGGATCATAGAAGAAACCTCCTCGTGTCCTTTTGCATACCCTACAAACAGACATACTTTCGTACGTGCTTGCAATTTGCTAGTCTTGTCCTCCAGCGCATGTACAGGACACCCCCAAATACGGTAGTGTTGCAAACTAGGTTTACTCCCACTCCATAACTCAAAGGGCATTTTCTCGACAGACTTTGACGGCACCCCATTTAGAATGCGGACTGCTGTTTCTAGGGCATGTCCCCAAAAGGAAACCGGTAGTGACGCGTAGCTCATAATTGATCTGACCATGTCTATCAATGTCCTATTTCTCCGCTCAACAACTCCATTTTGCTGAGGCGTTCTAGGCGCAGAATGATGGGAACAGATCCCTTGTTCCAAAAGATAGTCAGTGAATTCAGTATCTATGTACTCACCTCCGCGATCGAGCAAAGGTATTTCAAAGACTTGTCTAGCAACCTTTCGGCTTCTGCCTGGAATTCCTTAAACTTACCAAAAGTTTCGGATTTCCTGTGCAGTTGATAAACATATCCGAATCTCGAGTAGTCGTCAATGAAAGTCACAAAATACTCAAATCCGCCTCTAGCCTGTACATTCATCGGACCACACGGATCTGAATGTACCAATTCTAGAGGTTCTTTGGCCCTATTACCCTTTGACGTGAAGGGACGCTTAGTCATTTTTCCCTCCAGGAAAGATTCGCAGACTGGCAGTGAGTCAACAGATAACTCACTTAAGGGACCGTCTTTGGCCAGAATTTTGATTCTTTCCGAGGAAATATGATCTAGCCTAAGGTGCCAAAGATATGTTTTATCTTTGTGAGAAACTTAATTTCTGCCTTTTAGCAGAACTTTGATGTGCTACTTTAAACATTTCAGTATTAAGCAGTTGAGTATCGGTTGGTTTAATGACATACAGTCCGTTTTCTAACATTGCAGAACACAAGTTACGTTCATTTCAGGAAATAACAATCTTATTATACTCAATAGATAAAGAATACAATTGTTCTTACAAAACAGACATAGAAATTAAATTTCTTCTAAAATGCGGAATATAAAAGACATAGTCCAATTTAAGGACTTTATTTCCAAACATTAAACAAACTACTCCCACTGCTTTCGCTGAAACTACTGCCCCGTTGCCAACTCTCATCTCATGAGCCCCGTCCTCTAGCTCCTCATACGAACTAAGGATCTACAAAGAAGAACAAACATGGTTAGTAGCTCCAGAATCCAGTATCCAAGTTGATACATCTTTAGCTGCACTGTAGGATTCCAAGACAAGTAAATTACCTGTCTTATCCTCGCGCCTTGTTTGCTGGCCCTTTCCTTCCTTCACCTCTTTGAGATATTTCGGGCAATGCTTGCGCCAATGCCCTACTTCTCCACAGTGAAAGCACTTACCCTTAGGTTTGGAAGGAATTGCCTTTTTCCCTTTCTTCTTCATGGACTTTGATTTCTGTTCTTTTGCAGGTTTGACCTTCGACTTTCCCTTTGTTCCAGAGGTTGACGATTTGGCCTCAGCCACATTGGCTTGGCCTTCTTTTCCTTCTCGGGTTCTACTGTTTGAGTAGACACCCTCGAACACTTGCAGCTCATTTATAAATCGTGTCAAGTCAAACTTAAGCTTGTTCATGACATAATTGGTCTTGAACTGGAGGAAATCAGGTGAGAGTGATTCAAGAATCATGCTCACTTGAGTCACTTCATCAAACTTAGAACCGTGAGTCTCGGCATCAGTAAAGTAATTAATCATGTTCATCACATGACCCGTCACCGACCGACCCTTCCTCATCTTCACGTTAACAGCCATCCTGACAGCTTCGTGTTGGGCTTGATCAGAAGGTGCACCAAACATGAAGGTAAGGCTTTGCATGATTTCTCTAGCAGTTGCAAAACCTTCACATTTGGTCCTAATGATTTCCGACATCGAGGCTAGCATGATGCCACGCGCCTTGTTATCGACTCAGTCCACTTCTGCCGATTTTCTTTGTCGGCTTTTGAGGACTGGGCGGTAAGTGCTGGAATGTTCGAGGTCAGAACATGTTGAACATTTTCGAAGACCGACACAACGTTTAAGTTACTTTTCCACTTAGCGAAATTGGTTCCGGTCAACTTATCATTCAACAGTAAAGAAATTTGCGATGACATGATGCTGTAAATAAATGACAGAAATTAAATTCAAATTATACACTACTAATAAATTTTAGGAACTATAAACTAAATGTATTGTCTATCCTACCGTTCCAAGGATCTAGTCTCACACCTCAGTGCCGCCTTAGGGTAGGTCATAGAGGTGACGACTAAATTGAGATCTTTCTCTTTCAATGATTAAAATGGAATCGAACATCCAATTTTTAAACCCCGATTACCTTTCTTTTTCATCCAAGATATTACCAAAAATACCCATAATGAGTGTGACCTACTATTTCAGATTTTTAGGTAGACCGCGAGTATGCCGCCTTAGGGTCGGTCAGTAACCCGCCGAGTACCCAAAATCCTATCCTTTCGGAGACCAAGCCTTGAATTTTGATAGCGGTGAAGGCCTTCCTTAGGGAGGCCGGTTCCAGGCCGGCACGAGGCATCACCATTCTCTCACGTTGCTTGTGTCAACAGTAGAGGCCGTGGGGTCGGCTGTCGCTTTCCCCGCTCCCACTCAATATTTTGAAAAAGTGGTGGGTTTACTGATTTTGTTTTTGGACTTGATGTATCTTTAAGGAACAATAAATCATGGGCCCGAATGGTGTCGGTTATGTGGGGTAGCCCACCCGACCTATTCGTTGGAACATATGTGGCCGTCGGAGGGATCCGTGCTAGGGGAGCTCCGTTGAGCCGTAGTTGCTCGTCGGATAACTCAGCCTTGCCGAACCCCGTGCAAACGCCACACGTTGAGGGTTAAGTCGATCGAGCCGTGGCTCAGTTGACCACTCAACCATGGTTTGACCATTTTCGAACCATATTAGCCCATAATTGTTCAATCCCTTAACCTCAAATTTTCACGTAGACACTACGGACAAAAACGCAATCTCGTCGAGGTTTCGGGATTTTTACTCCCTATGCTTTCGCAAGGTGGGATTCACCGAGAATCCATCACCTAACCATGACGATTGACAAAACCCGGAATCATCAGTTTCCCTAATTAGTTTCTAATTAATATCATACAATTAATTAAAACTAATCGCGTGTTGTATACATGCCTAACTAATTTCTCGAATTAATTTCTACATGTATATGCATATGGAGTGGAATTCATGATATGATGCATGTCATGGCAATTTTCCGGTTCTACACATATATCCTAAGCATGCATACTAGTGTGGAAAATAAATATCAAGATGGACCATTGGCACCTCTAGCATCTAACCTATTTTCTAGGAATTAAATAAATTAAATTACAATCTTCAAATCTTCATCCGCATCTTGAATCGATTTTTACACGAACCACGAGCTACGTGTTTCGAAGGAGAGAAGGGGCGGATCCAATTTTTTTTTAATATATAAACTTATATATAACTGTCAAAAAAAAATTTCAGCCGTTTTTTTTTATTAAAAAAAATATCCGACCTTACAAAAAAAAGAGGATCACCGCCGGCCCCTTCTCTCCCAATATTCTTGGGATTCATCATCTTCATCTTCAAGATCTTCATGTCTTGAACCCGGATCGATTACATAAAATTTACAAACTTTGCGGAAATAAAAATTGCATAAAATTTAAATTACAATTCCTATGCTTAATCGATACTAATCGAAAAAACTACAATAGATCTAACGATAAACAAGTGCCAACCCCAATCCATCTCTTCAACCACAACAACCAATCACACCAAAAATTATACACGCATGAAATAAAAATTTCTACATGCAATTCCACTCCTTTTAAATCGTTTATCTATGAATATAATTCATAAATCATAAAACCTGGCTCCGATACCACATAAAGGATGTAGTTTCTTTGCGCAGCGGATGGATCACGATTTACAAATTATAATACATAAATAAAGGATCTAAATTCCTACAAGGGGGTTTAGTATGTCTTATCAATAGCAGGAAGAGAAGTCAAGATCTTTCAATGTGTTCTCCAAACGGTGGTTGGTGGACACCAATTCTTGGTACTAGAACCTCCGTGATATGCTTCCAAGAAAAAACTACAAGTTTTTCTTCAACCAGAAACCCAAGACAAGAAACAAGTTTTTCTCTCTATTTTTGTGTGTGTATGTCGAAAAGATATTCTCCTCATATGTCTTGGAAGAACTCTCTTTATATAAGAGAGTAAATCCTTGGCCTCCAAGTTTCTAATTAATTAAATAAATAATTACAAAGAAATCACAATAAAAGATAATTCCATTTATAAAAGATTATGATTAATCAATCAATCAATTACAAATCAATTATCTTTTATTAATATTTAACTAGTAAATAATTAATCACACAATAAAATCAATTCTTGCACTTTATGACATGGGAGGCGCCACACCTAATGTTTTAGGCCCACATAAAATGTCTTTTCTGTGTATTTTATTATTTAGCCCAACTAAATATTATTTCGCATATCAATTAATTGGCCCAGCTAATTAATTATCACTGAGGCCCAATAACAAGAAAATACCCGAATTACATGAGCCACATTGGGGACCATGGACCTATAACCAGTAGCTTCAATAATTGAGTAAAATATTCATCGAACAAAATATTCATACTTAAATTATTAATTCCGGGATTACGCCACCAAAAACCCAAAACTGAACTCTACCAATTATAGATATATACTTACACTCAACCCTATTAGTAAATAAGCGTCCACTGATATAATCACTACATACGGACTAACCCTCCATAGACTGTCCATTCAGAGTGGGAAGTCTCTGTGAACCTGACTCATAATATCTTATCATTATTTATCATTAACCCCCTAGTGATCATTTAGTTCACATATCTGATTAGTAGCTAACTAGTCTATTATGAACTGGGCCCATTGATCATTTTCTTAGGGCTAACAAATAAGGAGACTGTATCTCTACTTCCCGCAGGAAGGAATGGATTCCATGTCTGTGAAAAACAGAACTACTCACTCATCAGGGAATAGTGCCAACGAGAAGTGACTTGGATCACATATCAAAGTGATCCATAACTAACACATCAAACACTGCCTCGAGACAAGCAGCATCCTATGTGGTCACCTCAGGATTAAGGTCAATCCATATACGATCATCTAATGATTTAATAAGATTTCCTGATTACGGAATTATATCAAGAAATACAGATTAAATCGGTCCAGTCCTATATGAATTCCATGATATATAAATGCCCCACTTAGGTACCTTCTTCCAACAGTCCGGATAAGACTATCACACCCTAAGGTGTTATTATTGGTGTTTTAATCATGAGACCCTAAACTCTGATTAAGTTCACCACGGACTAACAGTTCAAGTATATCACCACTAACTCAATCCTCACGTGCATGCCATACACTCGAGTTAAGTGGTTACATACTGATATACTTAGGGTTTGCAGTAGTGTATTCTTTATAAGCACATAGCACATAATAAGATGAATAATAAAATCTTTCATAAAAAACAATTACATAAATTGTCTTTCGTGCACTACATCTAACATCCATTTCATCTCCCATGACAGCACGCCATTGAGATGCTTCAGAACATGTCACTACTTCCATGTAAGTAGAAGGTTCAAAACCATCCACTTCTTCTACAACTTGAAGTGCATAGCCAACCATATCATCAAAACCATACCTCTTGGGAGGTATCCCAACATTTGATCTTCTAGCCCTTCTGACGGCTATACTCTGCTGACCAATGTTCCCTGTTTGATGCTCTACTGATCCTTGTTCAGTAGACTGGCTTGGATCAGATTTTGGTTCAGCAACCAGATCAGATAAGTGCTGATTTGGATCAGCTGATTATTGCAAATCTTCTAACTCCACTTGAAGCTGCACTTGTTTCCCGACCTCTCAGATTCAGCACTGGTTTCAGATTCAGCAGACGTCCCCACTGATGAGTTTATCATAGAATTTTCATCAAAGACCACATGTCTGCTGAGTATGACCCTGGACACTGCTGATGACCAAATTCTATAACCCTTAACTCCATCACCATACACCACAAACACTCCTTTCTTGGCCTTTGGTTCCAGCTTCCCTTCATTCGTATGATAGTAAACTGTGCTTCTAAAAACCCTTAGAACTGGGTAGTCAGCAGGCTTGCCTGACCACATCTCGAAATAGTGTCTTGAGATTGATCCCCGTGTGAGGACTCCTGTTGATTGAGTAGCATGCTGTGGTTACCGCCTCTGCCTAAAATCTCCTTTATAAATCAGCATTAAAGAGCATACATCTTGCCCTCTCCAGAAGAGTTTGATTCTTCCTTTAAACTATACCATTCTGCTGAGGTGTATTTCTGACTGTATGATGTCTGGAAATACCCTCATCCTTACATAATGTATCCAACTCTGACCAGCGTAATTCCAAACCATTATCTGTTCTGAGGCTTTTGATTTTCTTGCCTGACTGATTTTCCACTAGAGCCTTCCACTGCTTGAAACTGTTGAATGCCTCACTTTTGTGTTTCATCATCACCACCCATGTCATTCTTGAATAGTCATCCATGAATGACATAAAGTATCTGTGAAGACCCAATGATTCCACCTTTGATGGACCACATCAATCATAATGAATATAATCAAGTGATGCCTTTGTACTATGTATGCCTGTTGAGAACTTTCTTCTATGTAGCCTCCAAAACACACAGTGCTCACAAAAGTCCAGATTCTTGACCTTGTATCCCCCAAGAAAACCTGCTGAAGAAAGGACTTTCATTCCTTTTTCACCCATGTGACCAAGTCTCATGTTCCACAACTGAGTCTGCTGTGGCTGATGAACTACTGAGGATGCCACAGCAGCAGAGCCAGATACAGTAGAGCCTTATAATATATACAAGGTTCCCTTCTTGATACCTTTGAGGACCACAGCTGAATCTTTGTAGACATTCAGCTCTCCACATTCTCCTTTGAAATTGAACCTCTTTCGGTCCAGTAGACTAAGAGATACCAAATTCTTGGTCATCTGTGGAACATGTCTAACATCTTTCTGTGTGCAGAATCTACCACCCTCTGTCCTCAACCTGACTGATCTAATTCCCACTATCTTGCAGACCGTGCTGTTTGCCATAGAAATATGACCACAATCTATCTACTCATAAGTAGAAAACCACTCCCTGTGGGGACAAATATGATGTGATGCTCCATAATCTAAGATCCAAACATCAACATGATGTGTTGAATCCCCAGCAACTCGAACCAGATCCTCATCAAAATGCTCAGCAGCCACAGCTGCTGTGCCAGAATTGCTCTCATGCTGCCTTTTCTTCTTTGGACAATTTGACTTCCAATGCCCCTGCTCTTTACAGTAATTACAAACATCTGTGGACTTAGGACCTTTGGAACTACCCTTCTTGGATTTCTTCTTCTGTCCATGCCCTTTCCCACTGCTACTGACTACTAGTCCAGCAGCCTGACTATCTATCCATGTTTCCTTGTGCCTCAGCTCCCTCGCATGCAAGGCTGCTCTCACATCCTCTAAAGCCACCGCATCTTTCCCAACTATGAAGGACTGCACAAAGTTTTCTTATGAACTTGGTAATGACACCAACAGGATCAGGGCTGCATGCTCATCTTCAATTTTAACATCAATATTACTGGTATCAAGTAATATTGTGTTCAGCTGATCCATATGTTCCCTCAGCAGACCTCCTTCATGCATCCTCAGACTAAACAGTCTCTGCTTCAACATCAACTTGTTGGTTAATGACTTAGTTATGTACCCTTTCAAGCTTTGCCCACAACTTGGCAGTTGTGTCTTCCTCATCAACTTCAGTGATAACATCATCAAGAAAGCACAAAATGATGGTTGAATGTGCTCTTTCTTCCATACTGGCAGAATCTGCTGAACTGACATCTCCTTTACCAAATAAAGGAATCCATAATCCTAGTTGTTTTAACAAGGCCCACATTTTGATTTGCCACAAACTAAAACTATTTCTTCCTATAAATTTGTCGATTTTTACGTTAACTACACACATCTTTCTTGCCAAAGATCACAACTTTTATCATAGTGTCCTAGCACCGGTGAAGGGTTTGGTGAAGATAAAGGTTGTCCGTACATATGATTCTCTCAAAAACCAATGCTCTGACACCAGTTTGTTATAACAGGATAGAGAGAATCCCAAAGCAATAAGATAAACACCAAAGCAATCTAACATAAACAATCACATAGAGGAAAAGAAACAAGAAGAACACAAGATTTAACGTGGTTTTTGGTGTTTTGCCGACTACTCCACGGACAGAAGAATTATTTTATTATGCACTGAATTTCAGATGGATTACACATATTACAATGATCAATACAGTTGGTATTTATAGGCACAGATCCCTAAACCCTAAACACCAAGAATCTTTGTCGGATTGCCATAAATGCCCCAGATGTTGGATCAATCTACTGATCCCACTCTGCTGATCATTGCCCATATGTAGAACACAGTTGCACCCAAAACCTCAACAGACCCTCAGCAGGCTGCTAACACCAGAAAAAACCCAGCAGGATTTCACAGACTCGGATACACTTCTCAACAGACCATCACTCTGCTGACTTCCAGACTAGTTCCACCAGATGTAGAATTTAAGTCACTTTGCTGACATTATATCATCTCGTTGCCCTTTTCATTGTGATCGCTTTGGTGTGACTTATCTGAAAAACCAACGGATTGATTGTGAGAAAAAGATGAATCTTCTTCTTCGTCTTCTCTTTTCTCTGCTCTCTTTCTTCCCTCTCTTTCCTAAGCT
Source organism: Gentiana straminea (assembly GCA_036785695.1). NCBI lineage: Eukaryota > Viridiplantae > Streptophyta > Magnoliopsida > Gentianales > Gentianaceae > Gentiana > Gentiana straminea. The sequence continues at coordinate 5,087,893 of JAVUPR010000048.1, read as the reverse complement.
CCAACTTGAAACAAAAGAAGAATGTGGCTAGGGTCTTTTGGAGAAAAAAACCCTTTTGAAGGGTTGAATAGTCAACTTTAGCGCGATTTATGGATAGGCTCCGATGTATGTCATCGAGAGTTAATGATATCATTAAATACTCCATACAGAGTAGTTGATGATGGGCTTTTCAATCACTCGAATCAGATGTCGGGTGAATGAGAAATTAATGGCTAAAGTTGGTAGAAAATATGTAGGAGATGGGATTTGAAGGGGAAAAGTTTGATGATGTGTTTCGACCAATCATATTTGAGCATTGGCTCCTCATCTCCACTATATAAAGAACCCATGGATGAAAGTTGAAGCATCAAATATTCTCTTGTGTCTTTCCACCACAAAGAGTCGGTCATATAGATCTAGATATTGAGTCGAAGAGAAGTCGGTGCACTATGTAAGTTCGCCGCGGCTCGGAAAGTTTTTGAAGTGCCTTTAAATCCGAGACGAAAGCCGTTGTATCTTGGGAGCCGTTGCTTTTTGAAGTGCTTTAAATCCGTGATGAAAGCACGTTGTACACCGGAGACAGCGCTTTGTCTTAAGGAGAGAGAGTAACTACTCTCCTTGGTTTGATTTCTAGTCCTTTGTTTTTTGCATCAAACTTTTATTGTTCATTGTCGAGTTAGATCCGTATGATAGTATAGATTGTGTTAGATCTGTTAGATTATATGACTATTTCTATTCACATTATTTATTATCTAATTTAATAATCCGTAATTAGTTCAAATTACGGATCTTTAAATCACTCCACACACGACACCTTCCCATCTAATTTAAACTTGTGACATGTCTGATTCGCATGAAAGTAGATATAATATGCTTACCGGTTAATTGATATATACCTGCCAGCCCGCTCATCATTTAAGGGATCAACTTTTATCAAATTCTTTTGTTTTTCGCCGTACTAGGTTAATCCCTTGCCGTGTCTCTATTTGCTTTGCAATGAAGGGTTTAAAATATTGAAACTGTCTGTGGCGTTTTAGTATAATGACAGTGAAACTGTCTGTTGAGCACAAAGTGATGCTCCGTATATAGCCATTGAGATTGGCTTTAAGATTTGCTTACATGCTTGAGTAATCTTGCTTGTGACACTATGACTAGGACCTGCAAATTTCAAATCCGTTCGTCCAGTGATGAACATGAATTGTTACCAAATTTGAAATTTGATCATAATCCCAAGTGTCTAGTATGTGTTGAAGCCATGTTGGCTAACTCACCGGTTGACCGGTAGAAATGAACACTGGACCTCTAGATTCGTGCAACCTAGAGGTGATAAAAGTATTATGTTACTTTTAATGACTATAGCACCAAATATTGTGATGTTGATATGTTGAAAAGCAAAGATAAGGCTCATGATGCCTTGAGGGTTGTCAGAATGAATGTGAGAATAAACATAGCGAACGGATGAGATGTATCCGTAGGGATTGTGATGGTGGATATGATGTATTGTTTTATGAGTCTTGCTAAGGGCCCGTCATCATTCATCAAACAACTACACCATACACACCTCAGTCAGGTGGTATTGCTACGTGCAAGAACCAAACTCTTGAGAAGTTGATGTATACTATGTTGATAAGTTTGGGTTTACCTCAGAACTTGTGGGGGGAATTTGATTGTTAGAAATAGTGACTTGACCTCTCGGCGGGGCAAGTCGGCTAAGCAAGTCGGCGGGACAATGCCAGCAGGGTACTCTCAGCAGAGTAATATCAGCAGGGTATGTCAGCAGGGTATATCAGCAGGGTATATCAGCAGGGTATGTCAGCAGGGTATATCAGCAGGGTATATCAGCAGGGGCAATGTCAGCTGGGCAAATATCAGCAGGTTACGTCTGGTGGAGTCGGCGGACTTCACATACGGGGTATTTTAGTCAATCTACTGTATTTAGTTATGACGGCTAGGTCTAGGGTTTGGTGACTATAAATACACATACGTTGTAACCTAGAATATTAGCGAAAGGCGTTGCGAGAGGCATAAGCGACAATTGCGTATGCAATTGCGAGAATCTGTAATCTCCGGTGATAATAAAATCTCCTCGTTTACGCCGTGGTTTTTTATCTCTCTCAAGTTGAGAGGGGTTTTCCACGTTAAATCTGTGTTATTGTTTCTTGTGTAGTTTATTCTTTCTCGTTTATTCTTGATTATTGCAATCCGTTTGTATCCCGACGGTCTGTCATAACAAGTGGTATCGAGAGAAAGGTTATCATCGAGGAATGCGAGGTTACGTTTGGGAACCATCTGTTTGAACAAAATTTTATCTTCACCAAGACCTTCACCGGTGCTAGGATTTTGTGATAAAAGTTACGTTCTTTGGCGAGATCAAGATGTACGGGTTAAATGTAGAGATTGATAAATTCACGGGGAGGAACAATTTCAATCTGTGGCAAATCAAGATGCGTGCTCTATTGAAGAAACTAGGGCTCGGGCTCCATTGACAAAATCGATGGATGCGAGGAAACGCCGAGATGGCCGGTACGGAGGAGAAAGCACATTCAATGATTTTGTTGTGCTTGTCGATGATGTTATCAACGAAGTTCTTGAAGAGGATTCGACGACGGGCGTGGTGAAGCTTGAGAGTCGTATATGACAAAGTCGTTGACCAACAAGTTGCGATGAAGCAACATACGGTTCGATTTAAAGATGCATGAAGGGATGCCTCTCGGAGATCATCTGGACAAGGCCGAACACAATATTGCTTGATTTAAGGAGTATTGGTGTTAAGATCGAAGATGAGGATGCAGCTCTAATTTTGTTGGTATCACTGCCAGCATCATATGAGAATTTTGTGCAGTCTTTTATTGTTGGGAGAGACAAAGTGTCATTGGAGGATGTTAGGGCATCTCTCCATAATCAAGAGCTAAGGCATAATTCGGCGAGCACGGTACGGACAATCGGGCTCTTTGGTTTGGTTGCTAGTAGCGATTGCAAAGGGAATGCAAATGCGGTCGAATCGAATCTAGGGTGTTGACAAGCGGTGGAGCTTCGGTCCATACTCGGTGAGTCTGCGAACTCTGCGAGAATAGTCAACACTAATCTAGCACTTGGTTGTGCATCGAACTGAAGAATCAAGAGTTGAATGCGGTGGAACCAAAATGCGGGGTCGACGGGGTGAAAGTCTGGCGATCTAGTACCGGTGAGTGAAAGTCGGTGAGTAGAGTGGAATGTTCAAGTACGGAAGTACGCCGATAAAAGTCGGATGATTCCATACGTCGACGGGGTGGCATCTGCGAATCTGTTGAACATGTACGTGGTGGTTACGCATACGTATGCGGAAGTCTCGGCGAGTAAAGTACGCTTAGAATACGGTGAACATGTACGAGGTGGAGTTCTCGTACGGAGTTAAGTCTCATACGGAGAAGTCTAACCTAAATTCTGTTTTGTTCACATTTGGTCGGCTCAAAATCCGAATCGAATACGCAATCTGTTTGGTTGAAGTTGAATACGAAGAACTCGGTGAGTGTTCTCAGCGAGGTGATTACATCGAATCTAGTAATCACATCTTGTACGGTGATCAAGTACGAATCGTTGGTCACATATGTTCTCAACTCAATCAAGTACGAATACGGTAACGACGAGAGGATCTCATCCGAATACGGGAGGTTCTCATCCGAAGTTGGTTTCTCATACGGAGTTCACTCTCATACGGAGGAATCACATACGTAGGCTGTTAAGTACGAAGGAGGAATGCGGTACAAGTACATCGGCATTGAAGAATGCATACGGTACAAGTACATCGTTTATGAAATCGATTGACGTGAATGAGAGTTCAAGTCAAGGTGGAGATTGTTAGAAATAGTGACTTGACCTCTCGACGCGGGGCAAGTCGGCTAAGCAAGTCGACGGGACAATGCCGGCGGGGTACTCTCGGCGAGTAATATCGGCGGGGTATGTCGGCGGGGTATATCGACGGGGTATGTCGGCGGGGTATATCGGCGGGGTATGTCGGCGGGGTATATCGGCGGGGTATATCGGCGGGGGCAATGTCGGTGGGCAAATATCGGCGGGTTACGTACGGTGGAGTCGGCGGACTTCACATCCGGGGTATTTTAGTCAATCTACACGTATTTAGTTATGACGGCTAGGTCTAGGGTTTGGTGACTATAAATACACATACGTTGTAACCTAGAATATTAGCGAAGGCATTGCGAGGCATAAGCGACAATTGCGTATGCAATTGCGAGAATCTGTAATCTCCGGTGATAATAAAATCTCCTCGTTTACGCCGTGGTTTTTTATCTCTCTCAAGTTGAGAGGGTTTTCCACGTTAAATCTGTGTTATTGTTTCTTGTGTAGTTTATTCTTTCTCGTTTATTCTTGATTATTGCAATCCGTTTGTATCCCGACGGTCTGTCATAACAAACATGTCATCAACGAGTCTAAGAATGTGGTGTTCATTGCGGATATCTTTCCTTGTAAGGAAAGTGTTAAAGAAGAAGCAAGCATGAGTAAGCGGGCATATGAGTTTGAAAAAGAGAGTGATTCTCAAGAATTTGAAGAACCCCATCGTAGTAAGAGGGCTAAGACTTCCCAGTCTTTTAGTCCTGATTTTCTGACCTATATGGTAGAAAACGAACTAAGGACATATGCTGAGGCAATACTACTACATAGTTCTTTTCTGGAAAGAGTCTGGAAATAGTGAAATACAATCCATCATGCAAAACCACACTTGGAAGTGGTTGGTCTTACAACGGGAAATAAACAACTCGAGTGCAAGTGGATCTTCAAAAAGAAGTTATAGGTTGATGGATTTATTGTAAGGCGTTGTTGGTAGCCTAAGGGTATCGACAGAAAGAAGGCCTTGACTTCTTACTCACCTGTTACGAGAATTACTTATATAACGTATAGCTAGAGACTATAACCTGGAAATCCATCAAATGGATGTTTGTGGTGAGTTGAAGGAAGAGATGTACTTGGAATAACCCGAGGGGTTCGTAGTTCAAGGACAAGAGAGTAAGGTGTGTAGACTTATCAAGTCACCCCGTGGGCTCGAATAATAGCCAGTGCAATGGCATATCGAATTTGACAATGTTATGTTGTCAGGTGGATAGGACACAAATATGTCTACATTAAGAACACACCTTTTGTGATAGTATGTCTATGACATGCTAATAATGGGAAGTACTCATGAGGGTATCATGAATACGATAAAAAGATGTTGACAAGGAACTTCGATGTGAAGGACCTGGGAGTTGCGGATTTGGTACTAGGGAGTAAAATCTCTAGAATATTTGATGGGCTTGTGGTAACAAACTCATTATCATGAGTCTGTTTTAAAAAGACTTAATGTCTTTGATGAAAGTCTTGTGAGCACTCCACGTGACCTAAGTATGCACTTAGTCACTCCACACACGACACCTATCCCAACATGGTTGAGTATTGGGGTGTTGTAGAGAAATTAGAATTTCCCAAAATGCCCTTACTAACCCAACCTTTTTATCTTTTTAAAAAGAATGGAAAAGATTATTAATAATCCCTCCATTAAATCCTCGAAATGATACTTTTTACCCTTTCATGAAAAATACGGGGTATAACATCCATAATGCCCTACCGAGTGGAAAAGGACATGCATCACGCGGAATGGGTGACGCGGATTTACATGATCCACTGACAGTTATTACCTATATATATGTATATTTTACACAAAAAAATTATTCTACTTAAAAAAATAATTACGGACCTCCCCGAAAAATATTTCGAAAGAAAACTCTACATTTTACCTAAAAAAAATATTTTAGACACGGTGACCAATTGGCGTTGTTTATTGTGAAAATTTGTAAAAATACCACGGTGACCAATTGGCGTTGTTTATTTGAATGTTATATTCCCACTGTTATATTGAATAAGGTCCCTAATGGTCAATTATGGTTGTGTTGTCGTGTTGTAAGTTTTGATGATTTATTCAAAATTTATTTAGGAAGGAAGATTATGCTAGCACAATTATTATTTGTCTTATATGTGAAAATTTCGGAAATCAAGATGTGCATGGCTATTTAATGTGAAAGAGGTTTTGCATCCTCGAATATATACCGAAACTGAGCCTCAAGAATAAATGGAGGTGTTTTCTTTGCATCTTTTCCCCATCAATCCTCTTGACATCATCGCGTTAAATTCAATATTGACGCGATGTTTCTTGATAACACAGTAGCACTGGGGGGCTTGCAACGTGATAGTGGTGGAAGATTTTTGAATTCTTTCTTGTGAAATCTAGAAGGTTTTTATGACGTAGTTAGCGGGGAAGCTTTGGTCACCGATCACGCGATATTCTTAGTCATATCTTGTGGGGGTATTTCAGAGTTGTTTTTTAAGGGGACTCTTTAACGGTCTTTTAGGAACTCGTTTCGGATTCAGAGGATTTGTCGTATTTATGGAACATCATTGAAGACTGCCAATATCTTTTAGCTTGTTGTGTGCACTATCAGCTTTCTTTTGTTAACGTACGGGAAATCTTCCCGCCCACTTGTTAGCTAAGTAAGAGTTGAAGCTAGTGATAGTGGGGTTCAACACCACTCTCAAATGTTTGTCTTGTTGCTTTTGCTGATTTAATTAACCTAATAAAATTGTCTTTTTTACTTTAAAAAAAGACTGGTTAAAAGAATTAGATTGGACAATATAAATAGCCCTTTTGAATTTGTGAACATATTATCTAGCATTGTGCAATGGACAAAAACCTTTTTATGGTTTTTGAAATTTATTATCTGTCCATGAAAAAGTGCCAACATTTAAGTTCAGTTTTTACCCAGATTAAAAAACACTAAGTGGTGTATTGGTCGTTTAAAATGACATTTTTTTATTGTACTATTTTTTTCTCGAAAACAAGAAAACATTTTTATGGACGAAGGTAGTATATTGGTAAGTGTTAGGAAAATGAACCCGGACCATTGCCAATTATCATTCATTGACAAAAGAGAATAAATATAATTATAACGTAGAGTTAAAAAAATGTTAAATAAAAGGTTTTATGACGCTAAATATCAATAGTCCAAACGCTGGGTTAAAGACAATAGACTTTATTTTTAAGGGATAAATTTCAGTCATTCATCTGATACAAAAGACTAAATAACTTATTTACATGAGAATCAAATGCCAACACCAAACTAATTGGGCGACGTGGGATTGAGTTTCACATCCTCAACAAACACTCCACCTTATAAACTTCACATTCTCCATAAACGTTAAAATCACCAATGCCAAGCAAGATTGTCTCTTGTAATGATCTCTGAACAAAAACATTTCTCTTGATAACCACTTCTCTGAATTTTTCTTATTCCCAAGCAAGACAATATTGAAGTCTCCATCTAATGTAGTTTTGTCAAGATGCCGATTTATCAAAACATAGACAATTTGGCTCGGAAACCAGTTTGTTAGGAAAACAAGCTCGAGTTATACCTCTTAACGACAATAACAAGAAATAACTAATGGAGAAAAAAATGAGACGAGACATCAAATTTAATGTGGTTCGATCACGTGACCTACATCCACGGGTATCATTATAGTGGAAAAGTATAAAACATATTTGAAACACAAATAACAATACATCAAACATTAGACTAAAAACAGTAAAGTTACACTAAAATGATACATATCACTTGATGAAGTTTATAGAATTATAAACTAAATAAAAATTGTGAAATTATTATTGATCAAGTGAAAGTTACAATGCACCTGACCGTGGGATATTTATAGCTTTATCCACCTCATGAATCAGTTAGAAGTAAGTTACAAACGGTTACAACAGACTATAACTGAATAACCGTTTTCTACATTACATCATACTACACTAATCAGTAGGCTGCTGGGACTTTCTGTTAGCAGGCTCTGTTAGCAGGCTGCTGAGGTCTTCATATTACCAGCTGATTGCACTCAGCATTCCCATCAACCTATATACTGTAACACCCCCTCAAGCTGAGAGTGGTACATGAACAGCTTGCACTCAGAATTCCCATCAGCTACTTGAATTCTGAAATATCTTTGAAATTCCCAATTTGTCTAGTAGACACTACTACAAAATTGGACATACGTCACACTTAAGATATGAAAACAATCACAGTTTCAATAAAACTGAGACAACGAAAATATATATATCACGCTTACAGCTTTCTATCACGCTTATTGAAAAACTGAGATAAGTTATATTAATCAATCTCGTTTTTAAAGTGTGACTTAATTGATATGATTTTTCCGTCACGATTATTGAAAAACCGAGATAAATTATATCAATTAATCTCATTATTAAACTCGTGATCGAATTGATAAGATATTTACGTCACGGTTTCTAAAAAAGCGAGATAAATTATATATATCAATCTCACATCTAAAACGAAGGATGAAATTGATATGATATTTTTATCACGCTTATTGAAAAAACGAAATAAATTATACCAAACTATCACACTTTTAATCCGTGACTAAATTGGTATGATATTTTTGTCACGGTTATTGAGAAAGCGAGATAAATTATATCAATTACTCTCATTTTTAAACTCGTGATCGAATTCATTATATTTTTGTCACAATTATAGAAAATGTGAGACAAATTATTTCCACTAATAAGAAAAGAGATATAGATCACACTTATCTAAAGATAAGGATCACACTTTTAAAAGAACCGAGACAAGTAAAATGTATATATATCACACTTAAATTTTTTATCACAAGTTATTAGGTGTGAAAAAAAGAATGATCACACTTTTTAGGTGTGATTGAAATAATAATAGATCTCGGCTTTTAAGTGTGATAACAACTACTAAAATAGATCACAGTTTTTAAATGTGTTGAAATTATAATCGATCTCGGTTTTTAAGTGTGATAACAACTATAATAGATCACGATTTTGAAATGTGATAACAACTAAAATAAATCACAGTTTTTAAATGTGTTGAATTATAATAGATCTCGGTTTTTAAGTGTGATAACAACTAAAATAGATCATAGTTTTTATTATCACGGTTTTTAAGAAAACTGAGACAAGAACATCAATCAATCACGGTTTTTAACTGTGATTAAAAAAATATGATATTTTATAATCATATCTTAGATTAGTGTGGTTGAAAATGATAATATAGTGGGCATCAGCCCAGTGGTAATTAGTGTGGTTCCATAATCCAGAGTATCCGGGTTCGAGTCCCAGTGGCAACAAAAGATATGTGTGCGTTTATTTCGTTTTCAAAAAAAAAGAATGATCACACTTTTTTAGGTGTGATTGAAATTATAATATATCTCGGTTTTTAAGAGTGATAACAACTACTAAAATAGATCACAGTTTTTAAATGTGTTGAAATTATAATAGATCTCGGTTTTTAAGTGTGATAAAAACTATAATAGATCACAGCTTTTTAATTGTGATAACAACTAAAATAGATCACGCTTTTTAAATGTGTTGAAATTATAGTAGATCTCGGTTTTTAAGTGTGATAACAACTAAAATATATCACGATTTTTATTATCACGGTTTTTAGGAAAAATGAGACAAAAAATCAATCAATCACGCTTTTTGACTTGTGATTAAAATAATATGGCATTTTATAATGAGATTTTAGTTTAGTGTAGTCGAAAATTAGAAGAAAGAAAACATCGGTCTAGTGGTAATAAGTGTGGCTCGTTAATCCGGAGTATCCGGGTTCGAGTCCCAACAAAGACAAAAAATATGTGTGCTTATATATTGTTTTTGAAAAAAAAAACACTTTTATTGGTGTGATTTAAATTATAATAGATCACGGTTTTTAAGTGTGATAACAACTAAAATAGATCACGAGTTTTTAAATGTGTTTTAATTGTAATAGATCTCGGTTTTTAAGTGTGATAACAAATATAATAGATCACGGTTTTTAACTATGATAACTACTATAATAGATCACGCTTTTAAATGTGATGAAATTATAATAGATTACGGTTTTTAAGTGTGATACCCACTATAATAGATCACGGGTTTTAAGTGTGATAATTATTATAATAGACACGCGCTTGTAACCGTGATTGAGTTAAAGTACTTTATGTCACACCTCAATATGCCACACTTTGGAAGCCGTGACTAATGTAAATATATCACACTTAAAAACCGTGATCTTTATACTTTTTTGTAGTAGTGAGATAGAAAAAAAAAGGGTGCATTTAAGGCCTTGGTGAGGATGTAAGCTACTTGTTCTTTTGTGAGGATGAGGAGATGGTAATTGCACATAGCTAGCGAGCTTGACATCAGTCTGAAGATTCAGCTCAATATCAGGAGTAGTTTGACACTCAGATACCTTAACTCAAGGTTGAGACCAATTGCAGAAGATTGCTGATGTCAGAGGAGCGCTAATGGAAAATTTGGCTATTTTTCCTTTTGTTTTTGTTGAAGAAAGGGTCATAATCACTGAGGAACAAACAGTGTTAGGACGGAGATTGGATTTGGTGATGGGTTTGGAGGATTCACCCACACATTCTGAGGTGGTTCAGGTTGCTGAGGAACAAACAACACCTGAATACAGGTTGGAACAGGAGGTACAGGCTGCTGAGGATCAGACATCACCTAGACAAAGGTTGAAACCTACAATGGGTTTGGAGGAAACCCCTGCACTAGTTGAAAAGACTATTATAGAACAGGTTGCTGAAACACCTGTCAGTACAATGCAGTCTACTGAAGCTAAGGCTACTGAAGGAAAGGATAGTCAGCAGACTGTTGTTGTTGATGATGATGAATAGCTGTTGGACTATGACTTTAGTGATGAGGAATTCCAAGTGCCTGAGGAAGAACAAGATGCTACTGAACCTCAACCGGCGCATGTAGCAATTTTTTAAGAAGAACATATCTTGTTAGGAACATTTTATTATGTTTTGATGATGGCCATACTAGCTGTTATAGCAAGCCTGAAATATGTTAGAACACTCTGTATAGTCTTTACTTAGAGTCTGACATGTTGTATAAGTTGAGTCAGACAAGTATTGTACTAGTTGGTAGGACGGCAAAGCAAGAACATACTTTCGGCAGAGTGAAGCCAGCCAAGCACCAGCAGAGAAACAATGAAGACATCATGGTCTGACTTATAACCAAGGAAGTCTGTGATGACCTTGGATAAGTCTAAGTTATGTTTTAAGTAATGAAGCTCAATGTTTAAAGATGGTGTACACTAATCTTACCCAAATCAAGGATCAGTGAAGTACAAGGATTCTCCTTGAACTGAAAGAATAAAGGAAACAGTGAATCGGTAAAGTGAACTGACTTTCGGCCGAGTGAAGACAAAGCAGTGAAGAAAGATCTAAGCGGCAAAGTCAGATGGGTCACTTGACCGTTCAAAGTACGGCTGAGTAAACCTTACTCGATCAGATTATTGAAATATGGAGAAGATATAGAAGATCTAGCATTAAATGCACAATTAATAGAGGATCAATCATGGACGGATTTTCTGGTAAACGTTTGAAGAAAAATCCGATCACTAAAATCAAGGAGAATATAATTAAGGGGGAATCAAGAATAAAATCAAGGATTATTCCCCTCATTAATATAACCAATGGACATAAATTCAAATCAAGGATAATCAAGGCTATAAATAGAGGGCATTGAAAGAAAAACAAAAAAAGGAAAGTGAACGAAAAAAATCTGAGCAAAAACTCTGTCAAAATAAAAAGCCTTCGATCTGCGGTTAAAGGAAAACATCTAGTGATCAACTCAAAACTGAGAGCTACAATTCAAACATCAAGCATTGAGATTGATCAACAAGTTTGTGAATCCAATTCACATCATTGAAGCAACTGAATCAGAGTCATCAGAGAAGGAGTTGTGTTTGTGATAGCTGCTGAAGGATTTGATCCCAAGGAGCAGCGAAAGAGACTGAGTCACTGAAGCTGTTGGAGTCAAGGAGTGATAGTCTTGTAGATTGTGAAACTTGTGAAGTCAAGGACAATCGTACTATTGTATCTGTGAAAACAATAGTGAATTCCTCCGATCATCACAGGAGAAGAGTGGATTAAAGGATTACACCACCCTGAACCACTATAATCCTTATGTCAATTTACTTTCTGCAATTTACCTTACTGCATTCATTTAATTGCTTATATTATATCATATATTTATGATTGCTTAAACTACTCTGAAATAACATAGTAAGGAGGGACTTACCCGCTTTTAAGTACAAGAAAAGTTTTTGAAACTCCACTATAGTCATTCACCCCCCTGACTATAGTTTTACCCTTCAGTGGGACCAACAATTGGTATCAGAGCAAGGTTCCTAGTATCAGAACCTGTTCAGATCTAATTTCTAGTAACAAGGAGATCACATATTTTCAAAGTAGTTTTCAAATCTGTGCTTTCTATTTATATACATAAATTTCTCAAATCTGTACTTATGGATTACTCAAACTTTATGTCAAAAGTACCTATTTTCAATGTTAATAATTTTGATGACTATAAAATAAGAATGTTATCTCATCTTGCAGCAACTCATGAGGAGATGCTGGATGTAATTAATGATGGCCCAATCATGATCATGACTGTGATAACCACAGGTGCAGATAAAGGAAAAGAAGTGGATAAACCCAAGAAAGATTGGACCAAGGATGACAGGAGAAGAGAAAATCTAGACTTTGTTGCAAAAGATATGATCTTGAAGACTCTGGATAGCAACATGTTCATGAGAATCAAAGACTACAAAATAGCAAAGGAGATGTGAGACAAGCTGGCACTGATAAATGAAGGATCTGAAGCAGTTAAAGAAAACAAACTATATGTTGAAAAATAGAAATTTGAGAACTTCAAAATGAAGGCTGTGAATCCATTGATCAAATAGACAATAGATTCTCAAGCATAATCAGTGAACTGCAACAGCTTGGGCACACATATCCTTAGAAAGAAGTGTGCTTAAAGATCTTGAGAGGCTTACCTAAAAGGTGGAAGATCATAACATCAGTAATCAGAGGAACTACAAACCTTGCAAACACTGACACTCTGACTCTGATGTCCCAACTAAAAGCTCATGAATTTGAATTGAACGGTGAAGATGGTGCTCCGGCAGAGACACAAAGAGCCAGTGCACTGATAGCACATCAGCAAAGTAACTTTGCTGATTGTATCAGCAAAGAGACACTAGAACTTAAAGAACAGTTGCCTTATTAGTTAAACGTTTTGACAGGTTTAGCAAAAAAAAGAAGCCATTCAAAGGGAACTCATCATTAAACAAGAGGTCAAGCTCAAACAAAGATATGAAGAAAATAGATGATGAATACAGATGCTTCAACTGCTACATGAAGGGTCACTTCAAGGCTGATTGCCCCGAAGGAGATAATAAAGATGAGGAAAAGAAGAAGTACAAAACATCTGAAAAGAGGAAAAGCAAGAAAGCACACAAGGCTGAATCCAGCAGTGAAAAGAATGAAGAATCATCTGACAATGACTCAAACAATAGTGATGAAGAAAACAGCTCAGACAATGAGAAAGCATGTCTATGTCTCATGACCAAATAATTAGATGAAGATGAAGGTGAAAGCTCGGATAATGAGAAAGCAAGTCTGTGTCTAATGGCCAAAGAATCTGATGAAACTGAGGTAACATCTAGTTCTTACTCTTCATTTAAAGCATCAACATCTAACACTGCACAATCTTCTACTCTCTCCTCAGATACTGCAAACATAATCCAAAATCTCATGAGTATATTCGAAGAAATTGAATTGAATCACGAAATTCTGGAACAGGAGTGTGAGAATCTAAGAAAGGAGAATAAAAGATTAAAGAAAGAACTGGATAAAGCAAAAACTGAACTAACTAGTAAGGAGACTTACTCAAATGATCAACTAAGAGCAGATGATCACACATATTATATTAACAGATCAGTTGAGAAAATACCCTCACCAGTTAAGACCAAAACTACACCCTTAAATACACCAGCTTACAAACCCTCAAAAAGGTTTGGATCCAAATCTAGTCTTGGCTACAATAGTCAGGATGATAATATAAACAATGGACAACACAATTCTGAATCCAGGACCAATAATGGACCAAAGTTCAAGAAAGGGTAGACCGTAATTTCAACCACTCATCCTGTACCAGTGAAGTCAAAACTGAATGTAGTGAAACAGCGAGACTAAACCATCATTCCAGTCAACCAAAAACAAAGACCTACTGAAAGCTAAAGGAAGACTTTATCCTTCAGAGGATGATTGGAATGTTGCACCTCCAAAATACAAGAAGAAATCATAGCATGACATGCATCATGTGTTTAAGAAAAATCAACCAAGATATGTTCCCAGACACATGAAGCAACATAGGTTTCCCACTGCATATTGGAAGGTGAAGAAGGATGCAAATGCAGCACAAAGTAGAGAAAAGTATCAGAATACCTTCAGTAGAAATATTAGAAGCTATTCTGCCATGCCTTATACATATGAAGTTGATTTTAATTATCCAAAAAGAAGATCATTTGGATATACACTTGGAGTAGGAGGTATGACTGCTAACAAGTATGGACCCAAACAGTGTTGGGTACCTAAAAATAATTAATTTGTCTTATAGGATGTCTGGTACATAGACAGTGGATGTTCTAGACACATGACATGAAACAAAGGGTGGCTCACTGATTTCGAAGCTTTTGATGGACCCAAAGTCATATTTGGAGGCAAAGAAAACCCTGGCAAGATTAAGGGGGAAGGTACAATGCTCAAGAACAAATTGAAGATTCAAAATATGGCATATGTTAAGGGACTAAATTTCAATCTGCTAAGCATCAGCCAATTCTGTGACAAAGCTACAATGTACACCTCAACAAGGAAGGTTGCAAACCAACATAGTGGTTCTTGCAGGAAGAAGAGAAGATAACATGTATATGGTGGATTGGAAAACAGCTAAGGCAGAAACATGTTTGTTTGTCAAAAATAAACAATCAACCAGCTGGATTTGGCATAGAAGATTAAATCATCTAAATTTCAAGACCATCAACACATTATCAAAGAACAAGTTAGTTGAAGGCCTGCCAGAGATCACATTCAAGAAGGAAAGTCTCTGTGATGCATGCCAAAAAGGAAAGCAAATCAAAAGCTCCTTCAAATCAAAGCCCTACCAATCTACAACAAGAATTCTGCATCTGTTACATATGGACCTGTTTGGACCAGTCACACCAGTAAGTGTAAGTGGAAAGAAATACACTCTAGTAGTGGTAGATGACTTCTCCAAATTCACCTGGACCATATTCATGAACAAGAAGAGAGAGACACTCAAGAAGATGCCAGATCTATTGAGAAGAATTCAAAATGAAAAAGAACTAAAGATTATCAAGATCAGATCAGATAGAGGCACATAGTTTCTAAATGAAGTGATAAGAACTTATTGTGAAGAAAATGGAGTATTACATCAATTATCCGCAGCAGGAACTCCACAACAAAATGGTGTAGCAGAAAGAAGAAACAGAACACTCAAAGAAGCAGTCAGAACAATGATTGCAGAAGCATGCCTACCAAAGAGGTTTTGGGTCAAGCGACAAACACAACATGCTATACACAGAACAGATCAATCATCAACAAACATCATGGAATGACTCCATATGAGATATGGAATGGAAGAAAACCTAACATTTCACACTTACACATGTTTGGATCTAAATGTTTTGTTTTGAACAGGAATCAGTTACACACTTTTGATGAAAAAGCTGATGAAGCAATCTTTATGGGATACTCAGACACCAGCAAGGCATTCAGAGTTCTCAACACAAGAACACTGGTGATTGAAGAATCATTACATGTAGTATTTGATGAACCAAACACAAATGGTGAAAGTCTACAAGATCAAGAAGAAGAAGAAACACAAAGGGAAGTATATACAAATACAACCATACCAGCTACCATTCTGAATCACCATTTTGAAAATCAAAATGAGCCACATGTCAACACAACAGAAGAAGCACCAGAACATGAAGCTCATGCACAACCCGAAGGTGTAGAAGCACCAAGTGAAGAACAACTTCAACCTGATCTCAATTGGCTAAGAGACCATCCTGAAGAACAAGTAATTGGAGACATTCACACAGGGGTTAGAACCAGAAGACCACTGGAGCATATGCTAACATGTTTTCTATCACAAGTGGAACCCAAGACAATAGATGATGCAATTCAAGATGCATACTGGAATTATAGCCATGCAAGAAGAACTAAATGAATTTGAAAGAAATGGAGTCTGGGAACTTGTTGACAGACCAGACATAGCCAACATCATTGGAACAAAATGGGTATTCAGAAACAAGATGAATGAGCAAGGAACAGTTGTCAGAAACAAAGCAAGGCTAGTTGCAAAAGTCTACTCTCAAGCAGAAGGAATAGAGTATGATGAGACATTTGCACCAGTGGCAAGACTTGAGGCAATCAGACTCTTTCTAGCTTTTTCTGCATATAAAGACTTCAAAGTCTATCAAATGGATGTCAAGAGGGCATTTCTGAATAGGCTTTTAAAAGAAGAAGTATATGTGGAACAACCTCCTGGTTTTCAACTCAAAGGAAATAAAGATAAAGTATACAAGCTCAAGAAGGCTCTGTATGGACTCAAACAGGCACCCAGAGCTTGGTATGAAACACTATCCCAATTTCTGATCAAGAATGGATTCAACAAAGGAACTATAGATAAGACTCTATTCAAATTAGAGGAAGGAACAAGCATATTACTAGTACAAATCTATGTTGATGACATTATCTTTGGATCAAAGGATGAAAAGCTGTGTGAGAAATTTGCAAATCTAATGAAGAGCAAATTTCAGATGAGCATGATGGAAGAATTAAATTACTTTCTTGGCCTTCAAGTGAAATGAAGGATGGTATTTTTATCACTCAAGCCAAGCATACAAACTTAATACACAATTATGGTATGGACACAAGTGGCGCAGCAGATACACCAATGTGTGCAAGAGTCATTCTAAGAAAAGATGAAGCTGGAAATGATGTTGATCAGAAATGTATAGAGGAATCATTGGATCCCTACTATATCTAACTGCAAGAAGACCAGACATAGCATTTGTAGTAGGAGTATGCACAAGATTTCAAGCTCAACCAAAAGAATCTCATCTTCTAGTAGCCAAAAGAATAATCAAATACCGGAAGAACACCATCAATGTTGGAATTTGGTATCCAAAATATGGAGGATTCAAGTTGACATCATATTCAGACTCTGACTATGCTGGATGCAAGATAGATAGAAAAATCACTTCTGGAACATGCCAGATGCTAGGCACCCGACTAGTCTCTTGGTTCAGTAAAAAGCAAAACTCCATATCAACATCAACAACTGAAGCAGAATATATAGCAGCAGGCAGGTGTTGTGCACAAGTGCTATGGATTAGACAACATCTAAGGGATTATGGAGTAGAAGAGAAGACTATTCCAATCATGTGTGACAACACAAGTGCCATATCTATCACTGAAAACCCAGTGTTGCACTCAAGAACAAAGCACATTGATGTGAGACATCATTTCATCAGAGATCATGTTGAGAAAGGAGATGTTATTTTAAGATACATACCCACTGAAGATCAAATAGCTGACATCTTCACTAAACCACTCAGTCATGAAAGATTTAGCATGCTGAGAACTGAGCTAGGAATGATTGAAATTGACTAAGTACCAAAGAGCGGCTAATTGGAGTAATCAGCTAAGTGAATTCACTAGCTGATCAACCCTTTGCCATTATAGGAGATATAGCAGGTAAGGCACTGGTACTCAACGAAGTTAATTTAACTGATTGTTAGGAACAGTTGAATAAAGCAGCTTAGTGAAAAATCCACTACACCGGCTAAGTGACCAGCAAAAGCACTCCACCGAAATGAAGATTGGTGTTTTGGGCAAATTAAAGTATCAACCAAATCAACTTCTATACACGTGGAGAATAAGGAAGTTATGGAGGATTATACTATGAAAAATTACACACGTGGAGATCAATTTACAATCATTGAGGTAACCATATTACTCTTTGAATTACAAACGCCTCGATTCCCGGAATCTATCATTCTTACCTCAATCCACTCCCCCGCTACACTTAAATATCAAGATTTATATACATAAAATCACACCATACGCCATTACGTCATAAAATCCTTCCATACTCAACCACGTTCACACTACCCAAATCATCCTATATAATCGATACTTAGAGGTTTCTCAGAAATCTTTACGCTCATTTACAAATTATAAACCTCCTTTCTTCCTTTGAAAGATTGAAACTTTTCGATATATCAATCACATTCAACAATGGCTTCATCCTCTACAATATCGGCCACAGAAAGATTCTATGAAAAAACAATCATCACTGGATCGTTTTTCAAACCGGAACTCTACCTTTCCTTCTGTGACAATGATGCACAAGCACAACTCCTGGTTGATTGTTGTTCAAATCTCGGGTTAATGACCTTCCTAAACCCCCCAACCAACGGAATTTGCTATGAAAATCTGATTGCATTCTGGAAGAATGCTAAGTTTGTGCCCAGCACAAAGAAGACTGACATTGATTGCATAAAAAGTTCAATCTTTGGGAAAGAAGTATTCATTATGCCTGGTCTTCTCAATAGATTCCTTCACCAACCTATGATAGGTCCGGCTAATGTAAAATTTGTACAAATTGACATGAAAAATTTCTGGGCCGAAATAGCCAAGAACCCTAAGAAAAACAACAAAACCTACAACCTCCCCAGATTAGCACTCAAACTTCCGTTTGATGAATTCGCTCCGGTCATCACCAAGAACATAGAAGGAAGAAAAGGGTCGATGGAAAACTTGACCGAGTTACGGGTCAAGCTAATGGCAATCATCTACGAAGGCACTAAATTTGACTGGGCAACATTTGTATTCAATAGGCTGAAAGACTAGATTCAAAAGGAAATTGATCTGTCAATCAATGCACCAAGCAAGGGCTTGCGCAAGAAAGGTGATCTCTGGGAAAGAAAATCATATAGGTTCCCTCTTCAACACCTGTTTAACGCTTTGAAAGTGAAACCCATAAATCTGCAGGCTCCACACAAGTCCAAGGTAATGTTTACCTACATCAAAGCATCTATGAAACCGAAACCCACTGTCGGGAGAAAGAGAAAACAACCTGAAAGCAGCAGACCAGGAGTGGCACGAAGAACCAGATCCCAGAAGGCACAAGAGAACACCTATGTGACTGGCGCCTTCCCGTAGCCAAACTCCGGCACCTGTTACTTCTGATCGTCTTCTCCGGCAAGACTCCGGTGAGCCCACAACTTCCCCCCTCCTGTCCCTAACCAGCCCGAGAAACTAGTAACCAAGATGGACGGAAAGGGTGCTAAAGGGTGTCTCAGTGCTCTTTCCCTTGAAGACGTTACCAGACTTTGCTGGAAATGCAATATCACCAATCCACCGTTCGAAGCTCGACTTCCTTCCGGCCTTCACAAGTTAGCCGACGAGCCCCCAGAAGGATTTTGCACTGTTTACGAGGGACAACTCTCGAGTGGATTAAGATTCCCACTCTGTCCGGCCATCCTTGCAGTTCTAAATCATTATGAAATAAGTGTTTCGCAATTGGCCCCAAATGCTGTCAGAACTTTAAGGATTCATCATAGCATGTCGAGTCGCGGGAGTCTGCTTCTCGATACCTCTCTTTCGGTATTACTATCAGATTGTAGCTACTCCCGACAAACTGTGGTACACCTTCCAGAGGAGGTCGAACCGACACGAGTTCGTAACCAATGGGCCTTCTTCTCACGTGGAATGGAAGCCCCGATTCTTCTTTCTCCGACATGGTGTAGAGAACCCTTATATAAGACAATGGAGGTCGAGAGACGGGAAGAAGGACAAGCTAGGAAATTTTCCTATTCCTGAGGAAGCCCGACTTCTGGGTGGCTTTAGTTTCGAGGTGTGCACTCGAGACTTGAGCCTTCTTTACAATCTAGCCCACCTGGAAGTGGCTGGGCCAATTCCATATGCAAATCTCCATGCCCAAGACCAAGAGAACCGTAGGGATTTTCCTTGTTTTTCTTTCATGTTTGTTGTTTTGTCGAGTCTGATAACTTGTTATGTGTTGATCAAGCCTGACTTATTCTTTTCATTTTGCAGTGGGAAGGTTTTCAAAGGTCACCGACCCTACGCGCATCCCTCTGTCGGTGGTCGCGGCTCCTCCTCCTCTCGGGGGTCAAGCTGCTCCCGACTTGCTTGTGGCTGAAATCTGGGTGCCTTCTTCTTCCAGAGAGGGGGGTGCTGCTCAACCTGAGCCTACTCCTGCTGCCGTCGAATCAACAACGGCGGTGGATGGATCAACTGAGCTACCTCCGACCACTAGTGGCCTGACAGTCCATTTTGGTTCTCTACGAGATGAGGACGAGGATGAGCTGGTCGAGTTGAATCCGCCTGTCGAAATGAATGTCGAGGCACAGGTGCCATTGACCAAGAAGAGGCCAACCGTTCCCAAATTGGTGAGGGAGCAACACCGACAGTCTAAGAAAGCCAAAGTTGTTGAAGCTTCTACTGAGCCTGACGTCGATGTTAACTGGGTCGCTGAAGATTGCGTGACTTTAGAGGACAAGGCCTTGGCACACGCGCTCCGGAAGTCGAATCGCCTCGTAAGTCGATTGTATTTCTTCTCTTTAAATGTCGATTACTTTCGAGGTCTATGCCATGCCTATTGTTATCTGATATCTCTTTTTCTTTTATAGAGTAACATTCTCAGTCGAGAGGCTGCGCGACGGCTGGCCAAAACAGGTGAGTCAGCAGATGACCTACGGAAAGAGAACGGCAGACTGTTGCAAGAGAATGTAGTAAAGGGTGCCGCCATTGCTGCCATGGAGACTCAGTTCGAGGAGCTGAAGCGTGAGGTGGCAGCCGAGTCAAAAAAGCTGCAAGATAAGCTGATGGCCGCTGAGAAAGAGCTGACTCGACTGCGGAATGAAAGGAACGACCAGGACAGAGAGTTGCTTAAGCTGGCCGAAGACTTTGCAAAAGTGCAACAATCGCACAAGGCTTCGTTGGAAGACGTAGCGAAGGCGCGACAAGAGAGAGATACCTTGAAGGTCGAGCTGAGAGTCGAGCGGGAACAAGTCCTTGCGAAGATCGAGGAGGCCAAGGCAGAAGCGATCGCCGAATATCAGAAGTCGGAGAACCTTGACGTTGATCTGGAAGTACTCATGTGCGCGTCGATGATGGGTGCCTATACTTTGGCAGTGACTCAGGTGAAAGCTGCCAACTTGGAATTCGACGTGTCGACACTCGAGACGCCGATGTTTTATAATCCCGATTCGGAGTTGTTGTATGATAGGTACGTTGAAGAATTCCAACAGGGAGAGTCTTTGGCTATCAAGTATGGTCCTTCCACCTCTGCTCCTGCTGCCGATCCGACTTCTTCCATTCCTGGGCCGACTCCTGAAGCCGACCTCTGATTGTTGTCTTTTCAATTTCTTCTTTTGTTGACTTGCTATTTGAACCTTGGGATATGATCTGTAATAACACTTCTCACTTTGAATTAAATTTGGTTGGTCTTTTCGACCTGGCCTTGTCTTGTAATGACTTGCTTTGATTTTGGTTTGATTTTGCAATGTTTTTCTTTCCTTTCTTGTTTGTCTCGATGTTTTATAGTCTTTCGCTTGTCGAGCCTTTGGCTCTGTTTGCTGTTTGTTTTATTGACGTCTTGTTGCCCCCCAAGTGTATTATGAACCTCTGGTTTTTATTGCACTTGTAAGCTTGACTGTGATCGACTCGCTTGCCTTGGCCGTTTTGCCCCTTAGGTTTATTTGGCTTCAGGTCGAGTGTTTTTAGTCCGACTATGCGAACTGTCCCTTTACTTTGGCCTCGTTTGCCCTTTGGGCTCGTTTGGCTCTCGATTGGGAACGTTTGGCCCGACTATGCGAACCGTCCTTTGTCTTGGCCTTTTTTGCCCCTTTGGCTCGTTTGGCTTTCGACTGGGACAGATGGCCCGACTATGCGAACCGTCCTTTGTCTTGGCCTTTTTTGCCCCTTAGGCTCGTTTGGATTTCGACTGGGACAGGTGGCCCGACTATGCAAACCGTCCTTTGCCATAGCCATTTTCGCCTCTTAGGCTCGTTTGGCTTTGGCTGGGACTGGTGGCCCGACCCTGCGAACCGTCTCTTTGCCTTTGCATTCGTTGCCTATTAGTCTCACTTTGCTTTTGGCTTTCCAGAGATGTCCGACTTACAGATTTCTCTTCTCGTTGTCGACTGTTTTGCCTTTAACATTTTGTATCACATTGGACTTGTAATGTTTCGGCTAAAAATCCCAACAAACACAGAAACATCTCGAGGAAACATAAGTTTATTAGAATACTTATAAAGTTGTCTCATGGACTTATTACAAGATTGAAGAAACGAAAAGCAAACAAAAATTGATCAAAACAAAGCTTATCTTTAAACATAGTACTTCCTCAGGTTGTTGGCATGCCAATGTCGAGGAACCGTGGTTCCATTTGACCGCCCAAGTTGATAGGACCCTTTGGGGTGAACCTTCAGAATCTGATATGGGCCTTCCCAATTCGGGGTCAACTTTCCAATTGCTTCTTGTCTACTCGCTTCGTTCTTTCTCAAAACCAGATCTCCGACTTTGAAGTATCTATTCTTGACCCTCGAATTGTAATACTGAGAGATCTTCTGTTTGTACCTTGCCATTCTGGCTGAGGCCATCTCTCTTCGCTCGTCAACATTATCCCTTTCATGCCGGAGTTCGGGATCATTTGTTTCAACATTATACGCCAGAACTCGAGGAGAAGGAACGCCAATCTCGGAGGGTATTACCGCTTCGCACCCATAAACTAGAGAAAAAGGAGTTTCTCCTGTCGATGAATTAGGAGCTGTCCTATACGGCCATAGGATGCTCGGAAGTTGTATTGCCCAATCTCGACCTTTTGCCTCTAGTCTTTTCTTTAACCCCAGATTGATCTGTCGATTAGTTTGCTCAACTTGACCGTTTGCCTGTGGGTGAGCCACCGAGGTGAATCGCTGATCGATATGGTATTCACTGCACCATTCTCTAACTTTCCGATTTTCGAACTGGGTAACATTATCCGAGATCGGAGCCTTTGGAATGCCGTACCTGCATAGAATGTCGACCCACAAGAACTTTTTGATGGTTGCAGCTCGGATGTCGGGTAAAGCCTTAGCTTCTACCCATTTTGTGAAGTAATCCACAGCAACGACTACATATTTGAGATTTCCTGGGGCTCGGGGTAGAGGCCCAACAATATCGACTCCCCACTGATCGAAAGGCCATGCTGACGAGATGACATTCATGTCTTGTGCTTGTTGATGAGAGATATTATCTTGGATCTGACAAGAGTTACATTTTTGAACAAGGTCGTTCGCATCTCGTTGCATCGACGGCCAAAAATAACCTGCTAACTTGCACTTTCGAGCCAACATCCTGGCCCCACAGTGATTCCCACAGGCTCCTCTATGAATTTCTTCTAAGAGATACTCGCCTTCCGTCTCGGAAACACACCTCAACCATGGGCTTACCAAGGATTTTCGATAAAGGACGTCGTCGAAGAATGCGTATCGTGCTGACTGGAGTCGGACTTTCCTAGATTGTACCTTGTCAGATGGTAGAATTCCATCCTTGAGATAAAGAGCGATCGAGTCCATCCACGTGGCTTGCTGAGCGATTGGCTGGGCCTCTGCTTCGTTGTAACTCCTATCGGTCAATAGCTCGACTAGAACCTTCTTATTCGAGACAAAGTTTGGTGCAAGCTTAGAGAGTGCATCGGCTCTTTTGTTCTGACTTCGGGGAACCTGTTCGAATTGAACCGTCTTAAATTTAGGTATGAGACTTTGCACCACAGCTAAGTAATTCTTCATGGTTTCTTCCTTAGCCTCATACTCCATTTTCACATGATTTACCACCAACTGTGAGTCACTGAAAACCAACAAATCCTCGACACCTAACTTCAGAGCAAGTTTCAGACCAGTGATCATAGCTTCATACTCGGCCTTGTTGTTTGTCGCTTTGAAATCGAACCGAAGGGCGTAGGGGAATTCCTCGCCTTTTGGGCTAACTAGAAGGAGCCCTGCTCCAGCCCCCTCCTTACTCAACGCTCCATCGACTTGGAGAGTCCACTTTTCTTCTGGACTTTGCTTTTCTTGGTCGAGTTGGATATAAATCCCTTCGGCTAAGAAATCTGCTAAGGCTTGAGCTTTTATCGCAGTTCGAGGAACGAACTCGATATCATACTGTGCCATTTCGACTACCCACTTCGCCAGCCGGCCTGATGTATCGGGCTTTGCTAAGATCTGCTGTAGTGGTTGGTCGGTGACTACCACAATCGGATGGGCTTGAAAATAGGGCCTCAGTTTTCTCGAGGCATGAACAAGACATAATGCTAACTTCTCAGCTGGTGAGTACCGGATCTCGGGACCATGTAATGCTTTACTGACAAAATATATAGGCACCTGGCCATGTACCCCTTCTCTAACCAGAACCGCACTCACTGCTTCCTCGCACACTCCAAATAAACCAATAACCTCTCCCCTTCTCGAGGTGAAATGAGGGTGGGTAACTCTGATAAATAAACTTTCAACTCCTCGAAGGCTGTCTGACATTCATCATCCCAATGAAAAGAACTGGCCTTGCGGAGTATCTTGAAAAAGGGTAGCGCACGCTGTGCGGATCTCGATAAGAATCTGTTGAGAGCGGCCATTCGACCAGTGAGCCTTTGCACTTCCTTTGTATTTCGAGGTGCGGGCATATTCTTCAACGTGTTGATTTTATCAGGGTTCGCTCGAATCTCGTCCTTCGAAATCATGTATCCCAAGAACTTACCCGACCTGACCCCAAAGGTGCACTTATTCGGGTTTAACCTCATCTGCGTTTCTCTCAATACTTCAAAAACCTCTCGATCGTCGGCCAAGTATTGCTTCATAGATCGACTCTTGATGAGCAAGTCGTCTACATACACTTCCATGCATCTACCAATCTGCTTTGCAAAGATCTTATTGACTGCTCTCTGATACGTAGCCCAGCATTCTTCCATCCGAATGGCATGGTTATGTAACAGAAAGTGCCAAATTCCGTGATAAAAGACCTTTTCTCAGCGTCTCGAGGATCCATTAGAATCTGATGGTATCCCTTATACGCGTCTAAAAAACCGAACACTTCAAAATCGATGGTGGAATCTACCAACTTGTCGATTTTTGGCAGTGGATATCAGTCTTTCGGGCATGCTTTATTCAAGTCTGTGAAGTCCACACACATGTGCCAGCTGCCATCGGGTTTTTTGACCAATACCGGGTTGGCTAGCCACTCTGGATATAACACCTCTCTGACTATCTAGGCCGACAATAGCTTCCCGACTTCCAACTCTATAGCCTCAAGTCGATCGGACGCAAAGTTTCTCTTCTTCTGTTAGACTGGCTTCTTGGTCTGGTCAATTTCGAGCTTATGAACTGCGATGTTTGTAGATAGCCCTGGCATGTCGGTAGCCTTCCAAGCAAAGACATCTCTGAACTCAATTAATAACTCGATGAGCAACTGCTTTTCTTTTGCTGGGATCCAAATCCCGACCTGCACACATTGATCGTCTTCTCCTTCCCAAAGTCGAACATTCTCAACTGCATCACTGAAGACCCAGTTCTTTTCCTCTTCTTCTTCTGGAATCAGTTCCTCGACCAAGATTTGTTGAACTGCCATCTTCCTGTTCATAACAACGGAGTTACGACTCCGTGCGGCTTCAACATCCCCCTTTACCTCGTGGGAACCGTTCCTGGTTGGAAATTTCATGTTGTTGTGGAACGTTTAGATGATAGCGCGCAGGTCGAAGAGCGTAGGTCGCCCTAGAATAACATTATAAACAGAGGGAGCTTTGACCACTACATAACTCAACTCGAGAGTCCTTTCTTTCTCGCCATCTCCGACTGTGGTGAGTAGCTTTATCGATCCTATAGGAAGAACTGCCTGCCCTGTAAACCCAAACAGAGGAGATGCTATAGGAGCTAGATCATTCTTTTTCAACTTCATCGCCTGAAACGCTGAGTAATACAAGATGTTTACTACGCTGCCGTTATCGATGCAGACTCTCGATACACGGGCTCGGCTGATCACAGCCTCGATAACCAACCCTTCACTATGACTCCTCGACTTGGGGATATCATCGCAAGGTCCATAACCGACTTCTGTCGTAAATCTGAGCTGCTTGCGCTCTCTCGAGCTACCAGCTGGCTCTTGACCGGATTGATCTTTGTGTCACTCTCGCCAGGCCCAAAGATCGTGTTAACATAACTGTTTGGCCGATTGTCATCGTATCTGTCTTGACCAAAATTGTCTCTGTTATTTCCATCTCGACCTGGAGATCAATTCCTCTGAGTTGATCGATCTCTCCGTCTCTGAGCGTCTCGGCCTCGACCCCTATCTTGATCGGAGTTTTTTCTTTTAAATTCTCAATGGCCCCTGGGCCCATCATATCGGGATCTGTCGACTACCTCATCTAGCTTCCCGTCCTGGATGCAGATGTCAATATCTTTCTTCAGGTCATGACAATCCTCTGTCGTGTGACCTATGTCTTCATGAAACTCGCAGTACTTACTTGCATTCCTCTTTTCTCGAGGTTTCTTCAATGGTGGTGGTTTTCTCCCTATGTTCTTCAAGAGCATGATCGATAACACCTCGGCTCGAGATCGATTAAGCGGAATAAAATCCTTATCTCACGTGGGTCCCTTCTTGCCCCCACGGTCTGAGGCGGGTGTTTCGATACGATCCCAGACCTAGGGCTTACTCTCAATATCATGTCTCTTGGATTGACCCCTATTCGGACCTCGATTGTCCTTCTTGGAATCCATCCAGTCGGATTGGGTGCGCCTTCGCACTGCCTCTTCCCCTTGACAGAATCGATGAACCACGTTAACACACTCGTCCATGGTGTGGTGGACATCTCTGCTCAACTTCATATATAATTTCGTATTACGCAGCCCCCCCACGAACGATGTGATCAGAAGTCGATCATCTACATCTTTGACCTGCATGGCCTCAAGATTAAATCTCTTCAGATATTCCATTACGGTTTCATCCTTTTGCTGCCTCACATTCATGAGGTGTATGGCACTTAAATGAAACTTCTTGTTGACAATGAATGCATCCCGATACTTACGGGCGAGCATGGCAAAACTGGAGATCGACCCGGGCCGTAGCTTTGTGAACCATTCCCTGGCTCGACCCATGAGTTACATCTCGAACGCCCGACATCGCATCGCATCGGGTGTGCCATCCAATCTCATATGAGACAGATACCTGTGTAGA
The DNA here is from genome assembly GCA_036785695.1 of Gentiana straminea. Lineage (NCBI taxonomy): Eukaryota > Viridiplantae > Streptophyta > Magnoliopsida > Gentianales > Gentianaceae > Gentiana > Gentiana straminea. Next base: position 5,060,683 of record JAVUPR010000048.1, on the reverse strand, counting down.
TGGTATTTTGGGTCGGTGGTACCATCGTATGGCTCTATCTTCGGTATCTTAAACCCCTTGGGTTTAGGGAAACTCTCAATATCCTTCGTGAAGGGAGATTCTAACCATAGCGAAACCTGATTTTTTTTCCCAGAATAACGTCCAGTTCCTCCCTGACGCTGTCTTCATCCATTTTCTAATGCTTTTGTTGAATTTCACGCCTCTTTCTCTCCACTGAGCTAGAGGACGCACTGAATTCGTCTCTGGGAGTTTGCTTGGGCTTGTCTACAGCGTCTTTCAGACCACCTTCTGCTGCGGCATATTTCTGGCCTCCGCCGGCTGCTGCGGCGTCTTTCTACCACCGAGTGCCTGCCTTTGTCCCGTAACTACTTCTGCTATAATCCTGGACATTAATTCCAGGTCCGCCCCTGCTAATTGATCCACAAACTCTTGATGTTCTGGAGCAAGACCTTGCTTTTCTTGCTGGGGGTTTTCATGGACAAGACCTTGCTTTTCATGCTGAGGATCCTCAAGTACAAGATCCAAGCTTGGGTCTTTTCCTCCTTGCGTCTCAGGATCTAGCGGCTCGTTAATCTGCGAGCCTTGATCTGCAACTTTGGATGCGGCTTTTCTGGGAGGCATCGTGATCTCGGTGTATTCAATCAATAGAAGGCCCTTCTTCTAGCGCCAATGACGATGACAAATTGCGTCACCTTAATAATCCGGGCCCTAATTGAATCTAGTGATGAATATCCCAAAACCCTAATGCCTAAAGTACGTGATGGTGGAATTTAGTATTTGCGGCTGAGTCTAAGACTGTATCTTAGATTGCCTACGTATCCTGTTAGGTTCCAGGAATCAAGCCTTACGTAGTTCCTGGATTGGAGTATTTATAATGGCAACACTTGCCCTAACCCTAATAATAGGTCGGCTTATGTTATTGTCATCTTTACCTTTTAATGGGCCTTAACCTTTGCCCAAGTTATCACTGTTAATGGGCTTGGACAGCTGGTGTGGACTCCGTCCTCGATGTCGATATTGCCGACCTGCGGTACTCGACTCTGGGACTCGTTGTCCTACACTGCTAGTTGGTGCAGACTCTGTCCTTTACGGACTCGGCGTCCCACACTGCTCGAATGTCGATAGTCGTAGCCTCGAGTCTGAGCATCGACGCAAGTATCTTGGAGTTAATTCATGATGGGATGACCAACCGATAGATGACACGTGAAGGGAGTGAAACCCTATATCATCACATACTAAACTAATCAGTAGGCTACTGGGACTTTCTGTCAGCATGCTCTGTTAGCAGGCTACTGAGGTCTTCATATTATCAGCTGACTGCACTGAGCATTCCCATATATACTGTTACAGCACTGGTGTTTCTAATACAAAATATTTAGGCGGCTTCTATCGGAACCACGCTTTTGCTTTTGGCACAACGTTCACTTCCGGCACTCTTTAAATTACTTTTGCCACCACCATAATATTTTTATTATTACTTTACTTCAAGCACCCCAAAAAAACACAAAATTACTTCGTATACCACAATTCTACAAAAAATACAATCGAGTCTTTTAATAAATTAATAGAATATTTTAGTCCTTTATTAATAATATAATCTTAACATTTAAAAATAATCCATATATTCCAAAAAAAATCTTAATATTAATCCAAAACACCATTTCATCTACATCATTAATAATTTCATATCAAAAAAAAAAAAAAACCCTTTCATCTTCATCATTCTTCTACTTCTTCATCATCCTTCTTCTTCATAAAAAATTCCGTTAATAAACACTACACACCATCTTGTTCTTCACCACAACCTTCTTCTTCATCACCTTAACACATGAAAACAATTAAATAAATACAAAAAAAGATGAATCCTTCTTCATCTTCTCCTACAAACCCCCAAGAAAACCAAGTTAAATATACTCAATCCATTCCTCCCCAAATGCATTTTAATGAAGAAGTTGATGGGATCTCACTTGAAGGCATATCATTTTCAATTGCTAAATGAAATCACAAATGCAATCAAAATTGGTACTTTTTTATGTTTTAAACACTAGTTTTCATCATTAATACTTGAAATTTGTGAATGGGTTACCCTATTATGCTCTCAATAACTTGTAACACCATGATTTGGGTGATAAAAAACGAGTTTTTTTTTGTGTTTTCCGATTGATTATAGGGTTTATCCGGCGTTATGTTACGTTTTGTAGCATCCCCGACCATTCTGTTTCAGTAACTTCAGAATGACTGACGTTGGCTTTGACAATCAACGTCAGTGTGGTTGACGTTCATATAAGCAGTGTGAAAAAGTATAGTGAAATTTTTGAATTTCAGGAACTCTAACATTTTTTCCTTACTAGAACATCAACTAAGATAACATTAAGAGGACGTCAGTGTTATTCACGTTTGTTTTGTACACCAACATCATGATCACCGACGTTACTGTTTTTTAGTCACGTTCAACAATGTCCTTGTATTTCTATATCATTGTAGAAACCATGTGATGGAGAAAATAATGACAAGGATAAGAGATCAATGGATGATCCGGGGATAAGTATAGACGACCCAGAGTTATTAGAGGTAAACAACATTTAAGTGAACTTTTTTTTTTCGGTTTTTGTAATTTAACTTGAATACAACTAATACGAATTTGCATTTTTCCAGCATTTGTTTAATGTTATGATTGACGAGAGTCAAGAGTTTTTAACAATCATGACGACGACCGAATTGTATTGAGAGATGATGTGTATGAAAAGCAATCATCCGACATGACTTCACTTTCTACAACCGACCGAGTATGTACCATAAACATATTTTTTTTTATTATTTGTGCATTTTAAATTTGATTTAGATTGATTATATTTTATTTTTATAACAGGTATTTGATGCGCACAAAGAGGTAACCAAATATCTAAAGGAATCGGCAAGATCAAATAGGGTTGTCCTTATTAAGTTGAGATTAAATTTGACCGGAAAACGGACACCGTACATAAAATTTCAATGTGAGAGGGGCGGAGTACAAAGTGACCATTTCAAATGAGGTAAATATGAGAAAAATGAGGGTAGTACCCGAAAAAACGCAACAAGGGAATCATCGACAAGGAAATGTGGTGTCCGTTCGTATTAAAAACTATGCAGGATAGATTGAAGGAGTTTTAGACGGTAGAAGTCTTGCATAGAACTCATAATCACAACCTTGTTAAGTTTGATGAGGGTCATGCATACCTTGGTAGAATTGATAATGAACAAAGTGATGAGGTTGATAGAATGACCCAGAACAGTATTTTGCCCAAACACATACTAAGGGAGTTGAGATCGGAAGATAAATAAATTGCATGTCATCAAAGACGATATACAACATCCGTTCAAAGATAAGAAAGAAAGCACGAGAAGGGCGTTCTATGATGCAACAAGTATACAAGCTTGCGAATAAATCCAACTTTTTTGTTCACTGCATAGAATGGAATAACGTCAGGAAAGATATTTTTTGGGCACATACCGATAGTTTGTCTCTTGCTAGATGCTTTCCTTTTGTAATGCTTATGGACTGTATGTACAAGACGCCGCTTTTGCAGATTGTTGGTAATTGATGTAAGTCAACTAGATGATACATTTTACGGTGTTTTACCCCCAAATCTCATGCGTTTATTGATGTTTTCGTATCAAATTGAGCAATTATTGTTATGATTTGGAACATTTGTGTATATAGTAAATATTATAAAGACCAACAATTTTGTCAATTATCTAGGCTTATTAGGCTATTTTGTTATCATATTTATGCGTGGTATATTTGTGTTTTTGTTTTGTAGCATAGATACCAAGACTTGGAGCTTAGTTATTGGAATGTCAAAGCTTGAGATTTGATTGAGGATCAAACCAATGCATCAAAGGTGTGGAATGCATACTTTGAAGATAAATAGTTTACGCTGATAGTCCTTTGGTGTTCGCCAACAGCAATCAGAGCTAACAGAGAGTTTTACTTCATAGATGGTTTACGCCAACAGCACACTGGCGTACGCCAGTGATGCGAAATTCCTACCCAATTGAGAGACCAAAGCTGCTGAGGAGTATAAATGCGTTGACATCAGCCTTAACCACCTGTCAAAGACTGGCATACGCCAACAACAAAGCATTGGCGTACGGCAATGAGTGAACATTCGAGCATTTAAGGATAACAATTACTCTCTCACTTATTATTCTACACTTACCACTCTCTTTCAAGGCTTGAAGGCACTTCAACCTCAAGGCTCTCCTAGCCAAAATCCATCAATATTTAGCTTTTGATTCCATTGTAAACATTAAGAATTCTTAGTTTGATTTCTAGAATCATTTTGTGGGACAAGTTTTCATCTCTTTTGGTGTACAACTCCATTGAACCTTCTCCAAGTTGAATGAAAGTCTCCTTCTGCAAGTTCATAGATTTTAGTTGGTAAATTCTTAGCCTTTACCTTGATTTAATTGTTCTCATTGATATGAATTCTAACATTGACATGTTGGAACTTATATCCATGAGTGGCTAGTTCTTTATTAGTCAAGATAATGCTTGTGTGATAGTTTAATCTCTATTAGTTGAGTGGGAATAATAGCTTTTGATTTATAGCTTCATGTGTTGTGTATCTTTCCTATTTACATTGTATGTTTTGCTTTGGTTGAAGTAAGTAAGTAACACTTACACACACTCACTTAGTTGAGACCTAAAGGAGATACAAGGTGTGGGAAAAGAGATAGGAGAACCAGAAGGTAAAATTGACTTTAAGTTGAACTCAATTTCTCATTCGGGGACCAAAGAGAAGGCATAGAGTAATTCCGTACACTTATATGAGGGGGAATTACTTGCTTAGGAGTGCACCGATTACACACACTTGAACACGATTGAAGGGTTGGTAAGTAGTTCATTCCTATGACACTAGTAAAGATTGGCTTGATCACTGCATTGTCTTGGCTAGTCCGTTTATCATTTAATCACCCGTTTAGTTGCAGTTGATTGAGTTTAGAAGCTTGATCCTTAGACCATTTACTTTCTTGTTTAATTGCAAACATAGATCAAGATAATCATAGCTTTTCGGTACTTAACCTCACAATCCTCGTGGGATCGACCTTGGCCACTTAGCTAGACTACAATTGACCCGGTATACTTTCCGGTCATATTGGACCCCTAGAAAAGTACGAACAAGTTTTCGGCGCTGTTTCTGGAGATTGTGTAACGGTTGATACTCGTATTAGCTAAAAAATTCTTGAGACAAGTCAATCTTTTCTAGCCGTTTATATTTTATTTCTTTGGTGCTTAGCTCTTTGGTGAGTCACCAAGTGTTATTTGATTGTGTTCTTGTTGTTTCTATCTTGTAGTGGATGAACCGTTCTCATCGAGGAAAGGCCCCCGATAATCTTCTCATTCCTGATATCAATAGGTATATTAGGGAACAAATTGCGGAGAATAAGGTTGGTCAAGCTCGCTGGGGTTTGGAACTTGGTGGAGAATCTTCCCCATGATCGTCTACTCAAGAAGTAGAGATATATGAGAATCTTGAGAATCCACAAGGAAGGCAAGAAGTCAATGCCCAAAACAATGGACAAAATCCGGACCTACACATCCTCAACTCACCAATCAACAACAATCTACCACCACCAAATCCTTCACTCCCACCATGCAAAAACAACCAAAACAACCAATACCAAAACCAAAATAACTGGAATAGCCCTACAAACCCAAGACCTATTTGTGATCAAGACGTAGGGAGAAATGAAACCACCAACCCAATCAGCCTACCCAATGTTGGTGCAAATAACTTTGAGGCCAAGTCTCATCTTCTTAGGAATATTTTATAGTTTTGACGATGGCCATGATAGCTGTTAAAACAACCAGGAAATAAGTTAGAATCATTTCTATAGGTTTTACTTACAAGTCTGACATTTGTAAAAGTTTAGTCAAACAAGCATTGTACTAGTCTAGTAGGTCAGCTCAGTGAAGACATGAAGACCAGCTGAGTAAGGAACCAGCACAGTGAAGTGAAGACCTTATGGACTAACTTACAACAAAGAAAGTCTATGATGACCTTGGGTAAGTCTAAGTGATGAAGTTTGTAAAATTACAAACAAACAAAATAAAATGCGGGATTATTATTGATCATGTAAAATTTAATTACAATGAAGTTGATCATAGGGTATTTATAGCTTCATACACCTCATTAATCAGTTAGAAGTTGGTTACAAACGGTTACAACAGACTACAACTAGATAACCGCATTATGTCAAACTGATCAGCAAGCTGCTGAGTCTCTGTATTGTCGGCGGGCTTGCCGGGTGTTCATCTTGTCGACGATCTGTGATATCTTAGATTGATCAGCAAAGTGCACTCAGCATTCCTATCAGCTTTTATACTGTAAGACCCCCATCAAGCTATGAGTTGTTCATAAACAGCTTGCACTCAGCATTCCCAAAAGCTACTTGAGGTCTGAAAATCTTTGAAACTCCCAATTTATCTTTTAGATAAGAGAAAATAGGTGTATCTAAGGCTTTGGTGAGGATGTCAGCTATTTGTTCTTTGGTATTGACTGGAAGAAGTTTGACCAGCCCTGATTTAACCTTGTCTCTCACAACATGACAGCCAATTTCAATATGTTTGGTTCTTTCATGGAAGACATGATTGTGAGCAATGTGCATTGCACTGGCATTGTCATAAAATAGGACATCAGGCAACTGAATTGGAATTTGTAAATCCTGTAGTATGTTGATAAACCATTGGATTTCATAAACTGCATTTGACATTGCCCTGTATTCAGCCTCTGATGAGCTTCTGGAAATTGTTGTTTGTTTCTTTGCTTTCTAGGAGACTAGAGCATCTCCTAGGAACATTATGTAACCTGTGACTGATCTTCTTGTTTCAGGACAACCAACCCAATCACTATCTGTAAAACCCTTAAGTACAAGATTATTGTCTGCTGGGAAGAAGATTACTTGGCCAGGATTGGTCTTCAAGTATCTCAGCAGCCTATAAGCTGCCTTCATATGGTTTTCAATGGGGGTATCCAGAAATTGACTTAGTTGTTGGACTGCAAAGGAAATGTCTGGTAAATATGAGGTAAATTAATTTACCTACTAGGGATCTGTATGCAGTGTTGTCCTCTAAAAGTGGTGAATCACCATGTTGTAAGGTCTGTTTGGACTCTATTGGTGTCTTAGCTGGTTTGGCTCCCATAAACTCATATTCTTCTAGGAGGTTAAGTGTGTACTTTCTTTGTGAAATAGATATACCTTTGGGACATCTAGCAGCCTCAATGCCTAGGAAATATCTCAATTTTCCAAGATCTTTGATGGTGAACTACTGATGTAAATCATCCTTAGCTTGCTGAATCAACTTTTCACTAGGACTGGCAACTATGATGTCATCTACATATACCAATAAGGCAATAAATGACTGTCCTGACCCTTTTGTGAATAGACCTTGGTCATGTTTGGATTGAATGAATCCTTGAGCCTTCAATGATTTAGTCAACTTGCAATTCCATTGGCTGCTGGCTTGTTTCAGGCCATATAATGATTTGGTAAGTTTACAAACTTGGTTTGGTTTAGTTGCTGCACAACCTGGTGGCAACCGCATGTACACTTCTTCATGTAGATCTCCATGTAGAAATGCAGTATTGACATCCATTTGATGTAAATGCCAATTGTTGGTTTCTGTTGCTGCAAGTAAGGTTTTGAATGTAGTGATCTTGACAACGGGGGAAAAGGTTTCTTGATAATCAATCCCATATGTCTGAGTATAGCCTTCTGCTACTAATCTTGCTTTGTATCTCTCTACTGATCCATCGGGACTATATTTTATTCTGTATACCCATTTGCACCCTATGTATTTCTTGCCTGGAGGCAGATCAACTATCTCCCAAGTGTGAGTCTTTTGTAGAGCTTCAATTTCTTTGTTCATTGCCTCCTTCCATTCATCATGCTTGATAGCTTGATTGTAGGTCTTAGGCTCTTTAACAGCATCAATAGCATTAATGAATTTGGCATAGTCTTTTGAGAGATTGTCCAGACTCATTCTTCACTCAGCAGATGTGGAGTCTGCTGAACATTATGAGCACCCCTTGATAAAAGGTTGGTGATTTCTTTGTTCTTGTCGACCTTCTTTGGTTTGTGGGTTCAAGTGCCTGATTTACTGGTTCATTCCTTGCATTGGACGTATCAGCTACTGTTGATCCCATTGCTGATTGGTCTGCTGACTCATTCAGCAGGTCATCAAAGCTGTCCATTACTATAAAAGGGACAAGCATGTCAGCAAGATTTCTAGGTTTTCCCAACACCTGCTGAAAAAGAGGAAAATAAGTTTCATGGAATTGGGTATTTCTAGCAACAAAGATATCTTTGTTGGTAATAATTAATAGAATAGCACCCTTGGAGGTGGTTGAATTCCCAAGATAGAGACAAGTCCTACATCTTGAATCAAACTTGGTTCTATACTGCGGAAGTGTACATGAAAAAACAAAGCAACCAAAAACTTTAAACACAAAATAATCTGGTTTGGTGCCATAAAGAATTTCATGTGGAGTGCTTTCTTTCGGCAGTGGTGTAGGCGTGGCATTAATCAATTTAACAGCATGTAAAAGACAAAATCCCCATTATTCAATTGGTAGACTACTCTGAAACCTCAAACCTCTTGCAACATTCAGCGGATGCTGATGTTTTCTTTCAACAATACCATTTTGTTCAGGTGTACTGACACAGGATGTCTGATGTATGATACGCTGCTTAGCATAAAAGTTAGTAAGTTGAAACTCTGCACCATTTTCAGAACTAATTACTTTAATAATTTTATGAAACTGAGTAGAATCATATTTAACAAAGGATTTAACAAGGTCAGAAGCTTCAGATTTATCCTCATAAGAAAAACCCAAGTAAACCTAGAAAAATCATCTACAACAGTAAGAAAATATTGTTGTCCATTCACAATATGCTGTCTCAAAGGACACCAAATATCCATGTGAACAAGATCAAAAATAGTGTTTACAGTAGTGGTACTTAAAGGAAAAGGACTTTTCTTCAATTTTGCCATAGGACAGACATAACAAAGATCATGATTACAGAATTTGACATGAGCAGACTGTGAACTGATGACTTGCAGTCTCTTATCAGGCAAGTGTCCAAGTCTGTAGTGCCATAAAAGTGCATCATCTAATCTATCAAATAAAGTGTGATTCTCTACAGCATTGGTAACAGAAAGTCTTATTGGCTGATCCATGACATAAAGTCCTCTCTGTAACTCAGCTAAACTAATCATGTTCTTGTTCTTGTTCTGCAAAATACACTTGTTAGCAGAAAAAACAGCTGCACCTTTTGTATGATTAATGAAAGAAGGTAAAGATAAATGTTATATTTAAAACCAGGAATGCAAAACACATCATGTAGGACTAGTTGAGTGTTGATCCTCACTTGGCCTATGTGTGTGACAGAGACATTATTTCCATTAGGTAATCCCATTTTTACACCAGATGAAGGTTTTGGATTACTTAATAGATCTAATGATCCTACAATGTGATCTGTGGCACCAAAGTTCAAGATCTATTGTATTGATCTTACTAAATTTATATCACCTGTTCCTGTGGCAGGTGAGTAATGTGTAACAATGTCAGCAGGTTGGCCAACAACAAATCCTGCATGTCTTGGAGGGCCATTCAGTAGAGCCATCAACTTGTGAAGTTGTTGTGCAGTAAGAATGGGAAACCCTGGTCCAGCAGACCTGCTTGGTGCCTAATCTTCTTCTACTGAATGCTTCTCTTCTACCATATTTTCCATTTTTATTTAAAACCTGGGGGAAAATTATGCTTCTTGTAACAGGTCTTCTCAGTATGACCATTGAATCCACAAAAGCTGCATTGCATCTTTTTGGGATTTTTGGGCCTGGGATTTGCAGTAGAGTTAGGTCTGCTGACAGTCTAATTTTGTCCCTGTCCATTCTTGTGTGGCAATAAGACCATGGAATCTTGATTCTTGGCCTTGTTAGCCAAATATGACTTCTGTCTCTCAAACTTGATTGCCATTGCAAAGGCACATGCATTTCTAGTAAAGGTACCATCAATATTGCATGTGAGACCATTGGTTCAAATTCATGCCTTAAACCTTTAAGGAATTTCATGACATGTTCATCTTCCCTATGATCCATCAGATTGCTGATTGCATTGCAGTGACATTGAGGATCACAAGAACAGATTATTACAAGCCTGATGGTCTTGATTTCTTCCCAAAGAATCATCAATTTGGTAAAGTATTGATTGACAGAATTTTTGCCTTGTTTCAGTAGATGCATCTCTTCAAGAAGATCTGAAAGTCTTAATGCATCAACATGTGAAAACCTTGTTGCAAGATTCTTCCATACTGCATGTGCATTCTTGAAGTACATCAAACTTTGTGCAATGGTGTTTTCAACAGAATTTAAGATCCATGATCTCACCATTGTATCTCATTGTCTCCATGAATGGAATTCTGCTGAATCTACTTCTGGCCTCTTAATTGTGCCGTATATGAAGCCAATTTTGTTTTTGGTGATCAAAACCATCTCCATGGAAATTTTCCAGGGATTGTAGTTGTTGCCATTCATCAATGGATGAACAAGAACAAGAGACAGATTCTCTTTAGGATGAACATAGAATGGACTGTAGGGACTGATTTCTTGTTTCTTAGCTGCCATGGCTATCAAGAATTTCAGAATTGATTCTCAAATCAACAATGATAGTGAAAAACTGATCAAGAACTGATTGAAAAAGCAGAGGAAAAGATGACAGTTTACTCTCACGAAATTGAAGAAAAAAAACCTAGAAAAAATGAAGAACACTCTCAAGTTTCTTCAAAAAAATGCAGGAAAGCTATTAGAAATTCTCAAATTTCTACTCTGATACCATGACGAATTTGTAAAATTACAAACAAACAAAATAAAATGCGGAATTATTATTGATCATGTAAAAGTTACAAGTTAATTACAATGTGGCTGATCATGGGTATTTATAGCTTCATACACCTCATGAATCAGTTAGAAGTTAGTTAAAAATGGTTACAACATACTACAACTAGATAACCGTGTTATGTCAAACCGATCGCGGGCCGCCGAGTCTCGTATTGTCGACGGTAGCCGGTGTTCATCTTGTCGATAGGTGTTGATATCTTCGATTGATCAGCAAAGTGCACTCAGCATTCCCGTCAGCTTTTATACTGTAACACAAAGATATATAACAATCAATGAAAGTTAATAATATAGTGTACACTGACCTCACTAAAAACTAAGGATTAGTGAAGTAAACCTATATCGGCTGATAAACAACAGTAGAGAAGCAACAACATAGTTAAAGATCAAGCAACCAAGTGAAGCAGTCACTTGACCAGTGAAGTAACAAAGTAAGCAGCCAAGTGAAGCAATCACTTGACCAGTGAAGTAAAGAAGAAGCAGCTGAGTCAAGTAAGATGTCTATACTTAATAAGAAACGTTGAAAATATGGAAGACAAAGCATTTAATACATAATCAATCAAGGACGGATTTTATGATGAACGTTTGATCAAAATCTGGATCACTAAAATCAAGACAAAATCAAGGATTATTCTTAGCATTAAATAGCCAACGGACGGAAATTCAAAATCAAGGGTTTTACGGCTATAAATAAAAGGCATTTACAGGAAAAAGAAACAACAAGACAATCTATGAATTTTACAAGTTCCAAAACTCTGTTAAATTCACAAGCCTTCTTTCTAATCTTCAAAGACATATTCAGAAACTATCAATCCTGGAAAAACAGAGCATAAAAATTATATCAAGCCAGAGATTGATCAACCTTGTGATTTCTTGAATTCACATCAACAATTGAGGACCTATCAATCAAGAATTGAATCAAAATCTCTGAAAAGGAATTGCAACTGCTGTGATAAGCCGCTGAAGGAATTGTTATCAAGGAGCAGTGTTGAAGACTGAGTCACTGAAGCTTTTGTTGCCATGGAGTGATAGTCTGTAGATTGTGAAGCTTGTGTAGCCAAGGACAATATAACTATTGTATTGGTGAAAAACAATATTGAATTCCTCCGATCATCAAAGGAGAAGAGTGGATTAAGGGATTACACCACCCTGAACAACTATAAACCTTTGTGTTCATTTAATTTCTGCAGTTTACTATCATCACTTACTTTCTGCAAGTTACTTTATATGTGTGTGTTTTAATTACTTTGAAAGAATTAATTTGAAGGGTTTAATCCGCTGCACAAAAGCTTTTCATCAAGAAAAGTTTTTGAACTCCTAATTTAGTCATTCACCCCCTCTGACTATATTTTCACCCTTCGAGGTGACAAACAGGAAGATCAAGAGAATATTGGTGAAGACAGTTAATCCCACGAGGAAGGACTGGTCCTTGAAATTAGATGATGTTGTTTGGGCATACAAGACTGTATATAGAACCATGATTGGATGTCTCCCTACATGATCGTCTGTGGGAAATCTTGCCATTTTCCGATTGAACTAGAGCATCGTGCCCTGTGGGATACTCGGTTCTTAAACATGGATGAAAGTTTAGCCGGAGAGAAGAGATTGTTGGAATTGATCAAATTAAAAGAGTTTCGACTTCAAGCATATGACAATTTCAAGATTTACAAAGAAAGGATGAAGCGCCAGCATGATAAGAGGATTTTGAACCACACCTTCAAGGTTGGAGATAAGGTGATGATATACAATTCGTGTTTTGCCTCTTTCCTGGGAAGTTGAAGTTGAGATGGTTCGGACCATATGTCGTCATAAAGGTCTTTAATTCTGGTGCATGTGAAGTACAAGATGAATGCTCTAGACATGTATACACTGTTAACGGCCATAGGCTAAAGAATTATGTCGAGCGTAGTTATAACCTGGAGTTAGAAGTCTTTGTGTTGGATGACCTACATTACAAATAAATGAACCCTATGAGTACAGTCGAGCTGGCGACTATAAACTCATAACTATTTCTAAACCCTTATTTACTTTGCTTTTGTTTATTTTTGAGAAAGTCAATAAAGTAGCATGACAATCGAGAAGGTTTATTCATCACATATATCTTTTACCTTCTGAATTTGGATATATGTGGTTTTTTCCTTAGCGATTCTCATGTGATACCCTAGTAAAAGTTTTTGCATCTTGCTTAGGTCAATAAAGAATAAATTGGCTTAAACTGTTTTTCCGCATACCTTGAGTATGCTCAATTACCACCACCTTATTTTCTTATTTCCCTTCGCATGTTACACAAAGTATTTGAAGATGTTTGAAATACATGAAACAGCATGGATGATGGATATCCTGGGGACTGATTCCCACCAGTCCTGTTCCATGATTTATTACACTTGGACAGCCAATTCCAGAGCTAAGTACCTTTTTCTATTTTCCTTTTTTATAGTCATTGGGGACAATGCCTAAAATAAGTGGGGGTAAATGCGGTCTTAGCTTGTAATTGAAAATTGGGAGTAATTTTGAAAATGTTAACACTATTTTTAGCTTGTCTATTGAACGTTCTGGGTAATGAATCGGTAGAAAAGAAGCCCAAGAATGATTTGAAGTTGGCCATAGCATATTCAATTTAGTATGAAAGAATGTGCACGTGTTATGTTGCATGTAGTATTGACTAATTAATTGTCACTTTACCAATGCATTCAATTTTTTAGCGTGAAATCTGAGTGAGAAGTATTTGCATGAGATGAGGAGTTATCATAGACCGTGAATCGATGCTTATCGGTGGATATACTTTAACCGATTGTTGTAGGATGATGGTAGCAATCATGATGCCATATAGGTAAAACGGGACAAAAACGGGCTTGTGAGAGAAGTGAAGATAAAGAAAAATCAGAGAGAAAAACTTCCATAAAGAAAAAAAAAATCAAAAAGAAAATGCAAAAAGGCAGGAGGGAAGCAAATTCAAAGCATAAGACGCATGACCCTTTCACAAAAATAAAAACAAAGGAGGGCCTTTGAATAGTACTCGGTTCCCGAGTCCGCCCGGCTTGATTAATGTTTAATGTTGTTTACATGAGTCTGAAGGCAAGAAGAGCAAGTATGCACATTGATAATTTAAGGTTGTGGGGTCGCTATAACTTGATTCTTTTCACGAATGCAATATCACGAAAGATTTATCACACGACACATTGTCGCATTGGTAGGTATTGATTAATGGGGAGCATATGAATTTTTGCTTGACATATATTTTGCCTGAGATCGTTAATGAACATGTGGTAGTTGATGGGGATTTCTCTTGGAGGTACATTCCGCCTTGATATTCTGCTTGAGGATGAGTGAAAGGCTAGTGGGGGTAGTAGATGACACTTAAAATGATACATCTCACAGAATAAACATTTCACCCATTTTACGCTAAAATTAGTTGTTTTCGGCCATTTATATGACTCATTTGTAATGAATGTCATATGTCGGGTTCATAAGTCGAGAATTTGGTATTTATTACTATTATCCCCCGAATTGGTATTATTTCGTGTGTTATTGGACTATTTTCAGGTAAAGGGATTTGGGCCAAGTGTAGAGATGGATTCTGGAGCTGACTGGATAAAAAATCGGGCCTAGGGTGTTCTATAACATTCATTTAAGTCGGTAGAGTGGAAAAGTATGAAAAATACCCATACAATTGCGAGGTGTGCAGCCGCAGTCACGAAACTCCCAGAAGCTTCGGGAAAAGCGTTTTCTTGGACGAGGGGAAGTTCTTAGGCTAGCAAAGTCGGTTTGCTCAGCTATAAATAAGAGGCATCAAACCTCAATTTAAATGTACAATTTTTTCCAAAACAAATATACAATGCAATAGTTGTAATAAAAAAATATACAATGCGATAAAAGTTCTTCTGATCTTTTCCTTTAGTTACTTATTTTCTATGAGTTCTAGTCACGGATTCGCCTTCTATGGAAAGATCTGTGGAGGATCTACGCTCGTCATCGAGGGTATTATTTTCTACCTTTTTCTAGATGTAGATATGTCATTGTTCTTATTTGATTAGTATGTATTGACTGTTCAATTTAGTTCTGCTATGTACTAGTTAGTTTATTTACCCATGCATGTATATATCTGATTCGTTGGTGAAGAAATCATGAAATAATGGTTGCGTACTTCAAATCTGTGACGGTCTTTATCGCTAGATCTGAATACCTAGTAAATCATAGTTCATGATAATCGGCGCCAGCTACGTCTGATCGACAGATTTAATTTACATGCTAGTAGTCTGATCAACTATTTGCATGTCATCGTAAATTAACATGAAGGACTTACAAGGTGAAGTGGCAATTTGGACATGGTCTTGATCGATCTGTAGGAACGTGCTAGTCAATCCACGATAGCTTCTTAGGGAGGTCCTCGGTCTTGAGCCATCTATTCCTACAACTTATTGCGTATGAATTAATAAAACCAACGAAGAAGCTTAATTGCATATAGGCACCTACTGTCCGTCCCATGGAAGTAGTGTAATATTAGGGGATAGCACTAATACACTAAAACTCATAGTATTGTGTTTGCATGTTTTGATCATGTGATTGATTGTCACCACCATTATTCTTCCACACTATTGTTGGTCATAGACTGCCCTTGTTGTTCTTGATGTTGATTATTTCGTGTTTTTATGAGTCTCTGTGGATTCGACCCTTGCTATGTCGTTCATTATACTATGATAGATCTAGTCCTATTGCTAGTAGTTCATGATTGCACCTCACGCGACATCACCTGATGTCATATTCCAAAACCAACGTTAGTTTCTCTAGCGTTTGGTCAATCAGTGGCCAAAACTCATGTGCACCTTATGCATGTCAACCCAATAATGTCAAGTTTCATGTAAACACAACACAAACAACAAATTCAACGAATCCAAACACAAACATTCCAAATACAAACAAAATCCATACAAATCCAAACATGATCCATAAAGACAAACATAATTCATACAGAACAAAATCAAATCAAACCGAAATATGATCCAAACAGAAATCAAACTGAAACATGATCCAAACAGAAAGTAATAGTTTAAGTGCTCCATAAAAGTAACGAGTTATAATTTTAACGGACCTAAAGTAATAAAAATGTGCAACAATCACTTATTTTTCTTCTATGCCCTTGAATGTTTAGCTGGTAGTTCTTATGGCCCTTGTTCTTCTGGATCTACCTCCACCGGAACATCCGAGCTAATACTCTGATTACCAAGAACTCATACGCTATACCAATTACCTTCAACATATCTTTCTTATTCTTCTTCGAATGATTTTGCATGACATCATCTAGCACGCTTATAACCTTATTCTAGCTTTCCTCATCCTATATGGAAATACGAAATTTAAAATATGTATTTACTTAATGGAAAGCACATCAACAAATTGGTAAACACAATCATTCATACCTCTATCGAAAATGGTCGCTTCCATTTTCTCAAACTTATCAATCGACGCATGGCAACTGATCAATACCACTACATGTAATCACTGGTGGTTTTCCACTCAAATCTAGCCTTTCCCATTCGTTAACTTATGTACAATAAATAATTGAGATAATTCTGGAAGTCGTCATCACATGTTTCATACGTGACAATATATTCTTTTGAACTCCTGCTTCTAGTTCACGTTTTTGGAGGGATTGGAGATTTTGTATGGATTGGACATTACCGAACTGATGGATGACGCGGTTAGGATGATACGCCTCAACAATATCTAGTGTCCTTATGCACCCGTAATGCCAACATATGTCGTCATCGAACAATATTCTGATATTTTGATATGCATTCCACTCAACATGCAATAATGACAAGTGTTATAGGCAAAACTCAACAAGATTGAACATTATCATCCAATGAACCGACTTACATCTCGCGCCTGCATCAAGTCCAAATCCTCTCTTAAATGCCGTAGTGCAGTCATCGCAATTGCATCATTCATTCCGCCGATAAGTTTCCACTTCATTGACAGTACCATCTCTCCTTCCTTGAACACATCGTTTATGGGGGGGAGTAATGATGGAAAATTTTCATAAATCCATACCTAAAAACAAGTACTCAAAAAATTGTCAAAGCATTCACGAAAATCATCAAAACCCAAAGAAATTAAAATATACAATGATACCTCCAAAATTATAAGGAAACCAGACACTCCCACAACCTTCATCCTAGCTGCCTTCGAAAGTTTCCTGTACAGATTCACAAATGTCGCAGCACCCTAAGCCCACTCATGCACTGTATCTAAATCCCACAAAAATTGAAGATACGCCATAAGTATATTGTCTTCAGACCGGTCTTGGAAAATGGTACACGCTAGAAAATACAATAGATACCCCTGTACAGCTTGATCAATAGTGATTCCATCCTGCCCTGCCCACTCTTACCCGCAAGAGAGTTTTTCAGCCAACTTCTCGATACCCTTAACCCACTACTTTGCTCAAACTCAATAGCCATTACATTGGAATCAATACCGAGAAGCTCGTGCTAAAGTTGTACTAGGTCTTCTTCCTTCTCATAGTTCAATGCATTTCCACTAACCGGTAACCCCGTGATAAAATGGACATTGTCGAGTTTAATAGTCATCTCACCAACGGTAAGTGGAAGGTGTTTGTTTCTAGATGCCACCTCTCGATAAATCCACAAACGAGAACTCGATTGCCTTGTAAATAAGATTGATTAAGTTGTACAATGGATTGGCCTTCAGCCTTGTCAGGAATTCCTCGCTTTCGGCCTAGACATTCCAAAGCTTTAGTGAAGTTGTGTTTTTCTTACAGCCTATGAGACCCCGATCTTGTACATTTGAACGAATTAAACTTCAAGGATATATAAAAACAAAACCATCAACAAATTATAGAACAATTTTTTAATTATTATAACTACGTTTTCTTCCACAAACCATATGCAACATGGTTCTCCCAATTCTCTATCAATGCAGTGGTGTCTACCTTCATATCACTATCACTATCTTCAGCATCATGTGAGCCCTCACCTGCCTCCGTTGTTGCCCCACCAATCCCAGATGCTTTTGATGATGTCCTTGCACTCCTAGATTGAGCTGCCCCACCTGTCGTATGGCCAATATTTGATGCTTGGGGTGGCTCATTTACTACATGATGAACTTGTTAGGGTTTGGGATGCCTGAGCTGTCACGGCCTCAACTTGTCCAATATTTAGCCGGAAGGTGCCTCGGATAACTCTAGAATGGGTTCTAAAGACGCAACCACAGCCTCATATGCATCTCCTATGTCAGCTTCTTCAACTACCTCTGGAACCACTACCGGTTGGTTAACTTGTCCCCTTACACATGCACCTGTATCAGTTGGAACTACCTCTTGACTACCTTCTCAACTAGTATATCATCTTGAAAATTATTTTCAGGTCCTCGATTCTTTCTATACGCCAAACCAGTTTGCCTCGAACCCCCAACAACTGGTACATTGCTTGGCGGAATCGATGGATCGTTAATCACTTGATCCACTTCAATATCAGTTGGTGCATCACTTAGTTGCTCGTTCGTATCACTATATCTCGTCCTAACCATAATTCCATAAACAAAAACAAGACATACCTTTCAGAAAACAAGAAGTATAACAAGCACTACTCATAGAACAAATTTGAAAAAAATGACAGAAACGTCGGTGGTAGTGACATATTTACTACAACCCCTAATGTCGGTCTTGGTGACATTTGAAAGTTTAACAAACTATACTACCAAATAATAGCAAATTAGGATAGAATGTATATTAACATAGAATATAGAACGTATACTAGGATACTATACTAGGATACAAAAACAAGACATACATTTCAGAAAACAAGAAATATAACAAGCACTACTCATGGAACAATTTTGAAAAAAATGACAGAAACGTCGGAGGCAGTGACGTATTTACTACAACCCTATCGTCGGTCTTGGTGACATTTGAAAGTTTAACAAACTATACTACCAAATAATAGCAAATTAAGATAGAATGTATATTAACATAGAATATAGAGTGTATACTAGGATACTATAACATGGGGAAATATTCAGTTTACGAATAACAAATTAAATTACCTACAACATCAACAAACCTGACATTACACAAGTGACACCAACGTCAATACAGCTGACGTTTGGACTTCATACAAAATTTTGATTCTGTGTTGTGGACACTAGTGTCCCTGATGCTGGCATTAAATGTAAAACGTCGAACTTAGTGACGTTATAGTGGAAACGCCAGCTAACTTGACGTTGAGATTATAATTTGGCGTCAACAATGCTGACGTTGCAGGAAGTGACTGGAAATTCACCCAAAACATCGGACGTTAGCTCTACTGACGTTGAAAGCAACAATATAAAGTCAGTAGTACTGACGTTGCCTGCGTATTTCATATCTTTCACACTTCGTCGGGTTCAAACTCGCCGGATATTTTTTTCGTAAAAGCACCTATAACATTCATTTTAAACCGAAATGAAATCAAAGGGAAGGAAAAACAGTAAAGATTCATCATTTACGTGTTTTGATTCAAAGATTGGCTCTTGTTTGCTTCAATGTTCCCTCCACCGTAGCTCTTTACATTATTCCAACGAAATTCCTATTCTCCGGTGGTTCCCCGGCGGTCCTCCGGCATGATGCAATGGATGGTTCTTTCAAATGAAAAAAAAATCGCGAAGTATAAAAGAAATAGGGTGGGTAGTTTAGGTTATAAAGATATTAATTGTTAAGTTAAATGATATTAAAGTAGTGTTTTTCAATTTGACAAAACTAAGGGACTAAAGTATATATTTCTTAAAATTATATTATTTATGTGGTGTCATGAATGATTTAGTGGTGTATTGAATTAAATGAAAAAATAATAAATAAAAAAAGATGCCGATAGAAAAAGAAAAAAAAAAAACGTTATTGGATACAGACCGCCAAATATTTAAAATCTTATTTTTAGTCATCAATGTTGACATTATTAAAGTTTGATTAAGGAAAAAAAAAAACGTTATTGGATACTGACCGCCAAATATTTAAAATCTTATTTTTAGTCATCAATGTGGACATTATTAAAGTCTGATTAGGAACAATTAGTCCTTTGTTTTTTCTTTTCTTTTTTGATTGCAGGAACAATTGGTTCTTCATTCCATGTAAACTGTACCAACTCTGAAAAAAAAAATTAATAATATGTATAGAATGGGTATTGGGAACCATTGTTAAAAATTATTATAGTCTGACACAGGTCATTAATTGTTCCTGCCATTAGCTAAACGACAAATCTAACATTCTAATACTGCTCAAATATCAAGCATGTTTCCATGATTAACAATATTACTACCATCCACAAGGGTGGACCAATTTTTACGGAAAGTTATTGTGTGGTGATGGAATTTAAGGGTGAAATGACGGGTGAAACGATCAGAACCAACACAGTTTAAATACAGAATAAAACTGTATGGTGTGGCGGCTGTCACACGGTGTCTCCGCACCGTATAGAGACACCACACAATAACTTCCCATTTTTCGCAGGCACAACATAAAAAATTAAAAAACTAAAGAAAGCCGTTTCGAGCCCTATTATCATGTCTCTAGAGTTTGGTAGAGGATGTAACTTGAGAATTATAACCTACTTATCTAGTTTGTAAAGGCTATCTAAGCATTTCTTATTGCAAAGAAAAATTGATTATCCGGTTTGTACAGCGGTGAAATTTTAATAAAATAACCGGTTTCGATCAATAAAAAAATTGATTATCTATCGAATCGAACTTTTATATCTCAGTTCAAAAACAATATTGTCATTACAACACCCCAGCTCTTTTACCGGCGAGTTATACTATTGGGTGCGACTGTGTGAACTTAAGAGAACTTGAAGGACAGAATTTATCGAATTTTAAGAAACTTATTATGAAACATTACAAACAACTCTTCAATCACTATAAGAGAACTTGAAGGACAGAATTTATCGAATTTTAAGAAACTTATTATGAAACATTACAAACAACTCTTCAATCACTATATACAAGTGTGAATGATGAAGCCGTTGAAGTAAATTGTATTTAATACTAATTATCTATCTTTTTAATAGTTTAAATTTTCCGTAAACTTTTACGAGGGATATAATTCAACATTGTAGCATAGTATAATGTCAAGAATTTAAACATCTTTAACGACATTGTCTTCTCATTCTTATTATTAAAATTTTTTTTTTTTTTTTGAATAATTTTTATTGTTCAAGTGTAGTATATCTTTATTAGTTTGTTATGTGACTTATATGCATTTGTATGCTTGGTATTGGTCCAAACACTTTGTTATTGCCACAAAAATGAGGGAACATTTTGAAATCGATTGTATATTTGTTAATGACATATTTTCTCTATAGCTTGATCTTAGTTTCATCTTTAAGAAGATATGGTAATCCAACAAAAGTGTCTAGCAAGGACTCTACGACCCTACATGCCCAAGGGCGGAGGTATGTGTGGACTAGGGGGGGCTAAGCCCACCCGAAAAAAAAAATATTACACTAAAATGTATAGTACGATCTACGACCGATATAGTTCTTACATGAAAATCCAACTATCCGAAGTTTCAGGCATGTCTCAAACTTCGTATGCACTCGGTCTATAGTGTGAAGTCAGTTGTATTTAATTTAATAATTATATAGCTCCTCAACAGCGTAAGCTTTTAGGAGGAATAGTAATTCAACAAAAGTATCTAGCATGGGCTACACGACCCCACATGCCAACTATCCGAAGCTTGAGGAATGTCTCGGACTTAGGATGCATTTGATCTCTAGTCTAGAAACTCTCTGTATCCTTCTAGACTGGCCTTAGATTCTTGCCACGCTTGGTATACACTTTTGTTGTTACATCAAGTCAATCAGCACACCTCTGGCTAAAGACATATGGCGACTCTTGTGTAATGATTCAACGTACTCAAGATAGATTTCATGTTGTTGAAGTGTTTAAAATGTTAATTATTTACATCATCATCCTCTTAAGCTTTTCAGAAAGATAGTAATTTAACATGGTGTTAGAGAATGCGACAATGAGTTCAAACCTCTTAAGCTTTGCAAGCGTTTGGCCGGCCTCTTTATTTCCTCATAGTGCCGTTGATGAGAGTCAACCCACTATGCATTTCCACACATGTTTTACCACTACTTTAAGCACTTTAATTGTCGTTTTCATCATATAGACACTAGTTTATGCCTGCGGTTCCTCATTTCACATAGTCAGAACTCATTTTTATCGATGAAATATGGATGTTTATATAGAACACAACTTTGAAGCCTCAAAAAACATTACGCTCGTATTTCATGTCATGCATTTGGTAGATGATGATAAAGCTAAGTTATAGTCAAGATAGATGAATTGGTGATGATGTTATGAAGATTTTGGAATTCGTGGTGCGTAAGAAGTGGCCGCACCTATTGCACAATCCCTATTAAGATATATACAATGTTAATAATCTACCTCTCAATACATGGTATCGTAGCAGGAGGTCCTAGGTTCAAACCTCATTCCAAACACAATTTTCCCCGCAAAAAAAACACTATACATCGAGTTGTGGACCTCTCTGTCTTCTTATAGGCTAACACGGGTCTCTCTCTCTCTCTCTTTCTTCTTATAGGCTCACACAGGCCTCTCTCCCTACTTATAAGCCCACAATTGAGGGGACATATTGAGATATATACACTAACACAATTTTCCCCAACCAAAAAACACTATACTTACAAGTGGTGGGTCTCTCTTGTTGAAGTTTGTAGATAGACAAACGAAACATAAAAAATGCGGAAGGATTAATACCTAAGAAATATTTCAATTTTCTAAGATCTTTACCAGTGAACTACTAATGTATGGCATATTTCACTTGCTGAATCAGATGCTCATTAGGATTTGTTGCTATTATATCATCTACATATACCGACAAAGAAATAAAGGACTTTCCTGGCCCTTTGGTGAACATGTTGTGGTCATTCTTGGATTGAACAAAGACTTGTGCTTCTAGAGACTCAGTCAACTTACAATTTCATTGCCTACTGTCTTGTTTCAAACCCTATAAAGATTTTGTTAATCTGCAAACTTGATTGGGTTTTTGTGTGGCAAACCCTGGAGGCAATTGCATATATACTTCTTCATGTAGATCACTGTGTATGAAGGCTATATTGACATCCATTTGGTAAGATGCTAGTTATTAGCTGCTACTGCTGCTAGCAAGGACCTGCCTATGGTAATTTTGGCAACAGAGGAAAAGTACTCTTGATAGTCAATGTCATATGTCTGGGTATAGCCTTGCCACTAATTTGGCTTTTTATCTTTCTATAGAACCATCAGGGTTGCACTTGGCTTTATACACCCATTTACATCCAATAGGCTTCTTCCTTGGGTAAATCAATTTTTCTCCCAAGTATGAGTGGTCAGTAAAGCCTCAATCTCTTTTTGCATGGCTTCTTTCCATTCATCATGCTTAATGTCTTGATTGTAAGCCTGAGAGTCTTTAATAGCATCAATAGAATTAATGAATATGGCATACTCTACTGAAAGGATTTCCAGATGCATCACCTCACTCAGTAGATGTGGAGTATGATGAACCGCGTGAGCACCACCTTGGTAAAAGGTTGGTGTTTTCCTTGTCCTTGTGGATCTTCTCAATTGAACATGTACAGGTGCAGATTCTTGGTTGACAAGAACATGTCCTTCACTGGAAACCTCAGCTGCAGTTGATCCTGTATCTGGTTGGTCTGTTGACTCATTCAACAGATTATCAAAAATGTCCATAGCTGGTAATGGTACCGGCGTATAACATAGATATCTGGCCTTACCTAGAACTTGATGAAATAAAGAAAAATAAGTCTCATGAAATTGAGTATTTCTTGCAACAAAGATATTCTTGTTAGTGATATCCAATAGAATAGCACCCGTGGAAGTGTTTGAGTTTCCAAAGTAGACACAAGTCCTACACCTGGAATCAAATTTGGTCATGTACTTCTGGTGTGTACAAGAAAAAACTAAGCAACCAAAAACTTTGAACACAGAATAATCTGGTTTGGTACCATAAAGCACCTCATGAGGAGTGCTTTCCTTCGACGGCGGTGTAGGTGTTGCATTAATTAATTTCACAGCATGTAAAAGGCCAAAACCCCAATACTCAATGGTCAGGTAACTCTGGAATCTTAGACCTCTGGCAACATTCAGCAAATGCTGATGTTTCCTTTCTATTGGACTTATTTTAAGTTTTAATGATGAGTGCCAGACTAGCTGTTACAGAGCAAAGGCAAAAAGATGTCTAGATCAAATGTATAAGTTTATTAGAGTTTGATCTCTGTATAGGTTTGATCAATCAAGCATTGTAAGGAGGTCAGCTGACTTTCTCAACAGACCTGTCTAGGTCAGTAAGGTAACTAGGTCAGTAGACTAGTTAGGAACCTGCTGAAGACTAAAGGCTGAGGGTTCAAACTCAGTTATTGAAGGCTAAGGGATCAAACTTAGTATTTAAAGTCAAGGATATGGAATCAGAATTTAGGGAAGTCTGTGATGACCAAAACTGATTACATATACCTTGTGTACAATGTCTTAGTTCCATAAGTTAAGTGGTGTTTGGTACTTATTTATGTTCAAATTGGTGTACTCTAACTTCACATTAAAAAGTTAGATAGAAGACAGTCAGCTGAAGTGTTTTATAAACATAGCAAAATTCAGACAGCTGACTGACAAGCATTTCAGCAGACTTACATACACAGGAATCTGCTGAATGTAAGGATAAGAATGGATTACAAGCCTTGATATTGTCAACAAATCAATGGTCAAGATTAAAAGAACGTTGGAAAGATTCAGAGCTTTATCCAATGGACACAAGTCAGAGGGTGGACAGACTGAAACTGTCAAAAAGCAAACTGACAGTGTCAGTACTATGTACGGGACAAGAAAGCAAGTCAAGATGGGGACAAATCTGAAACGGCTATGTTTGAATTTCAAACATAAGTCACAGGATTCTAACCTATAAATAGAAGACTCCTAATTCAGATACAAGAGATGAAAATTAACAATCTATCTTAAACTATCAAGTTTATTATCAATCACCCTGCTGACTTCACTGAGCTTAAAGCTACAGATCTAGAAAACTCTTCAAGTGTAAACTGCTATCAAGTTACATCAAGTCTACACACTTGAAGATATCAAGCTGCTGATCATTTCATCCTGATCAAGCTGTTGACTGTTGAATCATTCACTTGATTCAAACTTTCTTTTACAAGAAACCTGCTGAAGACAGAGAAGCACTTAGGTGTCAAGAACTGTTGTTTGTGGTGGAGCTGGTGAAGTGGCAATCGTACCCTTCAAGGACCAGTGTAATACTTGGAGCAGCAATCATACCTGTTTCAGTGTTCAGTTTGTGAAGCCATAGTTATTTGTGAAGGACAGACAACTTAGGTATTTTTGTAACTGCAACCTCAAAGATCACTAGTGAATATCCTCCAACATCACAGGAGAAGAGTGGACTGACAGGATTACACCACCTGGAACCACTATAAAATTTTCCGACTTACTTTCTTCATTTAGTATACTAATTACATCAACATACTGAAACTAGCAACTGAATCACACACTTACAGCTGAGTATCTAATACTTAGTATCATATTTAAACAACAAGTAATTAGGCTTAACTTGAATATATTCTGCTGCAACAAATTCAGTAATATCTATTGTCAGCAGACTAGTGAGTGGTCGCAGACTACTGAGCAGTCAGCAGGCTACTGACCTTGCTGAGTCTGTTAACTCCAAAAGTTTTAAGTGTTAAGTTTATTCACCCCCCCCCCCCCCCACCTCTAAAATTATCCAAATCCTTTTCAAGGGACCAACAATTGGTATCAGAGTAGTGCTTATGTTCTGAAGTAATCCTACTTGTTGTGCTTGTGAAAATACTTTGAAAACTTTATCAAGTTTCTGATTTTCAAAGCCTTGCATCATGGATAACAACCAGTATGCTAGAACTATGTTGATGTGTTCCTTGGATCGTTTTGATGAGTATAAACGTTGTATGCAGGCTTTTCTAAGTGCAAAACATGATGAGATGATGGAAGTGCTAATTGATGGACCACTGGAGATCACAAACACTATAACTGTAGATGGTCAAACTCAGTTTGTTCCAAAACTAAAAAGAGAGTGCAATTCTGAAGATAGAAAAAGAGAAAACCTCAACAATATTGCTATTGATATCATATATAGAACCTTGGATAGCATTATGTACATGAAGGTGAAGGATTGCAAGACTGCAAAGGAAATTTAGGATAAGTTACAACTAATCCGTGAAGGCACTGATGCTATCAAGAAAAACAAGATCTGTGTAGCCAAAATAAAGTTTCAATATTTCAAAATGAAACCAAATGAAACCATTGAACAAATGGAGTCAAGGTTCAATGCTATCATGGATGAACTCACCCTACTGAATGTAGACTACTCAAAAGAAGAAATCAATACAAAAATCTTAGAAGCCCTACCAGCAAAAGAAGTTTGGGAAATGAAGGTTACTGCCATTGAAGAAATGAGAAGACTACATGAAGAGGACACCTTCAAGTTATTTTCAGATCTCAAGGCTTATGAATTCAGTAAGAAACTTGCACCTGAGACTGAAAAGGAAGAACCAAAGACAACTGCATTGGCTGCTACACATCAAGAAGAATCATCAGGAGCTCAAGATGATCTACTGGATGAGATGCAAGAGAAAATTGCCCTACTGAGCAAGAAAATCAGAATGATGAAGACATGAAGGGGTTCTCCAAGTAATTTCACAAAGAAATCTAGTGAAAAGAAGAAGGAAGAATCCAAAAAAGACAATGACTACTTGTGCTTTCAATGCAAGAAACCAAGACACTTCAAACCTGACTGTTCTGAACTAAAACAGAAAAAGGAACATGATTATCTATGCTTCAACTGCAAGAAACCTGGACATTTCAGACCGATTGTCCAGGCCTATTGAAGAATAAGAATCAGCAAACTAGACCTGGCAAGAAAGCAATGGTTGCTGATGATGAATCCGGATATGAAGTTGAATAAGAAAAAGGAAATGAATCTGATGATACTGCACTTGTTGCTGACATGGAAGATTATGCTTTGATGGCAAATATGGATGAAACTGAGGAGGTGTACAATTTTGTATCTATAAATACTCTTGCTGAAAGTGATTGTGAATCCACTTGTGGTTCAAATCCTAAAAATTCTGACAATGAAGAAACTTTGGATGCCATCCTTAATCAACTGAGGAAAATACAATCTGGTTATGGGATTGTAAAGGCTGAAAAAGAAGCTCTTCAAGCAGAAGTTGAAAGGTTAAAAGCTGAATTAAGAATTCTCAAAGGTAAGGAAAATATTTTTTGAGCAAAATCAGCATAAGCCTGCTGTACATTCAGTAGCTTCTGAATCTGTTGAACAATCTAGTTCCAACACTGCATTCAAATCTGGAAAGCCTTATGGTGATAGAACAGGCCTTGGATTTGGAACTCAATAATCTAATAAGAGTGGATCCAGTAAAGTTACTAAACCTAGTACCAGAATTGGTCATAAGTTTATACCTGCACAAGATCCAACTCCCAAAAAGGTTACCGAAGCAGTGAAGCCTACTGAGAAGGCTTCAAGAAAGCAAAATCAGAAGTCAAAAAGGTCAACAACATCTGACAAAAAGAATAAATCCAAGAGTAGGACTGTTGTACCTTCTGGACTTACTGATAGCAGACCTACTACCAAGTCTGCTCGACCATAAAAGGGCAAAAATCAGAAATATTCCAAGGATAAGAATCCTAAGCCTAAAAATGGTAATCATTCTAGGGATACTTATCTCAGGGGGAAAGGTAGATTGTTCCCTACTGATGATGATTGGAATACTCCTGCCCCTACTACTAGAAACAATAGAAATAAGCATAGTGCTAGGGTAAAACCTCAACTATGGAATCATCAGAGGATACTATGTTGTCATTAGTGAAAGAGGTGAGCAAGTTGTGTTGGCGGGAAGAAGACAACAAAACATGTATGTTGTGGATTGGTCTACTGCTGTTCCAGAGACATGCCTGATTGTGCTTACTAAGTCAAAACTGAATTGGTTATGGCATAAGAAGCTGAATCATCTTAACTTTGATGACATCAATCAATTGGTGAAAAAGAAATTGGTGATTGGTTTGCATGAGATTACATTCAAAAAGGATTCCATATGTGATGCTTGTCAGCAAGGTAAACAAACCAAGTCAAGCTTCAAATCAAAGACTAAGCAATCAAGAAAAAGAGTTTTGGAGCTGATGCACATGGATTTGTTTGGACCAGTAACACCAACAAGTGTGACAGGAAAGAAGTACACTCTGGTAGTTGTGAGTGATTTTTCAAGATACACTTGGGTAGTATTCATGAACAAGAAAAGTGAAACACTTTAAAAGATGCCTGAACTTTTGAAGAGATTGAAAAATGAGAAAAGTTTGATAGTAGTGAAGATCAGATCAAACAAGGGTACTGAGTTTTTCAATAAATTTAGAAGAGAATATTGTGAACAAAATGGTGTGCGACATCAATTAGCAGCTTCTGGTACACCTCAGCAAAATGGGGTTGCTGAGAGAAGAAATATGACCTTGAAAGAAGCAGGAAGGACTATGATTTGTGAAGCATTATTACCTGAAAGATATTGGGCTGAAGCAATCAATACAGCATGCTATACACAAAATAAAACCTCAGTGAACAAGAAGCTGCTGAAGACACCTTATGAGATGTGGAATGGAAGGAAACCAAACATATCTTATATCCATCCATTTGGAAGAAAATGTTTTATTTTGAATCATAAGGAGCAATTGAAGACATTCCAACCAAAATCAGATGAATGAATCTTTTTGGGATATTCTACTGTCAGCAAGGCATTCAGGGTACTGGATAAAAGGACATTGAAACATGAGGAATCAATACATGTTGTATTTGATGAACCAAAGTTCACTGGAATGGAGGATGAAGTGTCAGAACCTGCTGAGAATCCTCAAGTAACTGATCCAGAATGTATTGATGTTTTGGAAAGGATAAATGACATAAAAGTTTCTGACTCTGCCCCTGCTGAAGAACCTACTGGTAACACTACTGATGCAACAACTGAGGCAGTTCAAGGATCTACTGAACCCCCTGCTGAAGCAACAGCAGACCCTACTGAAGATGATGTTCCTGAGAACCAAACAAACCAAAATCCACAATGGTTAAAGGATCACCCTGATGAACAAGTTATTGGTAACATACAGCAAGGTGTAAGGACTAGAAGACAATTGGAATCAATGTTTACTTGTTTTCTATCTCCAATAGAACCTAAAGTTGTTGAAGAAGCAATATCAGATCCAGATTGGATAATTGCTATGCAAGAGAAATTGAATGAATTTGAAAGAAATCAAGTTTAGACACTAGTGGAAAGGCCTAGTCATGCAAATATAATTGGATCTAAATGGGTATACAGAAAAAAATTTGATGAATCTAGTACCATTGTAAGGAATAAGGCCAGACTAGTAGCAAAAAGCTATTCTCAAACTGAAGGAATAGATTTTGATGAGACATATGCCCCAGTTGCAAGATTGGAAGCTATAAGATTATTCTTGGCATATATTGCTTACAAAAACTTCAAAGTATACCAGATGGATGTCAAGAGTGCATTTCTAAATGGCATTCTAGAAGAAGAGGTTTATGTTCAGAAACCTCCTAGTTTTGAAGTTAAGGATCAAGAAAATAAACTGTACAGACTCAATAAGGCACTTTATGGTTTGAAACAAGCACCAAGAGCATGGTATGAAACCCTATCTCAATTCTTGGTGGACAATGGTTTTACCAAAGGTACCATTGACAAGACTCTTTTCAGAATCAATGAAGGGGACAGCACCCTGCTGGTACAGATTTATGTTGATGACATAATTTTTTGTTCTGAAAATGAATTGCTATGTGAAAAGTTTTCTAATCTCATGAAAAGCAAGTTCCAAATGAGTATGATGGGAGAAATGAACTACTTCTTAGGATTACAAGTCAAACAAATGAAAGATGAATCTTCATTCATCAAACTAAATATACCAAGGAGTTGCTGAAGAAGTTTGGCATGGAAAATAGCACCAAAGTATCAACTCCTATGAGCACCAACAACAGATTGGATGAAGATAAAGAAGGAAAATATGTTGATCAGACTTTATACATAATGATGATAGGCAGTCTATTGTACCTTATTGCCAGCAAACATGATATATCATTTGCTGTAGGTGTTTGTGCAAGATTTCAATCAAAACAAAAGGAAAGTCATTTAGCTGTAGTAAAAAGGATTCTCAAGTATCTAAAAGAGACTTTGGGAGTAGGGATATGGTATTCAAAAGATGGAAGCTTCAAATTTAGTTCCTACTCAGATTATGATTATGCTGGATGCAAGATTAACAGAAAAAGCACCACAGGAATCTGTCAGTTGATGGGAAATAGACTGGTTTCCTGGTTCAGTAAGAAACATAATTCTATATCAACTTCCACTGCTGAAGCTGAATATATTGCTGCTGGAAGTTGCTGTGCACAAATACTATGGCTAAGATAACAATTAAGGGATTATGGAATTGAAGAAAGAGAAATTCACATAATGTGTGACAATATAAGTGCAATTGCAATCACAGAAAATCCTGTTTTGCACTCAAAAACAAGCATATTGATGTGAGACATCATTTTATAAGAGATCATGTAGAAAAGAAAGATGTGGTGGTTCTTTACATCCCTACTGAAGATCAACTTGCTGATATTTTTACTAAACCATTGGATAGTGAAAGATTTGCTAAGTTAAGGACTGAACTTGGAATCATAAAAGTTGACTAATATACAATAATCAGGAGTGTACTGGAAGTCACCAAAGGGATTAGTCTTTGCTATGTTGGGTGAGCTCACTTAGCAGACTAGTCATTGGTATCAACAATTCCATGTACTATATGAGTTTGGACAATTGAGCAAATGAAGTTGCCAAGGGGATTGGTCTTTGTCCTGTTGGGTGAGCTCACTTGACAGATCAGTCATTGGTATTAAACTTCATCTTTTATCAGTTGGAGAAAACTAGTGTGTATGAAGATCAGCAGAGTAACCCTGTCAGTAGGCTGTTGATCCATCTTCATCAGTAGGCTGTTGAGATAACCCTACTGAATTTCAAGTCTGCTGAATTATTCATTACAAGATAGTCAAACTTAACTGAAAGTCAACCGTAATTGGATATTATTCTTATCTTTATAACTGCGGTTACAAATATCAACGGTTACAACTCTTATAGGATAAATTAGTGGGACACATGGCAACATCACATTTATTCCAACTTTAATCGTGGTTAAATGCTACAGTACGTGTACAGTACTTTCTGACAGTTACTACCCACTACTATTCTCTACATATACAGATACATACACAGAGACATTACACACAAACTCAGATAGATTTTCACTGAAGTACATACTGTGTGAACACAGATTGAAAGATTTCTTCTTGATCTTTTTCATCTACAATGGCGGATAAAGGTGATATTCACATTGGAACGAGCCAAAGTGTTAGAGAGTTCGTTGTTGATGCGGACAAGATTGAACTAGCTATCAACATTGGTAGAAGAATCAGAAGGGTTGAAGGGCTAGAAGATGTTCTGAATCTAAGACTGGAAAGCATCTCCTACACGAATGTTACAAATTTCTGGAGAAACATAGTGATTAGAGATGGTAGAAAGGCATTCACTACCACTGTTAATGCCTAGGAGATTGAGATTTCCTCAAACTTGCTGAGGGAAGTGTTCGGATTTGGACCTGGTAATAATGCTCCTACCAATCCTGAATCAATAGAGCTGTCAAGATTGGAGTTTGTTGATATAATAAAGACCAACAATTCCATAAAGTCAACACTGAGTATCAATGTGAAACACATAAAAATAGAGTATAATCTGCTGAGTAAGATTATTGCCAAAAACATTCTTGGTTTCAGTGGAAGTCTTGACACATTGTCTGGACCCAAGATTGACTTGCTGATAATTATATGCAAGAGTTTGAAGTTTGATTGGGCTGGATTCTTTGTCCAATACATGAAGAATGTGATAACAAAGGACAGAGATGGGACAAGGAAGTCCAAGACACTGCCTTTGGGTTTGATGGTGCAGGCCATACTGAACCATTTGAAGATTGATGATGTGGCACCTAAAAAAATCACAAGTCCAGATACAAAAAGGAAATAAATTATCTCATCCCTGGTTTGGACGATGATGAAGATTTAGAAGTTGAAAGGACAGAGAGTGACAGTAATAGAGATGATGATGCTGGTGGTGAGTAGGTTAAACAAGTTGCACAACTTGTTGCACCTAAGAAGGCTGCTGAGAAGCGAAAGGCTACTGACACAAGAAAGATTACTGAGATGTTAAAGCCTAAGAAGACAAGGCAGCAATCAGTAAACCCTACTGAATCTACTGAGGTTCCAGTTGATGTTAAGGCTATTGAGCCTACTGGAATTATGAAGAAATCTGTTGAGATTTTGAGAGTGAAGATAAAAGAAGACAAAAGAAAAAGAAAAGCCACTGAGATTGAAGTTAAACGACCTGCAAAGAGAATGAAGGAGATTGTGAAAAAGAAGAAGCATGGAAAGGGAAAAGAGTTAAGGATTTTGGAAGCTCAAAAGGAAGCTGAATATGTTGTTGAGGAAGCACATGTACAAGGTGACGAGCCTACTGAGGCTAGAGAAGTTGTTGAACTTGTTCCTGACCCTGTTGTGGATGCTACAACTGAGGGGGGAACACACTGCTATAGACCCTACTGATACACATACAAGTCAGAGGGAACCTAGTGTGGAACAGTTGGAGGTGGTAGGTACAAATGTACAACCTGAAGAACCTACTGACCAACTTGTATCTATTATAGATACATTGGCTCACCTTGTTAATGCCTTTGGAGGACAACATGCTGAGCAATCTGCTCCAAAGAAGCCCTCAATGCTATGTGAAAGGAGGGAACAGAAATCAAAGAAAGAGAAGATAGATCCCAAATTTAAAAAGGTGCAAAAATATTTTCAATGGAACTTTGGATTCTACAATTGACAAAAACTAGCCGCTGATCAAATGAGTGGATTTGAAGAATGGGCCTTTGATCAGTTGGGTGTGGAAAGTCTACTGGAATTGGTGGATACAAATTTGCTGCAGACAAGGCTAATGGACCTACTGGAAGAAGGGAAGAAAAGTGATAAAATTATGTTTAAGGATCCCAAGTATACACCAGATAGTGATGACTCTTCATCGTCTGACTCTGATGATGATCATCCTATGTTCCATGGGGAGTCCAGTGGAGTGGCCAAGGAAACAGCTGTTGAAGCAACTGGTCAAAGATCTACTGAGGAAACAGCAGATCAGTCTACTGATGCTGGTAAGTCTGCAGAGGGACAACAGACTAATAATGTGGATGAAGATATGGAGGATTTGACCATAGATGATCTGGAAGCTTTAATCAATGATGGGGTAACTCTTGGAGACAACATGATGGTTAGTATGTCTGACACCTTACTGGTGGTTGATTCTAATAATCAGCAGACTGAAAATTTGGATGAGGAGATGGAAATTGCACATAGGGAGCCTGACATCAGTTCGAAAGATTCAGCTCAATATCAGGAGTGGTTTGACACTCAGGATACCTTAACTCAAGTTGGAGACCAACTACAGAAGATTGCTGATGTCAAAAGAGGGCTAAAGGAAAATTTGGCTGTTTTTCCTTTTGTTTTTACTGAAGAGAGGGTCCTAATCACTAAGGAACAAACAGTGTTAGGACAGAGATTGGATTTGGTGATGGGTTTGGAGAAATCACCCATACATTCTGAGGAGGTTCAGGTTGTTGAGGAACAAATAGCACCTGAATACAGATTGGAACATGAAGTACAGGCTGCTGAGGATCAGACAGCACCTGGACAAAGGATGGAACATACAATGGGTTTGGAGGAAACCCCTGCACTAGTTGAAAAGATTGTTATAGAACAGGTTGCTGAAACACCTGTCAGTGCAGTGCAGTCTCCTGAAGCTAAGGCTATTGAAGGAAAGGATAGTCAGCAGACTGTTGTTGATGAGGATGAACAGCTGCTGGATTATGATTTCAGTGATGAGGAGTTCCAAGTGCCTGAGGAAGAAGGAGTTGATGATGAACCTCAACAGGCACATGTACCAATTTTTTAGGAGGAACATGTTTTGGAACCTCAACCTGCACAAGATCCTATCTTGGAACACATTTTTAGTGATGTGGTTGAAGAAGGTCCTGATCCTGTTGGATCGGATAGGACAGGAGCCTTGGTTCTCAGCACTCAAAGGGCACATTACAATATTGAAGAACCTGTTGATGATGTTGTTGGACATATGGGTGGAGGCATGGCTGGTGCTGTACCAGCACATGTTTTGGATGAGTTGAGGGCAGTCATAGATGACATTACATAGTTAAGAACTCAACTCAATAGATAAGAGCAAAGATTTGAAAACTTAATGAATTTGGTGGAAAATAGAGGAAGAACCACTGAAATTGTTGCTTTCAATATAACCTCTACTCAATATGCACTTGCTGACTTGACCAAAGATGTGAGAGGTATAAAACAAGGCAATGCACACAGAGATAAATTCTTAAATGAAAATTTTGCCTCATTACACAAAAAGCTTGACAAGCTTGCTAAGGCACCCAAGCCTGTTGTGGCTAACCCTACTGTAACTCCTCAACCTGCTGCATTGGATCCTAAGGTCACTGAGAGGATCAATCTGCTGGAACAAACTATGGAAGGAAGGATCACTGCAGTTGACATAAGAACAGAGATTATGGAAGGTCAACTTGCTAACTTAGTGATCACACAGGAGAGTGTTCATGGTCTACTGTCCCGGTTTGTTGATGATGTCAATAAAGGGGAAGAGGGCCTTACAACAGATGCAAAGGAAGCTAGAAGGATCTTTACAAAGAAGAAATAGGAGGCTGATACTAATGAGTTCATGAAACTTGTACCTGGCAGGATTCAGTTGATTGATGACCTCCTGAAGGAATATAAGCAAATATACTATAGAAAGAAAAGACCTTACAATCGCATGGGATATTTTGAGGGTCTGGATTCCTTTTTGGGAATAAAGCTTTGGGAAACAAGGGTCAAAGCCATGAGAGGCAGACTAGGAACTGTTCAATCAGCAAAGAATTCACTGGATGTATTCAAATACTTCTACATGAGACAGGGCTTCAATGTTCACAACATAAGATTAACTCTACCAGAAGCCTGAAAGTGGTGGAAAGATCTGAATCATTGGATTGACTTTTCCCCAATTGAAAATCAATGGATGCAGGATGTAGTCAAAGAAATCATGGAGTTTTATGAGAAGAAAGAGTAAGACAAAGACAGGAACTATATCAGCAAACTTACACTTTTTATCTCTTTCTACTGATCCTAGTTTGTAATAATGTTGAACAAATGATTATAATGAGAAATGACTGAATTTGTTCTGTTTTTGTTTTTATCTTTTTGCTTTGTTGTAAGGAGGGTATTGGCATCATCACTAAAAAAGGGGAAATTGTTGGACTTATTTTAAGTTTTAATGATGAGTGCCAGACTAGTTGTTATAGAGCAAAGGAAAAAGATGTCTAGATCAAATTTATAGGTTTATTAAAGTTTGATCTTTGTATAGGTTTGATCAAACAAGCATTGTAAGGAGGTCAGCTGACTTTCTCAGCAGACCTGTCTAGGTCAGTAAGGTAACTAGGTCAGTAGACTAGTTAGGAACCTACTGAAGACTGAAGGCTGAGGGTTCAAACTCAATTATTGAAGGCTAAGGGATCAAACTTAGTATTTAAAGTCAAAGATTTGGAATCAGAATTTAGGGAAGTTTGTGATGACCTAAACTGACTACATATACCTTGTGTACAAGGTCTGAGTTCCATAAGTTAAGTGGTGTTTGGAACTTAGTTATGTTCAAATTGGTGTACTCTAACTTCACAATAAAAAGTTAGATAGAAGACAGTCAGCTGAAGTGTTTTATAAACATAGCAAACTTCAGATAGCTGACTGACAAGCATTTCAGCAGACTTACAAACACATGAATCTGCTGAATGTAAATCTTGATTTAATCAAAGGTTACATTGGAAGATTACAAGGATAAGAATGGATTACAAGCCTTGATATTGTCAAAAAATCAATGGTCAAGATTAAAAGAACGTTGGAAAGCTTCAGAGCTTTATCCAATGGACACAAGTCAAAGGGTGGATAGACTGAAAACTGTCAAAAAGCAAACTGACAGTGTCAGTACTATGTACAGGGACAGAAAGCAAGTCAAGATGGGGACAAATCTAAAATGGCTATGTTTGAATTTCAAACATAAGTCACAGGATTCTCACCTTTATATAGAAGAATCCTGATTCAGATACAAGTGATGAATAATAACAATCTATCTTAAGCTATCATGTTTATTATCAATCACCCTGCTGACTTCACTGAGCTTAAAGCTACTGATCCAGAAAACTCTTCAAGTGTAACCTGCTATCAAGCTACATCAAGTCTGCACACTTGAAGATATCAGGATGCTGATCATTTCATCCTGATCAAGCTACTGACTGTTGAATCATTCACTTGATTCAAAATTTCTTTTACAAGAAACCTGCTGAAGACAGAGAAGCACTTAGGTGTCAAGAACTGTTGTTTGTGGTGGAGCTGGTGAAGAGGCAATCCTACCCTTCAAGGACCAGTGGAATACTTTGGAGCAGCAATCCTACCTGTTTCAAGTGTTCAGTTTGTGAAGCCATAGTTATTGGTGAAGGACAGAAAGCGTAGGGATTTTTGTAACTACATCCTCAAAGATCTCTAGCGAATTTCCTCCAACATCACAGAAGAAGAGTGGATTGATAGGATTACACCACCTGAAACCACTATAAAATTTGCGTACTTACTTTCTGCATTTAGTATACTGATTACATCAACATACTGAAACTAGCAACTGAATCACACAATTACACTGCTGAGTATCTAATACTTAGTGTTAAGGGTGATTTTATGCAATTTATAACGTTATATTTTGTAACAATTCTCTCCATATTCGTATAATTTGCATAGAAATTAAGTGTTTAATTGAATTATTGAGCAAATGAGTTTTTAAACGGTTTAATCGCAAAACTGGTTGATTTATGTGTTTTATCGTTAATTTTATATTGATTTGGATGATATTACACTTTGCCATGTTTTATTATCTTGTAGATACACGAAATTGGTTCAAAAGAGGATTAAAAGATGTTAAGGATCGGAGTTATATGAAGAAAAAGAGATAGAGATGAAGTTGATTGAAGATAGAGATGGAAAAATCAGATTTGAAGTAACTGAACGTGCGTCCATTCTCCGTCTTCTGGACGTGCGTCCAACTCGCTGAACGGGCGTCTAGAAGAAGAATTTGATTCAGAGTTCTCCCCAAATTAATGGACGAGCGTCTGATTTAAAGAAGGACGGGAGTCTGATCATGACTCGGCCCAATTCGAAGTTTTCAAGCTACCTGGACGGGCGTTCGACCCAGCAAACGGGCGTCCAGTGGCCGACATAGCAGCAGCCGACATAAAACTCTATATATAGCTGCGCTTTCTCCACACCATTATCATCAGAAATTCGAACCCTAAACCCTAGGGGCGGCTCAGTTTTTATTGTTTTTAGTTTTCTAGTAGATTAAAACACTTTTTATGTATTTTTACTCAAACAATTCGATCTTCAAGAGGATGCTAAGAGGCTAGACCTCTATTGAACAAGCGTTGTGAAGCCATCCGATCAACAATTCAGTTTCATTTCTCGATTGTCTTGTGAGTTTTTAATTCGAGTTGTCTCTTTATTATGTTTATCATATTTTTGTGCAATTTACATCGAAAGATCTTTGCATGTTGATTGTTTATATTGATGAGAATCATGTTAAACCCTAGATCGCCATAATAAAGAATAGATCTTTAATCTAATTAACGAGAGTTATTAGGTTAGATTTCTAGGTGAGAAACTTATAAATTTCACTCCTTTGGTTAGAAAGCGTTAATCTTTAGATCGAAAGATAGAAGATTAATAGGAGAAATTGTCTAAGAAATTAGGAGTTCATACCTTGGTTAGGTGAATCACAACTTGGTTAGAAATCAACAAGATAATCGAGATAGGAATTGATAGTTGTAGGATAGGTGGATCAATAGCTTGTTCGTTCGTAAACCATTGATTAAATCACTCGAACTTGAATTGCTTAAGTAAATTTACAATCTTTATTTCGTGATAGATTTAGAATAGACTTAGTTTAGATAATTCGTTCGCAACCATATTTTCCCTGGCTTTAGATCCCGATCTTCTGTCCAGTTGTTCTTATTGTTAGTTTCATTTTCCGTTTTAGTTCTTCATTGTTTTATTTTCGTATCCCTTTAGTAGTAATCGTGACATAATTAGGTTAGATAATAAAAACTAGATTAAACAACCCCGATTCCCCGTAAGATCGACCCGGTATCAACCTCTATACTACGATCCCTACACTTGGGGTATACCGGATTTATAAATTTATTACTTGTTTATTTTCGTTGATAAAATCCGTGACAAGTTTTTGGCGCCGTTGCCGGGGAACCGGACGGTTGTCTAGTTTTTATTTTCATCATTACTTGTTTAGTTTAGATATTTGGTTTTTAGTTTCTGTTTTTCATAGGGTAAAAACCTCTGTTTCGTTTCTGTCCCAGTAAACGGGGGTCTAGAGTAGTGGACGCCCGTCCGTTCAAGTTTTCACAACTCTGTCCGTTTTTACCCAGTCAGACGTGCGTCTGGTTATCCAGACGTCCGTCCTGTTCATCTTTCAGGCAGACGCCCGTCCATTCATCTGGACGCCCGTCTGACCCCTTTTTCTTTGAAATCTTTTCTCGGGTTTAACCTTTGATTCAAAGGTTAAATAACTAGATTTTGGTCTCGGTTTATGCAAACTCAGAGTCAAAAAGGGCCACTACTATATACCCCTGACCTCGAGCGGACCATAGTCCGGCCAAACAGGAGAAGGCTACGTTTTCCGGACCTCCCTGACGAAGAGAATGCAGTCAACCGAGATATCGAGCGGGATTTAGCTCAAGAGATCGAGAATATAGTCATTATGGATGCTGAAGATAGACGTACGTTGGCTGATTACGCCATGCCTGGCGAAGTCAGGGTCAACCCGGCTATCGTTCTACCAGCCATCACTGCACCTACTTTTGAACTTAAACCCGGGCTCATTCAAATGATGCAGCATGCACCTATCTTTCATGGTTATCAGTCAGAGAATCCTCATACTCACTTACACACGTTTCTTGAAATATGCGGTACAACTCGCATCCAAGGAGTAAGTGAGGATGCTATAAAACTTAAACTGTTTCCATTTTCCTTACGAGGGGAAGAAAAAGAGTGGTACAACTCTCTCCCTTCTGAAACCATCACTACCTAGGCGGAACTCGAGAAAGAGTTCCTGAGTCAATACTTCCCACCTTCTAAGACAACCCAATGTTTAAGTGATATTTTCACATTCTGCCAAAAGGAAAATGAGTCATTTTTCGAGAGCTGGAAGAGGTTTAAGGCTCTTCTTAGAAAGTGTCCCCATCATGGCTTGCCGTTACAAAGGCAAGTCAATACTTTCTTCAGTGGATTGACCGAGCTCACTAAGGGCATGGTTAATAGTTCTTCTGGTGGGGCATTTTTAAGGAAAACACCTGAAGAGGGGTGGGCATTATTCGAGGATATTGCCAAATACAATTATGCCCCCTCATATCAAGCTATCCAAGCACCTCCTCCTCCCAAGATTGAGGAGGTGAATATGCAAAGTCTGATCGCCATGCTGCAAAAGCAAATGGCAAGCTTCTCAAATTTCTCCTAATCCGATCAATCAGAATCCTTCCCTTCAACAGAACTCTCAAGTTCTGTACTGTGAAAATTGTTGTCAGACAGGCCATATGGTTGGCCAGTGTCAATTTGTTCCCCCTCTGCTTATCAAGTCAATACTGTTCATGACAATGGACAGTATAATCCAGTCACATGTCAAAACTGTGACAATGTGGGGCATACATCTCGTTTCTGTCCTATGAACGGACAGAATGCTAAATTAAATGCTTTCTCTGGCCAGACCAATCAGAGGTTTAATAATCAATTCTCTGGCCAGAGTAATCCTCAAAACTAGGGTTTCAGCCAAAATCAAAATTTCAGTCCAAATTCGAATTTTAATCAAAATCAAAACTTCAATCGAAACCCTACTTACAACCAGAACCAGAACTCCAATTTCTCCAACCAGAATCAAAGGTTCAGTCAGAATTGGCCTAACAATCCAAATTCTACATTTCAGAGTCGGCCCAGCCAGCCTTATCCGCAGAATTTACAAAACTCTCAAGGCCCCTCGCAATCAAGTGATATCCAAGCTGAATGGAGCTCCTTTCGGGAAGAGCAAAATAAAGCCATCCAACTCCTGATGAGCACAAACAAGAATCTTGAGAGGCAACTAGGGCAATTGGCTGAACAGTTAGCTTCTAGACCCCCAGGCCAGTTGCCCAGCTTCACAGTAAAGAATCCGAAGGGTGGTCAAGTCGCTCAGACCGACCTGAATAATAGCCAATGCACTGACCTGGTACCTTCAATTCTGTACGGTAGAGAAGAGGCCAGTGCGATGAACTTAAGGTCGGGTACTCAACTAAGTGGTCCCCCTCACCAGGGAAACCACTAGCCCCTCCTGCCGCTGATAAGGCGGGGGGGAAGTCGAGCACATACGTTCCCCTTGGCTGCAAGAGAATACTCAGGTGGCTGATCCCCTGAGAGGTGAAAAAGTTGGAAGTCCTCAGGTGGCTGAACCCCTGAGGAATGAAGAATCAAGTGAGAGTCAGGAGGCTGATCCCCTGACTAGTAAGACAAATGAAAAAGTGGTGAGGTGGAAGGATTTGGAAGACAAAGCTGTCAGTACATCCTCAAAGAAAGCCTTTTCTGAGAGTGACTTTAAAAGGCTTCCATTTCCACCTAAAAAGAGCAACATCTCCTTGAATGAGGATAAAAAGTATGAGAAGGTGCTAAACCTTCTGAAAAATACTCAGGTTAATCTTCCATTATCCGAGGTTTTGGTTGAGATGCCTAAGTATACCAAGTTCATCAAGGATGTTGTCTCTTCTAAGAAGAAATTAGCAGACATGGATCGGTTGATTGGTGTGGATTGCTCTATGATCAATTACCAAGATCTACCAACCAAGAGGGGTGACCCTGGGAAATTTGTTCTCACATTGCTGATGGGAGGCCTAGTCTTCCCAAACTCTTTATGTGACATGGGTGCATCCATAAGCCTGATGCCATTGTCTGTCTGCAAACATCTTGGGTTAGACAATCTTCTAGAACCCACCACCATGAATCTTCAATTTGTGGATAGATCTTCTAAGAAAGCTACGGGAATACTAAAGGACGTGTTAGTTCAAATTGATAGATTCACCTTCCCGGTTGACTGGTACGTTCTGGACATAGAGAAGGATGAGAATGTCCCTCTAATTCTTGGAAGACCTTTTCTGTCTACAGCCAGAGCCCTCATTGACTGTGATGGTGGGCAAGTGACGATACATGTTGGTGATCAAGAGGTGAGTTAATGTTTCCAAAGCTAGCCAGAAACCCTCTGAAACACCGACCGGCTTCTCCATTGACGATATGTCTGATGACTTCAATGATTTCATGGAAAAGCAAGTCATGGCTGTTGCAACTAAATACGAGCGACTAGTTGAGAAGCTGGATAATCATGGTGTGGTGAATCTAGAACAGTTAGAAGCTGAATTTGAGGATGAGTAGTTGAAAGGAGAAGCTTTGGCAGTGGGACCGCTAAGTAAACTCAGCGATGTTGAGTTGAAAAGTGGAGATCTTAAATCAAGTTTGGAAGACCCCCCCTGCAGATTTGGTATTGAAGCCGTTGCCTAAACATCTAAAGTATGTGTTTTTAAGAGAAGGTGACAAGCTTCCATTAATTATATCCGCCAAGCTGTCTCGATTAGAAGAAATGAAGCTATTAAACGTCTTGAGGAAAAATGAGAAAGCCTTTGGTTGGCAAGTAGGAGACATCAGAGGATATCTCCTGACATCTGTATGCATAAAATCAAGACTGAAGAGGGTGCGAAATTCGTTAGACAGCCCCTGAGGAGGCTCAACCCTCATATGCAAGAGGTGGTCAAGAAGGAGATTATCAAGCTTTTAGATATGGGTATCATATACGCAATCGCTGACAGTGATTGGGTATCCCCCACTCAGGTAGTTCCCAAGAAAGTAGGAATTACTATTGAGAAGAATGAGAAGGGAAGAAGTAGCATTGAGGCTTGTTACTGGTTTACGAGTCTACATTGATTACAGGAAACTCAATGAGGTAACAATGAAAGATCACATCCCCCTTCCTTTCATTGGTCAAATGCTTGAGCGTCTGGCGGGACACACATTCTACTGTTTCCTGGACGGATATTCAGGATATTTTCAGATACCCATCGATCCAGTTGACCAAGAAAAGACCACTTTCACCTGCCCTTATGGTACATTCACTTACAGGCGGATGCCATTTGGTCTTTGCAATGCCCCAGCTACATTTCAAAGCTGTATGCTGGCTATCTTTGACGGGCTAGTTGAAAAGTGTATGGAAATTTTCATGGATGACTTTTCGGTCTTTGGTGAATCTTTCGATGATTGCCTTGATAATCTTGACCAGGCCTTATCCAGATGTGTGGAAAAGAACTTAGTACTAAACTGGGAGAAGTGCCATTTCATGGTAGATGAGGGAACAGTTCTTGGCCACAAGATCTCTGCCAAAGGTATTGAGGTAGACAGAGCCAAAGTAGAAGCTATCGAGAAGATGAGTTATCCTAAGAATGTGCGCGAAGTCAGAGGTTTTCTTGGACATGTCGGTTTCTATAGGAGATTCATTCAGGACTTTTCCAAGATAGCCAAGCCTCTGTCTACACTACTTAAAGAAGACGTTGTATTCGATTTTGATGAAAGTTGCAAGCAAGCGTTTGAGGAGCTTAAAAGTCGATTAATCTCCACGCCGATCCTTATTTCGCCTGACTGGAATCTCCCCTTCGAACTTATGTGTGATGCGTCAAACTATGTTGTTGGCGCAGTCTTAGAACAGAGAATAGAAGGGAAATTCCAGCCAATCTATTACGCCAGTCACACGCTGAATCCGTCTCAAGTAAACTACACGACGACTGAAAAAGAATTATTGGCCGTAGTCTTTGCTATGGATAAGTTTCGTAGTTACTTATTGGGTGCTCAAGTGGTTGTGTGGACTGATCACGCTGCTTTGCGATACTTGATGACTAAGAAAGAGGCTAAACCGCGCTTACTACATTGGATACTGAACCTACAAGAGTTTGATGTCCAGATTAAAGACAAAAAGGGCAGTGAAAACGTAGTGGCTGATCACGTTTCAAGAATGTTGAATGAGGAAAAGGATGACCCTGACGATATTGATCTTTACTTTCCTTGATCTTTACTTTCCTCTAGAGAATATCATGCTTATCGACGGTTGTCCTCCTGATGTTCCTTGGTATTCTTCCATCGTAAACTACCTTCATTCCCAATATCTTGATCCAGAATTTTCCTATCAGGAGAAGAAGAAATTCTTCTCTGATTTGAAAACATACGTTTGGGATGAACCTTACCTCTACAAGATATGTAAGGATGGTTTGCTGAGAAGATGTGTTCCTGAATCTGAGCAACGTGATATTATTGAGCAATGCTGCAGTGGACCCACTGGCGGTCATTTTGGTCCTTGGAAAACCGTTGCTAAAATCTTTCAATCCGGCTTCTATTGGCCCACGATCTTTAAAGATATAGAAGCCTTCTGTAAAGCTTGTGATAGGTGCCAAAGAACCGGAACTTTAACAAGGCGTTTCGACATGCCATTGAAACCCATCCTAGAATGTGAAGTCTTTGATGTATGTGGCATCGATTTTATGGGACCATTCCCATCATCTTGTGGAAATAAATATATCTTAGTCTGCGTAGATTACATATCGAAATGGGTGGAGGCTCAAGCCACGACTCACAATGATCATAAGACGGTCATGAAGTTTCTAAAGAAAAACATCTTCGTGACATTCGGGTGTCCACGCGCCTTGATTAGTGATGAAGGGACACACTTTTGCAACCGACCTCTGGAGAAAGTGCTTGAGAAATATGGTGTCCGACATAAAACTGGTACGCCATATCATCCTATGACGAGTGGTCAGGTTGAAAGAAGCAACCAAAGTTTAAAGAAGATCCTGGAGAAAACAGTTAACAGTCATAGAAAAGACTGGAGTCTTAAGTTGGATGATGTACTGTGGGCGTATCAAACTGCCTATAAGACCCCCATGGGTACATCACCCTATCAAATGGTTTATGGTAAACCATGCCACTTGCCAGTCGAGTTAGAGCATAGAGCCTATTGGGCCACAAAGTTTTTGAACTTTGATACCCAATCTTGTGGAAAACATTGATTGCAACAGTTGCATGAGTTAGACGAATTTAGACTTCAGGCCTATGAAAGCGCTAGGATAAGTAAGGAAAAGACAAAACTCCTTCACGATGCCAAAATCAAGAAGCGAGAATTTCAAGTAGGGGAACAAGTTTTATTGTACAATTCCAGGTTACATCTGTTCCCTGGTAAGCTGAGGACACGATGGTCCGGTCCCTTTGAAATTCTCCAAATCATTCCTGGAGGTGTTTTAGAACTACGAGGTTATGGTGACCAGGCCGTTCGAGTGAATGGTCAGAGGTGCAAGCATTACATTGGTCAAGCCAAGGAACAGCCTTTGATTGTTCGATTCCTCGATATCCTCGGGTGTGGTACTTCAGAAGTCGAAAAATTTGACTAGTTTTCACCCGATTTGTTTTCTGAGGATGACGGTAGTGGTTCCTCTGAAGAAGTTCTAGCAGGTAGTTGGGACATGGAAGAGTTTGAGAAGGAGCAACGGTTGAAGCGTCGTCAGAAGAAGAAGAAATCAACCATGGGAAGATTTAA
Source organism: Gentiana straminea (assembly GCA_036785695.1). Taxonomy (NCBI): domain Eukaryota; kingdom Viridiplantae; phylum Streptophyta; class Magnoliopsida; order Gentianales; family Gentianaceae; genus Gentiana; species Gentiana straminea. Next base: position 5,015,782 of record JAVUPR010000048.1, on the reverse strand, counting down.
GCGTGTGTGGAAGGCAATTAAAGAATTCACCCCATGTGTTAGATGTTGTTTCTGCAGCCACACTACTGATCAAAGCCTACACGAGGTAGTGGCTGGCAAAAAAGTCAAATGGCCTGATCTAGGCTGAGCTAAAAGAGCGTCGAGCTAAAGACATTAACCAAAAGCGCCATTAGGGGGCATCCTAGATATCCCTTATAATATTAGGACTCTCTTTTATGTTGTTTCTTTTCTTTGGTTTAGTTTTTATCTTAAGTCTAATTAAGATTTTGTTTGAATCTATTCAGTTTAGATGTGTTTCTAGATATGGATTACGGAGTTCTACCAGAGGAGTTTCCTTTCATTCGTAGGATCCCACTTATCACTCTAGGTGACGGACCCGGAGGGACTATCATTTTGGACGTAGACTTTGATATTCGTACCCGCGTCAGGACCGTTACAAGAGGACCTGCAGGAGACTTTAGGACGACCGTATACAATCCTCAATGATCCGATGCTAACTGACTTGACGCTAGTGCTGCAAGCTGAGCATTTCCAAGGAGTGGATGTTGCTGGCGAGGACTGGGCTTTACAGGACGAGTATGATTTTCCTCCTGCTATTGACATGCTCTGCCGTCTAATCCAGATTGTGGATTGGGCGGAGATTTACGATGACTAGCATCGTTAGGCTGTTTCGTCGAGCAAACGACGTTAAACAAAAGCGCTCGGTGGGAGGCAACCCACTATTTGCTAGTGTTTTTATGTGTTCTTCAGTTTTTATTTATTATTTGAAGTTATGTATGAATTTTTATAATTGGAATGAGAGATTGATTTGATTTGAATAAAAATTCATAGTTTTGCTGAATTCTGCATCAAACGAGCGTCCATGCCTTTGGACGCCCGTCTGATATGTATCTGCACTGGACGAGCGTCCACACTTCCTGAACGCCCGTCCGTCCCTTGAAAATTTTGGACGAGCGTCCAAATCTCTGGAACGCCCGTCTGCAAGATTCCCTCCAACTCTGTTCAAAAATTGACAACCTGGACGAGCGTCTGAGTATCTGGACGCCCGTCCAGTTCATATGATCTCCAGCTGAACGCCCGTCCGGTTTCCTGGACGCCCGTTCAGACCTGCAACTATATATACCCCTGCTCTCCATTTTTTTATTTGCATCAGAAAATTCAATTGCAAAACCCGACTTTTCGACCTCTTTTGCCCTATAATTCTTGTTTCTAAACCAAATTGGGCGATTCAAGGCTCTGTCAACAACTCTCAATCCCCTCTTTTCAATTCTTCAACCCAAATCCTCCAACAAACAACAGATAATTCGATTGGGTGACCTAGCTTGTGCGGTTTTCTTTTGGGAAAAATCTAATCTTTGGGTTCAATTGTTCACGGTTAGGAATTCTAATCATCATCATCATCATCCCTTCAACGTACTTGGTAAGATTTTATAAGCTTTTCGTAGATTATTTCACGTTTTTTTTGAGTTCGATCTTCGAGTCGACTCTTTTACATGAAATTCACCTTATTGGTTTTTTCTTCTTGTTTTGTTTATTCTTTCTTCCCTTGTGGTGATCTGGGATGGTTATGGATGATAATGGATGGGCTGCATTGTGGTTTGTTGTGGTTTGGTGTTGTTTTGTTTGGGAAATCCCGTTTGGACGATAAACGGGTGGTTTTGTTTGAATTTGGGGTTGGGATTGTTGTTTGTGTAGCCTTAGTTCACCATGGTTCGTAAAGCGGTACTAAAGAGGCATGGTAAGGGAGTTGCCACTAAACCTCCTAAGAAGAAAAAGGTTGTAGACCCCACGTTAGTCAATCCGAACCAAGGTATCCGTATCGGTGAACGTCAGAATCCTCCTAGAGGTCAATCCAGGTTTCCTTTACGAGATGAGTCTGAGTCAGGGTCAGCCACTGATGATGATGTACCCTTAATGAGACTGCCTAGGATTGAAAGGAGTGAAGACGCACCTAGGTTTAGAACTGAGCAAGCCGAGGAGGAAACGGAAAGAGCAGAACCGGCTAAACAGAATGTGAGACCTCCTGTCCCTATTCCCTTGGCTCGTAGGTTCCTTAATCCCTAAGGCTTTCGAGGTGTACAATAAGCACTATGTAGCGAGAACGATGTTGATTGAGAGGGATGTGTTGGAGACTCAAGTTGATCCGTTGTTTGTTAAAATGCTTACAGATAGGAAGTGGGGAGCATTGATGAGAACACCGAGAACCCCGGTTAATGCTACATTAGTCCGAGAGTTCTATGCCAATTGCTCGGAAATGGATTTGGAAGCCGGAGTTGTGTTCGTTAGGGGTGTAAAGGTGCCATTTACGCCTAAGGTTATAAACGAAAAGTATAACTTGGCACCTTTTGAGGGGTTGGACTACAAGGAGGCGATAAAGGCCAAGCAGGATGCGGGAGAGGATCCGTTGGAGGATTTACGTTTGTTGGTGTGACCTGGAGGTGCCGTGGACACTTAGACCGGGCGGAGATAGAAAAGAGTTGGTGACAACGAGTTGGACGGAGGATTGGAAGGTCCAATGTCGGTTTATTCAGAACAGGTTGTTGCCTAAGAACAACCTGACTCATTTTCACATTGGTGGCCTTGGAATGTTATATGCCTTGAACTTCAAGCTAAATGTGGATGTAGGACATGCAATTTTCGATGAGATAGCCACGAATCAGAAAGTATATACGCGATGTTTGATATGTCCGTATTTGATCCACAGTCTCTGTCAGGATGCTAGGGTTCCCGAGTACAAAAATGATCACAAGCCGAAGAATCCTAGGTACTTGCAGCGGGAGAAAGTGAAATCTTTGGGACAATCTGAGGCTGAGGCAGCACGTGAGCCCGGTTCATCTTCAGCACCGCCTCGTGCATCTTCCCTTCCATCTTTATCTCCCTCAGTCCGGATGAGGTTGAGTATGGCTAACAGTGTACGGAACTGGATGGAGGATATTAGGACTTCCCAGAACAATATCTTGACTATTTTGCGGTGTATAAGTGAGGGCCGAACTCCGGGGGACGAAAGAGTCTTCAACCCGAGCATTATAGATTACGTTTATTCAGACGAGGTTGAGCAAGCCATTGCGGATGTTCTTCACGAGTCTGAGTCGTCTTCGGATGAGGAGCAGGCTGACTCTCCTACGGGTGGATCACCTCCGGCTGATGATTCTACGGCACCGGGGCGGACCTGATGTTTTGTTGCTGATTCTGGCTTATGTATTTCTTTTTGAGATGATTGTATTGTCCTGCTACTTTTCATTACTTGATTCATTGTACTTTTCGTGTTAGCTACTGTCTATTTTTCTCGATGAATCTTGTAAGCCTTAAGGCATTCCGTACTTTCATTCGACTTTCTTATACTTTCACTTTTCATTGTATTGCATGCTTCATCGTTTGACATGATTCGATTTTACTGTTATATTTCATTTTGATATACTTCCCCCGTTTTCCCCGAGATTTTTCCGTGTTTGTCGAGTAGTGCAGGTATATTTCTAGCGGAATTGTCGAGCTAGCGTTTACGTCGTGCTGATACGAGTTATGTTTTTCACTACGAAGGCTCCGGCCTGACCAACGATTCGAGTATCTGTTACGATCAGCTAAGTAGTTTTGTCTTTTTCAATTCTGTACAACCTGAGGACATGTTGTGGTTTAAGTGTGGGGGAGGGGAATGGTTATGTGTATCTACCATTTGCTTAATTATATTATGTTTCTATGCAAAATGAGCTAAAATTTTCAAATTTTTTCAAAGTTTTGTTTTGTCCCGAGTAAGCAATGCATACTCTTTGTTCGGTTTTTTATAGTCATTGATGCTATATACTGTATGTTCAGTATGTTAGTTGTTTCACCCGATACATACATTTCATGAGCCATAGTGAATGATGAGCTATAATATAAAGCTATACCCCTTTTGATTAGTGATTTTTGTTATCTTATAAGTCGTGTGCTTAGTGCTAACGTATGTATCGTGACAATTATGATAGTTTGTGTTTAGATCCAAAGTATGATGTGCTGTGAATATCGGAGGTTTGAATGTGATAAGTGAAACATAACTAAAGTTGTTGAAAAAGTTGAATTTTAAATGAAATAGTTGTGTGTGTCGGAAGCTGGTCGATGATTGGAGTGAGGTAGGTCATATCACGAATGTCCTATACCACTATGATGACCAAAAGCTCACGACAGTCAGAAGAAGCTACCTTATGATTTGAGTAAGGTAGGGTATATCTCGAATATCCTATTCTGTTATGACAGGGCAATAGCTCATTCTGATGTGTGTTTTAAAAGTGAAATAGTTAAATCAACTTATATGAGGAAAGTGGTATGAAATGAATAAAAGACTTAGTTATCGTATACCTTATCCCCAGTATAAACTGACAGATATGTTGTAGGGATTATCCTCTGAGTATGTCAGAAAGGTCCTAAATGTTTTCTATCATCCTTTTCGGGATATGTCACGTTTTGTAGGGTGCATCTTATAAGTATCGTTTATCGCTAGTTTGAAGGGGGTATTAGCTAGTTTGCTTTGAAATTTTCAAGTTTGGACTTAGTGGAAGTTTGTTATGGCTCTGCACACACACCGGGGTGAACCTCTAAGTTATTGAATATGTGTTATATTTGCTGAGATGTCTATCTTTTTCCGAGCCTTGATTTTCGTTTTGTTTTGCTCGGGATGAGCAAAAGCTAAGTGAGGGGGAGTTGTTAAGGGTGATTTTATGCGATTTATAACGTTATATTTTGTAACAATTCTCTCCATATTCGTATAATTTGCATAGAAATTAAGTGTTTAATTGAATTATTTAGCAAATGAGTTTTTAAACGGTTTAATCGCAAAACTGGTTGATTTATGTGTTTTATCGTTGATTTAATATTGATTTGGATGGTATTACACTTTGCCATGTTTTATTATCTTGTAGATACACGAAATTGGTTCAAAAGAGGATTAAAAGATGTTAAGGATCGGAGTTATATGAAGAAAAGGAGATAGAGATGAAGTTGATTGAAGATAGAGATGGAAAAATCAGATTTGAAGTAACTGAACGTGCGTCCAATTCTCCGTCTTCTGGACGTGCGTCCAACTCGCTGAACGGGCGTCCAGAAGAAGAATTTGATTCAGAGTTCTCCCCAAATTAATGGACGAGCGTCTGATTTGAAGAAGGACGGGTGTCTGATCATGACTCGGCCCGATTCGAAGTTTTCAAGCTACCTGGACGGGCGTTCGACCCAGCAAACGGGCGTCCAGTGGCCGACATAGCAGCAGCCGACTTAAAACTCTATATATAGCTGTGCTTTCTCCACACCATTATCATCAGAAATTCGAACCCTAAACCCTAGAGGCGGCTCAGTTTTTTTTGTTTTTGGTTTTCTAGTAGATTAAAACACTTTTTATGTATTTTTACTCAAACAATTCAATCTTCAAGAGGATGCTAAGAGGCTAGACCTCTATTGAACAAGCGTTGTGAAGCCATCCGATCAACAATTCAGTTTCGTTTCTCGATTGTCTTGTGAGTTTTTAATTCGAGTTGTCTCTTTATTATGTTTATCATATTTTTGTGCAATTTACATCGAAAGATCTTTGCATGTTGATTGTTTATATTGATGAGAATCATGTTAAACCCTAGATCGCCATAATAAAGAATAGATCTTTAACCTAATTAACGAGAGTTATTAGGTTAGATTTCTAGAATAAAGCGTTAATCTTTAGATCGAAAGATAGAAGATTAATAGGCGAACTTGTCTAAGAAATTAGGAGTTCATACCTTGGTTAGGTGAATCACAACTTGGTTAGAAATCAACAAGATAATCGAGATAGGAATTGATAGTTGTAGGATAGGTGGATCAATAGCTTGTTCGTTCGTAAACCATTGATTAAATCACTCGAACTTGAATAGCTTAAGTAAATTTACAATCTTTATTTCGTGATAGATTTAGAATAGACTTAGTTTAGATAATTCGTTCGCAACCATATTTTCCCTGGCTTTAGATCCCGATCTTCTGTCCAGTTATTCTTATTGTTAGTTTCGTTTTCCGTTTTAGTTCTTCATTGTTTTATTTCCGAATCCCTTTAGTAGTAATCGTGACATAATTAGGTTAGATAATAAAAACTAGATAAAACAACCCCGATTCCCCGTAAGATCGACCCGGTATCAACCTCTATACTACGATCCCTACACTTGGGGTATACCGGATTTATAAACTTATTACTTGTTTATTTTCGTTGATAAAATCCGTGACACTTAGTATCATATTTAAACAACAAGTAATAAGGCTTAACTTGAATATATTCCACTGCAACAAACTCAATAATATCTATTGTCAGCCGACTACTGAGTGGTCAGTAGACTACTTAGGAGTCAGCGGCTACACCCTTGCGAGTTTGTTAACTTCAAAAGTTTTAAGTGTTAATTTTATTCACCCCCCCTAAACTTAACCAAAGCCTTTTCAAGGGACCAACACTTTCAACAATACCATTTTGACACAAGATGTCTGTTATACGATGCCCTGCCGAGCATAGAAATCTCTGAGCTGAAACTCAGCTATGTTGTCAGATCAAATAACTTTTTTGATTCTATTAAACTGAGTAGAAACAATTTTAACAAAGGATTTTACAAGCTTAGAGGCTTCACATTTGTGCCTCGTGAGAAAAACCCAAGTAAACCTAGTAAAATCATCCACAACAATTAGAAAATATTATTGTCCAGTCACAGTATGGTGCCTCAAAGTGTTACAATATAAGGGCTTAAGGGAATGCTGAGTGCAAATTGTCAGCTAAGTTCATCAGACAACATGAAGGCTCATCAGACTGCTGAGTAGCTCAATAGAGGAAGCGTATTTTAGGGTAGAAAGCGGTTAATCAGTTGTAGTTTGTTATAATCATTTGTAACTTACTTCTAAATGATTCATGAGGTGTATGAAACTATAAATACCTCATAATCAGCTACATTGTAACTTAACTTGTAATTTTCAGTTCATTAATGATAATTCCGCCTGTTCTTTACTTTCAATTTGTGTTTTACAAACTTCAACAGGGTATCAGAGGAGAAATTTGAGAATTTCTGAATATTTTCCTGCATTTTCTGTGGTTATTGAAGAATCTTAAGAGAACTCTTCATCTTTTCTGTGATTACAGTTTCTTGAGAGTGAATTGTGATCGTTTTTTGTGTTTCCTGGTCATTTCTTGATTGGTTTTCACATGTGTTGTTGGTCGTTGAATTTTTTTGGAGTTCCTGATAGCCATTGGCAGCAAAGAAACAAGAATTAAGCCCATCCATTCCATTATACGTTCATCCTAATGAGAATCCATCTCTGGTTTTTGTTCAGCCATTGATGATTGGCAACAATTATTATGGAGATGGTGTTAATTACCAAGAACAAAATTGGCTTCGTAGACTGCACAATCAAAAGGCCAGTAGCAGATTCAGTAGATTTTCATGCATGGATATAGTGAGATACAATGGTAAGATCATGGATCTTAAATTCTGTAGAGAATACCATTGCACATAGTTTGATGTATTTCAAGAGTGCACATGCAGTTTGGAAAAATCTTGCAGCAGGTTTTCTAATGTGGATGCATTAAGTCTTTCAGATCTTCTTGAAGAAATGCATCTGTTGGAGCAAGGTACAAATTCTGTTAATCAATATTTTTCAGAATTAATGCTTTGTGGAAAGAAACCAAGGCCATCAGGCCTATATCAGTCTATTCTTATGATCCTCCATGTCACTACAATGCAATTAGTACTTTAATGGATCGCACTTGAGAGATGAGTTTGAGACTATGGTTTCACATGCAATGTTGATGGTGCCTTTTCCAGAAATTCATGATATATGCCTTTGATATGGCAATTAAATTTGAAAGACAGAAGTTTTATGTGGCCAACAAGGCCAAGAATCAAGATTCTATGGTTCTCCTATCTCAAAAGAATGGACAGGGACAAAATCAAATAGTCAGCAGACCAAGTTCTGGGACTGCTGCAAATGACAGTCCTAAAAATCCCAAGAAGTTTCAGTGTAGTTTTTGTGGTTTCAACGGTCATACTGAAGAGACTTGTTACAAGAAACATGGCTATCTTCCTGGTTTCAAGTCAGAAAGGGCTCTTATGGTAGAAGAGGAATAGTCATCAGAAGATCAGACCTAGAATAGGTTTGCTGGACCAGGGTTTCCAATCATATTGCACAGCAACTTGATACGTTGATGGCTCTGTTGAGTTCAGATCCTCCTAGACATGCAGGATTTACTGTTGTCCAACCTGCTGAGATTGTTACACACTACTCACTTGCTACAGGGACAAGTGATCTATATTTAGTAAGACCTATACAATGGATCTTGGACTCTAGATCACATTGTAGGATCATAAGATCTATTAGGCGATCCCACACTTTCATCTGGTATAAAAATGGGATTACCTAATGGAGATAATGTTTCTGTTACACATATAGGACAAATAAGGGTCAACCCTCAACTGGTCCTATGCCTTTAAATATAAGCTTTTATCTTTGCATTCCTTTATTAGTAATACAAAAGGTGCAGCTGTCTTTTCTGCTAACAAGTGTGTATTGCAGGACAAGAACAAGAAAATGATTGGTTCAGCTGAGTTACAAAGAGGACTATATGTCATGGATGAACCAATCATACTTTCAACTTTTAATTCTGTAGAAAAGTAGACTTTATCTGATAAATTAGATGATGCTCTTTTGTGGCATTACAGACCAAACACTTGCCAGACAAGAGACTACAATTTATTAGTTCACAGTCAGCTGATGTCAAAGTTTGTAATCGATCATGATCTTTACTATGTTTGTCCTTTGGCAAAACTAAATAAAAATCCCTTTCCATTAAGTACTACTGATGTAAATTCTACTTATGATCTTATTCATATACATATTTGGGGTACTTTAAGACAACATACTGTAAATGGACAATGGTTTTTTATTACTGTTGTAGATGATTTTTCTAGATTTATATGGGTCTTTCTTATGAAGCTTTAAATCCTTTGTTAAATTTGTTTCTACTCAGTTTCAAACAATTATTAAAGTAATTAGATTTGACAATGGAGCTGAATTTCAGCTCACTGAATTCTATGCTCAGCAGAGTATCATACATTAGACATCATGTGTCAACGCACCAGAACATAATGGTATTGTTGAAAGGAAACATCAGCATTTGCTGAATGTTGCCAAGATTTTGTGGTTTCATAGTAACTTACCCATGGAGTATTGGGGTTTTTGCCTTTTACATGTTGTAAAAATTGATTAATTCTACACCCACACCACTTCTGAAGGAAAGTACTCCACATGCGATGCTTTAAGGCACTAAACCAGACTATTATGTGTTCAAAGTTTTTGGATGCCTAGTATTGTCCTGCACACTTAAGTAGTACAGAACAAAGTTTTATTCCAGATATAGGACTTGTGTTTATCTTGGAAATTCAAACACCGCCAAGGGTGCTATCCTATTAGACATTACTAACAAAGATATTTTTGTTGCTAGAAATGCTCAATTCAATGAGACTTGTTTTCCTCTATTTCAACAGGTATTAGACAGGGACGGATATCTTACTGAAATGCCAGTACCATTACCAGTAATGGACAGTTTTGGTGATCGTTTGAATGAGTCGACGGACTGATACGTGGTCGAGTTTGTAGGTGAAGCATCTAATGAAGAGCATGCTCCTATCAGCCAGCCACCAGAACCAACACAATTGAGAAGATCCACAAGGACAAGGAAATCGCCAACCTTTTATCAAGGTGGTGCTCATACAGTTCAGCAGACTCCACACCAGCTGAGTGAGGTAATGAATCTAGAAAACTTTCAGTAGAGTATGCCAAATTCATTAATACCATTGATGCTAACCTAAGACTTATAATCAATCCTTCAAGTATGATGAGTGGAAATAAGCAATGCAAAGAAGATTGATGTTGTACAAAAGACTCATAGATGGGAAATAGTTGATCTGTCCCAAGGCAAGTGACCCATTGGATGCAAATGGGTATATAGAATCAAGTATAATCCTGATGGTTTAGTGGAGAGAAACAAGGCTAGACAAATAGCAAAAGGCAACATTCACACATATGGCATTGATTATCAAGAAAACTTTTCCCTTGTTGTCAAAATTGCTACACTCAGGGCTTTACTTTCAGCAGCAGCAGCAAATAATTGGCATCTTCATCAAATGGATGTTAATACCGCTTTCCTACATAGAGATCTACATGAAGAAGTATACATGCAGCTGCCCCCAGGTTGTGCAGCAACCAAACCAAATCAAGTTTGCAAACTAACCAAATCCTTGTATGTCCTAAGCAAGCGAATAGACAATGGAATTTCAAGTTAACTGAATCATTGGAAGCTCAAAGATTTATTCAATCAAAAAATGACCAAAATTTATTCACAAAACGTTCAGGGCAATCTTTTATTGCTCTGCTGGTATATATATATGACATCATAGCAGCAAGCCCCAATGATCATTTGATTAAGCAGGTCAATGATGTCCTACATCAGAAGTTTACTATTAAGGATCGTTGAAAATTGAGTTATTTCCTAGGAATTGAAGCTTCCAGAACTCCAACAGACATCTCTGTTTCTCAAAGAAAATACACTCTCAACCTCCTAGAAGAATATGAATTTTGTGGAGGAAAACCTACTAAAACACATCAGTGAATAAAAAAAGAATTAAGAAAATAGAAATAAAAGAAAGACGGAATCAATGAAATCATGCTTGGTCTTAAACTTAAATGGGAAATTGAGTAAGGAGTAGATCTTTTTGTGTTCTAGAGCAACTAGAAAGATATTCTTTAACCCAAAAGAATTCGGTTCAGATGTAGGATACCTATCCAGAAGTTTTCACAACTCAATCATAGATGATGGAGTCATCAAAGATTTGACCTTTTCGAACTCTGTCTGTAACTCACTAGAGGCCCGGGAAATAAAGAGAAGATGTGTACGAACGAGATATCCAGCAACAAGAAGAACGAAAAGGATTGAATAGAGGAATTCCCGGGGCAGGGGGCGCTTTTACCTCTGGGGAACTCCACCTTCCTTCGAGAGCCTTGCGCTATTTTAGGGGCTTCCCCCTTTCTCGATTTGCTTTTTTTTATCATGGAGGCATAATCTTTCACGGTTCAAATCCGATAAGGGTCTTTGGTTTTTTCATAAAATTGCGTAGTATTTCGATTCTCCCTTCAAATAAAAAAAGACATGTGTTTTTATCTTTCCCCTTCAACTATTCCTGTCAAATAAATCAAATAATTGATAATAAAATAGAATAAAATAGTTAGGGAGTTGAAGGGAATTCTCTGAGGATAAAATGGCCGAAAGACCATATCATTTTGAGGGGATAGACCATGAATTCATAATTTCTTCGCTTCTATCAGAGAGCAGGTTTTGATCACTAGCTTAAAATCACTAGTGAAAGAGTGCCAATTGACCCAACTAGAGAATCTGTTTAGAACTATCCAATCTTTTTTTATTTCCATAAATACCTCTCATCATTGAAAAGAGCTGTCATTTGTCGGCTTGATAGCAGAAGCATCTCATCATATCATATTGCAACAGGTACACAAAAAAGGGCATATTAGCACAATTTGAGTGTCCGCCCGCCACAACGTCTATACAAAGGATTGCGTATGGGAAATATTGAAACCATACTTTCCAGTAGTATGGTCGATGTCTTTTTTGCAACTTTTGTTGTTGCTGGAACTATATGGTATGGTTCTGCAACTACTCCGGCGGCTACCTAAGGAAACTCCGATTTGATCCGCCCCCGGCTGGGAGGCATCTATCTCATCCCGATCACAAGGAGAGGTTCACTATGATGGGGGGTTCCAAGGCATCCAACCGAGCGAAACAGTGTTCCATTCTTTTCGGCGGCATCCTTCCGCGTTGGCGGCGAGTGGAGTGCCACAATCACATTCATCATTTTTTATCTACCGCCTCTTTGTTGGACCGCCGGCACAAACACAACAGTGGGGTTTGACCAGGACCATGAAAAAATTCTTCAGAGGTGGGGAACCCCTCTAAAATGTATAATTGAACATATTCCCACTCTTTTCATTCAACTTGTGGATTGGTAAGGTCAGCCAACCAAGAAAAAAAAGACAAAAAGACCCCTGTATTAACTAATTAATAGTATTATTGATTTGTTTTCTATTATGTTTATTTGATATTTTACTATTTTTAATTTAACTTCTCTTTTTTTCTAGTTTTTTAGATTTTTTTCAAAAATTTCATACTCTGAATCATAGAATTGTAAAGAAATATATTATCAACCAGCATTTATCGAATTTGAAAAAGAGGGCAGATATGGTTCCAGGCCACAAGATGTAGGCCTCGTTTACCGGTGTTGTGGCCCCAAAAGAATGCCCGGGGAGCAAACATATCTAGCCTACAGCCGACACGATAGAACGGCCGCGTACCCACACAGAGACTAAGAACCAACAGCAAAGCTACTCGACAGAGGTAACCAAGGGAAGGATGTTTAATGCTCTAAAGATGAGTGAACGAAGGTTTTATGATATTCCCGCTCTAGGAAAGAAATGTTTCATGGTAATTCCGTCTATCGATTTATTATGAAAGACCAGATTGGCCCGTTCTACCATAAGTACCTCCATATTATGTTGAGTAGGATTCGACAATAGATTTGGGTCAGCTAGGCAGCATCCGTCACACTCACTCACTCTGAATTTGGGACTATTCATATTCAATGAGACAATATCAAAGAAGGACTTTCACTGCAGTAGATACATGATTTTTACACATCTATCCTTATTTGGGACCCCGTATATTGTCGTAACGCCCTTAATGCTAGGTTTTGAATGAGACTTTTCATGTCATTCCCATTTACGTCTAATTCGGATCCCTTTGTTGTTTCCTTTTACTTCCGCACCTTTTCCTCCAACTCCACCAGCACGGCCGATGCAAAAGATCAGGTTTGAAAGAAACCTTCTTCCATCACTCCTATGAGTTTTTAGCTAGTGTCATTGGGTGGAGGTTTTCTGCCTCTTTACTGTTCCATTAATGTTTACTGTTCAAAGAAGAATTTATTTTGTTAAGCGTATATGGAATTTTTATAGAAAAAATGGTTAAAGGTGGTTAAGCAGCAAAGAACTCACCTAATATAGGGAATTCACTCCATTCCAGTCCAGTCAGTCAGTAGCGGTAGAATAGTCCAATTTCCTATCGAAGGAAGCCCTCTCCCAATGGCCGCGATATGTTATAAGCGGAGCTATTTCTGGTAGCGATTATCTATTTCATAGCCTACTAGCTTGGAAGATTCAAGCTTACAAGAAAGGGGATTGCAGCCGTACGTTCAAACGAACCACTGTAATCCCTTCGTAGGCACACAACACAACATTTATGTAAGGTGGTGTTTAACCATCCAGCCTTACGCCTGAAAGCATGAAGCCACCTGGCAAATAAGTATACAGCTCTCCTTAGATAAGAACAAAGAGTCTCGTTGTCTCTTCTGCCGTACGATCTGTTGGCGCCGCAATGATATTTCGAGTCGTCGGTCCGTATCCAGAAGTAGCTGGGAACATCTCTAGAAGTACCATGGGCACTACAGTCGAGGATTATATTATAATGGGTTATGAACGTGCGAGTATCTATGTAGCTCTTCAGAAGCTAGCCAGAAAGACTCATAGTTCTATGGACTATCATAATTAGTCGGAATAACAAGTCCCCTTACATTTATACAAAACTTCTACCCCGAGCACACGCAATGGAACCGTAGATAGTCAAGTGAAATCAAATCCAAGAAAGAATTTGATCTATGGACATCATCGTTGTGGTAAAGGTCGTAATGCCAGAGGAATCGTTACCGCAGGGCATAGAGGGGGAGGTCCTTCGATGGTAGTTTCTCTTGAAGCAATAACGCGTTGATCTAGTCGCCACCGGAGCCTCAAAGGACTATCTAAATTTATTCGTTTCTTCCGGTAAGCTCCAATTGCATCATAGGTTACAAAAAAAAAGGTTCTTTCCTATACTCATAGCTATTATTATCACTTCTCTTAGTTTGATATTTTATGCGATTACCTGGACTATATCTATTTATACAAATACCTGTCGGTGCTTGAAATAAATTTGTCTTCTCTCCATATTACTATATTTCTAGAGTCAATAATTTGATATGAGGAACTACTGAACTCAATCAATTGTGGTCCCGAGGTCTTTCTATAGATAGTAGTGGTATTCACCCCTATGGCCGTGGTCTATTTAGAGGAATAAAATAAAGAAGGTCCTTCGGAGAGATGGCTGAGTGGTTGATAGGCCCGGTCTTGAAAACCGGTATAGTTTTAAACAAAGAACTATCGAGGGTTCGAATCCCTCTCTCTCCCCTTTTGTTCATTGGATTGAATGGATTTTTTTCTTTCCTTCTTATATTTTTATATTTCTTCATCTAGGATTCGACTTGTATCAAGAATACTAATAGGAACTGAACGGTCCAACCAATTAGAGAGAATCAATAGATTCCTTTCCGGGAGCGATTCACCCTTCTCGGACGCAACATACAACTCTCCATTGTACTGCACTCTCTAAGTGTGCTTGTTCCCCCTTTCTTCCTTACCCTGGCAAGTCTTTGTGAAATAACTCCGATGAGGCGAGACTAGACTAACGCCCCATTTGGGTATCTCGCCTAAAATCCCCCTAAATGGTATTTTTCACTTGCTGCCATTACTCTTCAGTTTTCTGTTGAGGTCTATCCTGTAAAGGGACTCAAATTGGATTAGTGATCAATTTCTAGGTTTCGAAAATAGAATCACTACATTGATCTTCTTTTAAGATGAAACCTAAACCACACACTAAGAAACCACAAAAGAAACCACCCTAAAGAATAGGCAAGATAAATAGCTATACAGTCGATTAAATTGTTATTAATATTTTAATACGTGCCCCCGCACTGCTTATCTGATCCCGCAAAATGACCTTACCTCCTAGTTCTTGTGGAACCGGAAGCCGGGTCTAATGGATAATTTATGTCATATTCATGTCGCCCTAAACTACCTCTCTGTTGTGTCCAAATATGCGAGAGCCGTGGCACTGTAGATAACTCTAAGGTCTATACTCTTTTTTCTTTACCTACACCACTACATGATGTGATGAGGCAAACAAAGGCCAGGATGAGTAGTACCCTAAAGGTTGACCAGTACGGAACTCAATAGGCCAAAATCAGGTACTTAAACAGGAAACCGCTTCTTTCGGCTGCTGAGGATCCTTTTATGGTCCCACTGTTCAAATCTTCTTTCACGGCAGCTACTTTCCTTCTTACCTTAATATCCCCGCTACACTTTTACTCCAAGCTATGCCTTCGGAGCAAGATGCATTTTAATTTCCTCTTTGAGCTAATATCCTTGTAAAGCGTGTTGAATATGCCCCCGGAGAAGTGCGGTAAACCGGTGATGGAAGACCTTTTGGGAGTTGCACCAATCCGAAGTTTTTATAGTATGAAGGGGCGATCCATAGAGTAGGGACCTTTTCTTAAATCAAAACGACCTTTTCGAAGGCGTTTGCCTCCTATTCAATCGGGGGATCAAATTTCCCTGTCACTGCATTGGGAGACACTGACTCATCGTGTGAAGGACAAGACACCAACCAAAGAGACCGGCTGAGAGCCGTTGACCTCCTTGCTTCTCTCATGGCACACTCCTCCTCCCGCCGAGCCCCCTTTCTCCTCGGTCCACAGAGACAAAATAAAATGTAGGACGGGTTCCAACGCCAACAACTCATCCCAGAAGAATGGACTGGCTAAGCTAGGATCACTAACTAATACTAATCTAATATAATAGAAAAGAGAAATGATAGACAATAACTCCCCCCGAACACAACTTACAACTTTCATCGTATTGTGATCTCCAAAGAGCAACTCTTCTCAAAATCTCACTCAAAAAGCTGTTTTGGGCTTTGGCGGTATTTATCATGCGCTTCTGGGTCCTGAGACGCTTAAAGAATCTTTTCCATTTTTCGGTTATGTATGGAAAGATAGAAATAAAATGACCACAATTTTAGGTATTCACTAATTCTTGTTAGGGGTAGGTGCTTTTCGTCCATTGTAACATATACTTAGATCGTACCATGAATATTTATTAAAGTTATATGGAATAAGAGTTTGCTTTGGTTTTGCATTGTGAGTTCTTTGGTTTCCTTCTCCCCAAGCCATCAACTAGCTTGAGTTGATCAAGCAAGACCCACCATTATCAAAGGTATAAAGCTTTGAACATTCCTTCATGTCTTTAATATGGTAGATTAGCTTATTTCTGCAATTCATGTTACGAGAATGAAATGACGCCCCATGACTCGAGACCAAGACTCCTTATAACTCGCACCAATAGTAGCACTGAGCGGCTGCAGATTTATTTATATTTAAAAGGCAGCCCACCCGCCCCTAGCCGCCTACCTACTCGTGTTCGTAGCTCGATCGGAGGTCAAGACTGTGGTCCGGTAGAAAAATAGAAGTCGTCCATATCAAGTGATACGTGAATTGCTCAGCAGTGCTTCGCCACTACCGTAGCTGGCGGAAATAGCTTAATGGTCCTCAGCAGTACAGTCGGGCGCAAATACTGCATTAGAAATGCGGTCAACAACAACCATAATCGAACCCATACCTTCCGACTTCTGCAAGCTCATAATGAAGTCCATGGTGAGTACATTGAATGCACAGAAATGTCTATAACGGAGTTTCTCTTGTTCATATTAATAGCTACCCCTGGAGGAATGTTTTTATGCGGTGCTAACGATTTCATAACTATCTTTGTAGCTCTAGAATGTTTCAGTTTATGCTCCTACCTATTATCTGGATATACCAAGATACAGAGGTGTACAACCCGGCTAGTATCCCTACTATCTGGTAACTCGACCACGGACTACAATCTTTCGAGGTGCGGAGCTACTCGACTATAGGGAGAGGATTTAATGCTCTAAAGAGGAACCTCTCAGTAGGATTCGAACCCAGATGGAGTTCTGACCATCTATCAGAGAAACAATAACGAACGGATCTTATAGGATTCCCAGGCTTTTGAATTCACATCACTCATTGCCCTTTATCGCTAGGGGCCTCGCCTTTCTTTTAAATTTTAATTAATTAATTAAAGGCAACGGACGGCTGACTCAAGTGCCCGGAGTATGTGAGAGGAGTGTATCTCATATACAATAGCACCTCTAATGAGCATTTACCTATCGGTGTAATTGGCTATTATGCTATTCCCACTTCTGACTCGGCCTTAGGAGGAAGGTGCAAGAAACTCAGTTACTTGGTGCGAGGTCCATAAAATGTCTTTCGTAGTTGTAGAAGCAATTTTTTTTATTGATTTTCAATTTAAATAATGGGGATTTTTAGCACGTACAACCATCAAACCAGAGCTTCCTCCCATTCTTTTATCATTTGAAGCACTCCTCTATTGCCCGCCTCCTTACAGGATTTTGGTCTCTGGGGCCCCCCCTAAAATCCATAGTCTCTTCTGAGACTGCTTCCAAGACTGCAACATCTACTCGTCTAGGGAGAGAAAGAGATTCTAATGGTCCGAGGAAAACCTTTCCTTTCTTTAGTGGATTCACAATCCACTGCCTTAATCCACTTGGCTACATCCGCCCCTTGACTATATGTATTTTTCTTTAGTCTTTAAATTATTTAAAAAAAATCAAATTAAAAGATATACATTTTTTTAGTTATAGATAGTATATACTCTTCTATCATTGGTTCTGCCGCATCACAATGAGCAACAGGAAGAGGAGATGATGCACGAGTCATAATGCCGCTTCTGAGACTACAGTGAATGTGGACTGTGCTATACACAACCTTGTTACCTTGTCTCCCTTTTTTGAGCATTAAATCCCTGGGATAGTGGGCGAGTGGAGAGGGAGAGGGATAGTAGCTTCACACTGAGAGTGCTAGCTAGCTGCCAAATGAAAGCAAAGCTCCCCACATCCCTTATATCGTCTTTTCGTGTGAGAAAAATTACTCTAAGCCCGAAACTTAAGAAAAAGCTCGTCAATCCAAATGAATCATTCTTCTGGTCTTTTTTCGGCTCCCTGCCCCGAAACTGACCCATGGCACAGCGCCTATTCGCTTCACGTGCGGTTTCATGGGTGTCAACTGCTGAAGCGGTAATGGACGCACCCTTTTGGGTCCTTTAGTGGGTTCTCCTTGCGCCAGTGCATAGAAGAAGGATAGCTATACTGATTCGGTATACTCTAAAGATGCCCTCGGTACAATATTGACGATCTCACAAAATATAAGTTTCAGTGAATTTCCATTTACTGATCTCATCCTTTTTGGAATCGATCCCCCGACTGTTGCTGAGCTGTTTTTGGATATCAAACAGACCTCCCCCTAATGTAATTTTAATGTGGCCGATTTCCTCTCTTTTGTAATCAGTTTCGCTACAGCACCCGCTGCTCTAGCTAATTCTCCAGTTTCCTCGCTTGAATTTCCATTTTGAATTCCGGCTACGTGTCCTTTGGATTGCTAGATACGGGATCCTCGTAGTAGGCTGGACCAACATCCAGCCCAGAGGGGACAGTCGTTAGAAACAACAGGTTGGGAAACCAGCTGAGCCTTTTCTTATCTGCTTTCCGCGTAGAACATCATGACACCATACTAACATCATATATTGGAGAAAATAAAGACCAAATGCAGCTGGGGATTGGAATTCCATTGCTGTCATTTTATATGTATATTGCTACAATTATCTATACTCCCAATGCGCCTATGATGTAGCGCCGGGCGGGCTGTTAGCTAGTGTGTATCATCTTACGATTCATTTGATTTATTTACTAATTTATATTATCTTCAAAAAAAAAAAGAAATATAATAAATGTATAAGGTTTAATGTTTAATGTTTTTAACTTTTTATATTTCCTAGAATCGACTTGTTTTTATTAATTCGTGGCCAAAAAATGCTAATTACTTTTCTAATGGCAATTGGAATCATATTAACTCCTATTTATTCATTATCTCTGTCACGACAGATGTTTTACGGATACAAGTTTTTTAATGGAATTTCTGAAAATCCTTTTCTATTTCGAATTTGGTTATTAGTATTCACAAAGGATATGCGGTAGAAAACAATAGAACCTATTCTATTTTTTTAATAAAAATTATTTTGGCCCTTCCACTCGGCACCGTCGGATCACTAAGGCTGACTTCCATCCCTGGTCGACGGGTGGGTCTTGCAATCAAGCACCTTTCAGCCTTTGCACTTGAGGGCCAATCTCCGTCCGGCCCGGGAAACCTTTGCACGGTGTTTGTGTTAAAGGCTTCTAGGCAAATATAGGGTCATATATATTCTGTCATATTCATGTCGCCCTAAACTATCTCTCTGTTGTCCAAAGATGTGAGAGCCATGGCACTCCGGATAACTCCAAGGTCTATACTCTTTTTTCTTTAACTACCATCATTGCTGCCTTATCAGGGACTGCAGTTGCTGCTTGTAAGGATCACTTGGATTGCTAACTCTTCGACTAGGGTGGCCGAGCACTCCAATTTGGCTTTTAAAAGCGAAGAAAAATGAATTCTGTAACAACAACTTTTTTTCCAATATACCCTGTTGGGGGGCGGCAGTCCCTAGGCATAGTCCTCTCAAGCAGTGGCCGTTTAGTCCATGGTCGGTGCAAGGCCAGAAAGTGGAACACATTGATTCCGCTTGTTCCCGTCCTTCGCTTCAGGGCCTGTCCCTCGGTGTGGTCAGTACTCCATAATGTCGGGCAGCGAAGGTTTTATGATATGCGTATGTTGCGCCCACCTACCTTTCAGTTTTTAAGATCTTCGATCTTAAGTTTATCGATACACTCAGTCCCCTACCCAGGCTCATTTCGTTACTCTTGCTACGGTACTTCTTTTATAAAAGAATATGAGAGTGCCCGTCCGACTGTTGCTGAGCAGTTTTTGGATATCAAACGGACCTCCCCGGAAAGTAATTTTAATGTGGCCGATATCCTCTCTTTTGCTGCTTTACCTCCGTAGAAAGGATGATTCCTTCGATCGACAAAGAGTCCAACTTCATTACATTGCCAGAATCCTTGTTGTATATTTGAAAGAGGTTGACCTCCTTGCTTCTCTCATGGCACACTCCTCCTCCCTCCGAGCCCCCTTTCACCTCGGTCCACACAGACAAAATAAAATGTAGGACAGTATTCTATCATTGGTAATGAAGAACTTGTTATTCCTAACTCGTGGTCCCCGAAATTCCTATATAACTTAAGCGGTCCATATCCAATGTGGGTGTTAGAGCATTGAGGGGACCTTTCCCTAGTACGAGAGGACCGGGAAGGACGCACCTCTGGTGTACCAGTTATCGTTCCCACGGTAAATGCTGGGTAGCCAAGTGCGGAGCGGATAACTGCTGAAAGCATCTAAGTAGTAAGCCCACCCCAAGATGAGTGATCTCTTATTCCGTGTTTTTTCTTTAGCTTAAAAATGAAGACTAAGACAGGAGTTTCATGGAAAAGCCCTTTCTTTTTTCGGATTTGAAGTGAGGGACGGACAGGGCTCGAACCCGCAGCTTCTGCCTTGACAGGGCGGTGCTCTGACCAATTGAACTACAATCCCCAGGAAATAAATAGGTGGTCTACCAGAAATTTTTCTGGAGAGGTGGATGATGGCTGGATTTCCCGATTCCCATAGCCGGCGAGCAGTTCCGATCACAGAAGTTGTATATTATTAAATTTTATACGGGATGTAACCCCTATGCCACATAATGGATTTAGACCCCCAAAAAAGAGGCTTTTTTTTAATTCTAAGGAACTTATTACCGAATCTAATGATTAAATTGAAATTAAAGACAAAAGTTTTGGAAGGTTACGGGGGCGAGTCATAAAATAGAAAGGTTCCATTGTTCTTTTACAAGCATTAAATCCTTCGAGGAGCAAACCTAGTACGAGAGGCCTGGGTTGGGCCAACCTATGGTGTACCGGTTGTTATGCCAATAGCAGGGCCAGGTAGTAGATAACCCGTTCCATGTCTTTGCATTCTTTCTCATTGTATCCCATTCTGTGAGATTTTAAAATCACCGCCAATACTTTGGTGTAGGCCCAGGATAATCCTTTGTTCCACATCCCTAGGGCAATTTACAACTAGAAAGATAGAAGTTGTCAGGGCTGTAATTGTACGTACTTGTAAAGAACTGAAACGAGACAACCTTATAATAATACAATATGATGACAATGCTGCAGTTGTTATTGATCAAGAAGGAAATCCAAGAGGAAGTCAAATTTTTGGTGCGGTCGCCACAGCAAAATGAAGGTTGCATTAATAATAAAGATCTTTGGGGAAACCGCTAAAAAAAGATCTCCTGACACTTATTTTATTGAAACCTTCTAAAACTCAAAAGAGTCGACGGACTCTTCTATTCTAGTCTCCCCGGTGACCTCAGGTGACGGCACGCACAATTAGGTCTTCCTGGTCCACCGGGTAGATCAAAGATCCATTTCACTGGATTAGCCATTTGGATATATACAAGTTGAATTTCTCGATCCTTTGACTTAGGATTTGTCAAACTCTCGTAAAATGTACACATGTATCAACCCGCTATTTGTAAAAAGTCCATCTCTCCTACATAATGATTATGATCTAAAAACCGAGTGAATAGCGAGTCTCTATTATTTGATAGTACGACCCTAACTAAAAAAATCTATAATTTTTAATTCCCTTGCTAAGAGGGAAATGCTCAAGAGTCAAGAGACTGATTATCTCTCTTTTTACACAATTTTTAAAATGAAGTAGCAGAGTGACTACTGATTTATGCTCGTAGTTCCTCTCTTCTTAGTGTACTCGTGCAATAGCGCTTACGGCAGCTGACCCAAGGCTCTGACCGCGTACCTATTGAAGAATGAGCCGACGACTCATAGGCAGTGGCTTGGTTAAGGGAACCCACCGGAGCCGTAGAGAAAGCGAGTCTTCGTAGGGCAATTTCACTGCTTATGGACCCGAACCTGGATGATCTATCCATGACCGATTGCTTGTTGAACCCTGTGAATTGCGTGAAAGTAGGATACTCCAAATTCAAGGATCAAAGAGTTTGATCGATCCTGGTACCTGGGATCCTATGGATGAAGACATGGTCTCTCTGGATCCCATTGAATTTCATTCGGAGGAGGAACCTTATAAGGATCGTATTGATTCTTATCAAAGACATACAGGATTAACTAAGGCTATTCAAACAGGCATAGGCTACATAAATGGAATTCCGGTTATGGATTTTCAATTTATGGGGGGTAGTATGGGATCCGTAGTTGGGGAAAAAATCACTCGTTTGATTGAGTATGCTACCAATCAATTTCTGCCTCTTCTTATAGTGTGTGCTTCGGGGGCGGAGCGCATAGTTGCCTACCTACCATCATTGGGATGGATCAAGTCGAGGGTAGTTCTATGTAAGTAAGGTATTTGGGTAAAGTGACCTTACGGGACGTAGCTACACTTCAACACGAACAGGCTTCTAGGTGAAAGATGATATCGTTATACGGGCCCCCTCGGATGATGGCAAATATACGGTTCACAGCTCCTACACATACTTGACTGAGGATCTGCGGATTGAACAGTAAATAGAGAAGTAAAGGTTGTAAATACAGGGAACGTGCTTCAAGTAGGCAATGGCATTGCTCGTATTCATGGTCTTGATGAAGTAATGGCGGGAGAATTTCAAACAACGCTTGTTGTACCCAATTCACTCGCTTCTTATGTCTATTCTTAGGAAGCTCCCCGTGGATGGGACATTTGATCGGCGGTCTCTGATTCGGAGATTTAGGGGCAGCACAGGAATTATATCGTCAATAGACCTAAATTCCGCCACAGATAGGTGGCCCGTTCTCATGAATTATAGGGGTACACTCCATTTATGATAGTAGCTATTACGATTACAACATCATTTGCTGCTGGTTCTTAGGATGATACCAGCAACCATACCATACTATACTGCCTAGAAGCACGATAATAGTAGAACTGAGCAGCGTACCATGATCGAAAAACTGTGGGGCGGGGACTTAGGAATGATCGAGTTGGAGTATCCATATGATTCTGACCAGCTTACTTACTTCTTGAGGATTCTATGGTCGGTCGGTGACCCCTGGATGCCAAAGGCGTCCTTAGGGTGATCTCATAGTTCCTACGGGGTGCAACTGCTGGCTGTCGACGAGGAGGAGTCAACTAGCGATGCCAGCTTCTGAAAGATTATGATTTGAATAAATATTTCCTTCCAAGGCCAGTTCTTCCATTTGATTTCATTAATGAATTCGGCTGGACATCTTTCCCATAGCAGCGGGAAAGGAGTCTATCTATCTACCTAGCTTTGGTAGACTTCCCCAACGCAATCCACAGATATTCCACGAATCCCTTGGTGGATAAGTCCGATGACTCGGCAGCAGTGTGGGATGTATATGGTTCTGAGAGATGAACCGGATATGGACAGTTCCAATAACATTTCATTCTTGAACAAAAATCCATTTTTTTCTTTATTTCATTTATTCCATGATCGGAACAGGGCTGGATACACGTTACACCATGATTTTGAATCAAAAAAGAGATTTCAAGAAATGGGTTCTCATTTTTTTACAAATAGGCAGCTTACTAGCCTCTTCCTTTCGGTCTTCATAACCTACGGCTCATATAATACTAACCACTCAACTCCTCTTAGCTATAGCTTGGACAAGTACTCTGTTCGAATGAGCTGAGTATCGAAAGGGCTTCCGAGCGGAAGCTCACTGAGATAAACATGCTTATTCATGGTATTGAGAACGCCA
Source organism: Gentiana straminea (assembly GCA_036785695.1). Lineage (NCBI taxonomy): Eukaryota > Viridiplantae > Streptophyta > Magnoliopsida > Gentianales > Gentianaceae > Gentiana > Gentiana straminea. Next base: position 4,992,087 of record JAVUPR010000048.1, on the reverse strand, counting down.
ACTCTGGCTGATCATCCTCTCGGACAAACTAATGTTCATCGCCTTGGTAAGCTATTGCCCCACCAATTAGCTAATCAAACGCGAGCCCCTCCTCGGGCGGATTCCTCCTTTTGCTCCTCAGCCTACGGGGTATTAGTAACCATTTCCATTTTTTATTTTATATAGTGTGTGAAGTCTAACTGGGCCTATGAATGAGTTCCAAGAAAGTGGCCGTTCACGTCAGGCCGTTGAAGAACGTAAGATAGCTCGACTGAAAGGTGGTTGAATTGGGAGAAGCTGTAGGTTTGTGGGTCAATCGATTGGAGAACCAGGTACTCAATTAACTTTAAGAACTTTTCATACCGGTGGCGTATTCACGGGGGTAATGAGTAGTTTAGATAGAGTAGAACTTTTGGTCGATCCCGGTACCTAGGATCCTATGGATGAAGACATGGTATCTCTGGATCCCATTGAATTTCATTCGGAGGAGGAACATTATAAGGATCGACGGTGGAGTATACTTTCTAGGGTAGGCCTACAAGACTTTTCCCAAGCCTTTCTTTATTTCCCTATACGTATAAAAAGATATAAATGGAAATTAGAAGTATCATGGAAGCTCTACAAATTAGAAGTATCACGGAACCTTACTACTCACTTCACTCATTTCGTTCGTTAGGATACTCAATATAAGCTTTAAATCTTAATGCAGGCATGTCATATCTCGTTGAATCAGTCTTTTTTTCGCCTACCTTCATAGGAAAGCTAGGCTATGCACTTCAGCCCATCACATCAAGGTGACATGATTCGAACCTATGTCCCAATGTACCAAAAACAGATGCGCTGACCAGACTGTGCTACACCTTGTCTCACCACCGTTCTTCATCAGCATTCGGGGAATAGTCTTAGATGAGGTTGGGGAAGACTAACTAGTACACAAGCTGTCTTGGACAATAGACATAGTGAGAATTCCTCTCCCTATGGTCGAGTGGCTTCGCACCAATTCCAATGACAAAATGGCACGCTGAGCACATACACGAATATATGGATCCGCCGGTCCCGGTGAAGAACGGAACCAAGAATTCTCTTTCTTCATAACCAATCGAATCACTATTCGTGACCCAGGATTCTATTTTATCATCAATCCAACCCTCGTTCAAGCTTATTCTTTTTCTTCGCTCGCCATGCTCCATAAGCATGATGGAAGATTTTTGGAAACCAAGTTGGTTCCTGTTAATAAAAGAGCTCGTACCTTATAGCTCCTCCTTGTTCGACAAGTGAGTCTGTTCATCACATAGCGAAGCGAGCGTAGCAAAGCACGGCGAGTGGAATACTTGTAATGAGCTTTTACATGAGTTATAAGCAAAAGAGTTCTCAGCTTACGAAGTGTATCGATAAAGACCTACGGGTGAGCCACATGTACCAATCTTTCAGTAAAGCCAGGACTGTGACGTCAAGACCAGAAAGGTTACTCTGACAAGCAACAAAGTATTACGGATAGGGGTCGGTACCCCTCATGACAGGGCCACCTATTCCTAATCCTAAATGGAATGTAAGGACGTATGGATCCATATCTAAATAGAGTATCTATTTAAATGCGCTCGAATGACCCCATCTCATACTCAGAATGTATGGAACCCTATTCCTATCTGGTCCGGTATGGAATGGACTTATAATCGATCAATCGATTGACCCGCAATAATACCTACAGCTTCTCCCAATTCAACCAGGTCGCCATGCGTAGGACTCCGCCCATAGAATAGATTATTAATGCGTGCATTCAATTATCACGGAAATATTCCCCCATGGCACACCCAGAATATGGGGCCGGCAGCATTCATGAGTCGCTCGTTCAACTGTCCCTCGGAGACAGGGTCGAGAAGTACTGTGCATGCTTGCCTCTGATGAGCATTAAATCTTCTCCCTTCCTTTCTTTCTATCGGTCAGCAAAGGAAAGTATTATGGTGTCGGAGTGGGATGTTAGGAGTTTCCAACTGATGGTAGGGGAGAGCCGCACGTACCAGTTACTACTCTTAGCCATGGGGATGGGGATGGTCATGGGAGGTGATCAGAACAACACCGCACACCACCGGTCATTTGATCGTCAAGGTACTTCTTCATGCACCATGGGAAAAGTGAAGGGTTTACTTGCCCATTGGCGGGGGCTAGGAAAATTTACTAGAAGCTGTGAGAGGCTGGGTTTGTCCCGCCTAATGAATGATCTATCAACCAACTCCATTTGTTCATCGCTTGGTGCCATTTCTCTATCTTGCTAATCCTACTCTAATCTCACCTACTACTTCATTCCTGATACACGAGTACTCGTAGTAGCCTGGCCACTCTTACTATGTGAAAGGAGAGGTTATGAAATAGACTCAACCTACGGGAGAGGTACCAGCCCATAAGGTCTGCCGGGGACAGCGAATTGAAGGGTGAAATAAATCGGTCTATTTCCAGCATCATATCCGTAATTAGCGCATTCATCGTAGTTAGCAGCTCCAGCTCCATCAAGGTCACGATCGATATCGTCACTAGCATCAATATCATCACTATCATCAATATTGACATCATTAATAAGAAAACCCTCGGTGTCATAAGCAGAAAACAAGAATCAGTAACCTTGCCTTCCAGTGTCAGCTGCCGGGAGTGGACGCCAAGCTGGGGAGTGTATGTCTAGCCGGATAAAAGCGGAGGCACCGGGACAGAAAGACCCAATGAAGCTTCACTGTTCCCTGGGATTGGCTTTGGGCCTTTCCTGCGCAGCTTAGGTGGAAGGCGAAGAAGGCTTCCTTCCGGGGTGGCCCGAGTAATCAGTAAGATGCCACTCTGGAAGAGCTAGAATTCTAACCTTGCTTGCTTCACTTCATACGGAGACTAGGAAATTCTCATTCCTGCTTTAGTCCCCATTCTTTCTCAAGAATAGATGGGAAACATGCTCAATATCATTTGATTGAGTAGTTGACCCAGCTCCGGGCGCCAAGCGAGGGCGCCTCTATGCCCCTTAATGAATCGAATTGTCGGCAACCGAGGGGAAGTCTCATCGTTCTTATACGAAAAAAAATACCTTTTTACCTTCTTTCTCTGTAGTTCTTGGATTCATTCCATCCCTGAAAGCACAGTTTATCTAGCGCGCATTGCCGTTCAAAAAGACAAAGCAAATATTTCAGTCTAAACAGAAATACTCCACCTTTGTCATATATTCCATACAACACACTAGATAGATATCATATTCATAGAATACGATTCACTCTCAAGATGCCGTCAGATCCTTTCTAGCCAATCTAAAAACTAGAGATTTTTCGCTATTGCCCTGTGCACGAGGGAAGAACCTGAAAGAAAGATAATAGTGAGCTTGGATATAAAACGGACCTCCCCCGAAGGTAATTTTAATGTGGCCGATTTCCAATCATTTGCAATCAGATTCGCTACAGCACTGATGTGCTGTTTGGGGAAGGCTTTGCTTCCTGTGCAGTATTTTCTAGTCTTGGCGTAAAAGTCTTCACATGTCCATTTCTCCGGGAACGAGAGAATCGGCTCACGTCGATCTCATTTCAAACCGGACAACCCTTGGGTTACATGTTGAGTATGATCAACGTCCTGACATGTTTAAGGGTACTGTGCGATATGCTAGTGTTCATGTTCACTTCGGAAGGACTGATCCCAGTGGGTTACATAAGGTAAATATTGTAAAATTGTTCGATTTTCCACAATTTTCTCCATCCCTCTATTTAAATAACCCAATATTGGCTCACAGTCAACAACAATTTCGCAATTATTCTAATTCACATTTCTGTTTGCAACTTTTTAATTCTTGGATTACTACCAAGTCCAACCACCATTTTCACATACAACGAGTGGAACGAGTGAAGCGAGTGAAGTACCGTAATTAGTTCTTCTATACTTGGAGCACAATCTTCGATTTCCTTTCTTGACGTGTGCTCGCTCCTCCCCTGTCAACCTAGGCGACGTATCGCCTGCCCGATCGGCCTTATAAAGTGGTAAAGATCTAAATCTAACCTCTAACGACCAAGATGTATTGGATTCTCATTCGGATAGTCCCTGATCCTTTGTTGAATAGCGCATACTGCTTAAAAAATTTATTAAAAAAAAGAACATTTTGGCTAATTTTTTAAATTAAGATAATGCGAAGTGATGAGGTGGTTAGTATTTATCTACTTATTTATTCATACCGGGGAACTGGGATAATCATGTTTAATCCTAACCCCCTAAAAACCAACTGTTGCAGGTATTGACCTTCGCTGATAAAAAAGGCATCCTCGCCGCTGGAGATATTCTTATGTTAAGTCCCCGGCTGGTATCATTTAAGACCGGCATATGGGTTTCCTCTTTAGAGCATTAAATCCTCTTTCCTTCGACCTTCGTTTGATTCCGATGGCCGACATAGATCTGATGAGACCTGCCCACTATTAATACGAAAAAAAGCCCTAAACCGTGGGTGACATAATACCGAGAAATCCGCTTTCTTATCAGAAACCTCTCACATACTAAGACTGGCTCCGCACCTCTATCGAGCATTTAGAGTATCCTCTCCAATCCTCGATCAAAGCTTTCTTTAGTCGTCCAGGTCTGATCACTTCACATCAACTCAGCAGAAAGCTAGATTCTCAATTTCAGAGTGGCAAGTATCGGAAAGAAGAACCCGATGGCATAATAATACAGCTCTGACAACTTCTGATCTTTATAAGGGCATATTTGGTACTGCGTCTTTGATCACAGCAACCATAATGTCACCATTAGTTTTCGATAAAATATTTTATTTTAAAATCGATGATAAAATGGCTGCTTTACATTAATTGATAATAAATCCTAACAATTGATCGGATCTAAAAGATATTTAGATTGTTGTCGATGGATGACTTCCGTCCACGCAGCAAGGGTCCCTGGGCAGTTTCTAATCGCATGGAGGGTAGTCTCAGGTCTCGTACCACATATGAAGCAAGCATCATCAGTAATGATATGGCGGTCCTTCAGAAGGCCTACAGTAGGAAGAGTGTCATGGCACGTACCGCACTCAGTTCTCCTAGGCCCACTAACACTACAACCGCGCTTCGCAAGACCTTTCGGCAGTAAAAGCGCTAGGATGCAAGCCCTATCTTGACGTGATTCGTGACGTAATCTACGGGAGAATCCTAGCAAAAGTTCATGCGGCTCGAGCCATCTTTGCACCGCGTAGATATCTATCATCCGGACGAGCAACCACCATTTTGGATCAAAAATTAGGACTTGCTTCTATTGGACCGGGGGTTTGTCATAGGAATACTGTGGGTCAAGCTGTAGAGGGTATCGTGGGACAACCTGAGGCGGAGGGAAAAATACGAGGTTGTCACAGGTTCAAATCTTGTCATCCCTACCTATTACTTACATCTACTACTCAAAGGTGCAATAATGAGGAATCGACGAAGATCAATTCAAAATGGACAGAATCTTTCATTTTTATCAGACTCTGAATCTCTAGTGGTGGTGGAACCATTATGTCGTCCGACCCGACCTCAGACTCTTTCTTCCCGACCTATTTTACTCTCTGGTCGCAGTTTAGGTGGATTGAAGAAATCGATGGGGAAGAAAGAAATGAATGAATGTTCTTTTAGGAAAATAAAATAAAATACACCTACCGAGACGAAAGCCAAAGGTGATTCTCATCCTTCAGAGACTACAAGTGTAATAGGAGCATCCATCGACAAAAGATCACCCTAAGATGATCATATCATAACCATTCCTGGCTCGGCTCCGATAACGCAATTCCGGTAGGGTCGGTAGTTGGGCACCGGATCCCTTCGGACATTAAAATCCTTATCAATCGAGTGGCGTACGCAACTCCTACATGCGTTCAAGTGACTTACATCCCTACGGTTGAGTAGCTTCGCACCCCGCAAGAACAATGAAAGAAGGCCAAGAGACGAAAGTCGGCCATAGTGATCCGGGAGTCCCATGTGGAAGGGCTGTCACTCAACGGATCAAAGGTACACCGGGGATAACAGGCTAATGACTCCCAAGAGCTCTTATCGACGGAGTCGTTTGGCACCTGCCCAGGTGTGAGGCTTATCCAGGGGATGTGTTTTATTTTCCTTCCCGCCCTTTGTAAAGAGCTGCTAAATTAAGTTCTAGTTTAAGCGAGGAAGTTGACTAATAAGATCCCTACTACACCCAGAATAGATTAGCAAAGTAGTTATATGCGGTAGACCGAATGAGTCTCAACCTTTTTTTTGCGAGAAAAAGCAGCTACACTCCCAGGAGTAGCCCGAAAGACGAGAAGACTATCGTCCGCAATAAATAAGTGAGATACCTGCACCTCATGATTCCGGTTGGAGCTGCTATTGGTATTGGAAACGTATTCAGTTCTTTGATTCATTCGATAGCCCGAAATCCATCATTAGCTAAACAATTATTTGGTTATGCCATTTTGGGCTGGGGTATTGATCGCGTGTAAGTCACTAATGTCGATATTACTAGCAAGAATACTAGGTACATTGTAGTATAGTAAATGCGAGTCAAGGTCGATCCCACAGAGACAATGCAACTTATATGTTTAAACGATTCTAACCTAATTAAGAAGCAACATAGAGGCGGTCATGGACCAACAATAACATAAAAGAAAATGAACTTGGTATTCCTCCCCCTCTTCTCACCGATCTACTAACTTGGATTAGTTAATAGTTATGTTTACTTCCCCATATAATTTCCTTAAATTAATCGCGAGCTTTTGTTTTAAGTATCATTATCATTATCATTATCAGCTACGGGTTAAATTCCTACTCCTATCTATCCCGACAATGGTATTAGACAATCTATATGCAAGCTACCCTCCTTAACTGGTCCGTAATAGCCCATACACATAAAGAACTAGAATTGCCGATATCGAGCGCTAACTCATACCGCTAACCCGCCTAGACAGCTGTCGACATTGATTAGCACGTTCCTACGGTCCATTCAAGACTATGTCCAAACTTAGCACTTCACTATTCGTATTTCATGCCAGTTTACGATTACAATAAGTAGATTGGCCAGATCTAACCTACAGTTAATTAAACCTGTCGATCAACGTAGCTGTAGTGAATCCCAGTTTTAGGTTATAGACCTCCGGGTTACCGGGGTCAGCTTTTCCTCTTCCTGGATCTACATTTCTCAATTACGATTAAAATAAGTAAATTATGGGGTCTTTAAACATGCAGATTAACTAAAACACATAAATACGAACAGATCTACCATATTGAAGACAAAAAGGAACGTTCAAAGCTCATACCTTCAACAATGGTGATCTAGCTCTATCTACTCAAGCTAGAGATGGTGGAGAAAGGGAGAAAACTCCTCAAAAGCTTGGAATAACTTTATTTCATCAAAATTGTATAATGTAATTGAAAAATATTGATAAGATATTAATTATATGAAAACTTTCAGTATATGCGGCTTTATATAGATACAATAGCCGACTTAAGACTCTAAAATCCTAACTGACCTAGATAATGCGGTAGAATCAATTTTGTGTCAAACAAGCCACCGGTTTACCGGCCCTAGCCCTCGGTAAACCGGGCCGATTTTTCTCCTTTTTCTTCAGCATACTTCTTCTTGGACTTCAATCATTTGGCCCAATATACTTCTTTTGGTCCAGATCCATTCTCCAACGCTCCAGATTCGGTACATCCTATGAAACACGCAAAACGAGACAAAACAGAACCAAATCCTTAGGAAATAGCAAAGATGCAGCATTACGATCCTAGAAACACTCACATAGCATTTAACATATATTCCATATAATAATGAGCCTACATAGCCTCTCTTGAGCAGAATTTGGGGTGAATAAGGGTATAATTATTGGTACCATTTAGAGCATTATCAACTACCCCACACTTAGCTTTTGATCATCCCGATCAAAAAGGCGAAAAGAAAACAACACTCTGATCAGTATACAAGTTAATTAAAAACAAATATGCCTCACTAAGTCAAGATCAAGATCATGCCACTCATATCCATCAGTGATGCGTTGAACACTATTCATGTCATGAGCCAATATGTGTGTGCAATAACTTTCACAACCGCTTAATAATGCAAACAATCTCACATTACGTCGACCCGTAGTCGAACTAACTAGTCTCGAACATGTTATTTATCAATTAAATTAGCTGGCAAGGCGGATCGGGAAAATATATTACTTTTAGGCTCACGTTTATCGGCCTATGCAAAAGTTGTCCGTTTTACTCTCCATCGACTCAGATTTTACCAAAGAGAATATGGATGTATATATTTCAATGCACTTCTCTTTCTTGGCGGGTGAACTCTCATTGATTTAGCTATCCTCACAGCCCCCCTCATGATAAACAACCAAATCCGAAATTCCTTTGCCTACATAGGCGTTGGTGAAACATGATTCGTGATGAAGCTAGGGTCAACTCTAGTCAAATAAATATGCTATCGACTACACCCCAAGGGAAGTGAGTTACGTGTTTAAAATGGTGGCTCATAACAGATTATGCACTTAATATGCCACTACTTCAGAAGTGGGCATTCCTTTCACTCGTACAAAGTAAAACAAAGATGAAGTCAATTAACTCAAAAAGTTCAAAGATATCATATTTTTTTGAAATTCTGTCGAAATGAATCAAATTCTAAGTGGTGAATCGTGTATCAAAGAGAATCAAGATAGTCATGCAATTAATGTAATATAGTGCTAAGAAGCTAAGTGACGTTCATTACCTCCCACTTAATCGAAACATTGTCCCCGATGTGTAAGGTGAAAAAGAAAAATGAAAAGGAACTTAGCTTCGGTTAAGGGTGGAACCAAAGAAGAATCGGATCGTCGTATAAATAATCGGGCTAATGTAAGTAGTTTATGAAGAATCTATGCTAAGTAGCTCAAACAAACCAAGAAGAATAGTGGTGACAAGAAACCGTATAATAAAATGGTGGCGGTAAAAGAGATAATAAATTAACTCCAAAACAAATTAAGCCGTCAAAACATTATATTAATAAAATTCCGCAACATCAACTAGATAAGAAAGAAAAATTAAAATTAAAATGGAAAACAACAACAACGAAAAGAAAGAAAACTAATCCTCATCAGAATAACCCTCCCAGTCATCTCTAGGCTCAAAACCGGGAGGTGGACCAGAACTAGAGGCAGCAGCGGCCGAAGAAGAGGCTTGGTGATATGGGGCAGTGCTAGGTGGTGCGTCGATGGAGGTATGCCAAAGAAGTCTATAATCCTATCCATTTTGCGATGCAAACTCGCAATCTCTCTGAGTCCGGGGTGCTCCGAGGATCGGAGTACGCTCCCTCTCAACTCTCTGACCGACCCGTCTGGGAACTTTTTGGACCGACTACAAACTGAACATCGGCTCAGGGTCTTCCCATCATCACGGACGAGAATTTTCACCTCATCCTCTAGATCAAACATGTCAATCATCAGCCCGTATGGAAACAGTTCGCGCTCGGATGTGGCGGCAAGCTCGTGAATACGGTTATGCATCAGTAGACAGATGTTAACCGGAGATCCCTGCTCCAAATAAAACATCATCTCCACCCTCTTAGTGGTGACATATACCGTGTGCTTGGTCGGTAGAAGGCGGGCACAAACAAATCGGTTGACCATCTTCCGATCCCAGGATAATTCGTTCTCTAGGAAGATGGTGGGGGCTCCAGTAGGATTGCGCTTCCATTGCACCCCAAAATATTCAGCTATCATGTTCATCCTCTCAAGATCTTCAATGTTTCTTGAGGATGTGTACTCATCCGGGCCCACAGGTGGATTTCAAACCCCAAAATGAGCATTGATCCGCTCGAAAGAAAATTCAATCTTAACCCCTCGGACCATAGCAAATGTAACTCTGGGGTTGTGCGAAACATAAGCATAGAATTCTCTGACCACCACGGCGTTGAACCAAGTCGGTGATTCTGCCATATCCAGAATATCTTGCTCTTGTAGGGCTCGTGGAAAAATTGAACCGCAGTCATCTAGTTCTACCTCTCGTTATCGAGCCACACGTCTTGCGTTCTAATGCCCCCAGAACGACTCGTAGATTTCTAAAGAATGGAATTGCTCAACCCCATCTATCAAAGGGTTGGCATCTCCGTATATGCTCTGATAACCACTGGGACGAACAGCTGATCGGCTACGCTTGGGACCCATCGTGGATGATAACAGGACCTGATAGTGAAGCTGATTCTGGAAAATTGACCCTCGGTAAACCGGAGGAAGGTCAGGGTTTACTAGCCTAATTTTTTTGGGACTTCTTTCTGGGACTGTGCTTCTAATTATAAAGGATGAAGAACTGCAGCACATCACTAGCACAGCAGCACTAGACAGCAACAAGGGTGAAGAAAATGGGTGTTTTGGTTGGTGAAAATGGAAGAAAGGTTTGATTTTGATAGAAGTTTGGTGGTGAGAGTGGTGGTGATGGTGGCCGACTGAATTGGAGAAAAAGAAGAAATAGGAGAAGTTTAGTGATTTGAGGAGAAGATGGTAGATGGAATGATGATAATGGTGGTGAATGGGTGGTTTGAATAGGAAAAATGAGTGAAGGTGGAAGGATTTGGTGGGATAGTGGGAGTGAAGTAATTAGGGTGAGGGATTTGAGGAGGTGATTGATAGGATTGAGGTGGAGTTTTGGTGGAATGTGGGAAAGGATGAAAATTTTGAAAAGAAGGGAAAATAGGGCGGTTTCTGCTGACTGGTGGTGTCTGATGCAACGTGTGTCCTCCACATGGCTCTAAAAATTCAGCTTTATAAACTGACGCTCAGAAATCTAAAAATCCAAGCTCAGTAACCCGGGGGTAACCTAGGGTTTACCGGGGCTTCTTTTTCCCCAGATTTCTCTGTCTCCTTCACTGCACACTTTGCTCAACCTCTCTGCTCAATTCTAGCCTCAAATTGACTAGCCTCTTACTTCCTTTGTTGTTATTTCCGACTCAATCCTATACTTCACTAGAATCCACAACGAGTAAAAAAAAACCTTTCCACAACCATCGGTTTCAAGCCTAAGGGTGCGGTAGGATGAAAAAATAATCGTCCCTTCATCCGGCTACTTTTATTCATTCCTAATCTACCTAAGATTTTAAGAAAATAGTTCTGAGTTTATAGTCGCCGGCTCGACTTTCTTCAGATCTCCGATCATTCAGGGGTTGGAGCTTTAACTCGCCAAGCTTTCGCTCCAGAGGTTTGTATCCTTATAGAACCTTTTTAGCTATCTTCCTAGCATGTCTCTCTCTCTTTGCTTGTGTACTAGGTCTGCCTCTGTGTCGAGATTTAGACTTTAGATCCAAGGACTCCACATTTCCTTCTTTAAGCTCAAAGCGTTCACTACACAACATGGAAGGACTAGCTTTCGTGAGCATCTTGTTGTGGACCTTCTCTTAAATTCACCACGGTGTCTGAGTCTGGGTAATCCTCAGGCTCAGAGAACATCGTGTCAGGATCCTCTTCAGGATCATCGGAATCATAATCCAAAGATGATATTTCAATTAACTCACAAGGGAAATCACCTGGATGATACGTGCTATACTCCTCTAAGTTCTCTTCAGGCTCTTGCTTGATTGCTTCTTTCTCTTTTTCCATCCGCTTCTTAATAGTTTCATAATGCTCTCTCGCTTCAGATCCAGGGTACATGGAAATCGGTGTGATGTTCAATATCGTTCTAGGCATATTGCTTGACTTGTTTGCTCTTTTTCAACTCCAGTTTGATCAAATCTCTGAAGTGTTCTGATCTTCCAGCGAAAAAAGACAAAATAAAACAAAAAAAGGTTAGCAACTTCCGCTTCAGTTGGGTATGATCCCAACTGTTGCGGACCGACTAACTAAAATCAACAAGGAATAACACAGAATAACAGGGGCTGTCATAATTCAATTTTTCAGGCCTTGGTAACCCAGGGGTTAACCACGGTAAACCGGCCCTGAAAGTTCTCCTTCTACTAGTTTAACAAGTGTAGGGTTGAACCAGAACGACTCAAAACTCAAAATAAAATAAAAACGACTTCTTAATCAGAATTAAAACATTTATATTTAAAATTGGCCATTTTCCCCAGCAATGGCGCCAAAAATCTTGATCGCGTGTAAGTCACTAATGTCGATATTACTAGCAAGAATACTAGGTACTTCGTAGTATAGTAAATGCGAGTCAAGGTCAATCCCACAGAGACAATGCAACTTATAAGTATAAAAGATTCTAACCTAATTAAGAAGAAACATAAAGGCGGTCATGGACCAACAATAACATAAAAGAAAACGAACTTGGTATTCCTCCCCCTCTTCTCACCGATCTACTAACTTGGATAAGTTAATTGTTATGTTTACTTCCCCACATAATTTTCTTAAATTAATCGTGAGCTTTCATTTTAATTATCATTATCATTATCATCATCACCTACGGGCAATTCCTACTCCTATCTACTCTGACAATGGTAGTAGACAATCTATACGCAAGCTACCCTCCTTAATTTGTCCGTAATAGCCCATACGCATAAAGAACTAGAATTGCCGATATCGAGCGCTAACTCATACCGCTAACCCGCCTAAAAAGCTGTCGACATTGATCAGCACGTTCCTAGGGTCCATTCAAGACTATGTCCAAACTTAGCACTTCACTGTCCGTATTTCATGCCAGTTTACGATTACAATAAACAGATTGGCCAGATCTAACCTACTGGTTAATAAAACTGTCGATCAACGTAGCTGTAGTGAATCCCAGTTTTAGGTTTTCTAAATAATGCCTCGGTAAACCGGTATAGACCGCCGGGTTACCGGGGTCAGCTTTTCCTATTCCTGGATCTACATTGCCCAATTACGATTAAAATAAATAAATTATGGGGTCTTTAAACATGCAGATTAACTAAAACACAAAAATACGAACAGATCTACCATATTGAAGACAAAAAAGGAACGTACAAAGCTTCATACCTTCAACAATGGTGATCTAGCTCGGTCTACTCAAGCTAGAGATGGTGGAGAAAGGGATAAAACCATAAATAACTCCTCAAAAGCTTGGAATAACTTTATTTCATCAAAATTGTATCGTGTAATTGAAAACTATTGATAAGATGTTAATTATTAAAAGCTTTTAGTATACACGGCTTTATATAGATACAATAGCCGACTTAGGACTCTCTAAAACCCTAACCGACCTAGATAATGAAGCAGAATCAATTTCGTGTCAAACAAGCCACCGGTTTACCGGCCCTAGACCTCGGTAAACCGGGCCGACTTTTCTCCTTTTTTCTTCAGCAGACTTCTTCTTGGACTTCAATCATTTGGCCCAATGTACTTCTTTTTGTCCAGATCCATTCTCCAACGCTCCAGATTCGGTACATCCTATAAAACACGCAAAATGACACAAAACAGTACCAAATCCTCGGGAAAATAGCATAGATGCAGCATTACGATCCTAGAAACACTCAAATAGCATTTAACATATATTCCATATAATAACGAGCCTACCTAGCCTCTCTTGAGCAGAATTTGGGGCGAATAAGGGTATAATTATTGGTACCATTTAGAGCGTTATCATATATTTTATTCGTTGGGGTCTGGGACATTCTTGTTTCTTAAGTCCCGGAGCTCTTTCAGGATTTCACGCCATAGGGCGGAGCGAACACCTAAGCCTCTCTGGAGACTGCACGCGGGTCCACGTTAATGCCAGATAAAAAGGATTTCGATTATAGTTTTCCATGCGATGGTCCAGGAACGAATGAGGCATTCTTCCGCTTTCATTCATAAGGATATAAGTAGTAAATGCGGAAATTAAGACGACAAAAAAATCGACCTATTTACTATTCTTTCATACTTTATTCTTTTTACCACGCGATAGGTCAGCGAAGCGTGAGCAGGCGCGGAGAAGGAAAGGCCAAACACTTTGTCCTAAGATCATTTATTTACAACTACAACGGAATGGTATACAAAGTCAACAGATCTCATCAAAGAATACAATAGGATTTATGACTACACAAACTGTTGAGAACGGTGGTTCAAAGCGAACGTCTAGAGGGGCTGGTGGCGGGAAGACGGACCATCTGCATATGATAGTAAGGCGTGGTGGAGAGGACCTTTTGAGGTAAAATAGCTCGACCAGCCTTGGATAAAGTGACAAGGAAAGAAAGAAGAATACACCAAAATGCAAGTGCTGCACCAAACAATGGTGGTTCTTTCTTGTTGTAAGTGAATGCAACGAAAAGACCCTCTGACCATCAAATGAAATATGAATAACCCGTCCTTCACTCTTTGAAATCTTTGAAAGAAGGGGCGCTTCCGCTTCTATTTTACGAGATGACAGAAAGTTGTTTTCTTCGTCCCGCTGCGAAAGCTGTGCTCGACGCTCTCTTTCCTCTTTCGAGAAAACCTCTATCGAGTGGTGTACGCACCTCTTACTAGCATTTAAATTGGAGTTCTCTCCCAGAAATATAGCCATCCCTACCCCCTCATATCAATCCCACGAGCCTCTTATCCATTCTCATTGATTCGCCGCCCCTAAAGGGCTTGCCGAGCCCTCACATGGGGGTTGGGTTGCGTTGGTCATCCTCACATCCTTATCTGGCTGGGGCTTTCTTACTTAAGCATTAACGCGGATTATGCCTTCCATATGAGTACTGTGGGACATAAACCAGGCCAACAAAATTGGACGACGATGCCACCCCTTGTTGTTCATTGGATTCCGGAGGAACCCCGTGAAATCCAAATGTGAAGAACTGCTACTCGACCCCTGTTCTATTACAGGTTTTCCTAGAGCAGAAATCTCACTCACGTGCCTAAACGACGAGCAAACACTCGAACAGCTATGTCTTTCTCGATCTTAGGCTATTGGTATCCGGAAGAAGGTGTACACCTTCCATACCGCTTTTTATGAAACGCCACGGAGCGTGCGCGGTACTTTTGAATGTTTGATAATGTGGAGTGGGAAAAACTCTCAGGGGATTGCCGGTACTTTCTTATACAATATTATAAAGTAGTGTAAGAACTCGCTACAAGTATTTCGCTCTCCCTTTAGATAGAGAAAAAGAAGACTTTCTCTCGCTCGTCCTTTCTAGCCAAGAAGAATCCAATCCGCAGCTAGTGTTGGGATCAAGGCTTCTTTCCTTTGCTGAATCAAGAATAGCCAACTCCAGGTAATTTCCCAGCTCAAAGGCGATGACTAGTAGATTCGGGGGTACCTAGAAAGTGAAGGGTTGGGCTGTTCGCCCATTAAAGCGGTACGTGAGCTGGGTTCAGAACGTCGTGAGGCAGTTCAGTCCATATCCGGTGTGGGCGTTAGAGCATTGAGAGAAGCAATCTTTATTGAGTCCGATTCAAATGACTTTTTACAAATATCAGGTTGATACATGTGTGCGTTTTACGAGATGACGGAAAGTTGTTTCCCCCCTGTTACTACTGTATTTGCGATCGAAAGCAAGGAGTTCTCCTTGAATATCTATGTTGTTTCTACGAGGTTGCGGCATGATAGGCAGAAAATTTGGATCTGTTTAGCGCTTTTCACGATTAAGCCACCTTTTGTAGCAATTGATATCCCTGTGTGCAGCCCCTACCGGGATTCCGTGCCTAGCTATCTGTGGCAGACTTTAGGTCTATTAATGATATAATTCCTGTGCTGCCCCTTAATATTTGAATCAGAGCCTGGTGATCAAAATTCCCATCCATGGGGAGCTTTCTAAGAGCGTTCTTTATTATAGATATAGAAGTAGATACTCGTAATAGTTTTCTATAGTACCTAGGGGTGTACACCTCAAACCTCTTACGAGCATTAAAGCCCTCGTCAGAAATCGCCGTAGGATTTTGAGTCTTTTCAACCAGATATCGAGTTTGCATCACAGTATCCTTCCAATACTACTAGATATCTTGTATACTGTATTCTGAGGTTCGTTATAAACTTCAAATACCTGAACTTTCTGGCAAGGGCTATCCAATGATCCTCACATGGATTACTTGTGAACCTACTTAATTTATTCACTTCACAAGCTATATCTGGTATAATACACTTTGTTATGTACATCAGACTTCCAATCACTTGTGAGTATTCCAATTGCCTCATAGTATCACCTCTATTTTTGACTAAGTGTTTACTTAAGCCAATTGGAGTTTGTACAGGACTCTTTTCAAAAGCATTAAATCTTCTAAGAACAGACTCTACATAGTGTGTCTGTGTCAACATCAGCCCATCAAATGTTTTTGAGACATTAATCCCAAGTATAACATCAGCAATTCTCATATCCTTTATTTTGAAACTCTTAGTCAACATTCTCTTAGTGTTCACGATAATTTCATGATCACTAACCCTGATTAGCATGTCATGCACATACATACATACTATCACGTTAGCTTTAGGTGTTGTCTTGATGTAGACACACTTATCACATTCTTTGATGTACATCATGAATGTCTGATTTATAGACCGAAACCGATAGGCACTACTATTGATAAAATATCCAATGAATATACATCCAATGGTTTTAGGCCTTATCTTCACTTGCTTTGGTTTGAGTACTTCAACCTTAGCCAAACACCCCATCACTTCATATGAATTTGTTGTTAGGATTGTGGCATGTCCACTATTCACACGGGGTTACATCATTCTTCTTTGAATGGATCTTACTCGTAATGAAGTTTGCTGAGAGGATAGCATCCCCCCACAAGTTCTGAGGTAAACTAAAACTAATCAACATAATATTCATCATCTCTTTGACAGTTCGGCTCTTGCATTCAGCAATACCGTTCAAGTGAAATGTGTATATGGTGGTTGTTTGATGAATGATGCCGGCGCCTTAGCAAAACTCCTGAAACAATACCTTCTTAGCAAAACTCATAAGGATTATTGTATCTTGGGAGACGATTGCAAATACCATGGGCACAAATTCGACACAAATTCGTCTTAATATTGTTGACACATTTACTACATTTATCATGTTGTTAACACCAATGTAGACATAAATTAAACAAAACACAAATTCTGAAATAAAGCGATAGAAATATGTAAACGCAAACTTATGGAGTGAGGCGAGTTGGCACTCAATCCTTAAGACGAATTTACGAAGAATTCAAGCCCACTGTAATCGCAATCGTCTCTCAAAATACAACAATCATTACCTTCTGATCATATGACACTTGTAATGAATCAGAAGCGGCGAACTCGAAAACCCGGTATGAAATTTCTTCTTCGCTATGAAAGATGCAAAGTGTAAATTATGGTATGCTAAAAATTCTGCAGAGTTTTTGTACTGGAATTATGAGTGAATTTTCATTCAGAGTGTTGTTCTATTAATAGAGGAAATTTATCACTTCACCACATAATGCATCTCTTTGTATGTATTGGTTCATCCGAAGTGATGCAACTTTATGATATGAACTGATGCATCTCTTGAACCGAAAGGTTGCACCGATTCGGTTCAGTTTGATTGAACAGATGCAACCGTTCAAATAAACATCATTTTCTGTAACTCTAACATTAATTTTTCATTCACCCGATATCCGAATCGAGTGCTTCCAAAAACTATCATTGTCTACTTTTTATGTAATATTTAATAATACCATAGGCTCCCGGTAATTTGTATTGTATACTATCCGAAGTTAATACCGAAGTGGACTACTCACCACTTTAAATAAAACTCATTATGAGATGTTTTCTCCGACAATTACTCCGGCCAGTACTGCGCTTGGTGGGAGTAATCACATGCACCCAATTTATGGACTATGAAAACTCTATCTTTACCTAGGAGAAGGGCTCTAAATTTTTCCATTAGATTAGGAGTAGATTAGGGAAATCGGAGTTTATTTAAACACACTTCTCTTCAAAAGAAAATGTAAATACTTGGGATAAAAAAAAACTTTATATTGATGGAGATGAGAGCATGCAGGCTTAGCTCCAGACAGGGGCGGACGCAGAATCCCGGGCGATGGGGGCGATAATTCTATAAAAAAAATTGCAATAAAAAAAAGTATATAGCAGTGTTTTTTTGTTCTCCCCGACTAATCGAAAAAGAAAACTACTGTACATCGTAAAAAAAAAAAGACTATACATTTCGCTTTATATGTTAAAAAAAAACTAATATATTTCGCATTATCCGAACACGTTAATTTTTCTACTTCTATCAATAAAGATTTAAAACACTACAAACAATGTTTTTTTTAAAGAAAACTAATATTCCGAAACCGATTAATATTTTTTCAAATGTATCACTATGATAATAACTATGTATTTTTATTTACATGATAAATGTTTTATGTCAAATTATTAGATTACTATAGATGATAAGGGTGAATAAAAATTTTATGGGGCGAAAAAATACATAACATATATATAGTAGTGTATTTTCCGGATCCGAGGGGGCCCAGTGCCCCCTAGCATTGGGGTGCATCCGCCCCCGGCTCTAGGAGTGTTAGATGATCTAAATTTTGATGATTTTATATGAGTTTCAAGCTAAGGGTGTTTTTTCAAGAGTGGTTTCTTTCATGGAAACTTCATCTTCCTGGGAGATGTGAATGACTAGTTGATCTCCTTTTGGGATGCTTTGGGATTTGTTAGCTTTTTAATCTAATGCTTTGTTTTTATCCAGTTAATTTTACCATGATTTAATACGAGATTTTGTTGCGTAATTAGGAGAGATCGTCATAAGAATGGGATATCATGGTCGTCTAGTAAAATCGACTAGTCAATAGATTCAGTTTCTTAAGCAAAATTTTCAACATTGTTGGTTAATTATTCACTGTCATCTAATGCTAATTGTGATAATGACGAGTACATGATGTACATCGGTTGGTTTCTAATTCGGGAATTGTAACCGTGAAAATTGCTAAGTGTACACCTTAGGTGGATTGGTTGATCTCGATTTGTTATGGTTCTCTTCATGGTATCGTATTCAAATACAATTAATTGACCCGGCATATATATGCGCGTATTTAAAATGTTCACGTTTAAAAATGGGCATGTTGAAGTTTTTAAAATGTTGGGATCATGGGACATGTTTCCCTTTACATTCTTATGTTTCTCAACATAATGGTCATTATTGTCACGTGTCTTGCTAAATCAATGTCTCTCTAAAGTATAAACTCATACGTTAATTAAATTTCTCTTACATTGAGCACTTGTTATTGCTTACTCACCCTATTAGCAGATACACTTCTCTCACCTCATAACTTACATTTTCACCTCATAACTTACCTTTTGAGGATGAGGTCCCTCTTATTTGTGTTGTTGAGTTTTTATATTTTCTACATAGTATTAAAGTCGTCTATTTATATTGTTCGTGTTGTGCTAAGTTATCTCATGTTGGACATATGTACTTCGTTCACCTCATAACATAGGTTTTAAAGTTTAGTTCCCTCCTTTTATACGTTACATCGTACGATATACATTGTACATTGAAAAGTTTATATGGTAAAAAAATATTAAGAAATTGAGGACTGTACTATATATTACTCTGATGAAAGGAAAAAAAAAAAAAAAAAATGGTCCCCTGTATATGACAGTACGGTCAGAATAAGAAATTTGAAAGACAAAGGCTAAAGGGTTTTGTGGTGGGTAAATGTAAAGCTACTATATTTGTGTAGCACTGAAAACCTTAGCAAATACCATGTAAGATATCATGATTACTCTCTGCAGCAGCCAACTCACATATATACTAACAAATTACTATCATCCAATTCACAAGCCATACAGATTCATGTGACCAAAATAATACTATAGTAGTAAATGTACTTGGCTGTTGCACTTTGGACCATCTCATCTAAATTTCTGATATTTCTCCATCATGTAAATTCTTGTAACTAATTCCTATGTTCTTCTTTTTGCACTTTGTTTTACACGAGTTAACCATTGAGTAAACGGTGATGATGAGTTTAGGTAGTTACTGGATTCATTATGATTCAAATAATACCGCTAGACCCATAGTTTTGGAGCGTTAGAGGTGGCCAGTATATATCAGAGGCGACTACCTAAGTGTCACACCATGAGAGATGATCAAGGTCATCTCTAGAATCCTCTATTATGGTCCTCCTATTGTAGGGTTTTGGCAAGAACGCCTATTTCAAAGGGAGAAAAAAAGGAAGAAAAAAAAAAACAGGAATGTCTCACGTTGAAAAAGTGAGAAAACCCGATAACTTGAGTTAACCATTTTAAATCAAACGAGAACGATGATCGTAAGTAGTTAATGAATATACCATGACTGTAATAGACTTTCGAGTTTTGAGGCGTTACATTTTACATATACTAAGCATTGAATCTAACACTTTTACCATTTAAACAATGTCTAGTTAGCATGTTGTATGTGTTACCTCAAAGAAATGTGATCCCCACAAGGACCACTTAGCCCATAAGGCATATGATTACTTACTCATTGAATATAGGGTTGGTTTATTAGTACATCCACCCTTTTGCCACATGGAAACTTATTAGTACACTTAGATCAGGGCAGCTTGCAGGATTTGCAACAACAACCAAAAAAAAAAAAAATGGACCACAATTAATATGCAGCAATATTGATAGTGACAACTTTGTTCTCATGCTGTAAATGACGACAATAATTCTCACTTTGTAACGGGTAAAGTATTACTTACTTTTTGCATTGATGAATAACAACAAAAAGCCATGTCTGACGGCTCCTTGAGAGATTCAAAATTATCTCCAAACCATCCGTACCATGTTTTGATGGATGTTATGTAATAATATAATACGATCATATGAAATGAATGTAATGTGAATGTAATTTAACAGAAATGTATCATTATTGTTCTTGGCATGTGATATGAGGAAAAATATTAGTTTCCATTATAGATGACATTGTCGGTGACGAGTGAGGGGAATGGGATAGTAAGGTGGTGGGGATGTTGTAGGTTAGGGTGAGTATAGGGTGGAGTGACATTGATGGTGTGTGATTTAGGGGTGGTATACAGGATGGTAAGAAGTGGGGTAGGGTGGTAAGGATATATGGAGTGAAAGTGGTAAGGGTGGGTAGTTTGGGTAAATCAATGTATGGGTAGAGTGGTTTGAGTGAATAAGGTGGGGTGGAGTAGGGTATTTGGGGTGGTTGGGTAAGGGTGGGGGTTGTTGGAAAATTAGCCAAGGGGACAGAACACAAAGGCAGACGCCCTAGCCAGTCTCGCTTCTTCTAATTTCGATTATAGTAAATTGTTTTTATCGTTTATAAAAAAATTCCAAATAGATTAGACAATATTTAACAAGAAAGATGAAGAAACACTTGGAATAAAATTGTATTCATATTCATATTCATACAACACAACGTCACAATTTTATGCACAGAAAATTGAATGACGAAAATCACAAGTAAAAACGAAAACTTATTGTTTAGACTGAGACGCGTAGAACGCTTTCCTTAAGACTTTAATGCCCCGACTATGTGCTCACGGTATTGGCATAAGTCTCCCAAGATACAACAATCTCATTTTCCTGATTGTAGCACTTCAATGCGGAAAAGATGGCGAACTGATTAGGCCTTGTTATCTCTTAACTTGAATGAATGCTGAAAATATTTTTGCAGAGTTTTTGCTTTGAAAAAAATAAATTTTGTGTGTCTGTTTTCATTCATTATGCAGGATATTTATAGGCATAAAAATGGTAGAGTTGTATCCTTTGAGAGATGGAAGTTAGGAAGTTATCTATTGGTAGTTACCAACAGAAAAGGAACCTGATGGCAATGGCCGAACTGGTGCCATTTGAAAATTGGCGAAATGATGCTTCTGTTCAACATTTAATCGAGCTGAACTATTGCCATTTTGATTCAGAAATCCCTGTTGAGCTGAGAAAATTGAATGACGGAAAATTTTATGCAACGTCACAATTTTATGCACAGAAAATTGAATGACAGGAATCACAAGTAAAAACGAAAAATTATTGTTTAGACTGAGACGCGTAGAACGCTTTCCTTAAGACTTTAATGCCCCGACTATGTGCTCACGGTATTGGCATAAGTCTCCCAAGATACAACAATCTCATTTTCCTGATTGTAGCACTTCAATGCGGAAAAGACGGCGAACTGATTAGGCCTTGTTATCTCTTAATGATTGCTGAAAATATTTTTGCAGAGTTTTTGCTTTGAAAAAATAAATTTTGTGTGTCTGTCGAGCTGGGCCAAAAATATTAATACTGGGTCGGGCCGAGACAAAGCTAGCCGGTCGGACGGCGGCGGCGGCGCGTGTAGGGTTCTGAATCAACAAGTATCTACGTCTTCCCTCATCACAAAATTCTCTTACTCCTTGGGGCTTACCTCTAAGTGCCACACTACTCTCCTTAAGTAGTGATTCCACTTGAGTCTCATTACCTATGTGGAACAAATGAATATACATTATTCATTAACACTCCATATATTTTACTCTCTCTTTAGGCATTAATTTCTCATTCACCCGATATCGGAATCAAGTGATTCAAAAGCCTAACATCAACTACTATCTTAGCAGTTTCCAAAACAATTTTTAGCTCCCGGAAATTCATTCCGTAACTCATTGAAATCCGGGCCTGAAGTTGATTGTTCGTCACTTAAACTTAAACCCATTTCGGAGCTAAAACATCATAAAATTCCAACAATCCCCCACATGAATGAAAATTAATGCATATGCTTCAATTGCATCGGGCGAGGTGGTTTGCTGTCTTGAACCTTCCCTAGTAGAATACCATCAGACATACTCGGCTAAGCAGTGAACTAGGTCTTGAACTGCTCAGGCTTTGATGAATGCATAGACAATGATACCCATACAATAGACCCCTTGGCCTTCTCAAAGTTCTCATGGTTGTGTCCATTTGGCCCTGGAACACCTTGGTTTCAGAAAGTGTGTTAGAGAATTCAGCCCACAAATTCTCACAGAAGCGGCTCCACTTCCACTTACATAGGTGACCTCCTATACAGAGTACTCTGCAATATCCCACATGGCTTAACCAAGATATAGGAATCATTAAAAGCTTTATGCTTAACCTAAACCTTCAGCAGACAGCACTTTTGTTCTAACAGAATGGGTAAGTGTTAACTGTCCCCAAAACTTAGTTGTCCCTTTTGAACCATGATCTTGGGATCTCTAGTCACTGTGGTTGGGTTTCCATTATAAGGTAACATGCGTAATAGGCTTAAGTTCCATTCCGTTTGTCAAGATTGACATCTGATCTCTATGTAAACCTTTTGTCAGCGGATCCGCAAGATTCTCCTTTGATTTTATATAATCAATGGAAATCACGCCATTAGATCTCAATTGTTTGATGATATTATGTCTACGACGTATGTGTCGAGACTTACCATTATACATGGAGCTTTGTGCGCGTCCTATAGCCGACATACTATCACAATGTATGCCAATCGGAGGAATTGGCTTTGGCCAACAAGGAATAGCCTCTAAGAAATTCTTAAGCCACTCTGCCTCTTCTCCAGCTTTATCCAATACAATAAACTTAGATTCCATAGTGGATCGAGCTGTGCATGTTTGCTTTGATGATTTCCAGGACACTGCACCATCACCAATAGTGAATACATATCCACTGGTGGATTTTGAATCCTTACAGTCAGATATCCAGTTCGCATCACAGTATTCTTCTGATACTTCTGGATATCTTGTATACTATATTCCGAGGTTCATTGTAAATTTTAAATACCTTAACATCATCTCAAGGGCTACCCAATGATCCTCACACGGATTACTCGTGAACCTACTTAATTTATTTACTGCACAAGCCAAGTCTGGTATTGTACAATTTGTAATGTACATCAGACTTCCAATCACTTGTGAGTATTCCAATTGCCTCACAGGTTCACCTCTATTTTTGACTAAGTGTTTACTTATGTCAATTGGAGTTTTCACATGACTCTTTTCAAAGGCATTAAACCTTTTAAAAATAGACTCTACGTAATGAGCCTATGACAGCATCAGTCCATCAGACGTTTTTGAGATTTTAATCCCAAGAATAACATCAGCAACTCCCATATCCTTCATCTCGAAGTTATTAGTCAACATTCTCTTAGTTTTTACGATTATATCATGATCACTGCCCATGATGAGCATGTCGTCCACATACAAACATACAATCACGTAGGCTTTAGATGTTGTCTTTATGTAGACACAACTTATCACATTCATTGATTCTAAGTCATTTGCCATCATCGTTTGTTCAAACTTCAAGTGCCACTGTTTTAGTGCTTGCTTCAGCCCATACAGTGATTTCACAAGTTTGCACACTTTATTTTCTTGACCTTGAACCACAAACCCTTCATGTTGTTTCATATAAATTTCTTCTTCCAACTCACTATTTAAAAAGTTGTTTTAACATCCATTTGATGGATTTCTAGGTTAAACAGCGCAGCAATGGCAATCAGAATACGTATAGACGTAATTCTCGTCACCGGTGAGTATGTATCAAAATAATCTTGGCCTTCCTTTTGTCTGTACCCTTGGCTACCAACCTGGCCTTCTATTTATCAGATCCATCAACTTTCATTTTCTTTCTGAAAATCCACTTTCATCCAACTGGTTTATCTCCGGCTGGAAGATCAACCAACTCCCAAGCGTGATTTTGCATAATGGATTTTCTTTCACTGTTAATAGCCTCCTTCCAGAACGGCGCTTCTGGAGTGGAGTTAGCATCAGTAAATGTCCTTGGAACATCCTCTACCACATAGGTAAGGAAATCAGGACCAAAAGACGTTGAAGTCCTTGCCCTTTTACTTCTACGAAGTTCCTCCGTTTCCGGATGATCATTTGAATCATCATTTGTTATTTCATCAAAAGTTCTCTTAGAACTTTAACCTTCATTTTCCTTGTCTTTGCAAGGAAATATTTTCTCAATAAATACAGCATTCCTTGACTCAATAAATACGGCATTCCGAACAATATTCGTCAATCATATTCTCCACCTCTATCACTACGAATCACTTTGATCCGTTTGCTAAGTTGATTCTCAACTTCATTCTTGTAATTCTTAAAAGCATCAAGAGCCTCATCATTGCTATGCAACAGGTATACATAACCGTACCTTGTGCTATCATCGATAAAAGTAACAAAATACTTTTTACCGCTCAGGTTTGTACAAACTTTAAATCACAAATATCCGTGTGAATTAAATCCAATGGTTCGTTAAAATGTTCAACACTTGGAAACGGTAATTTTGTCATTTTTGCTTCAATACATGTATGGTATTTTTTATCATCAAATTGTAGATTAGGCAACAAATCTAAATTCATTAATTTACGTACGGATTTATAGTTAGCGTGTCCTAATCTACAATGCCATAAAGATGAAGACTCAACCAAATATGCAGAAGTAGATGCATCTATATTACTACTAGTAATAATGTTCTCAGATTTTGGCACTACGGCCTTAGGTACAACAATCATAACATTTAACTTAAACATGCCATCAACCAAATCAACCATTCCCACAAATTGACCATTTTTACATAAAGAAAATTTTCTAGATTCAAAGGAAATTATAAAACCATTACTAACAAGTAATGCACCGGACACCAAATTTTTACGAATGTCAAGCACGTGCAACACGTTGTTCAATGTCAAAAGTTTTCCAGAAGTCATCTTCAAGACAACTTTTCCTTGCCCTTCAACCTTGGAAGTGGCTGAATTTCCTATGAACAATTTTTCCCCTTCCACTACTTGGTAGTCGGAAAACATGGTTTTAATAGCACAAACATGGCACGTAGCCCCCGTGTCTACGAACCATTCTTGGAATTTTCAACCGTGTTGCATTCTGACACCACCATTGACAACGGACTAATTGATTCCAATCTTCCTTCCATTTCTGTTTCACAAACAGAGGATCAACAAACAAAGTTTGCAACACAAACTTTTATTTTTAACAATGGTGTCTTCGAACGGAAATTTAAATATTCACGAACATTTTTAACAAATAATACAAACGGATTTGTAATCTATAACACCTCAGAAACAACTTTTATTCTTCGAGTTTTCAGAAGAAAAAAAAATAGTAATTACAAAGTATTTTGACCTTGAAGACAATTCAGTTAGTCGTGTCAATTTTCTGAAAAATGTGTGAAAATTGTTTCTGTTGCTACAATCTTTTTCGATGTTAACTTTTTAGGATTCCAGATGCAATTATATGTTCAAACTCTACGCAAGTAAATTACAAACAAATAGACTACAAACAATGTAGGCAATTTTTCCAATTCAATTTTTCCAAAAAGAAAAAATTGTGACTATTTTATATTTTCTGCACACACCATTTTTCAACCAAAATTTTTATGCACTTTACCACACTTGCAGAGTGCAATTAAATGTTCGAAAGTTTACAAACTATATGCAAGCAAATCAGATTAATCACAAAGAAAAGTTAAAGTCTTAAGATTGTTGAAGGGGTGTATATAAGCAGAATGATGGCGGTCGACAGAAAGGGTTCAATGCATCGGACCGGGATTGGCATTCAACTTTGGAGGCACCCCTATCATCCTGTTAGGGGTGCAATCCAGGTGTCCTTGTTCCTTTTTTGGGTTGTTATCTTCTTTAGCTATTTTTGGGGTTATCATCTTTCTCCTGTGCCAGGTGTAACCATGCGTTGGGGTGTAGTAGCAAGGACAAGGTGGAGAAGGAGTGGTACCGTTTTCGTGCTTCAGGCGCTTGTTCGGAGGCTTTGGCTCATACCTTGGTCGGATACACGGGCTATTTGTCCTTGGAATTGCTATTCGGATTCATCTGTGTTACCTCTTGTGCTTAAGCAAGGACAGTATCGAGTGGAGGATAATTTTGATGTGTTTGACTGTAATATTTATGGTGCCGGGATTTTGGGGGTGCATAGAGCGAGTACTCTTCCCTATGTGCTGGATTTTCCTACACTGGGTTTGCCACGCATAGGGTTTAAGGAGGCCATGCTATGCACTCTATCACGTACTTGGGGCGGGCCGGGATGTGGCATTGACTTTGTAGCACTTTATTCTTTTCCATTTTAATAAAATAAAGTTGTTTTAAAAATAAAATAAAATAAAATTAGTCGTCTGATTTCGTTTATAGTAATCTGTTCTTATCGTTTATAAAAACTTTCCAAATAGATTAGACAATATTTAACAAGAAAATTGTATTCATATTCACACAACACCTCACAACTTTATGCACAAAAAATTGAATGACGGAAAACACAAGTAAAAACAAGAACTTATTGTTTAGACTGAGGCGTGTAGAACGCTTTCCTTAAGACTTTAATGCCCCGACTATGTGCTCACGGTATTGGCATAAGTCTCCCAAGATACAATAGTCTCCCTTTCCGGATTGTAGCACTTCAATGTGGAAAAGACGGCGAATTGATTAGGCCTTGTTATCTCTTAACTTGAATGAATGCTGAAAATATTTTTGCTGAGTTTTTGCTTTGAAAAAATGAATTTTCTGTGTCTGTTTTCATTCATTATGC
The DNA here is from genome assembly GCA_036785695.1 of Gentiana straminea. Lineage (NCBI taxonomy): Eukaryota > Viridiplantae > Streptophyta > Magnoliopsida > Gentianales > Gentianaceae > Gentiana > Gentiana straminea. The sequence continues at coordinate 4,964,765 of JAVUPR010000048.1, read as the reverse complement.
AGGATATTTATAGACATAAAAATGGTAGAGTTGTATCCTTTGAGAGATGTAAGTTGGGAAGTTATCTGTTGGTAGTTAACAACAGAATTTTCGAAAAGGAACCTCATGGCAATGACCGAACTGGTGCCATTTGAACACAGGCGAAATGATGCTTCTGTTCAACATTTAATCGAGCTGAACTATTGCCAATTTGATTCAGATTTCCATGTTGAGCTGGCCCAAAAATATTAATACTGGGTTGAGCCAAGCCCCGAGCCCGAGCCCGAGCCGGTCGGACGGACGGCGGACGGTGGCGCGCGAGCGTGGGGTTTAGAATCAACAAGCATCTACATATTCCCTCCTTCACAAAATTCTCTTGCCCCTGGGCTTACCTCTAAGTGCCACACTACTCCTTAAGTAATGATTCCACTTTAGTCTCATTACCTATGTGGGACAAATGAATACACATTATTCATTAACACTCTACACATTTTATTGTACCTTTAGGCATTAATTTCTCATTCACCCGATATCAGAATCAAGTGATTCAAAAGCCTAACATCAACTACTATCTTAGTAGTTTCCAAAATTGTTTTTAGCTCCCGAAAATTCATTCCATAACTCATCGAAATCCGGGCCTGAAGTTGATTTTTCGTCACTTACATTAAACTCATTTCGGAGCTAAAACATCATAAAGTTCCAACAGGGGTTAAGTGGCAAAGGTTAGAGTAGGATGCTTTGGGGTGAGTAAGGGTGATGGGTGATGATAAGGGGGTGTAAAGGTGGTCGGAGGTACGAGCGATGTCATAAGATAATCAAGGTACGGTAGTTAGGGTGGGTGAGATGGGATAGGGTAAGGGTAAAAGAAAGAGTGGTAAAGTAAATTTGGGGTGATAGAGGATAAGGTACGTAGGGTGGTGCGGTAGTACGAGCGGAGTGAGGTTTGTTGGGGTGGATAAATGTAAGGTGGGATGGGTGAGAGAACTAGTATGGTAGGGTAGTGTGGATAAGTATAATGGTTGCGGTGAATTGAGGTAAAGGGTATGGATGGGAAGGATGAGGATGTGGGTGGTGGGATAAGGTAGGAAGGTAAGTGTGGGATATATGTGGATGGTATGGGGTGCCGTAGTGGTGGTAACAGAATTGTCAATTTAAATACATCTCTTTCCATCAATTTTCAGAGATGAATGAAAATAGATTTTTCTTTATTACATTGCGATGAAACTTCATTACAATACAATCTAACCAAAACATTATAATAGCATGGAAAATCATTCATTTACGCTGCATCAAAACTAGCCATTAGTATATGTATGTTCACGGCTAACCGTTGCATTCATTGTAATGCGGTCTCTTGAATTACCTTCTTTTTCAAATACTTAACCTTTAGCCTTTAGGGTTAGGAAAAGATGGTTTTCAACATGGTATCAATCAATAAGAGGTCATAGATTCACACTCTTATTGGTTGATACCATGTTGAAAACCATCTTTTAAGAGGTCGTAGATTCACACTCAATCTCCACTTCCATCATATTATGTCTTCCATTCGTCGTTTCTCTTTATTTGCCTTGTTGTCCTATTTATTTGGCATTGTATGTTCAATATCCACTCAATTTGTTTTTGTGGTCTTTATTGGCTACACTTTTGTGTTAAAATTTATGAATGTCTAAATCACTCATCTCTTCAACATCTGAACTTTTGAAATGACGATAACTCAACACGTTCCATCTTCGATCATTCATATATGTATACCACATATCAAAGACACGTTTACCATCATATCATATATCATATGCGAGATTGATCAATCAATGGATCATACACCAACACCCTAATTTCAATCACACAAAGAAACATCAAAGACACACTTATCTCTGATCTATCTCTGAGATGTTTGAATCTTTCAAAACTCATGGACATGCAGAAGTGAAATGATATTCCCAATCGGACAAAGACAAAACTTTGGCTTGTTTAAATAACAATTCAGGTGAAGCAGGGTCAAGAATGACACATTTTTTTTATGATAAACAAATACATTTTACAAGTTCCTTATTACGGGTAATTCCTACAAAGGGTCGAACTAATGACGTATACAATACTTGAATTCTCGATATAGATGCTACATAGTTGGTTATCATCCTTCAAAGACTACGCGGTTAATAAATCAATAGACCACTAGAGCCATCAAATGTCATAGAAAAATACATGCCCTTATTATTTTCTTATGTCATGATGATAAACGGCGCAAGTATTGCCAAGTAGGTTTCAAAGTTTAAAAGGACCACTATAGCCATCATAACTAGGCTTTTTGGTTGTCAATATATATATATCATAGACTTTCTATCAATTTTTTATTTCCCAATCAGCAATGCAAAACAACATGTGACACTGTTATATTATAAATCAGAGATGTGGTCACAACAAGTAGAAGAAGTAGACAGTTTAAAAAGCAAAGCTTAAAATGCAATGAACCCAAATAGGGCCCGGCCCGATGAGCTCAATCCCAGTCAGATTATTTGCCATAAAAAATGCAATGAAATGATGTTCATTCATTGTGAAAGGCTATATATATAATAAGTTCAATGTATATATAAAGTCTATATATATAAATATGAACAACACCTCACATGACTTACATGTACCGTGGTATTTAAAAACGGGGACAAAACCCACCATTCCATCACTATTTTAATAACTGGATAAAATAGGCAACGCAAAATTCATTTATATAGCATAGGCTCTAGGTTCGTTTTCCATATAGCCTATCTTTATCAATTATCATGTGATGTTGGATTTATCGTGTTTGTCCCGCATCGAAGACTTGTCAAAAATTCATCTAATATATACACAAATAAATTTCTCTTTTGTTTAGAGGTTAGGTTTCGTGAGGCAGGGATTTCGAATTTATTTATCTGTTTCACCATCATATTATATTTTTTTCCAATGAAAATCTCTATTTCGCATACTTAAACACCACTTATTTCTATTTTACGAAATCTGTATACATATAATTTGAGTAGTGAATCAATATTATATGTGGTACAAATAATGTGATAATCTTCATGAAGCATAATATTATTTTTACCATTTAGGAACTCATTAACTTCTATGAAAACTCTTAAGGACTTATCAATCTATGAGGGTACCTCTAAGTTTCACGAGTATGGATATATGGATACGGATTAACTTAGAAAATTACGTAAAGTATAAAAAAGAGTTGAGTCACAATCAAAATGGCCCCATTCTCCCGCTTCTAGAGCTTTGCGGAGGATGTATTTTGAGGGTTATGTATCAATGATCCAGTTTGTAAAAGTTGTTTGTACAGGAGAGAAGTCAATATAAGGTATAGCTCACACACCTCAGCTCAAAGACAAGGTTACGCACCTCTCTCTCACAATCAAAAACAAAAACAAAAACAAAAAAAACAAAGCATTGATATAAGAGAGGAGAGGGAGGAGGCATGGTCACATGGGAGTAGCAATCATGATGGATGCTAATAAGACAATGGCAGGGATTTGGTGGAACCATCATTTATTTACAACTCATTTTGTTGCTTTCTTCCTTTCTTATTATATATATATATATATATATATATATATATATTATATAGTTCTTTATCAATCACTTTTTCTTAAGTGTGACTGGAATCAATTTTTTTTTTCCAGAGAAATGAATCATCTTTTTAATAATGTGTAAATCTCCATATTCCTTTTGAGATTATTATTTATTTATATTTGTCACCTATTTTTACCTTGGAATGACACTTGGAACCTTTGTTGAGATTTGATGCGACAACACCCATGTTATTGTCCTCTGCATTTCGACACTGTACAGCTAATGTTTACAGGATGAAATTAATATACTTACAATAGTATTTAATAATATGATATATATTTAATTCCATATAGTTTGAAATATCCTATATCGAAAAGGTGGGAAAAACACTAGAAAATCGGTTAAAAGGGGAATAATCACATAAACATCAGCGTCAAATCGGCATAGTGGTTTAAAAATCATTCGATGCCCTCAATTTTAAGGGAATCTTTTTAAATACTCCCAAGATACCCTAAACAAAATAGCTAACATGTTTAATGTCATTGGGCCAGAATAAATAAAGCTTTGTCATTAAAACAATACATAGGATGGATTTAAATAATGCGTCGGATAGGCTTCGAATTTGGGTCTTCACTTTGGGCTTGAAAGTGCACCGGATTGGGCCTCAATTGATTGTGGGTCGAGCTACCCAAATCGGTTACCTCCCCGATCACAAAATCAGAGTCGTCCTCGAGCTCGGCGACAGAAGGGGCAATGGCGTCAACCAGCGATTCATCTGGAGCTTGGTATGCAGAGAGGTCGGACACATTGAAGGTGGGCAATCTGCCACTTCGCAGGTAAATCAACAACATAGGCATTAGGATTTATCTTCTGGATGATTCTGTAGGGTCCAATCTTCTTAGGATCGATTTTAGAATAGGAACCGGCAGGAAAACGCTCTTTGCGTAGGTGTACCATCAACAAATCCCCTAAGTTGAAATCTTTAGGCCTTCCATGTGGATTTGCATCTTGTTTGTTCTTGGAATACGAACGGTTGAGGTTATCTTGAACTTCCTGCTGAAGTTCGATGATAGAGTTAATCACAGATCCAGCAGCTTTGCTCTTAGGTGCCTGAATAGTGGTCAAATCAACAGTCAGATTTGGAGGTTTAGTGTAAACCAGGGGCTTTGCCAGTAGGACGGTTTACCATTGCGTTGAATTCAAACTTCGCCTAAGCCAAGGCTAGATCCCACTGCTTTAGTTTATCATAGGCTAATGCTCAGATCATATTTGCCATGGCCTTGTTGACCACCTCAGTCCGACCATCTGTTTGGGGATGGTAAGCACTGTTGAATTGTAGTTTAGTATTGAACCTCTTCGACAAATCTCTATAGAAGTTGGACATGAATTTGACATCCATGTCTGAAGTGATTGTTTTGGGTAGCCCATGTAACATGACACTTCCCTGAAAAACAGTTGGGCTACAAAGCTTGCATCAGCCACCTTCTTGCAAGCAATGAAACGGATCATCTTGCTGAATCTGTCCGCCACCACAAATACAGAGTCACAATGCCTAGGTGTTTTAGGCAGACTGAGAACAAAATCCAAGGAGAGGCCATCTTCTCAGATATATTCAGGAATAGGAAGTGGTGTGTAGAGCCTGTGTTTTGGGAAGTGCCCTTGGCAGTATGGCAGGTGCCACATCTGGCAACAGATCTGCAAGTATCTCTTCTTAGTTGAGGCCAGAAGAATCTCCCTTCCAATAAATAAAGTCTTGTCTCTGCCTTTGTGAGCTGACAGGCCCACTTCGTGCAAGTCTCTGATGAGGTGGTCTTTCAGAGAAGTTCTTAGGATGCAAATCATGTTTCCCTTGAACAATAAATTCTTTTGAATGTTGTAGTCTTCCAGAAACACCTTCTTCTTGCAAGTATTCCATATAGTAGCAAAGTCAGGTCATCGGGGTAGTCATCTGGTAGAGTGTCAAAACTTACTAATTCTGTTTGGAGGACTGAAAGAAAACATTCTCTCCTACTTTGGGCATCATCAACTCTGTTGTTCTCCCCTGACTTGTGTTGTATGTGTAAGGTGAACCTCTGTAAGAAGGTGAACCACCTGACATGCATCATGTTGATATGTCTCTGTCTTTGGATGTACTGTAAAGTTTTGTGATCTGGGTTGAGAAGGAACTCCATATGTATAAGATAGTGTTCTCATTGGTGTAGATACTTTAATAGTGCAAAGAACTCTTGCTCATAAGTGGACCACTTGGTCCTAGCAGGAGAGAGATTCTCACTGAAACGGGCTACAAGCCTACATTCCTGACTTAGTACTGCTCCAATGCCAGTCATACAAGCATTTGTATCAACTTGAAACAACTTATCAAAGTCTGGTAAAGCCAATATTGGAGCTATGGTGAGTAGCTTCCTGATATGCTGAAAGCTGGCATGCTGTTCATATGTCCATTTCAAAGATCCCTTCTTCATGCACCCGATCAAAGGTGCAACCACTACATTGAAATCTTTAATGAACTTCATGTAAAAAGATGCTAGCCCCAAGAAACTCCTATGTTGGGTGATAGAAGTAGTAGTGGCCAATCCCTGGTATCTTCTGCCTTCTTTGGGTCTGTGTGTATCTCATTCATGCTGATGTAATACTCTAGGAATAGCAATTCATGACGGAAGAATATTCATTTCTTGAAATTGATGAATAGTTTGTTCTAATTAAGGACTTCCAAGACATTTCTTAGATGTAGGAAGTGAGATTCTTCATCCTTGTTGTGTATTAAGATGTCATCAAAGTAAACAACAACTGATTGATTAAGGAAAGGTTTGAGTACATCATTCATGAGTATCATGAAGGTGGTAAGGGCATTACATAGTCTAAATAGAATGACCATACATTCATAGGGTCTATCTTCGGTCTTGAACCCCGCTTTTCACTCATCCCCATGCTTGATTCTAATGAAGATGGATGAACCTGCTAGTTGATTTATCAGGTCTTCTAACCGAGGTTTAGGGAACCTACAATTAACAGCGATCTTATTAATGGCTCTGCTGTCAGTGCACATTCTCCACTGACCTCCTTTCTTCGGCAACAATAGAGTAGGTAGTGCACAAAGGATGGTGATGTGCCCGATGACCCATCTTTGCAATAGATCATGCACTATGCCTTTTAGTATCTCATGTTCTTTTGGACTAAGCATGTAGTGTGGAAAATTTGGAATTGAAGCCCCAGGTAAGAAATCAATGATGTGTTGGATTTGCCTCATGAGAGGTAGGCCATGTGGTAGTTCTTTGGGATAAAGGTCCTTAAACTCTTTAAGAATTTTCTGGACTCTATCAGAAAGATGAGGCAGATGCTCAGTCTCTGTAGCTTCCTTCTCCAGCAAGGAATACAATTCAGAATCTCCAGTCAATTCTTGTTGGGAATGTCTAGGACCAGTGAAGAGTAGTTGGTGCCATGTGGTTGATGTTACCTTATGTTTATCTGCCTTCTGGCTTGCAGGTAGTAGGATTATCCTCTTGCCATGCCAAACAAAAACATAGTTATTGTCTTTCCCCCTGTGAATCACTTCTCGGTCAAATTTCCAGGGCCTCCATTGATTGAGGTGACATGCATCCATGTCTACAACATCACACAAGACCTCATCTGTGTAGGAGATCGATCATAAAGGGAATAATCGCATAAAAATTTCAGCACCAAATCGGCAAAGTGGATTACATATCATTCAATGCCCTCAATTCTAAGTGAAACTTCCTTAAATACTCCCAAAATACCCTAAACAAAATAGGGTAACATATTTAGTGTCATTGGGCCAGAATAAACAAAACCCAGTCATTAAAACAAAAATAAATACAATGATGGATTTAAATAATGCGTCCGACAGGCTTCGAATTTGGGTTTTTACTTTGGGCTTGAAAGTGCAGTGGATTGGGCCTCAATTGATTATGGGTCGAGCTCCCTACATCAACACTATTAGGGCTGAGCAGGAAAACCGAGAAACCGAAAACCAAACCGATCCAAACCGATCCAAACCAATTTGACCCAAACCGATACAAACCGAATTTTTCGGTTTGGTTTCAAACCGAACCGAAATGTATTGGTTTGGTTTCGGTTTTTTTTATTTTAAACCAATCCAAACCGAACCCGAACCGATTATATATATATATATATATATATATATATATATATATATATATATATATATCATATATTGTATATATATATATTATTATATTTTAAACCAATCCAAACCGATCTTATTTTTTGGGTTTTATGATATATGCAAACCGAACCGAACCCAAACCGAACAACCATTTAATAGATAAACCGGTTCAAACCGAACCCAAACCGAACCCAAACCGAAATTGGTTCAAACCGAACCATTGGTTTTCCAAGTGATTCGGTTCGGTTTGGGGGATGAAATTCCTGACCCAAACCGACCAGCTATAGGCAAAAACCGAACCGAACCGACCCAAACCAGACCAAGCTCAGCCCTAAACACTATCATAGAGTCGTGATATAAGGTTTAGATCTTTTTCGTTCATGCTCGTGCATTCATTTTAATATGTAGAGATTTGCTTACGGATCCTTCTGACGAGCATTAAATCCTTCGATCTCTTTGTTCTTCACCCATAACTAAAGATAGCCCCTTCATTTCTTACCGTTCCATACGTGGAGCCGGTTGTTGATTGTCCCAGCTATGGTAATAGTCCCAATCAAGACTCAGACGACTAGCTTTTCCAGCTCTTTCTCGCTTGCAGCTGTTAGTAGTAGCTCTCTCCTAGCTCTGGGGCTCTGCTGTTAATAACTAATGAACTTGATAACATGGATGAACTATTTCATGTCAAGCGATACCGGCGAGCCAAAGTATTTTTTTGAGTTTCAGTCGGGCTTATACACAGAACGACGCGAAAGGAACATGACTTACTAGATCTATTACGTCTCAAGAAGAGTTGTTGGGCTTGAGTTTTGGGTTGTAACAAGAAATGCCTTGAGAAAGATGTCAGTTCCTTAAGAAGGCAATAAGTTATAAGGTTGAGACATGATAGACTTGATAACGACTTAATCATTTCAGGTCAAACGAAGATGATGGACCTCAAGTAACGTTGGTAAATCCGAGTTCTGTGTTGAAGTATATAATATTTATCTCCCCATCGGCTTAAGTTTTTTAGAAATGTGGTAATACAACCATCAGAGTAGGAGGTCTTAGATTCAAACCTCCCGATTATATTGTCTCGAGTATTGAGCTTCTGTTTGTCTTACATGTTTGGATTTACTGTAGTAATTTATCAATGTGAAGGGCTGATTTGTTCTGTGCTGTTATATATTGGGCTGCAAATAAGACCACAATTTCGTCCGAATCAGACTTTTTGGAGGCCCAATTGGATTTCTTGAGATAGGCAATATAGGTCAGGATTGGGGTTCTAGCATCACATATTTACTTCCAACATCACAATCGCTTCAACCACTCAAAATATTACTTCAAACGCCACGATTATTTTTAACGAAAAAATAAATGATGTCCATAGCATTGACGTTACTTTTCAAAAATAATGCCTATGACACTGACATTATATTTACAGAAGTGTGACTGGTAACGTCGGTGAAAAACTCATTAACGACGTTACTAATGAAGGATATAATCCCCTCTCATTAAAGTTTAGTGATCATTGATGACTTTAAGCACTATAAAAAAAAAACGTGCAAGTTATCGGAAATAAAAAACGGGTTCTTTTGATGCTCACATGCTACAACGTAGTTCATCAAACCAGCTTCATTTTGAAGAAATTCTGTCTAAAAACATACAAACAGTCACATCTTCAGGGTCCCAAACATGCTATCCACGTACTAGTTAATCTACTATTTCCATACCCTAAATGCAATCATTACCAGCACCAACCTATAAATAATGGGAAATACTTGTGTTGTGAACCACACAGTTTTATTCCGTATTTAAACTGTGTGTTTCTGAATGTTTTACCCGTCACTTCACCTCAAAATCCTCTCTCGACACAAGTATTTCCCATAAATATACTATGATGCAAAACATAGGGAGTTATCCTCTTAACTCTCATCTATCAAGTGCAGGAAAATTGTCTAGCCGAATGTAAAATTTAAAAATGAATATTTGCCGCGATTTCCAGGTATGATACACACACCACAAAATACAAAAACGATACGATTGCGGATCTCCATACAAATGAAGAAAGATTTGTTGTACCTCTTTCTTTTGTAATAGAAATCATCAAGCTCTTCAATCGATGTAGAACTTATTGGCAAATTGTTGAAGGAGATCATGAGGAGACTGCTTAATCTCACATTCAAATCCAACCTCCATTAGCCGATGGTTGTCTGAGGAGCGATTCATAGAGATGTTGATGTTCATGCAATCGCCACTACTCACTCTTACCGGGGGATGTAAAAGGAACACCTGTTCATGAAATATAAAGTTCAATTTAAACCTGGTTCAATACAGTGCTCTTCTATGCAGTAATGACAATTTACATTTTCAGGACAGAAGAAGATAGGGGACCATAGTATCATTATCCCTTAACCAATGAGAGGATGACACATGTCATCCACTAACTATTGGGACTGTGTAAACTTTAGTCAACTAAGTGTTTCAGTTACTATCCTAAACGGGGTGACAAAAATGCATGAGGAATGGAAAATGTCATTAAAGAAGATGAAGGCTAGTTCAGAGACAATGGGATCCCTTAGAAAGAATATATATATATATAGAAAACAATCAGCTATCATGGCCTAATTCATCCAGTAGCCACAGTAATACCGCCACTAACCTGCTGGCCCCAGTGGGTGGGGAATTCTTCACTTGGAGCAGTATTCAACTCGATTTCTCGTTGTGCAGGATTTTGTGGGTTTCCCTGCAACCAACGAAAATGCACTCTTTAACGTCAAGTTATTTTGAAGAAGATTTTTCTATAATCAAGTCAACCATAAGAAACTGATTGAGTAGATAGTATGATTACTCACCCGAAAATGAACATCAAACCACCCAGCAAATCCACAGAGTTTAGTGTTTTCAGCAGTTATTGATGATGAAACGCTTGAGCGCACGTTTACTATATCAGATACTGTTGCAGTCAAACAATCGATTTCTTTCATAATTGCAGCAGTCCCTATGACTTGATTTGGATGGAGATTGTTCCAAATTGACGTCTAGCACACGAAAAATATAAACAAAACAGATCATCAAAATGCATATATTTCGTAAAATGAAAGATCAGGATTCCACGTATTCTTCAAAACATGCAAGTTAACAGTCTAAAGTTCAGTAGTAGCAACCTGCAAATAATATTTTTTCTGTTCTTCCTTGAAGGGCTTTGTAAGGACAGTCATGTCAACTCCATAGTAATTTTTTGTGTCGTCTACGAAATTAAACCAATCGTCCATTGCTCGCTCGTAACCACTCATCTTTTGATCCCCGGATCCAGATCTGATAGGTGCAACCCACATACGAGCATGGCTCGGGTACCTACATGAAAATTAAGGAGGTAATGTAACAGCAAGAATACAAGATGCTTCAGTCTTTCGCGTTAAGAGGATCTTTAAGCTAGTTTGTATTGACTTCTTATTCGGTGAAATCATGGAAGAAGCAAGAACTGGTTTCTCTTGATAGTGCTGCCCATTAAACGAAAATCCTTTTCCCATCTTATTTTAAATTTTTCCACAAAGTAATTTACGTTGAATTTGCCTTTATATCAAAGATGTTTGTTTATTGAGATAAAAGTACCATATGTATGTTTATATCGTCCTTGATCCTCAAGCCCTTTTGAACCCTATCAAGAAATAAAGGTTACAGGCCATGTATATCTTTGGAACATGACAGTTTATCATTACGCCGACGATATGTTTCCATGTTCTAACTCTTACGATTTTATCTCATAGAGAAATGAAAAGGAAATGGCGGTACACTTGCCACACGTGTTGCTTGATTGTCTAAACCAAGAATAATTAGGTCTATGTAATGGAAAGCTAAATTCTGGGGGTAAAAACTTCCCATGAAGTCCCTAAATAATCAGATTATTATTCGAAACACCTTGACTCATTACTGGATAATGAACGTGAAGTCAATAAAATCATAATAAATAAATCTAAAATAGCTGTGCATATTCAAAGCTTTTTGACTCGAAAATGAAGTATAGACAAATACAAAATAATATATTGCAAAAAGCCAAGATTCCTTTAATGGAAACATTTTGAATTTTCAGAACTTTTTGACTCGAAAATGAAGTATAGACAAATACAAAATCCTATATTGCAAAAAGCCAAGATTCCTGTAATGGATACATTTCGAATTTTCAGAACTTTTTGACCAAGGCAAAACTATTGGCTAGGTATTTATCTCATCTAAGTGACACAAAAATTAACTAACTTGGCATGTGAATGAAAAAGGCCACGGCTTTGACAAATGATTAGAACTGTCGCATATTATCATGCAATTTCAGGTTGAGATAATGTATGCCGTGAATTGCAAAATGAACATACTTTTGTGCAGGTGGTAACCCCAATATTTTGCTCATTCTACAGACAGGAATACAACGCACATGATTACATAACTACCGCAAGAACTCTGTCAAAGTTGACACATCCTTGGGGCAGATAAAAAGCTGCAGAAAACATCTACAGCAACATGTACATAATTTACTCCTAGCCATAAGGAACGGGCACATTAGCAACACGAAAAATCGTTTTCATGTAAATTCAAATAAGTTATAAAAGATTGGAGAATGGGCTCACAGTACGATATATAATGCAATATCTTCAGCAATAAAGGTAAAGAGATTTGATCCTTGGGGCAGATAAAAAGCTGCAGAAAACATCTACAGCAACATGTACATAATTTACTCCTAGCCATAAGGAACGGGCACATTAGCAACACGAAAAATCGTTTTCATGTAAATTCAAATAAGTTATAAAAGATTGGAGAATGGGCTCACAGTACGATATATAATGCAATATCTTCAGCAATAAAGGTAAAGAGATTTGATGACAAAAAGCATTTTATAGGAGCCATTCTGTCAACAATTACAACAAATCTACCGATATGTATACAATACATGCAATTTTATGAATATGTTAGTCGTAGCCTCAAATTATGTAATCCATTTGATGGAAATGGAACTAGCTAGATAAACTGTGAATACCTGGAGTGAAGTTATCAAATGTTTCAAAGATCAAAGTGCAATGATATTCCAGTCAGTGAATTTTAAAATATAAGATTTTAGAATGAATGCCACAGATCTAAATTGCAAAGTGTGTACAGAATAAGGCATAACTTATTTATTTATCATGAAGATGATAATGATCGACCATAGACAACGAGAGAACTGCAAATGAAAAGATAAAAGCATAAAGATTTTGAAAGAACTGTTAAGTAGAATATAAGGAAGAGAAACTCACATCATACCATCTGGCTTCAGCCAGCGTTCACGGGCACAAATGACCGAATCAAACATGGATTCACGAAGCAGAAAATATCCCATCCATTCAGAAATGATAACGTCAACTGGAACCAACAAAGAGATCAGAATACACATTTAAAGAAAAGCATCTGATAAAACATCTGAATTGTATGGCCTGGAGTTGCAGGAGGAAACTTGTCAGCATGCCCTTAACGAAAAGGAGAAAAAACATAATATAGAAGCAAAACCTTTCTCAGGCAAAGTAACATCTTCCATTGATCCTTCAATCACTTCAACAACATGCTCTAGCTTGTTCGCCTTGACGAGTTCCCTTGCATGATCAGCCATCTTGGTAGCTTCTACAGCATAAACTTTTCTTGCTCCAGCTTGCGCTGACCAGATTGCTAAAATGCCGCTTCCTGTTCCTACATCCAGAACAGCCTACATGGTGGATACACCATTTAGTTCTTGCATTATTCACAATACAGAATGAAACAATCCAGTGTAAAATCATAATGTCAAATGACAACAAACATCTACATCAATTGCAGCTCAAAGTGAAATAACAAATTGAGGCAAATTCCCAAAAACCTTGTGCCAAAAGTAAATGTTCAAATATTCAATTGTTTTTCCTCCCTTAATTATCAATTCTAAATTCCATTTCCATACTTATGGTTGAGCATTCAATCTCATTAGCTATTTAGCATACAAGCAAATGAACAAAGTAAATACGGGTTCCCTGTTTCACCTCTAATGCTTAATGTTGAATACCATCAAACACATGCGCCTAGTTATGAATTCTGCTCAAATCCATATCATATAAGAGTACACAAATTCTAAATCATTTGCTTTTCTTTTGGCAACTGATCAACACCAAAAGAATATAAAAGCAAAATATCTAGCAAACGGGTATGGACTGTGATGCCGAGCAAAACAAGCTAACAATACCAACATTTGCATATAAAAGTAACTAGATTAAACATGAATAGGGGTCAGGTCATACCTTTCCTTCAAAGTGGTGCTTGTTCTGAAAAACAGCGTTGTAGTAAGCGTCCATACGAACTTGGTCGGAGAGCATTTCCTTTTGGTGGTAAAGAAATGAGTATGTACAAAAATAATTAGCGAAATCAACACCTTTGTCAACAGAGGCACCGCCGCTGCTAACGGAGGTTGATATTGAACGGTTCATGGCGGCTCCTCCGTACTCTGAGCTGAGCTGAGCTTCCTACTACTGACTGCCGTCACCGGTTTGGACCTCTCACTCAGATAGCTGGTGGAAAGAGCGGAAGTTTAATTTTTAGGGCAGTTCGCCTTTTATATTGAAGACCGTTTAGTCTTTGAGTGCAGATATTTTTTTGTTGGGGGCGTGAGTAAAGAATAGGGATGGCAATGGGTCGGGTAGGGGACGGGTATAGGTCCACCCGACCCATACCCACTCTTAAATTTTTTTTACCCATACCCGACCCATACCCGAACGGTATAAATAAAACCCCCCATACCCACCCCCAACGGGATAACGGGTAGAATGCGTGTAAGGTACGGGTACGTGAATACGTATAAATAATTTTTTTAAGTACAAAATGAATTTGATTTTAAGTACAAAGTTAAGACATTTTGCAAATGAACGTCCTATTAGGAACTAATGTTTTTCGCTTTTTTATCGGTTTTTCTACTAACAAGTAACGTTAGGTTTAGTTCTTTTCTAATTTCTACTAACCTCAAAGAAAAAGCAACGGGTAGGGTAGGGTACGGGTCGGGGAATGGGTCGGGGACGGGTAGGGTAGGGTTTTATGCTATACACGATACCCGGAGGTCATTTAGTTGAAAATCATACAAAAAAGGTTCGGGTTGGGCGAGATTGCCATCCCTAGTAAAGAAGGAGGTCATTTGACCAAAAAAGTTATGTAAAAAGGTTTTGTCGTAAAAAAATGAGTTAAAAATGGTGTTTTTTTAAAATACCTATTCTACCCCTCATTATCCTTATATCCATCCTATCTAAATTAATCTCTTCTCATTATCTCTCTCCCAAATCCCCAATCAATGTCGGGAAATTACTTTTTGTCGTCGGAAAACAGATAACCGCCAATCATCGCCGGAAAAACGGCCTACCCGCCAAATCATTGCCGGAAAATCACGATTGACCCATCATCCGATGGTTTTTCCTCTACTTCAACGTCTGGTTGTCCTCCGTTCTCCTCCACTTTCATTTGAGCTCGATTTTTGGTCATTCTGCCTATTTGAGGACATATATTTTGGTGAGTTAACTTCCTATTAGAAGCCCCATTTGTGTGGTATGATCCCATTTGTTTCTTGATTAAATGACATTGTTTAATTTGTATAGGGTTTAATGGAGTGTATCTTGATTGATTAAATTGCTGTTATTGAAGAAAATGCCACAAGTTGTTTGATATGCTTGAAATAAATTGTGTTTGAAAGCAAATTCTGGTTCAGAAGGATTTAAGATTAGATGAAGAACTTTTATTTTTGCTCAATTTTGGGTTTATGATCATAAACAAAATATTTTGGCTCATTTTGGGTTTATGATCATACTCAAAAATAAACAAAATACATTGAAGTTATTTGTGATATAAAGATGTATAGAACTTGTTTCTTAATCAAGCTCTTAATGTGGCATCTTTGATTTGCGATTGCGATTCACTGGTTGACAAGTTGTGATTAGAAAGCAATAAAAAAAGTAGAACTTTTTGTTTGTTTTGATCATAAACACTGCACTACTTGTTTTTTGTTGGTTTTTTTTTTTTTTGAAAGACATAAACTTGTTTTGTAGTATAAAGATACTTAGAACATGTTTCTTAAATTCGAACTTATTGTTGCATCTCTTTATAATGGTTTTAGACACTCTTGGATATGACAAATTTAATGTTAATGATGACTATTAATTTGAATTATAGATGTGCCATGGTTGATGAAGATGAAGCTTGGTTTATTGTATGTTATCCGGTTGGGTTTGAGGAGAATATGGATGGTGTTTGGTCTTGGTCATTTGTGAATCATGAAGTAGAAAAATTGTCGACGACCGTATTTGTGAAAAAAAATATTTCATATGGTGAGTTGTGTGAAAAATTGAGAGTTGAATTGGGAATTGACACAAGTATTTATGATTTTGAGATGAAATGGATGGCCCCCATAGGTAAAGCTTTGCCGATGGTAATTACTTGTGATAAGCAGTTGAGACATTTCTTGTTGGTTTATGATCCCAGGAAAGATGCTGATGATACCCGACCCGGATTATGCCACGTGTCACCTTTGAGGGTGCTTAATAAGTTACCACCCCTTGAGGTTAAGGTTTTAAGGGCCAAAGGCCCTAATGTCCGAACAGAGGGCGGATCGCCTACCACGGGAGATCGGTCTGAGCTCCTCCTCCAGCCGCCGCAGGACGGTAAAGGACTGGCGAAGAGGGGCTGCCCGGTTCGGACGTGTGGGTTTTGGGGGCTGAACGGGTAACCTTCCGAACAGCTCCGCTGTTATTCCACGTGTGGGATAAACACATATGGAAAGAATCCTTAGTCATAAAGGCTCTAATCTTGACATTAAATATGTCCATAATTATCTCTTATTTTGGGGATTGAGTCATATTTATCCTTAGGGATTAATATTTAATTATAATACTTGCCCACCAAGTAAAAGGGGCGAGAGATGACTTATATAAACGACCCTAAGGAACTACGGATGACTGGATTCCAATTTAATCATTGGATACGTAGGCAACTCCCAGAAAAATTCTGAGAGCTCAGTCCGAACACACTAGACATCTCACCCCTTCACTGTAATTTAGGGTTTCTAGGGTATCGGTCGTTGTCACATAGAGGAGATTGACCCACACCGGTTACTGGACGATTTCCGGCATCGTCATTGGCGCTAGAAGGAGGGTCTTCTACTGATAACTGATCCAAAAAACAAGAATCCCTAAAAACGCTATGGCACCACCGAAGAATACAACCAAGAAGACTGCAGATCCGACCCAACAGGGAGGAACTTCAGCTACTCAAGGCGAAACTCAGGATGCGGCGGCCCAGAAAGGGGCCAATCTCCAAGGAGATCAGCTAGACCCAGTTCTTCAGGACCCAGCCAATCAGGCATTGGTTGACGCTCTGAAAAATCTAGATAATACCACTATCAAGATTATTCTGGACGAGACCCTCGGGGAAGGGACCCCCGTAAAAACCCGAAGAGAATCTCCAACACCAGGCCCCTGCTAAACCAGAGATCGTAGAGTCAAGCACCCATACGGACCACGGAGTTACACGTTACCCGAACGACACTGCTAAGGCCGAACTGGACAATCTACTTGGTAAGCGATCAAACAATTATCTGCTCTGTGCGTCGCCCTTCACTGAGCATATAGACCACTATCCCCGTCCAGCAGGTTTCAAAATTCCGAAGATAAGTGCATATGACGGATCCAAGGATCCTTATGATCATATGCACCAGTTCATCTCCCACATGAACCTATATAATGCGTCGGATGAGATGAAGTGCAAGACTTTTCCCGCACTCCTAACTGGAAGAGCTAGGGAGTGGTTCAACAGGATCCCTCCTAGATCAATCTCAGACTTTGGGACTTTGACCAGGAAGTTCGTGCATGCATTCATTGCAGCACGACCTTTCCAAAGAAATCAAACTCATCTGTTAACGTTAAAACAAAAACAAGATGAATCCGTATTGCGTTTTATAAAACGATTCAATGAAGAGGCCGCACAAGTTCAGGACACAGATGACAGGTTGCTGGTCGCCTCTTTCGTGGCAGGTCTGCGAGAGGGACGGCTACACGCAAAGCTTAACGAAAGAAGCTCCCAAATACAATGGAAGAATGTCTGGATGTCGCATATAAGTACTGCCAGGGAGAAGAAGCAAATCGACTTAAAAGAGAGATGGAAAATGGTGAGAGCAAGAGAAACAAGCCTGAAGAAAGATCGGATAAAAAAAGAAAGTCGGTTTGGGATCGGGTAACTGCGCCCATCTCTGATCGTCTGGGAAAGAAAGGAGCTCTGCAGGACAGAGACTTCATCCCGCTGAACAGACCTCGTGAACAAGTCCTTGCGATAATGCAAAGGAAGGGCATTGCTAGGACCCCACCTCCGATGAAAGGGCCTAGGGAGAATAGAAATCAAAGCAAGTATTGCAAGTATCACCAGGATGTAGGGCATGACTCAGAGCAGTGCAGAGATCTAATCCGAGATATTGACGCAGCAGTAATGGAAGGGCAACTTGATGAAGTTATAGATCGGTCTCAGCAAGCTGAGCCCAAGGGACGGCGAGAGTTTAAGCGTAGGAATAACGGTGATAAGGATCATCGAGATGAGCAGAGGTGGAGAAGAGATCGTTCTCCTGATGCAGGAGGACATGCAGATAATCACCCTGTGAACACAATCAATACGATCTCAGGGGGGCCGAACAGTTCAAAGGTGACGGAAGAGGGAAACAGCAGGTCTGTTACCCCTACTTCCACGAATAAGAGACAAAGGATGTCAGGAGAAGTCGTGTATGGACCAAGGGACTCATTACCATTGGTGATCAACAACGAAGGATTGGTGATTGAAATTTTGATTAGCAGGAACCGGATAAAAAGAATCTGTGTGGATACGGGTAGTGCCGTGAATGTCCTCTACCATAATGTTTTCATAGCAATGAAACTGAAGGACGCCGAACTGACTCCTGTCTCCACGCCTCTGTTCGGCTTCGCAGGACCTCCGGTTCATCCGTTGGGGGTGATCAAGCTGCTCACTACCTTTGGAGAAGGCGCGAGGAGCAGAACTCTAATGGTGGACTATGTGGTGGTGAAGGCACCATCGGCTTACAACGTGATAATGGGAAGGCCAGCCCTTATAGATCTTCGGGCTGTGATTTCACCGGCCCATGTTAGCATGAAGATCCCAACAGGGGAGGGATCGATAGAAATCAGAGGCGATGTGGAAACAGCCAGGAGCTGCTATACTGCAACAGTAAATGGGAAAATGGTGCAACAGGTTTGTATCGAAGAACTAATACCCAGTGATGAAGAGAACTGGTCTTCTGAGGATACAACAGAGGCTGTACGTCTATGGGACGAACATGAAGGCTCGACAGTTCGCATTGGGGCCTGGATCCCCTCCCCACATAAAGAATCATTGGTGAAAATTCTTGAAGACTTCAGAGATGTGTTCGCATGGAGGGCGCAGGATATGCCGGGGTTATCCCCCGATCCGCGCGTACATATAGATTAAAGGTGGATCCGAACAGGAAGCCTGTTCGTCAAAAGAAAAGGCACTTCGCCCCTGAGCGTATTGAAGCAATCAAGCAAGAGGTAACGAAACTACTGCAAGCAAGCATAATAAAGGAAGTGATGTACCCTGAATGGTTAGCCAATCCCGTACTAGTCAAGAAGCCAGACGGGAGTTGGAGGATGTGCGTAGATTTCACAGATTTGAACAAGGCGTGCCCGAAGGATTGTTACGCTATGCCCAAGATTGATCGTTTAGTGGACTCCACTGTAGGATATGAAGTGTTCGCATTCTTGGATGCTTACAAAGGTTATCACCAGATCGTAATGGATCCGGAGGATGCAGAGAAGACCGCGTTCATAACAGAGTTTGGGACGTACTGCTACGTCACAATGCCTTTTGGACTCAAAAATGCAGGGGCAACGTATCAGAGGGCTGTTAACTCGATTTTTGCCAAACAAATAGGAAGGTGTATGGAGGTGTACGTGGATGACCTCCTGATCAAGAGCAGGTCTCTTGATCGATATTTGGACGATGTAAAAGAAGTCTTTGGGGTCCTAAGGGAGACTCATATGAAGCTCAATCCAAAGAAATGCACGTTTGGGGTCAGATCTGGGAAGTTCCTAGGATACATGATATCCAGAGACGGAATTAGGGCGAACCCGGATAAGATCGAGGCATTAAAAACCATGTCTCCACCAAAAAACATCAGAGAAGTTCAGCGACTGACAGGGCGGATAGCTGCCTTGAACAGATTTTTATCGAGATCAGCACAGCGTGCTTTGCCTTTTTTCAAAATCTTACGGAGAGCTAGCCCTTTTCGCTGGGACGAACAAAGCCAGGTCGCGTTCGATGAACTAAAGAAGTACTTGGCTGAATTGCCCACTTTGACAGCTCCTCAGGAAGGAGAACCTTTGTTCTTCTATTTAGCTGTAGTTGAAGAAGCTCGAGCGCGATCGGTAAAAGAGCAGAATGGACAGCAGGTACCCGTTTTCTTTGTAAGCAAAGCACTGCACGGACCGGAGGTTAGATATTCAAACGCAGAAAAGCTAGCATTGGCATTGGTACATGCCTCAAGGAAGTTGAGACCTTACTTCCAGGCACATCCCATCACTGTCATCACTGATCAGCCTCTACGGCAGATCTTGGGACGACCGAAAACCTCGGTGTAGGTTGGCGAAATGGGTTGTCGAACTGGCAGAATACGACATTGATTTCAGACCACGTACTGCGATCAAAGCACAAGTTCTAGCGGATTTTTTGGCCGAAGGAGTATCTGTTGGTTTAGATGCTGATCTGGAGAAACAGGAAGTACGTAGGTGGAACTTGTACGTTGATGGAGCGTCCGGTAAAGACGGCGCAGGAGCAGGTCTCCTACTAGTCAGCCCCAAAAGGGAGGAATTCCCCTACGCTTTAAGATTCGATTTTAAGGCCACAAACAATGAGGCTGAGTACGAAGCTTTGATTACGGGACTCACGTTGGCAAGTAAGCTAGGGGCGGACGATCTCCAGGTGTATAGTGACTCGCAGCTCGTGGTGAATCACATAAACGGGGAATATGAAGCTAAGGAAGAACCTATGAGAAGATATTTAACGGAAGCTAAAGCACTCTTAGAGAAGTTTCAAAAGGTCCGGGTTGACCAGATACCACGAGCTGAGAACAGGAGGGCAGATGCTTTGTCCAAATTGGCCTCAAATTTTTTATCAGAAAAGAAAGTACTGGTAGAACTGTTGAAAGAAAGAAGCTACGAGCAGCAGGCTGTACGGCCAATAAGGCAGGCCAGTACGTGGATGGATCCAATTGTGTTGTATCCGAGAGATAATATCCTCCCTCAAGACAGAATTCAGGCTAGGAGAACGAGGCTCCTGGCAGTGAGATACTCACTGTTCGAAAACGTACTCTACCGCAGATCTTATATTGCTCCATGGTTGAGATGTGTGACTGAAGAAGAAGGGAATTACCTGCTCAGGGAAGTGCATTTAGGCATCTGTGGAAATCATCAAGGAGCACGAACGCTTGCGAGGAAGTGCCGGCTGTTCGGTTATTACTAGCCAACAATGTTGGAAGACGCCAAGGAATTGGTGGAAAAGTGCAGATCATGCCAGGTACATGACAACTTGTCACATCGGCCATCCCATGAGATGGTTCCGATGATCTCCCCCTGGCCCTTCGATCAGTGGGGGGTAGATCTGGTCGGACCACTCCCCAGAGCCCCAGGCAATGTCAGGTTTTTAATTGTGGCAATCGATTACTTCACCAAGTGGGTCGAAGCTGAACCATTGGCAACTATAACAGGAAGGCAGATACAGAAATTTTTGTGGAAGAGTATAGTATGCAGGTATGGAATCCCAAAGACTTTGGTTTCGGACAATGGGACTCAGTTCGAAGATAGGATCGTCCGAGAGTGGTGCAATGAATTACATATTACACAACACTTCACTTCTGTGGGATATCCCCAAGCTAATGGCCAAGTCGAACAGACCAACAGGCAGATCAAGGCAGGACTGAAGAAACGTTTAGAGGAGGAAAAAGAGAATTGGACAGATCACTTGCCTAATATATTATGGGCATACAGAACAACTCCGAACTCAGCCACTGGAGAAACCCCTTTTAGCCTAGCATACGGCTGCGAATCCGTGATCCCAGCCGAGATCGGCCTATCTTCTCCAAGGACAGCGCTCTACACAAAAAGTGAACGCGAGGCAGAACTTAGACATTCCAAGGACGATCTGGAGGAGGCTCGTAACGTAGCCTTCATAAGAATGGCTAAGTACAAACAGCGAATTTCTCAATATTACAATTCTCGAGTTAAGCACTCGTACTTTAGAGAAGGGGACCTGGTGCTCAGAAAGAATGAAGTTAGTAAGCAATTACCCCAAGGGAAACTGGCTCCGAACTGGGAAGGACCTTACAAGGTGGTCAAAGTACATGGTAAAGGGGCATATCAACTGGCCGATGCAAGTGGCAGAACTGTTCCCCGCAGTTGGAATGCCTCTAACTTGAGAAAGTTTTACGTCTAGGGCAGGTTCCAGACTATTTGTTATGTTCGCATTTTTAATTTCGAATAAATTGTAGTCAGACATCAAATACTGAATAAAGAGTTTTATTTCTATATGCATTGTCACTATGTTATTTGATCACGACTAAGCAGCAGGTCAGATTCATGTAAAAATTTGCCAAGGCAAATCCAAAGAGGTCTGCAGGACAGACTCAACGAACTGATCGGCAGGTCGGATTCAGTGAAACTTTGCCAAGGCAAATCCAAAAAGGTCTGCAGGACAGACTCAACGAACTGATCCGCAGGTCGGACTCAGTAAAAATTTGCCAAGGCAAATCCAAAGAGGTCTGCAGGACAGACTCAACGAACTGATCCGCAGGTCGGAGTCAGTGAAAATTTGCCAAGGCAAATCCAAAGAGGTCTGCAGGACAGACTCAACGAACTGATCCGCAGGTCGGAGTCGGTGAAAATTTGCCAAGGCAAATCCAAAGAGGTCTGCAGGACAGACTCAACGAACTGATCCGCAGGTCGGAGTCGGTGAAAATTTGCCAAGGCAAATCCAAAGAGGTCTGCAGGACAAACTCAATGAACTGATCCGCAGGTCGGATTCAGTAAAAAATTGCCAAGGCAAATCCAAAGAGGTCTGCGGGACGGACTCAACGAACCGATCCGCAGGTCGGATTCAGTAAAAATTTGCCAAGGCAAATCCAAAGAGGTCTGCAGGACAGACTCAACGAACTGATCCGCAGGTCGGATTCAGTAAAAATTTGCCAAGGCAAATCCAAAGAGGTCTACAGGACAGACTCAACGAACTGATCCGCAGGTCGGATTCAGTAAAAAATTTTCCAAGACAAAGCCAAAAAGGTCGAGCACAGTACAGTCGGGCTGGACTAATAATATCCAAAATACTTAGCAAGTTGAAGTGATCATACTTCCTAAGTCTGCAGGACAGACGATCAGCGCACACACTGAAGTACTTCATTCAAAAAGCAAAGCTTTACAAAGGACGTACTTCAGGGGGGTAAAGGGCCATAACAAAAGTAAGGGCAAAACCAAAAGTCAAAGCAATAGTGATGAAGACGCCAAAGAAAAACATATCACAGAACAAGGGCCAAAAAGGCACAAATATTCAAGAACAAAAAACGGCAACAGTTAACAAGAAATAGCAAAAGTTGGAAAAAATGGTGCAAAGTTTTTCAACAAAATAATGAAGCCCTTGATTATTTAAGGATTGGCAGCTGCCTCATGAGGCGGATCGGTCGGGGTGCCGGAACGCTGAGCTGGGGAGGTTCCAGTCTGGCGGGTCGCAGATCGACGCCCATACTTCTCAGCCAGGTCCACACCAGCTTGATACTCCCTCAGCCTAGCCTGGTACAACTCGTTGCCGCCTGGTTTGCAAAGCCTGCCATGCTGAAGGTCTGAGATAACCAGCTCAGGCACTGCTCTTTGGCCTGGTTAACACCGAGGGTATACCCATGGCTCAAGATAGAGCCAAGTAACACCTTTAAGGCCCCGGTAAAATGCTCTGAGCTCTTATACTCATGGATGTCCTGAGCAATTCGTTCAGGCATAGCAGTCTCCAACGACGCGTGATCAGCTTGAAGTTTGGCCAGGGCCTCTTCACGGACAGCCCCAGATGCACGCAGCTCCTCCAACTCTGCTCGTTGAGCCTGCACGACCTTCTCCAGATCTGCAATCTGAACATCCTTGGATAAAGATTCTTCTTTGTGTTTGTTGCGGCTGGCAGATAGGTCAGAAATCCGCTTCTCCAAAGATGCCTTCTGGGAAGAGAAGTCATTGAGTCGGTGAAGAACCTCCTTCCCAGCTTTAACCACCTGTAAATGTTAAGTGTAAGGCGAGCAGAGGTAGAAAGGTGTTTTACAGCAAACGGATAAGGAGACTTACGATTGATGCCAGGTCCTTGTCCGGCAGCTCAGCTAGGAATTCGGCCGAAGAGCCCGAAGTTCCCTCAGAAGCCTCCTGGCCAGACCTAGCCTTTTCCGTCCAGATCGCGGGCGCTGCCTTGACTGGCCCCCTGTGTCTGAGATGTCCAGAATGACCAGACTATCCTCTCGTTGCTCTGCATGCTGTGCTCCCAGGGTCAGGTCGTCGTGCTGAAGGCCAGTACGGGAATTTCCCGGGTCGGCCTCTGGGTTAGGCAGTTCGGGCTCTGGTGCCGCCTCTTCTCTCTGAACCTCCAAGTTCTGCTGTGGCTCAGGCACATCTTCCTCTTCATTAAGTGCTTGGTCGAAAATGTCTGCAACGTCAGCCACTGTAAAAGGCAGAAATTGTTAGAACAGAGAAGAACCATAACATTAAGTACGCAAGGCAAAGGAAATTGAGAGAGCAACTCCTACGATGGTCGTATTCGTCCTGAGTAAGCCTCAAATAGGGCTCGGGACCAGCGTCGGACAAGCGCGCAGCTTCGATCAGTTCGTCCGACCAGTACTCAAAATCAAGGAGGACATTGGCATTGGCGATATCATTCAACAAGTTCTCACCGACCGTAGTGGGGCACACATCAGCGGGGAGCTGGAAGTAGTTCCAGTTACTCAACTCCGGGTGTCCATCATGGCGAATGAAGAAGAAGTTATTCTTCCATTCATGGATCGAAGATTTTCCTTTAGAAAGCATGGGGACCCCCCTCCGCTGGTCAGTACGGCGAGGAAAGTAATACCACCCGCTGTGGTTCCGTACCTTCTTATATTGGTAAAAGGTCCTAAAAAGATCCACGTCGAATCCGTGTCTGCTAAGCGGAAGAAGATCGCAGAACCAATGATTGCCCTAACACCGTTAGGGGCGATCTGCGCAGATCCCAGCTGGTAATGCCTCAGTACGGCCAAGAATGCCGGACAGAAGGGAACTCTAAGGCCGCAGACGAACTGATCCTTGTACACTGTGCAAAATCCCTCTGGGGGCTGATGGGCATAAAGATGGGAACCTCCTGGTAACTGGGGGGCATAGTGGTCCATGTCTATGCCATACCGGTTACAAATTTGCAAGAGTCCATCCTGGGTCAGTTTAGACCTAACACCGAAAGCACCTATAGCCGTTCTGGCAGTCATATGGGCTCTGAGGCACTGATTTAAGGAGGAAAATCCAAAGGCGGAGTGGTATCTAGACCTAGATGGGGGTTGATCTGTGACGATCTGCTCGGGATTTATGCGAGCAGCAATAGTGTTCAGCGCAGAAACATCTATTGGGCCACCGAACTGGATGAAAGGCTGAGTGACTTCATTTTCGATTCCAGAATGGGATTCAAATTCTCTATCAATGGAGCTGCTAGAGGCAGTACTAGCCCTCATAAGCTGAGAAGAGTAGAGGAGAAGAAGAAGTGTAAAAGAACAAAAGCAATAAGAGTTAGAAACTTACTTGGAAATGCAGGGAGTCCGGAGAGGAGACTTCGAATTAATAGCGACTGAAGGAAGAGAGAGGGTCTGATATGAGAGGACGGGTTTATAACCTCTCTCCTCGACACTCAAGCGACGTCAGTTATAGAGAAGAGTGAAAAACGCCTCGCAAACCGCGCATGTAATGATTATCTATTAAATAGGCCACCAGCTGGCACTATCAATTTGAAACGCGTGATCGGGCAAGTGTCAGACGAACCGCCAAACAGAGCAGATCTGACCGACTAAAGAAGCCAAGTCAGATCTGGGGGGCTTATGATGATACCCGACCCGGATTATGCCACGTGTCACCTTTGAGGGTGCTTAATAAGTTACCACCCCTTGAGGTTAAGGTTTTAAGGGCCAAAGGCCCTAATGTCCGAACAGAGGGCGGATCGCCTACCACGGGAGATCGGTCTGAGCTCCTCCTCGAGCCGCCGCAGGACGGTAAAGGACTGGCGAAGAGGGGCTGCCCGGTTCGGACGTGTGGGTTTTGGGGGCTGAACGGGTAACCTTCCGAGCAGCTCCGCTGTTATTCCACGTGTGGGATAAACACATATGGAAAGAATCCTTAGTCATAAAGGCTCTAATCTTGACATTAAATATGTCCATAATTATCTTTTATTTTGGGGATTGAGTCATATTTATCCTTAGGGATTAATATTTAATTATAATACTTGCCCACCAAGTAAGAGGGGCGAGAGATGACTTATATAAACGACCCTAAGGAACTACGGATGACTGGATTCCAATTTAATCATTGGATACGTAGGCAACTCCCAGAAAAATTCTGAGAGCTCAGTCCGAACACACTAGACATCTCACCCCTTCACTATAATTTAGGGTTTCTAGGGTATCGGTCGTTGTCACATAGAGGAGATTGACCCACACCGGTTACTGGACGATTTCCAGCATCGTCAGATGCGTTATTAGTATCTTTGAAAAGAAAAGAAGCCGACATGTATATTGAAATTGAAGCAAGAAACCGTGATGATGTTATTGTGAATGAAGAAGAATATGTTGAAGAGGCACCTTTGAACATAGTAAGTCAAGATACATGGGAGGATAATAATGTTAGTCAAAGTGCCTGAACAAGTGTACCCATTGAAGAACCATATCTTGAAGAGATGCATTTAAAAGAACCATATCTGGAAAAGACGCATTTAAAAGAACCATATCTTGAAGAGACGCATTTAAAAACGGTAAGTCAATGCACATTCGATGATAATATTGTTAGTCAAAGTGTACATTCAAGTGTACCCATTGAAGAGACATGTTTGAACAATTTTTTGCAAGATCCTCTGTTGGACATCTTGGGTGATGATTGTTTTGTAGAAACGGCCTCGCCACGTACATTGAATGTTGATGATGGTAATTTAAATGAGAAGGATGAAGGTTTGTCGGTCGATGATACTTTTACGGGTGATGATCGAGAATTATTGTTGAACTTATTGTTGCGTCTTTATAATGGTCATGCCGGATGTTGCAGTGATTATGAAGGATGGTCCAGCAGTTGCGATTGTTTTGCTTCAAAATGGAAGATGATGTGTTGTTAATGTGTATTGATGTACATGGCTTTTGGTTAGGCATTAAAATTATGAGTTTTGTGTATTTATTATGTTCAAGTAATTAACTAAACGAGATATGGCATTAAAATGTGTATGACTTTTGTGTATTTACTATGATCGAAGAATTAATTAAACGAACTTTGGTACTAATATGTGTAATCAACCCTAATCACAGTAATCGCCTTGATCGAACCTCGATCTAACATCTTATTATGTGTAATGTACCTTGATCACAGTAATCGCCTTGATCGGACCTCGATCTAACATCTTATTATGTGTAATCAACCCTAATCACAAATCGCCTTGATCGAACCTCGATCTAACATCTTATTATGTGTAATGTACCTTGATCACAGTAATCGCCTTGATCGGACCTCGATCTAACATCTTATTATGTGTAATCAACCCTAATCACAGTAATCGCCTTGATCGAACCTCGATCTAACATCTTATTATGTGTAATGTACCTTGATCACAGTAATCGCCTTGATCGGACCTCGATCTAACATCTTATTATGTGTAATCAACCCTAATCACAGTAATCGCCTTGATCGAACCTCGATCTAACATCTTATTATGTGTAATGTACCTTGATCACAGTAATCGCCTTGATCGGACCTCGATCTAACATCTTATTATGTGTAATCAACCCTAATCACAGTAATCGCCTTGATCGAACCTCGATCTAACATCTTATTATGTGTAATGTACATTGATCACAGTAATCGCCTTGATCGGACCTCGATCTAACATCTTATTATGTGTAATCAACCCTAATCACAGTAATCGCCTTGATCGAACCTCGATCTAACATCTTATTATGTGTAATGTACCTTGATCACAGTAATCGCCTTGATCGAACATCGATCTAACATCTTATTATGTGTAATCATCCCTAATCACAGTAATCGCCTTGATCGAACCTCGATCTAACATCTTATTATGTGTAATCAACCCTAATCACAGTAATCGCCTTGATCGAACCTCGATCTAACATCTTATTATGTGTAATGTACCTTGATCACAGTAATCGCCTTGATCGGACCTCGATCTAACATCTTATTATGTGTAATCAACCCTAATCACACTAATCGCCTTGATCGAACCTCGATCTAACATCTTATTATGTGTAATGTACCTTGATCACAGTAATCGCCTTGATCGAACCTCGATCTAACATCTTATTATGTGTAATCAACCCTAATCACAGTAATCGCCTTGATCGAACCTCGATCTAACATCTTATTATGTGTAATCAACCCTAATCACAGTAATCGCCTTGATCGAACCTCGATCTAACATCTTATTATGCGTAATCAACCCTAATCACAGTAATCGCCTTGATCGAACCTCGATCTAACATCTTATTATGCGTAATCAACCCTAATCACAGTAATCGCCTTGATCGAACCTCGATCTAACATCTTATTATGCGTAAGCAACCCTAATCACAGTAATCGCCTTGATCGAACCTCGATTTAACATCTTATTATGCGTAATCAACCTTGATCACAGTAATCGTCTTGATCGAACCTCGATCTAACATCTTATTATGTGTAATCAACCCTAATCACAGTAATCGCCTTGATCGAACCTCGATCTAACATCTTATTATGCGTAATCAACCCTAATCACAGTAATCGCCTTGATCGAACCTCGATCTAACATCTTATTATGCGTAATCAACCTTGATCACAGTAATCGCCTTGATCGAACCTCGATCTAACATCTTATTATGTGTAATGTACCTTGATCACAGTAATCGCATTGATCGAACCTCGATCTAACATCTTATTATGCGTAATCAACCGTAATCACGGTAATCGCCTTGATCGAACCTCGATCTAACATCTTATTATGCGTAATCAACCTTGATCACAGTAATCGCCTTGATCGAACCTCGATCTAACATCTTATTATGCGTAATCAACCTTGATCACAGTAATCGCCTTGATCGAACCTCGATCTAACATCTTATTATGCGTAATCAACCTTGATCACAGTAATCGCCTTGATTGAACTTCGTTCTATCATCTTATTATGATTGATCAACTCGGATCACACTAATAAGACGATAGAACGAGGTTCGATCGAGGCTATTACTGTGATCTTGATTGATTAAGGCAATTACACTTCATCTCCCACGTTAAATCGGTGCTCGATTAAGGCGATTACGGTAATCCGAGTCGATCGAACGTGATATGATTCATTCATTTCGAGACGTTATGACAAGACTGAACTCGATTCGTCTGATAATTGAGCTCGTTCTTGGCACCCTATATAAAGCATCACACACCCAAAAAAACCAGAACCCTAATTTTGTCGTTCTCCTTCTTCGCCGCGCCAAAATCGGCTCTCCCCGCCCTCCCAAACCAGCGCCAAAATCAGCCTCTCCTCCCCTCCCAACACCAGCGCCCCCTAGGTGATTCTGCAGCTCTTAATTGATATTCGGGTATGTCTGGGTGTTTGTTCTCTTTCTTGGTGCGATTTTTCTGCGTTTTACTCTTGCTGCATTTTTTTCTCTTCATTGTTTTTAACGGTATGTCTGGGTGTTTGTTCTTGTGGGGAAATATGTTGTTGGGCCATCTCTCTTTGGAATCAAAATCCGTTTTTTTATGGTAATTTTGTTTTTATGGAACTCAATAACTCATGCCCTTCACTCATGGCACGAAAACTGGCAGCATATTTGAGTACTGTGAGTTTATGCCGTCACAAATTGGCTCAGTTAGTAAGAACGATTCGCATTCTTCAAGGTCATGTGTTTGTTTTCTACTACCATTGGTCATGTGTTTGAAACTATCTAAACAAAAAAAGAAGAGCACCATGAGTCTATGATGGAGGCATGTAGTTAGCATCAGAGATATATACATCATGTGCCCACTTTTCCTTGTCGAGATTGCATTATTTTTTAATTGTTCCCCCTTTTCAGTTGCATTATTCATGTGGTTCTATTTTTTCAGGACAAATTTTGGTGTATGATAGCATGCCATCACATGTGCGAAAGGGAGTGCTAAATAAGTTCTTGACACCGTTTCAAGTTGTTATTCCGAGCATGTTAAAGAGATTTGTAGCTGGGTACGAGAACTACGCTTTAAAGAAGCTTATTGTTGAGAAGGTGGAAGGTTTGCCTATTCAAGACAACGGGTATGTTGTTACCAAATACTAAGCATCGGTTATTATTATGTTTGAGTATTTTGTTAAATTGTTTGATATAATTACTAACTCTCTTTTTGATACTTTTGGTAGGAATGACTGTGGAATGTTTGATGGGCAAATTGGATGTATGTTCCATGCAAGTTAACAAGATGAAATATTGGAGGAAGAAGTTGGTCGGTGAACTCCTTGCTTGGGATTTCGATCCATGATCATTTTTAAACTTGAATTTGATTGTACTTGAATTTGATGGGTGTTAAACTTGAATTTGATTGTACTTGAATTTGATGAGTGTTAAACTTGAATTTGATGGATGTTAAAGCTAATTAACATGGTACCATACGTATCAACAGAATGTTACAATCCTACAAATTGTTCTCTGTAAAAACAAGTAGTAGTGTGTTTTAAGTGTGAAACTAACTTCAACTTGTTTTTGTTACAGAAAGTTATAAATTTGAGCTAGATTAGCTTAAAAAACAAAAAGTAACCATATCCAAGGTTTACGTACAAACACAAACAAATCAACCATTACAAGTTTACAACAAAACCCATGGATAATATGTTTACGGAATACAGACCATAACTCAAATTCATGTCTACATTACACATTAGCAAATAATTACACCTTCGGAGTCCGAAGAGTCGACTTCATTTCCACACGAATCATAGTAATACCTATATTGTGCGGGCCTTTGCCTTTCATCTTCTTCTTCCTCTTCCATTTCAATGGCAATTTTTCTCATCAGTTCCTCAAAATCCCTCCATTTCCTTAATCCTCTTTTCGTATTCTTTACGAAGAATATCTTCAAGTTCCTTAATCTCTTTCATCATCTCTTCATATTCTTGTCGTTGAAGATCTTCAATCTCCTCAATACTCAAATACACCATTCTCATCATTCTTAGCCACCAATCCTTCATCCAAACCAATTATACTATTACTATAATTATCGACAAATAAAAAAATAAAAAAATATCACTTAAGAAATTAATTAGCACATAACAAAAGAAATAACCATCATCTATTCATTTCCAACTCATACACAAGTCAAGGATTACAACAACCTAAGATTTTGCAGGAATAGATGAAAAATGACATCAATACCCCCCATAACAATTGAGGTTCATAAATAGGATAATAATTTACAAATTACAACAATGCCTTTGTTCAAATCATGATAATATATGCACTAAAGAGGAAAATTCCCTTTGTAGAAAAGTACTTCATGAAGCTTGAAAATAAATAAAACGAGAGGAGGAAGAGGGAATGTAGCCCAAGAATAGAGAACCTCATATTGAATGTAACCCGAAAAAATAGTAACAACATACCCATAGACCGTTGAAACAATTTTCATGAGATCGCGGTTGCAAATTTCACATTTTCTTGTACGGGCTTTTGGGGTGAGTTTATAAGCAAACTCCATTATATATATTATTCAGCCGATAAACTACAACAATCAAAATGGTGAAACTCATAAATTGCAATATTAATAATAAACACACATTTAACAATAAAAATTCAAGCATGAATGCCAATGAAAATGATAATTATGCGGATGCGAGATGATAAATGAAAATCATGAACAAAGCAAAGAAAAACCATCAAACAAAAATCATATTATAACGAAAGAATGAAAAACCATCAAACAAAAATCACAAGCATGAATGCCAATGAAAATGATAATTACGCGGATGCGAGAAGATGAGAGAGTGATCAATCATATTTGGTGAATGTACCTTGTCAGAGTAGATTTCAGGTTTGAAATTTCGAATTGGAAATTGGGCACAAAATTAGGTCGAACGTCTTCCCTTATACAAAATTTTCAGTTTTCTTTCTTCTTCCCTTACCCAATTTCCGGCAAGAGCCAATTACCCAATTTCCGGAGAAGAGCCAATAACCCAATTTCGCAAAACTAAAAGGAATTACCCAATTTCTTCTTATCAACGGAGAAGGGGAGAAAGGAGAAGGGGAGAACGGTTGGGATTGGAAAGGGGGCCGAACGGTTAATGAAGAAGAAGAAGAGAACGGTTAATGAAGAAGAAGAAGTTTGGTAAGGGGAAATGAAGAGAACGGTTCAGTCGAAGAACTTTGGTAATGAAGTCACTAATGAAGAAGAATTAAGGGGAAATGTTTGATTTAGGATTTTTAAACAATTTTCTTTTTTTTTAAATAAAAAAATATGGGAAATTGTGGTCAAACCTTTTTTCCAAACTCTTTTTCCAAAACAGCCGTATTTACTCATTCCCCCTTTTTTGTTTTTTGGCAAATGGTATTGCCTTAAAAATTATCTGAAATGACTAAAGTATCCTTGCTAGCTAGCTACTTGCTTCCATTGCCCTCCATCTACAAAGAAATATTTGTGTGGTGTCTCCATGAGGGAAAGTTTTTGTGTGGTATATCCACATACACCTAATTGATCGGTAAACAAATCTGAACTATACGTTTTGAATTCTGTTTAAAAATAAAATGTGGACAGTATGCCACGTGAGTGCACTTCGCATATGGCGGGTGCAACCAATAACTTACCCTCCGGAAAGTTTTTGTGTGGTATATCCACATCCGGGGGGCGGATGCACCATCCCTAGGGTGGCACTCGTCCTCCCTCGGTTCCGGAGAATAACACTATTATGTGTATTATGTATTTTCTTCGTCTCCCATAAAATTTATGTTCGCCTCTAACAATCAGATAATTTGACATAAAACTTTTATCATTAAATAAAAATACATAATTATTACTAAATTGATACATTTTAAACAATATAATAATAAGATTTGAAATGTTGTTTCCCTCAACTCTTAGAACGATTTACCAAGAATTTAGAACAATGGAGATGGTGATTTAGGTTTATTTTAGACTGAGTTTGTAAGTTATTTTTCTCAAGTTGCCTACGTATCTAATGTGTGTAATTGAATTAAGTCTTTCGTAGTTCCTTAGGGTTTGTTTATATAAGGGGCGTCTCGCCCTATTTCTTGTTCTACAAGTATTAGGATTTATTTCCTACCCCTAAGAATTAATTCGTGTAAATCCCTTTGATTTAGGGATAATTATGGTTATACTCGATTGACAGGATCAGCGTCCTATAATCGTGGGATTCTGTCCATGTTTATCCTATTATATAGGCATATGCTTGAATACCGAAATAAGGAAAGCTCCAGACGGCCTGCGCTGAGCTCCTCAGGTCGTCTCAACCTGGGTTGCACGGCCTGCCCTGCACTATAGCCGAGCCGTCCTGCGGTGGTCTAGTCGGGAATGGCAGGTCAGACCTCACATATGGGGTTTAGGCCTGCTCTACCAGTTGGTGTGGGCTCCTGGCCCTCATAATTACCACTCTTCTCTTTCTTCATTATCCCGCAGCCATTCTCTAAATGACATGTGGCAAGTTCTACTCCGACCCTCGTCATAAGCCCCCCACGTCTGCCCGGACTCCTTCGGAAAGGGGCAGATCTAACCTAGGCGGAGCGCCGCTCGGTTGTTTTACAACGTTTAAAGTTTGCCTTGACATGTGGCAAGGTTGCCGTTATAACTCTGTTAGGATGGACCCAAAAAATGAAGAGTTTCTGTATATGCCTTAATGATGGGGTTGTTTCTTCATACCAATTTTGGGGCTTATAACCTTTTAGTCATATCACGTCTCTTCATACATTTCAAATCTACTCGGTATTAAGTCGGATCTTGGAGCTTCGTCGATTGCCATTCCCATCTTCTTTACGTTCTCTCACAAGTAGGGGTGTAATCGAGCCGAGTCGAGTCGATACTCTCGAGGGCTCGAGCTTGACTCGACTAAAAAAGTTTGGGCTCGAGCTCGATCGAGCCATAAAAAGTCAAGATCGAACTCGACTCGCTAAGTACTCGATAAAGCTCGACTCGACTCGTAAGCTCGATTATTATCCTAAAATTCATTTAATTTTTGACGAAATATGGTAAAATCGGGCTCGGCTCATCTAATACTGGACTCGAATAATATTTTTTTAATAATGAAAAATAATACTTTATAATAAATTTAATTAATTAAATAATTATTTAATCAAGCTCGATTAAGCTCGCGAGCTACTCGATTACTATATTTTAAAACTCAAGCTCGGCTCGGTTAATTATTCGAGTAGCTCGACTCGAGCTCGAACTCAAAAAAAACCGAATCGAGTCGATCTCTCTTGCGAGTCGTGTGCGAGTAGCTCACGAGTAACCCAACTCATTTACATCCCTACTCACAAGTAGCATTCCTGCTTTTTCCCCATTTCTAAGTGTTATTTGTTAATGAGTGTGGCAACCGATAGTTCTATAGAGAGGTTATTCGAGTCGGTATCAGAATCGGAGAGTGAAATTTCCCAGGTTAGGGTTAATTAGCACCAAGAACTTTGCTTTTCAGTCTACTGAGAATCCTGTCCTCAAGCCTTTAATTAACCGGAGGGGATTTGAGCACCTCGTTCTAGCCCCCCAATTCGATCCTTTTTATTCTAGTCCCCCTCGCTCTTCTGGGACTTCAAAATTCGTTTTGAACTTAAATGCTCACATGGCTCTACGATTGCAAGCCGGCTGTCATGGAATTGACTCCAAATAGACCAGGAAGGACCTGGTCTCTCTCTGCAAGAAATAGAATATAACCCATAAGTTGTACGATCCTCAAATCCCTGCCGCTAGTATCTACGCTTATCAGGCTCCGGAAGGGTACTGCGCAGTTTATAAGGAGCAGCTTCTCTGTGGTCTTAGGTTTCCTCTTTGTCCCGCCTTGATAGCTGTTTTAGAGCATTATGGACTGTGACTTGCCTAGGTTGTCCCTGATGGTATAAGGGCAATTATTGGCTTTGCCATTTGGTGCCGGTGTGTTTGCATCCCCATCACTGTATGATATTCAGAATCTTCTGCCAATGCAAGCAAGTGCCTGACTAGCCTGGGCTATACTGCTTCCCACATCGGGGGGATTTCTTAAAGGATGTCCCGATCCTTGAGAAGGGAGAATCCTCTTATAAGGATTGGAAGCGTCGATTTTTCTTCCTTCATCCCGAGGTGGAGGTCAATCTGGGAAGATGGAATACTGCCGATCTATTTAGTGACCCTCGACCTACAAACGTCGACAAAAAACTGATAGACGACATCCAGATACGTGGCGTCTATCTTGGCCTGAAAACGTATTCTTCTGAGCTAATTGATACCGCCAAGTTATCCACCGTTGTCCCTAATCCATACATAGAAATGAATGGAGATGAATATAAAATTTGTAGGGTTCTTGCATTATTGCAATTTTTTGCTTTCCTCATATGATTATCTTATTGCTGAATTTATTCTACTCTGTCACTTGCAGTGTCTAGCTTTGCCGAGTTTTTCGCTGATGTCGTTGATGAGGAGGCTCCTGGTGATGGCCAAAATGAACCTAATCAGGGGTCTGAGAGAACCGAGATCATCGAGCTACCGGCTACCCGAGCTGTGGGTACTGTGCTGAACTCCTCTTCAGCTCGAAGCCTATCTAAACATCCTGAGGACGTTCCTGAGTTTTCTTCCTTTCCGGCACGAGAAGGAGTTGGTCTTTTGGAGATAGGTGCGGGTGAGCAGGGTGAAGAGGAAGAAGAAGAGGAAGTCGGGCTCAGGAGGAGGAGCCAAGTTATAACTATTGATACCTCGCAAAGGGGTTGGTCCAAGAAGAGGAGATCTGAATCTCGTCCTGTTGGCGATGTTGAGGACTTTACTGGGGATGGAGTTCCCTCAGGTCAGGGACGCCTTTCTGAGCTATCTGATCAAGACATGGCCGCTGTTGTAAGTCGTTTTCTTGTGTCTAGTTTTTCTTTCCTTGTATCTAACGCGTTTCCCTTCTGACATGCGTATTACTTTTGTAGAGGGCCCAAATCGGGCAGGAGTTCTTAAAGAGGCTCATAGAGTCCTTGGAAAGTAAAGCTGAAGAAGACAGTAGCAGATCTAAGGGGCAGCCGTCAGAAGCATATGGATGCTTCTAAGTCTAAAGATGAAGAGATCAAGGCTTTGAAAGAGCAGGTAGGAGCTCTTGACGCTAAGCTTCTACAAGTCAAAGATCCGTATGCTGCCGAGCTTCAAGCATCGTTCGACAAGTATACTGTAGAAAATTCTGAATTGGAAGCCTCTATTCCATCTCAAAATGCTCATGTTATCCATGAGTACAAGTCCTATGGACATTTTTCTGATGCTCTGAAGGCCTTATTAGGCCTAGTGATGCAGCATGGCTATACCCTTGGAGTTGATGATGCCCAAGAGCAGCGTGCTGATCTGGTTGTTCCTGAACTCCCCCATTACCGGACCATGTACAAGTCATGTGTAGGGAAGATCTATGATGACCAGCTAAGGGAGTTTAAGGACGGCGAGGACATTGGAGTCAAGTATGGTAAATGCCTCCCTGCTCCTCAGAGCACTAAGCCAGTTCCTTCTTCAACAGAGCATCAGAATCCTGCTGCTGACAACTGAATTCTATGTTGTACTCTTTTTTGCTAAGACATGCTTTGTTTTATAAAACTTTCTGAATTGTTTTTGCAATTTCCAGCATTTGCTTATATGCTAAGTTATGCTAAGTACTTACCTGGTGCCCCTTTGCTCCCCCCAAATATGTCATTCCTAGTTTAAGGGCTGTCATACTTGGTGTTTTGATGTTTTGGCTTGTTTAGCACTTTTTTTATGTGTTGTTTTGCATTTTGCCTTTTGAAAATGGTCTGACCTGCAGACTTAAGGAGTTTGTCCTTTGCAAAATCTCTGAGTCTGACCTGTAGAGCTCAGTTTGAAAATGGTCTGACCTGCAGACTCAGGGAGTTTGTCCTTTGCGAACTCTCTAAGTCTGACCTACGAGCTCAGTTTGAAAATGGCCTGACCTGCAGACTTAAGGAGTTTGTCCTTTGCAAATGGCCTCGACTCGGTTGAAAATGGCCTGACCTGCAGACTTAAGGAGTTTGTCCTTTGCAAACTCTCTGAGTCTGGCCTGCAGAGCTCAGTTTGAAAATGGCCTGACCTACAAACTTAGGGAGTTTTTCCTTTGCAAACTCTCCGAGTCGGCTGCGAGCTCGGTTGAAAATGGCGGGAGTTTTTCCTTTGCAAACTCTCCGAGTCGGGCCTGCAGAGCTCAGTTTGAAAATGGCCCGACCTGCTGACTTAAGGAGTTTGTCCTTTGCAAACTCTCTGAGTCTGGCCTGCAGAGCTCAGTTTGAAAATGGCTTGACTGTAGACTTAGGGAGATTGTCCTTTGCAAACTCTCTGAGTCTGACCTGCAGAGTTTAGTTTGAAAACGGCCTGACCTGCAGACTTAGGGAGTTTTTCCTATGCAAACTCTCTGAGTCTGACCTGTAGAGCTCATTTTGAAAATGGCCTGACCTACAGACTGAGGGAGTTTTTCCTTTGCAAACTCTCTGAGTCTGACCTGCAGAGCTCAGTTTGAAAACGGTCTGACCTGCAGACTTAGGGAGTTTGTCCTTTGCAAACTCTCTGAGTCTGACCTGCAGAGCTCAGTTTGAAAATGGCCTGACCTGCAGACTTAGGGAGTTTGTCCTTTGAAAACTCTCTGAGTCTGTCCTGCAGAGCTAAGTTTGAAAATCGCCTGACCTGCAAACTTAGAAAGGTTGTCCTTTGCAAACTCTCTGAGTCTGACCTGCAGAGCTCAGTTTGAAAACAACACCCTTAAAGGGTATATATGTTAGCAATGCTATACTAATGAAAAGAAAACTTTTATTACAATGCACTGATTTTGATTACATCTTATTGAAATAAACAAGACTGAAATGAAAATAACGCACGTCTGGCACCTGTCCTAGACATAGAATTTCCGCAAGTTGTTAGCGTTCTAGCTTCTAGGTATTGTCCTGCCACTTGCATCAGCTAGCTGGTATGCGCCTTTTCCATGAACTTTGACCACTTTTTAAGGTCCTTCCTAGTTCGGGTCAAGCTTGCCTTGAGGACCTTGCCTGCTAAGTTTATTATTTCTCAGTACTCGATCCCCTTCTTTGAAGTAGGAGTGTTTGACTCTAGAGTTATAGTATTGAGATATCCTCTGTTTGTATTTGGCCATTCTGATGTAGGCCACCTCTCTGGCTTCCTCCAAATCATCCTTAGAGTGCCTGAGTTCCGCTTTCTGATTTGTATGCATGTAAAGTTCTGATCTTGGGGAGGGGAGACCAATTTCTGCTGGAATGACCGCTTCACTCCTATATGCCAAGAAAAAAGGTGTTTCTCCTGTAGATGAGTTTGGCGTAGTCCTATATGCCCAAAGAATGTTCGGTAGATGTTCTACCCAATTCTCTCATTCCTCCTCTAGTCTCTTTTCAAGCCAATCTTGACCTGTCTGTTTGTTTGTTCGACCTAGCCATTGGCCTGTGGATGACCCACGGAGGTAAAATGTTGAGTGATGCCCAGCTCGGCACACCACGATCTTACTGTGTTGTCTTCAAACTAAGTTCCGTTGTCCGAGATAAGAATTTTAGGTATACCATATCGGTATACTATACTTTTCCAGAGGAACTTTTGGATGGATATAGCAGTGATGGTAGTTGGATCTTCTGAATCTACCCACTTAGTAAAATAATTGACAGCTACAACAAGGAATCTGAGATTACCCGGAGCACCCGGCATAGGGACCATGGCCAGTGAAGGTTGTTAGGGTTCTTGCACCCGCATGATTTCCATAGATACCGAGATGAATTCTATAAGGAGATAATTCCCTTCTTCCTTTGAAGCACATCTGAGCCAAGGAGATATAAAGATCGTCTATAAAGAACTTCATCAAACGAAGAATACCTGCTTGCTAGAAGTTTCTTCTTGCGAGCCTGAGACTTATCAGTCAATAAGATGCCGTGCTTCAGATATGACACAATTGGGTCCATCCATGTAGCTTGTTGAGTTACGGGGTGGACTTCATTCTGAACGTAGCTTCGTTATGTTAGCTGCTCCACTAGAACTCTTTTATCTGAGAAAAAATTAGATGCTAATTTTGACAGGGTGCCAGCTCTTTTATTCTGAGATCGGGAGATCTACTCGATCTGGACTGACTTGAAGTTCTTTAGTAAGGCTTGGGCCACAGCCAATATTTTTTCATTGGTTCCTCATTTGTTTCATATTCCCGCTTGTAAGTTGGTAGAGCTTGCTGGCTAGTCGGAGCCCGGTAATCAGAGCTTCATACTCAGCTTCGTTATTCATAGTCTTGAATTCAAAACGCAAGGGATAAGGAAATTCTTCTCCTTTTGGACTTATGAGCAGGTGGAATGCCCTAGCTCATTCTTTCCCTGCTGCCATATCCACATACAGGGTCCATAAATCAACCTGAATCACTGAATGATCTTTCGCGATATCTACAGAGATTCCTTCGGCTAAGAAGTCTGCTAAAGCCTGAGCTTTCACCGTAGTTCAGGGTTGAAATTCCATGTCATATTTTGCAAGGTCTACAACCGACTTCGCTAACCGTCCTGGCGTGTCCAGCCGAGCTAATATTTGTCGTAACGGCTGATCTGTTACCACAGTTATTGGATGTGCTTGGAAATACGTCCTCGACTTTCTTGAGGCGTGCACTAAGGCCAATGCTAAGTTCTCTGCATTAGTGTATCTGACTTCAGGTCCATGAAGAGCTCTACTCGTATAGAAGATTGGTTTTTGTACATTGTCCTCATCTCTGATCAGGCCCGCACTGATTGCTTCTTCACAAACTGCTAAGTATATTAGCAAAGTTTCTCCTTCTAAAGGAGAGGTCAGGGTCGGCAGCTCGGCTAAGTAAGCCTTGAGGTCCTCAAAGGCCTTCTGGATGTCCTCATTCCACTGGAAGGGACTTGTCTTTCTTAAGATTTTGAAAAATGGTAGGGCACGCTGTGCCGATCTGTACAGGAATCTGTTTAGGGCAGCCATACGCCCTGTCAGTTTTCACACTTCTTTGATGCTCTTTGGGGGTGGCATAAACCTTAATGCTTCGATTTTGTCCATATTTTCTTTGATACCTTCCTTGAAGATCATGTACCACAGGAACTTACCCGACCTGACCCCAAATGTACACTTTTTGGGGTTGAGCTTCATTTGAGTTTGCCTGAGCACACTGAACACTTCTCTGACGTCCAGCATGTATTGGTCAAGAGACATGCTCTTGATCAAGAGATCATCAACGTACACCTCCATACATCTTCCAATTTGGTTACTGAAGATTTTATTTACCACCCTCTGATATGTAGCTCCCGCATTTTTCAGCCCAAAGGGCATTGTAATATAGCAAAAGATGCCCATCTCGGTTATGAACGCAATTTTTTTCTACATCTTCAGGGTCCATAGATATCTGATGGTATCCCTTGTATGCATCTACGAATGCAAACATTTTAAAACCAACTGTGGAATCCACTAACCTGTCCATTTTTGGAAGCGGGTATTCCATAGATATATGATGGTATCCCTTGTATGCATCTACGAATGCAAACACTTTAAAACCAACTGTGGAATCCACTAACCTGTCCATTTTTGGAAGCGGGTAGTAATATTTTGGGCAGGCTCTGTTCTGGTCAGTGAAGTCCACGCACATCCGCCAACTTCCACCTGGCTTCTTCACCAATACTGGGTTTGCGAGCCAGCCCGGATAAACTACTTCCCTTATGATATTAGATTGAAGTAAATTCTTTACTTCCTTTTCAATTGCATCCATTCTTTCCTAGCGAAGTGCCTCTTCTTTTGCCGAACCGGTCTCCTGCTCGGGTCAATGTTAAGTTTGTGTAAGGCCAGCTTTGGTGACTGACCTGGCATGTCCTCCGTTTTCCATGCAAAGATGTCTCTGAATTCTTTTAGTATTTTGACAAGTTCTTCTTTACGTTGATCTGGGATCTATGACCCAATGTTGACATTTAAACCATTCTGTTCTTCCCATAGACTGATTGCCTCAGTTTTATCCTCAAAAGACCAACTTTCTTCATCCTCTTGCAGCAGCTCTTCTACGGAGACCTGTTGTACCATCATTTTTCTATTTACGGTTGCCGTGTAGCAGCTTATGGCCGTCTCCACGTCACCTTTAATTTCCACCAATCCCCGCAAGGTTGGAAGTTGATGACGCTTAAAATATTCTATCCTATTGCATCAACATTATGTCCATTACGAGCTAAAAATAGTTGTTTCAACCTATAATTATGAACCATTTGAGTTGAATATCATATGTCGGGTTTGTGAGTCGAGTAATCTGCACTTAACGTTTATTTTCCCTATTTCGATATTATTTCATGCGTTATTTGATTATTTTCAGGATACGAGATATTGGGCTGAGCATTGTGGACGAATCCGGAGTGGAATGAATGGGAGGATTGGGCCAAGGGTATTCGAGAACCTTCCAAGCTAAGTCGGCAAAAAGAAATAGACGAAAATACCCTCGATTAATTGGGGTATGCCACCGGGTTACCGAATCTCCAGAATCTTCCAAAACGCATTTTCTTGGACGAAGGGTAGATCCAGGTGTTTCTAAGTCGGTTTATGTAGCTATAAATAAGAGGCATCGCCTCAGAATTCAAAGTGTACATTTTTCAAGACAAGCATTATGCAATAAAATTTCTATGTTCTTTATTTTATTTATTTTATGAGTTCTGGTCGGAGAGACGACAGAGTCGTTGCCAAGGAAGATATCCGAGGGAGATCTACACACATCTTTGAGGGTATGATTTTCTGTCTTTTCCAAGATGTAGATCAGTCGTTGTTCTACTTGGCTAGTATGTGCTAATTGTTTATTTAGTTTAATTATGTAGTAGATAATTTATTTTACCCCATGTATGTATAGATCTAATTCGTTGGTGAAGAAATCATGAAGTAGTGATTGCATTCTTCATATCTGCGACGGTCTATATCGCTAGATCTGAATACCTAGTAAATTACTAGTTCATGATAATCGGCGCCAGCTATGTTGATCGACAGATTTAATTTACATGTTAGTAGACTGATCAACTATTTGCATGCCATCATAAATTAGCATGAAGGACTGTTAGTGAAGTGTTAATTTGGACATTGTCTTGATGGACCCTAGGAACGTGCTAGTCATAGTCGATAGATGTTGATCGCGTGTAAGTCACTAACGTCGATATTACTAGCAAGAATACTAGGTACATCGTAGTATAGTAAATGTGTGTCAAGGTCGATCACAAAGACAATGCAACTTTAATTATAAACGATTATAACCTAATTAAGAAGCAACATAGAGGCGGTCATGGACCAATAATAAACATAAAAGAAACGTGGTATTTCACCCCCTCTTCTCACCGATCTACTAACTTGGATTAGTTAATCGTTATGTTTACTTCCCCACATAATTTCCTTAAATTAATCGAGCGAGCTTTTAATTTGATTATACTACGGGTGCAACTCCTAAGCCTATCGACTCCGACAATGGTAGTAGACAATCTATACACAAGCTACCCTCCTTAATTTGTCCGTAATAGCCCATACACATAAAGAACTAGAATTGCCGATATAGAGCACTAACTCATACCGCTAACCCGCCTAGACAGCTGTCGACACTGATCTGCACGTTCCTAAGGTCCATTGGACTATGTCCAAACGAATACTTCACTATTCGTATTTCATGCTAGTTTTACGATTACAAAAAGCAGATTGGCCAGATCTAACATACTGTTAATTAAACATGTCGATCAACGTAGCTGTAGTGAATCCCAGTTTTAGGTTTTCTAAATATTGCCTCGGTAAACCGGTATAGACCGCCGGTTTATCGGGGTCAGCTTTTCCTATTCCTAGATCTACATTGCTCAATTACGATTAATCTAAGTAAATCATGGGGTCTTTAAATATGCTGATTAACTAAAACACATAAATACGAACATATCTATCATATTGAAGACAAAAAAGGAACGTTCAAAGCTTCA
This sequence comes from Gentiana straminea, assembly GCA_036785695.1. Lineage (NCBI taxonomy): Eukaryota > Viridiplantae > Streptophyta > Magnoliopsida > Gentianales > Gentianaceae > Gentiana > Gentiana straminea. The sequence continues at coordinate 4,921,674 of JAVUPR010000048.1, read as the reverse complement.
TACCTTCAACAATGGAGATCTAGCTCGATCTACTCAAGCTAGAGATGGTAGAGAAAGGAAGAAAACCAAAAATAACTCCTCAAAAGATTGGAATAACTTTATTTCATCAAACTATAATGTAATGAAGATTTAATTGTGATATATGAGAAGAGCTTTTTTTTCAATAATCTGTAACTGCGGCCTTATATAGATACAGTGACAAACTTATGACTCTCTAAAACCCTAACCGACCTAGTAGAGGCGGCAGAATCAATTTCGTGTCCAACAAGCCCTCGGTTTACCGGACCTAGCTAGCCCTCGGTAAACCGGGCTGACTTTTCCTGTTTTTCTTCAGCAGACTTCTTCTTGGACTCTAATTACTTGGCCCAATATACTTCTTCTGGTCCAGATCCGTTCTCCAATGCTCCAAATTCGGTACATCCTATAAAAGATGCAAAACGAGACAAAACAGTACCAAATCTTTGGGAAAATAACATAGATGTAGAATTATGATCCTAGAAACATACACATAGCATTTAACACATATTCCACATAATAACGAGCCCATATATCCTCTCTTGAGCAGAATTCAGGGTGAATAAGGGTATAATTAATGGTACCATTCAGGGCGTTATCAACTACCCCCACTTAGCTTTTGATCATCCCGAGCAAAAAGGCGAAAAGAAAACAACACTCGGTTCAGTACATAAGTTAATTAAAAACAACTATGCTTCACAAAGTCAAGATCAAGATCATGCCACACATATCCACCAGTGATGCATTAAACACTATTCACGTCATGAGCCAATGTGTGTGTGTAATAACTGTCACAACCGCTTAGTAATGCAAACAATCTCACATTACGTCAACCCGTAGTCGAACTAACTAGTCTCTAACAAGTTATTTATTAATTAAATCAGATGGCAATGCGGATCGAGAACCGAGTATGTATTACTCTTAGGCTCGCTTTTATTCGTTTATGCAAAAGTCGTGCGTCTTACGCTCCATCGACTCAATGTTTTGCCAAAGAGAATATAGATATATATATTTCAATGCACTTCTCTTTCTTGGCGGGTGAACTCTCATTGATTTATCTATCCTCACGGTCTCACTCTTGATAAACTACCAAATCCGAAATTCCTTTGCCTTTATAAGCGTTGGTGAAACATAATTCGGGATAAAGACAGGGTCAACTCTAGTCAAATCAATAAGCAATCGACTACACACCAAGGAAAGTGAGTTATACGTGCTTAAAATGATGGCTCATAACAGAATATGCGCTTAATACGCCACTACTTCAGAAGTGGGCACTTTCTCTTACTTGTACATCGTGGAACAAAGATGAAGTCAATTAACTCAAAAAGATCAAAGATATCATATTTTTTCGAAATTCTGTCGAAATGAATCAAAGTCTAGGTGGTGAACTGTTCGGTAAAAACGAGTTTTACAATTTATAACCGAAACACCCCAAGTATAAGGTTCGTAGTATAGGGTGTTAACGGGTCGTCCTAAGGGAGTGGAATGTTTATCGGATCAAAGTGCAATAATTAAATCGATTATGTCACGAATATTAACTAAAACTAGATTTAAACTAATTAAACTAGGGTTTATACTAATTATGAAATAATGAACAGTAAAACCGATTATGAACGGTACGATGAACAGTAAATTCGCAGAAAAATAACAATTAACAACTAGGATTCCTAAAATAACTAAACTCAACAAACAAAGTTGATGACGAACGAATTGGTTTATCAAATAATTAAAACAACGGCAAGGCAACGGGAATCCACCGATCAACCAACCCAACCCCAACTAGACGGCAAGTTAAAGATATAATTTTTAGTAATGATCTATCACGAATTGGATTAAATTTCTCTAAACGAATTCTAGGGTTTCGTTTTCTTTTTCAAGTAAAACAAAACGACATGCAAAACACGAACACGAGATTATCTCTAATACTCTTACTCAACTAACTATGATCAATCTCTTGAAATATAATCAATCGCATCAATTGAAAAGGTCACAACTTGAACAATACTTTCATATAAATTCAAAGCATAAAAGATGGTTTCATCGATCTCTCGATTCGAATAAAACGTAAACGATAAAAACAATATCCAATTGATAAAAAACTATAACTTTACTCACTAAACATGTAGCAAAAATCTCTCTAGTTGGTGTTGATGTTGATCGGTTTCATCCGTTGTCCCACCGCGATGTGCTTAGCCAACAATCATGTTGTTGAACATAATCATTGGGATGGAGAGATTCATCTTTTACTCTCCTCTTTGAATGATACGGCTAGGGTTTTTTTTTGAGTGAATGATATGATATAATCTGTGTGTTCTTCTCTGCTCGAATGGTGCTGCTTATATAGGAGTTTTACCGACATAAGGAAGGATCTAGAAAAACGCGTCGATTTTGCAGCTTCGGGGCTCGGTCAACCGACTTAAGACACTCGGTCGACCGAATAGCATGGCTCGGTCGACCGAGCCTACCCTTTTACGCGTTTTCACACTGCTGGCTTCGTATACCGTGTTCCCCACTTCACTCTTTCGATCTGATCGATTTATCCTCTCTTCAATGCTCCGATTTTCTTCCTTTTTTTGAAATCACTTGATTGAATGAGATTAATCTTCTCCATTAATGATATCCCCATGCATATCTTTTAATTTCCTGCAAGATTGTTGTTACACCAAGTCATCGAATAATAATAATAATAAAATGGGTAACAAAAATAACATTTAAACTCAATATTTCCTCATAATTAAATTATAACCCCTCAATAACCATTATAGGAATTTAACGGTTAAAACACGCTTTTCTCATTTATTTCCCTTAAAAATAAGGTAAATTGTTTAGGGATTAAGCCCGAAAATATAGTAAAATTTACCCTAAACATGAACATTGCATCAAAGAGAATCAAGATAATCACGCAATTGATGGAATATAGTGCTAAGAAGCTAAGTGACGTTCCGTACCCCCCACTTAAACGAAACATTGTCCAAAATGTGCAAGGTGAAAAATGCAAAATGAAAAGGAACTTAGCTTCGGTTAAGGGTGGAACCAAAGAAGAATCGGATCGTCATATAAATCAATGGGCTTATGTAAGTAGTCCATAAAGAATCTGCGCTAAGTATCTCAAACAAACCAAGAGGAATGGTGGTGACAAGAAATCGTATATTAAAATTGCGGCAGTAAAAGAGAAAATAAATAACTCCAAACAATTTAAGCCGTCAAAATCATTATATTATTAAAATTCTGCTACATCAACTAGATAGGAAAGAAAAATAAAAATAAGAACAAGAAAATGGAAAAGAACAACAATAAAAAGAATGAAAAAACTAGTCCTTCTCATAATAATCCTCCCAGACATCTTTAGGCTCAAAACCGGGATGTGGTGCAGAACTGGAGCCAGCAGCGGAGAAGATGATGCTCTATGACGTGGGGTAGTCCTAGGTGGTGGGGTCATAGGAGGAACTCCTAGAAAGTCTATGATCCTATCCATCTTGCGATGCAAACTCGCAATTTCTCGCGAGTGCTCCTCTAGCAAGGCTCTCTGTGTCCGAGGTGCTCTGAGGACTGGAGTATGCTCTCTCTCTCTCTCTCTCGAACCGACCCATCTTTTCCCTTTTGAAATTGATCACTTCACTAGCATAGCAGCACTAATCAGCAATAGGAATGGAGGAAAATGATATGGTTGGTGTTTTGGTTGGTATAAATGGAAGAAAGGTTTGATTTTCATGGAGGTATGGTGGTGATAGTGGTGGTGATGGTGGTCGGATTTTTGGAAGAAGGAGAAATGGAAGAATGTTTGGTGATTTGAGGAGATGATGGTAGATGAGAGTGATGATAATAGTGGTGGAAGAGTGGTTTAAATAGGTGATATGATCGAAGGTGGAAGGATTTCGTGATATAGTGGGTAGAGGAGTAATTAGGGTGAGGGATTGGAACGGGTGATTGATGGGATTGAGGTGGAGTTATGGTGGAGTGTGGGAAAGGATGAAAAGTTTGAAAAGAGGGGAAAATGGGATTTTTTCTACTGATTGGTGGAGTCTGATGCAACGTGTGTCCTCCACGTGTCTCTAAAAATTCAGCTTTTCAATTTGACATTCAGAAATCTTAAAATCTTACCGGGGCTTCTTTTTCCAAGATTTCTCTGTACTCCTTCTCTGCACGCTTTACTCAACCACTCTGCTCAATTCTGACCTCAATTGGCTAGTCTCTTACTCCTTTTGTTGCTATCTCCTACTCAATCCTAACCTAATTCACTAGAATCCACAAATAGTAAAAAAAAACCTTGCCAACAACCATCGGTTTCAAGCCTAAGGGTGTAGTAGGATGAAAAAAATCTCGTACCTTCATCCAACTACTTTTATTCGTTCCTAATCTACCTAAGGATTCAAGGAAATAGTTCTGAGTTTATAGTCGCCAGCTCGACTTTCTTCAGATTTTCGATCATTCACGGGTTGGAGCTTTAACTCGCCAAGATTTGGCTCCAGAGGTTTGTATCTTTATAGAACCTTTTTGAGCTATCTTCCTAGCACGCCTACCTCTCTTAGCTTGCATACTAGGTATGCCTCTACGTCGAGATTTAGACTTTATACCCAAGGACTGTTCGCGGTTTTATGCAAAGCAAAAGATAACAAGTAATAAAATAAAACCGATGTCAGCCCCAAGTGCAAAGGCTCGCAGCCATAGTGGTGAAACCGGATCGTATCCGCAGGGACTTGTACGAAAAAGAGTCTTTGCCTTCGATTTCTTTCTTAAAGTTGATGATTATGATCTCGGATTTTCAATTAACAAACTAAGGTAGCAAGCGTGAAAAGAAAGACGATACGTGAAAATTTGTTTAAAGAAAGATTAAAACAACTAGAACACACCGTTGATCCACCACCCCACCGAAAATAACAAGAAAGACACATATTCATTCGTAAGTTCTTGGATTATTATCTGCTAAAGAGGCATTTTCCCTTTCGGTTCATCGCCTTTTAATTAGTTCACCACTCTCGGTACAACTAAAGCATTTACGGATCAAAGATATGGATATAAATCCTAATCTAATAACATTCACCCTCAACTTACGTATGTTGGAAAAATATTATCATTCTCCTTCACGGTAATCTACGAATTTATCAACTATCGTATCTAAATTCGATTAGCATGCAACATAAGTATAGATCATACGAATTGCACATAAACAATTCAAACATGAAGGAAGAACAAGAAACTCACTAGAACAAATGAAAACGAAATCCTTGTTTATTCCGGTGATGGTGGCTTCACAACGGTGGTTCTAGCCTCGAGACCTTAGCCGCTCATCTTTAGATTACAATTGTAGCGTTAGAGTCGTATTCCCCGGAAATAACAACTCCTCTACAACAACGAGCCTCCCGTAATCTTTCCAAGCATCATAACGGTGCTTATATTACAACATTACATCGCATTATTCCGGCGAGTGCCGTTTACGCATTTATTTAACTAAAAAACAACAAAAGAGACGATAGAGATCTATATAAGAGAGATATAAAGATAGGTGCAACTCCCCAAGCTTGCAATGAGCTTCTATTTATAGACCATACCACAAGGCCGGCGCGTGCCGGAGCACCACCGGCACGTGCCGGCTAAATAGTATATATTCTCTTGTTGTCGGACCCACGTGCCGGTGTCGAGATATTTCTGCAAGATCCGGCCTTCTCCGGCGCGTGCCGGCCATGCAACATCTCCGATGTTCGTAGAAACCTATCTCGAGCTGTAGACCTCAGATTGACATGATTTAATATTCGTTGGAAAGCTCTCTTGAAGATCTACAACTTTCATCAAGGACTTTTTCTCTGAAAATGCCTCTAAGTTAGGTCAAATGTCCGTGGAAGATGAGTTACGGTAGAAATACTAAGGACAGTTGATCCGTTCAAAGTTGTTAGATTTTTGGCATAATCTTTTATCCCACAAAAGATATGATTTAGGCTCCAAAACATGTCATCTTTTGGGATCTCGGTAAACATATAATCCTGCAATAAAAGCAACAAAGCACCGAACGTAAATCTGACACTAAAAACCATCATTTATATCGTTTTTATAACTTATGCATCTAATTCTAACTAACTATGATTTTTATAAGTTTTTGATGCATTATTATGAAATTATTCAATATTATTGCAAATATATAATAAAAAGTCATATAATATAATCATATTTTTGTCATACAACAACTACTCCCCACTTAGCTTTTGGTCGTCCTCGAGCAAAATAAGCGATAATATATAAAAACTATAATAAAAATGATATACTTGGGAGATTAACTTTCAAGTTAGCAAAATATCATTTCAATATTATAAATATATTAAACATATCTTTCTTAGAATTAAACAAGATAAAAAGTGTATATAACATAGATAAATTATTTATCAAATATCATTTAAATGAAATTTTACATAATTTACTTAGTAAATATAATAAAAATTAAAATTATTCTCTAATCTTAACTTGTATGAAATAATTGGAATCAAGGACTTAGTATAACGATCAGGATCTGGGTGTTTGATCAAAAGGAAAAATAAAGAATTATCAAAAGAAGAAGATAAGTCGTACGTACTTAACTTTCATCTCAAAACCTTTTTTATCAAATTACAACCCAATATTATTTATTATTTTTTCAATCGTCGCGTCTCAAAAGTATAACACTCTCCCCAAACTTTAGAGGCAGTCACCCTGAGATCACTCAAACCCATACTGTCCAAGGTAAACCACACTCCCCAATTGGGGCAGTATCCAAATGGACTTGAGGTGATTTGTGTTTTTTTTTTTTTTTTTTTTTTTTTTCTTCCATAGAATACTAACATATCCGAACTCATTGCCAGAATCGACTATCTTGCAAGCGTCATGAGGTGAGGTCAAATATATTAGCACCTGTCTAACTTTATTATGCCAAAAATCGTCATCCTTGGTCTGATTCCATATTCATACTTATTTCGAAAAGAAAATTATTCTAACATTTCATTATAAATATAAGCATATCTGTCTAATTTCAAATCAACAATACTCAATAATACTTATGTATAGTTACATATACTTAAAATCTTATAAAAATCTAAAATTGACATATATAATATAATCATAATACATCTAATCTATTTTACTTACTAAAACTTATTCTATCAAAATATATTAAATTTATTATATTAATTATATACTATCTTATTTCTACTTAGGAAAAATAAAACTAAGTGTTAAGCAATCAATATATTTATTTTAATTATAGCGTTAATTTTTAATATTTTCAAAATTTTATAACTTACTCTACTCCCCACTTACGAATTGACATCGACCTCGATGAATAATGAGTGGAATATAGTAGTTATAAAATGAAAATATGCACATAATCACACATATATATATATATATAAATAGTATAAACGTTTAAAAACAAGACAACATATAAAACCCTCCCCCACACTTAAGTTACATGATGTCCTCAGCATGTGCAGAATAAGAAAAACTTAGCTGGTTGTAATTCGAAGGTGGCAATTCTGGAAGTGGTCGCGAATCAGATCCAGAAATGTTTGATGAAAACAGTAGACTGTGGACCATCCACCGGTAAACTGATTTATCTAAAAGTTCACAATCGCTATCGGAAATATCCTGCACACCATGGAAAACAAGACGTACCTCGGGGATAGGGGCACAAAAATGATAGACAAGGCAATATCATGGAACAAAAACAGAAATAATGAAATGAAGCAAGTCTTTTATACCCAGATCCTCAAGGGTTTTGTCTAAACGTTATAACAACCTAAGTCCAAGAAATGAAGCATTTGAATTTTATCTTTGTTTTACCTCGGGATTTTCGGATAACCACCTAATCGTTCCCTTTAAATGATATTCAAACATTCATCATGAGACTTAGTTGTGCTTAGTGTTAATCTTCCATACGTATTCTACATTTCATTAAGACTAGTCTTTATCCAAATTATTATTATTATTATTAACGGGTGCCTCCCGGTAGCGCTTTTGGTTAACGTCGTTTGCTCGACTAATAAAAACACACAAGCAACTATTTAATTCCACATAGTTTTATTAAGGCGGGGTTGCCTCCCCCCAAGCGCTTTTGTTTTATGTCGTTGGCTCGACAACCCAAAAATTTTCAACCCGGGTCAGGCCATTGAAGCCTCTCTCCGGACTCATTCTTGATTTCCTCGGGGTTAATAGTATGGATCCCACAAAAACAAAGTCTCGCCAATGTATTGGCCATATCGATAAACTTCGTATCCACTTTGTTCCCGTGGTTCTTCTCTTTTTCTTTTTAGGTTTTAGTTCCACAAGCCGAGGTGTATCATCATAAATCACAACATCTTCAAAGAATTCACGAGACGTAAATCATCGGGTGCCGAAAAATCGGAGCTAGCTTGACTAGGGATGTCGTTCGGATGGAAAACCACCGGTCGTTCCTTTTGTTGACCAATATAGTGTTTCAACCGATGACCATTCACTCGAATAACTCGCCCTGTTTATTTTTCAATTCGATCGCTCCACTAGGGAAAACCCGAGAGATTTGAAAGGGGCCGGACCAACGGCCGCGTAGCTTACCGGAAACGGATGTAACCTGGTATTATATAATAAAACCCATTCGCCCGCTTTGAATTCTCTATTCTTGATTTTCTTGTCGTGAAGCAATTTAGTCCTCTCCTTACCGATTCTCGAGCTCTCGTAGGCTCCGGAGTCGAACTCATCAAGCTCCCGCAACCGCAACAATCGCTTTTCTCTACATAATTGACTATCAAAATTCAAGAATTTAATAGCCCGAACGCTTTGTGCTCAAGCTCGATTGGCGGGTGGCGGGCCTTGCCATAAACCATCCGAAACGGAGACGTGCCAATAGGAGTTTTGAAAGCCGTCCCGTAAGCCCGAGCACATCATCCGGTTTCGACTCCGTCCGTCCTATGAGAATTCACCGTCTTCTCAAGAATGCTTTTCAAGCTTCGGTTACTTACTTCAACTTGTCCACTCGTCTGAGGGTGATAGGGGGTAGCAGTTTTGTGTTTTACCCCATATCGTTCTAAAATCTTTTCTAATGGAGTATTGCAGAAGTGAGTTCCCTCGTCACTGATGAGAGCTCGTGGACAGCCAAACCGTGTAAAAATATTTTTCCTCAGGAAGTTCTTGACCACCTTGTGGTCGTTCCGCGGTGTTGCTATCGCTTCCACCCACTTTGACACGTAGTCGACGCAGACTAGAATGTACTTGTTCCCATACGAGGATGGGAATGGTCCCATGAAGTCAATACCCCATACGTCGAAAACCTCGCATTCTTGGATAGGGTGGAGAGGCATGTCCATTCGCCGAGAAAGTTTACCGGTGCGCTGGCACCGGTCACACCCTTTTACAAAACTCTCTGTATCCTTAAAGATTGTTGGCCGGTAGAAGCCGGACTGAAAAATCTTCGCAGAGCGGTCTTCCCGGCTCCATAATGACCTCCCACGGGTCCGCCATGGCATTGCTCCATAATGTCCCTCTCGCTCGATCTCGGGGACACACCTACGGAGTAATCCATCCTTGCGGCGCTTGAAGAGAATTGGATCGTCCCACACATAATAGTTCAAATCCGAAAAGAATTTCTTCTTTTGCTGATATGTCAGGTCAGGGTCCAGATATCTGCCGCTCAAGAAGTTTGCAAAAGGTGCAAACCAAGGAGAACCTTTTCCAGTACGGGCAGGAGTAACCTCGCACACATCAATAGTCATGAGTTGCTCAGTTGGAAAATCAATTCCAATCTCATCCGACTCTACTTGAGGATCATCGGTCAACCGAGACATATGGTCAGCTACCACATTCTCGCTACCCTTCTTGTCCCGGATATGAACATCAAATTCTTGTAAAATTAAGATCCATCTCAACAAACGAGGCTTGGCATCAGCCTTGTTTAACAGATATTTCAATGCAGAATGGTCTGTCCAGACCGTAACTTCCGACCCAAGCAAGTAGCTTCTAAATTTATTCATGGCAAAAACTACTGCCAACAACTCCTTCTCAGTTGTTGCATAATTTACTTGTGCTGGGTTTAAAGTGTGACTAGCGTAGTAGATGGGTTTGAACCTGCCATCCATTCTCTGACCTAGCACCGCACCGACTGCATAATTAGAGGCATCACACATAAGCTCGAAGGGAGCTTTCCAGTCGGGTGCTATAAGAATTGGCGAGGTAACCAACTTGTCTTTTAATTCTTTAAACGCTCTTTCACACTCAGGGGTGAAAACAAATTTCACATCTTCTCTTAAGAGAGTTGACAAAGGCTTGGCTATCTTAGAAAAGTCTTTTATGAACCGCCGATAAAAGCCGACATGACCCAGGAAACCTCTCACTTCTCTTACATTTTTGGGGTATGTCATTTTTTCAATAACTTCTACCTTTGCTTTGTCAACCTCAATAACTTCTTTGGACACCTTGTGTCCTAGAACAATTCCCTCTTCCACCATCGTGGCACTTTTCCCAATTTAAGACTAAGTCCTTCTCTATGCACCGGGACGAACTTTATCAAGATTATGTAAAAAGTGGTCGAAACTGTCCCCGAATACGAGAGAAGTCATCCATAAAAATCTCCATCACCTTCTCCACTAAACCATCAAAGATAGCCGCATACATCTTTGAAATGTAGCCGGTGCGTTGCGAGACCAAATGGCATCCTTCGGTAAGCGAAGGTACCGGAGGGACAGTGAAGGTAGTCTTTTCTTGATCGGTGGGGTCGATGGCTATTTGAAAGTATCCGTAATAGCCATCCAAAAAACAATAAAATTGCTTGCCACTAAGCCTCTCAAGGAGCTGGTCAATGAATGGCAAAGGGAAGTGGTCTTTTAGAGTTACCTCATTTAGTCTTCTGTAGTCGATGCAAACTCTATACCCAGTAACTTGTCGTAAGGCAATATCTTCCCCCTTTTCATTCTTTTCAAAAGTAATTCCTCCTTTCTTTGGCACCACCTGAGTGGGGCTCACCCATTCACTATCGGCTATTGGGTAAATGATACCCATGTCAAGCAATTTGATGATTTCCTTCTTAACAACCTCCTGCATATGAGGGTTTAGCCTTCTCTGAGGCCGTCGCACCTTCTTCGATCCCTCTACAGTCCTGATCTTATGCATACAGATATCAGGGCTTATTCCCTTGATATCTCCCACTTGCCAACCAAAGGCGAGGATATTATCTTGCAAAGCACTTTGATAAGCTTTTCTTCCTCCTTTGGTTCTAACTTAGATGAAATGATCAAAGGAAGCTTATCACCGTCCCTCGAAAAATGTATTTCAAGTGTTGAGGCAAGGGTTTCAACACTAAATCTGACGGTGGCTCCTCCACACTTGGTCTTAATTTATCTCCCTTAAGCTCTAGATCTCCAAGCTTATTATAAGGGCTCTGAAGCATCATGGCCTCCCAGCAGGACAGGGGCCTCATCTCCCTTTGCAAATCTTGGCATATCACCATGCCTCTTCCTAATTATCTTTCTTACCACCTCCCGGTAGTCGAACTTTCCTTGTCAATCTCTTCTAAAAATTTTATCCACTCCTCATTAGTCCAAGTTGCGTATAGTTTATTGAATTCTTCCTCATCCCAACTACCCATGAACACTTGTTTATCATACTCATCGGTGAAATCGTCCTCAATAGCTAAACAAGCATCACCGGATGCATGCTTCACTTGCGTTTCCCACATTGAACTTTATACTCTCATCCTCCAAATGTAGGGTTACTTCGCCACTGTGGGAATCTAGTAAGGCACGGGCGGTTGCAAGAAAAGGTCTTCCAAGGATCAAGGGGGTTTTCTCATCATTGGTCATATCCATGATTACCCAATCAGCTGGGTATATGAAGTTTTTAACCTTGACCAATACATCTTCTACAATTCCCCTTGCATACTTCACACTTCTATCTGCAAGTTGAAGAGAGATAGGTATAAGAGTAATAGATTGATCCAATCCAAGAGATTGGAAGATTGACGTAGACATCAAATTGATTGATGCTCCCGAATCGCACAAAACATTGTGGAAGTCCATGTTCCCAATAGTACATGAAATCGTAAATCTTCCAGGGTCAGGACACTTCACAGGAAGTTTAGTCTGGCCGATTGCGGAGCATTCTCCATTCAACACTATGTGTTCGAGCTCTTGAAGTTTCGTTTTCGAACTTACTGCGTCTTTTATAAACTTTGTATACTTTGGCATCCCTACCAAAAGATCAACTAATGGAATGTTTGCCTCAGTGTTCTTGAGCAAGTCGATAACCTTCTTATACTCTTTATCGACTGTTAACGACAGCTTGTTTTTGCTAGGTGGATAAGGGAGATCAGCAAAGTCTTCCTCAGTGAAGTGCTTCTTTGCTGTCTTATGATTGATTGCTTTGTCTTCCTTATCCTCCCACCTCACATGCTTCCCAGAACTCAACTTAGATTCTGATTTCTTCTCAGTACTCTTCTCTTTATCATCAGTATTCTCAACTCTCACACTTCTCTCAGAATTTACTTTTTCACTTGGCTCAACAGTAGTCCCAACATCTTTCCGAGGAGAACAAAGATCTTCCCCTCCCCGCGTCTCTCGCTCGCGGGGGGCTATTCGTTTCCCTGGTTGGCCTGACTGCCAACCACTTTCCCACTCCTCAGATTTATGGCATTCAACTCATCCTGACCATAGTCCCATGGTGCAGCTAGATCGGTGCAAGTATTTTGGTCATTCTGGACCAAGTTGACCCCTCGGGGGTTCTTCTCAGTAAAACTCGGCAGCTGACCCTGAGGTCGACTTGCTTGCTGCCCTGAAATCTGTCCCATTTGCACCTCTAAATTCCTCACTGTACTGGTCAGAGTACTTAAAGCATTTGCCAATTGAGTGTTGGCCGTGATTTGCTCACTCAACTTTTGTTCTAAGATCTGAAATGATTGATTTTGATTTTGCGGTGGATTGGTGTTCCATGCTGGTCGATAGTTGGATTGAAAATTGCTTTGATTAGGCCTAGGGGCCTGAAAGTGATGGGGGTTCGCTGCCCCGGAAGGATCACTCCATCGGAAACCAGGGTGGTTCCGGTTGTAATTGAACCCTTGAGTGTTTTGATTCTGACCCGAAGGTCGATAATTTATAGAATTGAATGCATTCACCTCCTCTGAATGCAACAATAGATGACACTGATGGAATGTGTGCCCAATGGTATCGCAATTTTGGCAAACAACATTGTTTTGAACAGCTTTGACCTGAGAGATTGGGTCAAGCTGGCACTGATTACTGCGATGGCCTTGGCCATGGCAGTTGTCACACACAAGACTTGGAACATTCATTGCCGCCACTTGCTTTTGTAGTGCGGCCAACTGAGCTTGTAGAAACGTGGTCTCATCTACCTCATACTTCCCCGCAACGAGCTTTTCGATTGGATGCACCCGCATATGTAGGGGCATAATTATACTTTGCAATATCTTCAAACAACGTCCATCCCTCATCGGTGTCTTTCTCGAAATGCACCTCCAAAGCGAACTATTCACCATTCCTTTAGTCAATTCACCAAACCACTGTAGAAAGTGTTGACCAATCTTTGTTTATCCAGCCCATGGTGGGGGCACTTTCTCAAGAGAGTCTTAAATCGTTTCCACGCATCGTAAAAAGATTCCTTCTCGGATTGCACAAAAGTGAATATCTGATTCAGAAGATGAGCCGTCTTTGCGGTGGAAAGTACTGGCTCAGAAATTCTTTCTCCAAATCCTCCCACGAAGTAATGGATTCGACTGGTAAGGATTTATACCATTCTTTCGCTTCTCCCTTCAGTGAGAAAGGAAAGAGTTTCATTTTCAGGGCGTCCTCAGTGACCCCTTTGATTAAAATAGTCCCGCACGATTCTAGAAATGAGTGAATGTGATCGTGCGGGTCCTCAGTGGAAAATCCATGAAATGTGGAACCTCTTACCAAATTGATTAAAGAAGTTTTGAGTTCGAAATTATCAGCCGTGATTTCAGGAATCACGACCGCAGGATTAACTTTCACAGTAGATGGCATGGCAAAGTCTGCCAATGTCCGTTGATCTGCCATTTTCTCAACCTCGGCTCCTACTTGAGCTTCTCCCTCAACGTATCCTTCAGGATCGTTTTCTTCCGTGATTCCCTCGTCCGTCGGTCCGGAGAGCCGGGCCAAACGTTTGTTCGGTCGAACGATGGTTCGCTCTAGCTCCGGGTTATACAAAAGAGGTCCCCCGTGAGTTCGAGTTTTCATAAACCACGTTCGAACACCAACACCTTAACCACGAGGTTTCGGGATTTAATTCCTTATGCTTCCGCAGAGTGGGATTCACCAAGAATCCATCACCCAACCTCGACGATTAACCAAGGAACACGGGTTTTTTTTTTAATATATTTTTTTTTATTTTATTTTTATTTTTATTTTTATTTTATTTTATTATTATATATATATATATATATTTTTTTAGACTTAATAAATAAAAACTAAACTAAAACAAGCTCGAAACAGGTCTGAACAGCGTAGATAAAATAGAAACAGAACAGAGATTGAAAACGAAAACTTTCCGTGCCAAGTCCCCGGCAACGGCGCCAAAAACTTGTTCGCGGTTTTATGCAAAGCAAAAGATAACAAGTAATAAAATAAAACCGATGTCAGCCCCAAGTGCGAAGGCTCGCAGCCATAGTGGTGAAACCGGATCGTATCCGCAGGGACTTGTACGAAAAAGAGTCTTTGCCTTCGATTTCTTTCTTAAAGTTGATGATTATGATCTCGGATTTTCAATTAACAAACTAAGGTAGCAAGCGTGAAAAGAAAGACGATACGTGAAAATTTGTTTAAAGAAAGATTAAAACAACTAGAACACACCGTTGATCCACCACCCCACCGAAAATAACAAGAAAGACACATATTCATTCGTAAGTTCTTGGATTATTATCTCTAAAGAGGCATTTTCCCTTTCGGTTCATCGCCTTTTAATTAGTTCACCACTCTCGGTACAACTAAAGCATTTACGGATCAAAGATATGGATATAAATCCTAATCTAATAACATTCACCCTCAACTTACGTATGTTGGAAAAATATTATCATTCTCCTTCACGGTAATCTACGAATTTATCAACTATCGTATCTAAATTCGATTAGCATGCAACATAAGTATAGATCATACGAATTGCACATAAACAATTCAAACATGAAGGAAGAACAAGAAACTCACTAGAACAAATGAAAACGAAATCCTTGTTTATTCCGGTGATGGTGGCTTCACAACGGTGGTTCTAGCCTCGAGACCTTAGCCGCTCATCTTTAGATTACAATTGTAGCGTTAGAGTCGTATTCCCCGGAAATAACAACTCCTCTACAACAACGAGCCTCCCGTAATCTTTCCAAGCATCATAACGGTGCTTATATTACAACATTACATCGCATTATTCCGGCGAGTGCCGTTTACGACATTTATTTAACTAAAAAACAACAAAAGAGACGATAGAGATCTATATAAGAGAGATATAAAGATAGGTGCAACTCCCCAAGCTTGCAATGAGCTTCTATTTATAGACCATACCACAAGGCCGGCGCGTGCCGGAGCACCACCGGCACGTGCCGGCTAAATATTATATATTCTCTTGTTGTCGACCCACGTGCCGTGTCGAGATATTTCGCAAGATCCGGCCTTCTCCGGCGCGTGTCGGCCATGCAACATCTCCGATGTTCGTAGAAACCTATCTCGAGCTGTAGACCTCAGATTGACATGATTTAATATTCGTTGGAAAGCTCTCTTGAAGATCTACAACTTTCATCAAGGACTTTTTCTCTGAAAATGCCTCTAAGTTAGGTCAAATGTCCGTCGAAGATGAGTTACGGTAGAAATACTAAGGACAGTTGATCCGTTCAAAGTTGTTAGATTTTTGGCATAATCTTTTATCCCACAAAAGATATGATTTAGGCTCCAAAACATGTCATCTTTTGGGATCTCGGTAAACATATAATCCTGCAATAAAAGCAACAAAGCACCGAACGTAAATCTGACACTAAAAACCATCATTTATATCGTTTTTATAACTTATGCATCTAATTCTAACTAACTATGATGTTTATAAGTTTTTGATGCATTATTATGAAATTATTCAATATTATTGCAAATATATAATAAAAAGTCATATAATATAATCATATTTTTGTCATACAACAAGGACTCCACATTTTCCATTTTAGGCTCAAATCCATCACTACGCAATACGGAAGGACTAGCTTCCGTGAGCGTCTTGTTGTGGTCCTTCTCTTCTCTCTCTCTAAGAATTAGTCTCATGAATTCCTACTCAATAGTTTCTACTACAACCTCTCAATCCTTATGCCCTTCCTTCTCAATTTCCATAATTTCCACCTTTCCTGACTCATACGTCATCTTTTTTATTCATGTTAAGTTTTCTGTCTTAGAGTCTGTTTTTATGTTTTTGAGTCCCTCTGGTTGTCTGCTCTGTGTAAAAATTCCAGAATCTGGAACACTGGTTTCGCTTCCAGCGAGACTACCTCTCACTGCCAGCGAGCCTGGTTCTGTTTTACGGAATTTCGCGTGTCTGTTTATCTCCGTGTGTTTAATCCGTAGGTCTGATAGCAGCATGGGAAACCATGTTAAAATCAGTCTACGGTCCGTTTTGTTTTTCTTCTGTTTGCAGAAACCAGAGAAGAAATAATCCGAGTCAGTAATTTTTCACGAGCGGCGAGAAAATAACCCGGCGGCATGTGGAGCTACGAATCTACGATGGGAAAGTGATGGAGGCAACACCTTTAAAGCACCATGATGGCTCCGAAAAATTTTAAAGGTTCGAATTATTCGTGGTATAATGTTGAAGGCAAGGTACTATTTTTTTTTTGAACATAAGTTAGTCTTTACATAAACCTGAGTATGAATCTTAGCCCGGAGTTGGTTTGTAAGATTAATTTTATTAGTGTTGAAGGTTCCCCCCAATCGTCTCATCTGTAGAGGGTGTAGAGAAACATGTAGTTGTTGAATGGAAGCAAAGTGAACAAAGAGTTCCTCGTAGTTCTGTCAAAATTTCATTGTCCTATGCATAAGATTGCTTCTAGTGGCCACGGGAGCAACAATTTGTGTAGTTAAGCATTCACAATCTAAAGAAGACGTTGAGTTTTGAGAGAGCATAATGACGCAGCATTATAGAGGATGTTATTAAAATAAGTCCCTAGGACTAAATCTCCTAAGAATTCACTAATTCCTAAAACGTGAGCCGAGGTAAGAGCTTTGTATAAATGGTATGGATAAATGTCGTTTCCTAGGTCTCACAACCAAGGGAAGGATATTAATCCACAAAAGCGACGAGCCCACCTCATATAGTGCTCAAGGGGTCAACATCTAGCGAACCAAGAAGGATAACTGACAAGGATAACTTTTGGAAAGTCGAGCTGAGGACTTTAAACTCAGAACTACTTCTTTAAAACCCTTAGGATTTTAGGTTTTGTTTTCTTTGAGTCAAATAAGAGTAACGTGAAATATGTTGAGGTTTTTTATTTTGCCGTGTTCCGATGGCCATTAGGCTAAGGATGTGCAAAACTTTTTTACTCAATATAGGCCACGTGAAATAGAGTTTCTTAGGAGAGTCGAGAAATTGCTAAAGAAAAGGAAATTTAGCAATCAACCTTAAGATGGAAGCATTAAGAGAGCTTGAGAATTACTGAAAATGTAACAGAGAATGATTGGTGCGAACAAGAACAAGTGTTGGTCAATTCCCAAAACTTTTTAGAATGGCGATCTTAGTGAAAATCCAAAGTTGTGTGCAATTCGTTCTGCAACTACCCTTACCCTTTCCTTTGTACATTTTTCACCCTTCAACCTTTCTAATCTCTCACCAATCTGCCCCACAGTTCACATTTCTAACCATTCTTTCATGCAACTTTCCGGCCTAATATCTAGGGGCTCTAAGATTTTGAAAGATACTGCATCATTGTTCAATCTCAAAGTGATCTCCCCATTATCAAAATCCATGACTGCTCTGCTTGTCGCTAAGAAAGGTCTTCCTAACAAAATTGGGGCACTTGGGTCCTATGGTACGTCTATAACTGTGAAATCAATTGGAAAAGTGAACCCTCCTACCTTAATCATGCACTTCCTAAGCAGACATGCAGGCATATATCTAGTCCTATCAACAAAATTCAAGGTTTGGGTTTGATTCATAATGACCGGAAGCTTAATTTTCTGGCAAAGGGGAAAAAGGTAGAATGTTGCAACTCGAGCCGGAGTCGCAGAGACCTAATCCTACTGATATACCATTGACAGAAATAGGGAGTCAGAACATGCCAGGGTCTCCTAACTTCACCACGGTGTCTAAGTTTGGGTAATCCTCAGGCTCGGAGAACATCGCATCGGGATCCTCTTCAGGATCATCAGAATCATAATCCGAATATGATATGTCAATTAGCTTGATAAGGAACTCACATGGACGATACGTGCTATACTCCTTTAAGTTCTCTTCAGGCTCTTGCTTGATTCCTTCTTTCTCTTTTTCCACCCGCTTCTTATCCGCTTCGTATTGCTCTCTGACTGTGGATCCAGGATACATGGAAATTGGTGTGAAGTTCAATATTGTCCAAGGCATATTGCTTGACTTGTTTGCTCTTCTTCAACTCCGGTTTGACCGAATCTCTGAAGTGTCCTGATCTTCCTGCGATAGAGACAAAATTAAACAAAGAAAAGGTTAGCAACTTCCGCTTCAGTTGGGTATGATCCCAACTGTTGCGGACCTACTAACTAAAATAGACAGGGAATAACACAGAATAACTAAGGCTGTCAGAATTCAATTTCCCAGGCTTCGGTAAATCGGGGGTAACCCTTGGTAAACCGGGCCAAGAATTTCTCATTCTGGTAGATTAATAGGTGCAGGTTTGATCCAGAATGACTCAAGACTCAAAATAAAATAAAATAAAAACGACTTCCTAATTAGAATTAAAACGTTTATCTTTAAAATTGGGCATAGTCCCCGGCAACGGCACCAAAAATCTTGATCGCGTTTAAGTCACTAACATCGATATTACTAGCAAGAATACTAGGTACATCGTAGTATAGTAAATCCGAGTCAAGGTCGATCCCACAGAGACAATGTAACTTTAATTATAAACGATTCTAACCTAATTAAGAAGAAACATAGAGGCGGTCATGGACCAACAATAAACATAAAAGAAATGTGCTATTTCTCCCTCTCTTCTCACCAATCTACTAACTTGGATTAGTTAATCGTTATGTTTACTTCTCCACATAATTTTCTTAAATTAATCGACCGAGCATTTAATTTGATTATCAGTTACGGGTGCAACTCCTAACCCTATCTACTCCGACAATGGTCGTAGACAATCTATGCTCAAGCTACCCTCCTTAATTGGTCCGTAATAGCCCATACGCATAAAGAACTAGAATTACCGATATTGAGCGCTAACTCATACCGCTAACCTGCCTAAACAGCTGTCGACACTGATCAGCACGTTCCTAGGGTCCATCGGACTATGTCCAAACTAACACTTCACTATTCGTATTTCATGCTAGTTTTACGATTACAATAAGCAAATTGGCAAGATCTAACCTACTTTTAATTAAAAATGTCGATCAACGTAGCTGTAGTGAATCCCAGTTTTAGGTTTCTAAATATTGCCTCGGTAAACCGGTATAGACCGCCGGTTTACCGGGGTCAGCTTTTCCTATTCCTGGATCTACTTTGCTCAATTACGATTAATCTAAGTAAATCATGGGGTCTTTAAACATGCAGATTAACTAAAACACATAAATACGAACAGATCTACCATATTAAAGACAAAAAGGAACGTAAAAGCTTCATACCTTCAACAATGGAGATCTAGCTCGATCTACTCAAGCTAGAGATGGTAGAGAAAGGGAGAAAACCAGAAATAACACCTCAAAAGCTTGGAATAACTTTATTTCATCAAACTATAATGTAATAAAGATTTAATTATGATATATGAGAAGATCTTTTTTTCAATAATTTGTAACTGCGGCCTTATATAGATACAATGACCGACTTATGACTCTTTAAAACCCTAACCGACCTAGTAGAGGCGGCAGAATCAATTTCGTGTCCAACAAACCCTCGGTTTACCGGACCTAGCCCTCGGTAAACCGGGCTGACTTTTCCTTTTTTTCTTCAGCAGACTTCTTCTTGGACTTTAATTTCATGGCCTAGTATACTTCTTCTGGTCCAGATCCGTTCCAATTGCTTCAGATTCGGTACATCCTATAAAACATGCAAAGCGAGACAAAACAGTACCAAATCTTCGGGAAAATAACATAGATGAAGAATTATGATCCTAGAAACATGCACATAGCATTTAACACATATTCCACATAATAACGAGCCTATATATCCTCTCTTGAGCAGAATTCGGGGTGAATAAGGGTATAATTAATGGTACCATTCAGGGTGTTATCTGCTGCCTTGGCGGGTTAGCTATATGGGTTAACGCTCAATACCGGAAACTCTAGAACTTATTGCGTATGGGCTATTACGGACCAATTAAGGAGGGTTGTTTGCGTATATATTGTCTGCTATCATAGTCGGAGTAGATAGGGTTAGGAGTTGCACCCATAGTTGACAATGACTTAAAATTTACCAACGGGGAGGACTATTGCATGTGTGGGGGAATAACTAATCACTTATAACTAGACAAATACCTTAGAAACTCTTGTTCCTCCGTTTGAACTTGCATAATCTTGCTAGTTTATTGTTACCAATTTTACGGCTGTCTATATTATAGTTGGTCATAGACCGTATTTGTGACAAGCTCAATCTTAATAATTTGAAGTTCTTACGAGTCTCTGTGGGATCGACCTTGACTCGCTAGTACTCTACTACCTAGTCCTATTGCTCTTAAGTGCTTTGCACGCGATCAATATTTTTTGGCGCCATTTCCGGGGACTCGTGTCAAGAATACTTTTTCTTTGAGATTGAGTGTGTGTATATATTTGAGTCTATTTTATAGTATGTCTATATTGAGTCGTACAGAGTCAGTTTTTTTAAATCTGGAAAAAAATTGCATCCGGTTTATTGGGGGTTAACCGTGGTAAATCGAGGCTCCTAGATTCGGAAGAATCGGTTCTGTCAGTTCAGCATCGATTCAATAGTTAGTGTCTGTATTTTTTAGTCTGCCGAGTGTAAAAGCCGCCGAGGAAAGTCACTAACATTTTATTTTCTTTTTGTTGTAGTACGTTACACGAAGTTCAGCAGCCAAACTCGAGAAATTCATACCTGAGATTGAAAAGTTTGCTAGACAAAAGAGAAAGGAAGCTCAAGAGAATACTGTTAGGCTGGCGGACAACGTGAGTTCACATGAAGGAGATCACAGCGAGAAGGAGGAGGAAATTCCACCTTTGGAGGATACAGAAAACAACATGGCGTAGAATGGACAGAACTGTATCAACAAAAGAGGAAACGGAGAAGGAGTTATGGTACAAGCAGATAGAAGAACTCAACAGAGTTATGCAATGCCAACGATTGAGCAATTTGTGCCAGCGATTGTTCAGCCAGAGAATGTAGCTGAGGTCTTTCACTCTAAGCCAAATGCGATACAAATGGTGACTAATTACACTACCTTCCATGTAGTACCAAATGAAGATCCTAGTGTACATGTCACTAACTTCTTGGAGATAGTTAGATCGGTCAAACCAGCAGGAGTACCTGATGATAACATTAAGCCGAAGTTGTTTCTGTTTGTCCCAGAGAAGGGTAAAACTATAGTCAGAGGGGGGTGAATGACTATAGTGGAGTTTCAAAAACTTTACTTGTATTTAAAAGCTTTTGGGCAGCGGATAAGTCCCTTCTTACTATGTTATTTCAAAGTAGTTTAGGCAATCACAAATATAAGATAATATAAGTAATCAAATGAATGCAGTAAGGTAAATTGCTGAAAGTAAATTGACATAAGGCTTATAGTGGTTCAGAGTGGTGTAATCCCTTAATCCACTCTTCTCTTGTGATGATTGGAGGAAATCACTATTGTTTTCACAGGTACAATAGCCTAATTGTCCTTGACTACACAAGTTTCACAATCTACAAGACTATCACTCATTGACTGCAACAGCTTCAGTGACTCAATCTTTTTCACTGCTCCTTGGGATCAAATACTTCAGCAGCTATCACAAACACAACTCCTTCTCAGATGGTTCTGATTCAGTTGCTTGATTGATGTGAATTGGATTCACAAACTTGTTGATCAATCTCAATGCTTGATGTTGAAATATGGCTCTCAGTTTTTGTGTTGATCACTAGATATTTCTTTTTCGCACAGATAGAAGGCTTTTACTTTGACAGATTTTTTGTATACATTTATGATAGTTCTCCCTTCTTTCTTTTTCTGTCAATGCCTTCTATTTATAGCCTTGATTATCCTTGGTTTGAATTTCCTTCCGTTGGCTATATTAATGAAGGGAATAATCCTTGATTTTATTCTTGATTCCCCCTTAATTATATTCTCCTTGATTTCAGTGATCGGATTTTTCTTCAAACGTTTATCAGAAAATCCGTTCTTGATTGATCCACTATTGATTGTGCATTTAATGCTTGATCCTCTGTATCTTCATTATATTTCAAAATCTGATTGTGTAAGGTTTACTTAGCCGTTCTTTGAACGGTCAAGTGATCCTTCTGACTTTGCCGCTTAGATCTTCCTTCACTGCTTTGTCTTCACTCAGACGAAAGTCTGTTTACTTTGCCGATTCATTGTTTCCTTCATTCTTTCAGTTCAAGGAGAATCCTTGTACTTCACTGATCCTTGAATTGTGTGAGTTCAGCGCACAACATATTTAAACACTAAGTATCATTACTTGAAACATAACTTAGACTTATCCAAGGTCATCATAGACTTCTTTGGTTATAAGTCAGACCATAATGTCTTCATTGCTTCTCTGCTGGTACTTGGCTGGCTTCACTCTGCCGGAAATCTGTTTTTACTTTGCCGTCCTACCAACTAGTACAATACTTGTCTGACTCAACTTATACAACATGTCAGACTCTAAGTGAAGGCTTATACAGAGAATTCTAACTTATTTCAGGCTTGCTATAACAGCTAGTATGGCCATCATTAAAGCATAACAAAATGTTCCTAACAATTCCCCCCTTTTGATGATGCCAAAACCCTCATAAGCCTGAACATAAGTATGCCAAATTTTTCATAATAGGACAACATAATAAAACTCAAAAAATTTTATTCATCCATTTAAGGGCAATCAGAAAAATGAGCTGAAAAGATATTGAAGGTATAGTAACTACATTTTACTTAATTATGCTTTGTACCTCTTAAATTTTGTAGTATGAACCTCCTCAATGTCTTTCCAATCGATCTCTAGAAACTTCCACTTCCAGTATGCCATAGCAGTGTATTCAGATACTCCTTGGAATACTCTCTTGGCAAAGAGTCTTTTAAAATCAGGCATAGTTTCATTTGCCTTGGGCTCTCCAAAATACTTCTCAAGTCTATCCCTAGCTTCTGTAATGTGTGAATCAGCAAACTTGAGATTTTTGTACAGACCCCGTTGGTCTGGTTTATTCATTCTCCCCATAGGGTCTAAGAATTTTGCCATATAGTTGAAGTCTTCTTGTTGCTCAGCTGGAAAATCTTCTGGTCCTTTTGCAGAAAGTGGTATGGCTGAACTTGGTCTGTTGGTTCCACCACTTTGCTGGAGAGATGCATGTTGTCTTTTAATGTCATTGTATATTTTGGCCATGTCAACTCTCCTCTGTTCATCCTGGTAGCTTAGCCAGTCTGCCCAAGCTTCATCTTGTGTTTGATTTCGATACAACCCTTCCTGAACTCTGAAAAATTCTCTCACATGATCTAGGATCTCAGCCTCATATTCTTGCATGTTTCTGTGAGTTGGGAAACTTCTTTTCTCTCTGTTTGTGCTAGTTCTGTGTTCTTTTGCTGACCTCCTTTGCTGACTTGATCCCGGTCTTTGCTGTCCACCTGATCTATCTATATCATCATCCCTTCTTTGAATAGGATGGGAAAATCCTATGCAGGGTTCATTTGAGGCCTTTTCTCTTTCTTCTCTGGCCTTCCTTTGCTGCTCTTCAGCTTTATTTCTGATTCTTATTTCTCTGTCCCTTGCTCTCAGCTGTTCCTTTATAAAATTTGGGGGTCTTAGTGTTGATCCTTTAGGATTACTTGTTTCCCCCCTTTTTGGCAGCATCATCCCTTTGCTGGAGTAAGATGTTATTTGTAGCTTCTGCTATTCCAATTAGAGAGTCTAGTTTTGACTCAATGGATGTGAATCTGTTGTCATGATCAGTTAGCTTCTCGTTACACTTTGCGGAACCTGCTGCCAAATACCAATGCCATCGAATCATTTTCCTGAGAGATGTGTTGTCTGAGTCCTGCAAGATTGTTGGTGATATTGATGTTGAGCTGTCTCATCAGGTCTCATTGTCGTTGGACAACAATATTCTGTGCATCAATATATTCAGCAACATCCTGGAATTTTCTCTCAATGGAGTAACTTTTGTCATTAAATGCTGAAGTCAGGGATCTAAGATACATGGCTTGCTGCTCTAATTCTTCGGCCAATAAGTCTGCTGCTTTTTCAAAGGCTTCTTGTGATACACCCGTATGGGGATCAGGTACCTGAGCACGAATATGAGCGTGGTTAGGGTCTGTCTGCTGTCCTCTGGATTGATGTTGAGTGGCATCTACATCGGCTTCCAAATCTTCAAGTATTTGGGTGGATGTGTATGCTGGTGTAACTTGGGCTACTATTCCCCCTTGCTCTGTGCTGGGGGTTTTCTGGACTGGAGTGGCACCAGCTGAGCCAGTGTCTAATACTACTGTCGGCTGAGCTGTAATATCCATAGGAGTTTGTGGAACTGGCTCAGGGTTGTTAGCTGGCATTGTTTGTTGGGTAGTTTGTGGTGTTGGTGAGGTTGCCTCAGCTGGGATTCACTTTGCTGGACATTGTGGTTGTAGAAACGAACTTAGGAGAATGTTATCATCAATTGCATCCGGTGTATGATTGTCCTCTTTTCTTTGTTTATCACCATCACCAGCATGAGGAGCATCACCATCATTGCCATCATAATCATCACCATCATCCTGATGAGTATTATCATGATCATCTCCACTATCTTCCGAGTCATCACTATTTTGGTCAGGGATCCGTGGCTGTTTTGCCTTTGCTGCATCGACCATGTCCCAGAGTGGAGATTCCTCAATTACACCAACCAGGGTTGTGATTCCTAGAAAATTAAAGAGCTAGGCCTCCTCAGAAAGCATGCGTTCGGAGTCTTGAAGCTGAATTCTAGAATCACCTTCCTTCCATTCAAGATATGCTGCAATTCGATCATCAATATCGTTTGCAGATAGCTGTGTCGGTTCTTCCTGATTTTCTTCATCATCTTTAGTGCCTGCCTCAACCTCCTCATTTTGAGGTTGTTCATCCTCACTTTTATTTGCTTATGCTGGTTGTTCTTCTTCTGCTTCGGAATCCTCTTCTTCTTCTTCATCAATCAATTTCCAAAATTTTCTTTGTCCAAGTTTCTTTGAACCTTTTGCTTCTTTCTTTGTTCAAAAGTGTGTTTTGTGGTTTGCTTTCTCTTTCCACCTCCTGTTTGCTTTTGCTGTTTGACATAGGTAAACATGGTTTTGGATTCATGCAACTTATGTAGGTGTACAACAGGTACTTTCAAGCATTGCAAAAGGTAGTGTAGTTGAATCCCATAGGATTTCTTAACCCAGAAGATCCTCTTTTTCTTCTTTCCTTCTGTTAATCCCTTTTTAGTAGCAGTTTCTTCTTCCTGGATTTGTTCTTTGATTCTTTGGAAGAAGTAAGTTGCCCAATTAAACTCCAAATTGTTATAGATGATTCCCATTAGTCACATTCTGGCCTCTGTCATGGCATTATTTGCCCCTAGCTTTCCTTCAATGCTCTTTTCAATTAGGGCACTGAACTCACTGAATGGTTTCTTTAAAGCGGATCTAAGACAGTTGACCTTCTTAGATCCTGGGTTTGCCGTTTTGGCGATTGTTGTCTAGAAATCATCCAAGTTTTGTGGTACCAAGGTCACTTTTGCTTGACCCTTATTTGGAAGTTTAAGGTGTGTGCGAATTACCTTTGCTATAATGACCACTTCTGTCCCATTGACAGATGCAACAATCTTATCCTCTCCCCACTCGTCACCTTCTTCTCCAGGAAGCCCAGAGATGTATTTTGCAGTCTTTCAGAAGGAGATTAGACTTTCATAGAAAACTTCGGTGATTGGTGGAAAAGGTTGATAAATTTAGGTGTTTGCATCCAGCTGCCAATTATTTTGCTTCCTCGTCATTTCCACACAGTTTTAAGTAGTGTTCTTCTTGAAAAAACGATCCAGTAGCAATCGATTTCTCATATCCAGTTTGAGTGCTTGAGGAGGATGAAGCCATTGTTTGATATTGGAGAGAAAGCTTTGTGTTTGCAGTGAGAAAATAGGGATTATGATTTTGCAAGAATGCGTAAAGAATTCTGAAAAACCTCTAAGTGTTTTTTATAGGTTGATTTGGGTAGTGTGAACGTGGTTGAATATGGAAGGATTTTATGACATAATGGCATGATTTTATGTACATAAATCATGATATTCGAGTGTAGTGGGGGGTGGATTGAGGTAAGTAATGATAGATCCCGGGAATCGAGGCGTTTGAAAAATAATATGGTTATCTCCACGATAGTAAATTGATCTCCACGTGTGTAATCTTCCCCAGTATAATCCCCCATAACTTCCTTATTCTCCACGTGTATTACAATTGATTTGGTTCACACTTTAATTTGCTGGTGACTTCAATCTTTATTTCCGTGAAGGTCCTTGGTCGGTCACTTCGCCGGTGGAGTGCCTTTTTCACTGATCCGCAATACTTAACTGTTCCTAACAATTAGTGAAGTTAACTTCGCTGAGTACCAGTGCCTCACCTGCTACATCTCCAGTAAAGGCAAGGGTTTAATCAGCTGGTGAAGTCACTTAGTTGATTACTCCAGTTAGCCGCTCTTTGGTACTTAGTCAATTTCAATCATTCTCAACTCAGTTCTCAACATGCTAAATCTTTCACGACTAAGTGGTTTAGTGAAAATGCCAGCCAATTGATCTTCAGTGGGTATGTATCTTAGAATAACATCTCCCTTTTCAACATGATCTCTGATGAAATGATGTCTTACATCAATGTGCTTTGTTCTTGAGTGCAATACTAGATTTTCAGTAATGGATATTGCACTTGTGTTGTCACACATGATTGGAATTTTCTTTTCCTCCATTCCATAATCTCTTAGTTGTTGTCTAATCCACAGTACTTGTGCATAGCAACTGCCTACTGCTATATATTCTACTTCAACTGTTGATGTAGAGATGGAGTTTTGCTTTTTGCTGAACCATGAAACTAGTCTGTGCCTAGCATCTGGCATGTTCCAGAGGTGCTTTTTCTATCTATCTTGCATCCAGCATAGTCAGAGTCTGAATATGATATCAACTTGAATCCTCCATCTTTTGGATACCAAATGCCAAAATTGATGGTGTTCTTCAGGTATTTGATTATTCTTTTAGCATCTAGAAGATGTGATTCTTTTGGTTGAGCTTCAAATCTTGCACATACTCCTATTGCAAATGCTATATCAGGTCTTCTTGCAGTTAGATATAGTAGGGATCCAATGATTCCTCTATACATTTTCTGATCAACATCTTTTCCTGCTTCATCTTTTCCAAGAATGACTCTTGCACATATTGGTGTCTCTATTGTGCCACTTGTGTCCATACCATACTTGTGTATCAAGTCTTTTGTGTACTTGGATAATAATGAAAATACCATCCTTCATTTGCTTCACTTGAAGCCCAAGAAAATCATTTAATTCTCCCATCATGCTTATTTGAAATTTGCTCTTCATTAGGTTTGCAAATTTCTCACACAGCTTTTCATCCTCTGATCCAAAGATGATGTCATAAACATAGATTTGTACTAGCAATGTACTTGTTCCTTCCTCTAATTTGAACAGAGTCTTATCTATAGTTCATTTGTTGAATCCATTCTTGATCAGAAATTGTGATAGTGTTTCATACCAAGCTCTAGGTGCCTGTTTGAGTCCATAAAGAGCCTTCTTGAGCTTGTATACTTTATCTTCTTTTCCTTTGAGTTGAAAACCAGGGGTTATTCCACATATACTTCTTCTTCCAAAGTCCATTCAGAAATGCACTCTTGACATCCATTTGATAGACTTTGAAGTCTTTGTGTGCAGCAAAGGCTAGAAAGAGTCTGATTGCCTCCAATCTTGCTACTGGTGCAAATGTCTCATCATAATCTATTCCTTCTGCTTGAGAGTAGCCTTTTGCAACTAGCCTTGCTTTATTTCTGTCAACTGTACTGTTGGACTTATTTCTATGTTTTGATGATGAGTGCCAGACTAGCTGTTATAGTGCAAAGGCAAAAGATGTCTAGATCAAATGTATAGGTTTATTAGAGTTTGATTTATGAATAGGTTTGATCAAACAAGCAATGTAAAGGTCAGCTGACTTTGTTCAGCAGACTAGTCTAGGTCAGTAGGGTAGTTAGGTCAGTAGACTTTTCTGGAACCTGCTGAAGACTGAAGGCTGAGGGGTCAAACTCAGTTAATGAAGGCTAAGGGATCAAACTTAGTAATTAAAGTCAAGGATATGGAATCAGAATTTAGGCAAGTCTGTGATGACCTAAACTGATTACATATACCTTGTGTAGAAGGTCTAAGTTCCATAAGTTGGATGATGTTTGGAACTTTGTTATAATTAAAAAGGTGTAATCTAACTTCACAAATCAAAGTTAGATAAAAGTAATCAGCTGCATTGTATTTGATACACAACAAATTGCTGTTCAACAGACTGATAGGTATTACAGCAGACTGATGAACCTGCTGATAATATATCTCGATTAATTCAAGATTACATTGGAAGATTACATGGATAAGGACAGCCAACTACCTCTGACTTATCAAACAAATCAAGGGCTGAGATTAAAAGAACGTTGGGATGATTTAGATTTTTATCCAATGGTTATAAGTCAAAGGGTGGACAGACTACACTGTCAAAAGGAATTCTAATAGTGTCCGTCCTATGAATAGTGACAAAAAGCAAATCAGATGGGACAAAAACTAGGAACGGTTACATTTGAAATTCAAATACAAGTCACATGCAATCCTACCTATAAATAGAGGACTTTCAACTCAGAAAAAGATGATGATTGATGAACTTTAAGAGAAAAATATAAGAGACTTTTTTGAGCTGAAAAACACCCTGCTGAACTTACTGAACTTAAAGCTACTGATCCAGAAAGATTCTTCAAGTGCATTCTTATTCAAGCTACATCAAGCACACACACTTGAAGACTGCTAGCTGCTGATTATATCATCCTAATCAAGTCTTTTAACCGAATCATTTATTTTATTCAATATTTATTTTATAAAGAACCCGTCGAAGACAAGGTGAAGCACAGTTGTGTGAAAGACTGTTGTTTGTGGTGGAGCTGGTGAAGAGGCAATCTTACCCTTCAAGGACCAGTGGAAGACTCAGGAGCAACAATCCTACCTGTTCCCAGTTTTCAGTTTGTGAAGCCATAGTCATTGGTGAAGGACAAACAACCTTAGGAATCTTTGTAACAACAACATCAAAGATCTCTAGTGAATTACCATTAACATCACAGGAGAAGAGTGGACTGACAGGATTACACCACCTGGAACCACTATAAATTCTGCCTACTTACTTTCTGCATTTATATTCTGCACTTAGTTTATTATACACATCAATCCATTGAATCTAGCAACTGATATCACACACATACACTACTGAGTATCTAATACTTAGTATCATATTTAACAACAAGTAAAAAGGCTTAATTTTGATATAATTCCGCTGCACAAATTCGATGGCGAACCGTCGCAGACTACGTTTATCGGCGGCTGCCGAGGTATCGCGAGATGTCTCGGATTTTATCTAATGAAAAATAAACAAGTAATAAAAATAATCCGGTTTACCCCAAGTGCAGGGATCGTAGCATAGCGATTAATACCGGAGTCGATCTCAGGGAATCGGGGTATCCAGTTCATTAATTTTCCTAAGATTGATGCTATTATTATTAAAACCTAAGATAACAAAACGAAAAGTAAACTTGACAGAGGATTGTCAGTCCAAAGCCAGGAAAGATAATTGCGAATGAAAATAACTCTAATCTATAAACTAAAAAGAAAATAAACTTCTAAGAAAACAACGAAGAACAAGGCACAAAGATAATTTCAATTAATTTTAACGAAGAACAAGCAATGATCCACCTATCTCGCAACTCTCAATTTCTACCCTAGATCGTTTAGTGAAGATTTAATAAATATGTGGTTCACCTATCAAAGGTATGAATTTCTACTCTCGTAGATAATTCGCCTATTAATCTCTCATCTCTCGATCTTAAAGATTAACGCTTCCATAACAAAGGTGTAAGATTTCTCAATCTAGCAACCTAGAAGTTTAACCTAGCAACTCTCGTTATTTTTAGGTTAAAAATCCCATCTTTACTACGGTGATCTAGGTCTAACAACGATTTTCATCAAACGTTAAACATCACAAAGCAACAATCTCTCGATATAAATTGCATAATCAATAAAGCACATAATAAAGATACAAACTTTAAATAAAAACTCACAAAACAATCCAAGATTCGAAATCAAAACGCTGCTGAGAATTGGCTTCACAAAGCTCGTTCTAGGCTTAGCCTTAGCTCATCGTTGGAATACAAATCATATGAATAAAAAGAAGATAAAAAGATGTTTATGATGGTGGGAAAACGCAGCTAGGGCGCCCCCAAGGGGCCTGGGGCGGCCAGGGATCGAATTGTGTTGTTAGGGTTGCAGAAAACGCGTCTATTTATAAGTTTTTAGGTCGGTTTCAGCAAAGGCGGTGGCTGGACGCCCGTCCAAGGATGCTGGACGCCCGTCCATAGTGTCAAAAATCTTCGAGTCGGGCCGAGTCTTCTCAAACGCCCGTCCTATACATTTTCAAACGCTCGTTCACTAAAAATCTGAACATCCTGATCCAACTTCTCCTCCTGGACGCCAGTTCACTCTTCTGGACGCCCGTTTGGGTAAAAATCATGCTTTCCTGAATTTAGTAGCTCTAGTGGACGCCAGTTCATGCTTCTGGACGCCAGTCCAGGTTGGACGGAGATAAACGCGCGTTTAGTTCTTCAAAGCTTCCTTATCTTCACTCCAAGTTCAATATGCATCTTTCTCTCCACTTAATCTTCAGTTGGACATCCTTTAAGCTCATTCATTGCCATGCAAATGCACCTATAAGTTGATAGAAAAGTGCAAAGTGTAAAACCATACAAAAATCATCAATAAAACCACGTAATAAGCTCGATTTTGCATTTAAACCAATTTCATATGCATTCTCTCAATAAATCCTTTAAACACTTACTTTTCTATAAAAAGTAATAAAACATGAAGGAAATTGCTACGAAATAATATCATATATATCGTAAAAATCACCGTTAACAGCAGACTACTGAGGTATCAGCAGACTGCTGAAGTTGCTGAGTTTGTTAACTCCAAAAAGTTTAAGGTGTTAAGTTTATTCACCCCCCCTCTAAACTTAACCAAAGCCTTTTCAAGGGACCAACAATTGGTATCGGAACAGTGCTTCTGTTCTGAAGAAATCCTACTTGTTGTGCTTGTGAAAATTCTTTGAAACTTTTTCAAGTTACTGATTTTCAAAAACTTGTATCATGGATAACACCCAATATGCTAGAACTATGCTGATGTGTTCTCTAGATAGATTTGATGAATATAAACGTCGAATGCAGGCATACCTTGCTGCAACTTATGATGAGATGATGGATGTACTAACTGATGGACCACTGAAGATCACCAAGGCAGTAACAGTGGGTGATACTACAGAGTACATTCCAAAACCAAAAAGAGAATGGAATGCAGAAGACAGAAAAAGAGCAAACCTCAACAATATTGCTATTGATATCATTTATAGAACCTTGGATAGCAATATGTACATGAAGGTTAAAGATTGCAAAACTGCAAAGGAACTTTGGGACAAGATACAGTTGATCTGTGAAGGCACTGATGCAATAAAGAAGAATAAAATCAGTGTGGTCAAAAAGAGGTTTCAAAAGTTCAAGATGCTACCAAATGAAACCATTGAGCAAATGGAATCAAGATTTAATGCCATTTTGGATGAACTTACCCTGCTGAGTGCAAGTTATTCAAAAGAAGAAATAAACACAAAAATCTTGGAAGCTCTACCTGCAAAAGATGTTTGGAAAATGAAGGTGACTGCAATAGAAGAAATGAGAAAGATGCATGAAGAAGACACCTTCAAGTTGTTTTTAGATCTTAAGGCTTATGAATTTAGCAAAAAGTTTGTACCTGAGACTGAAAAAGAAGAGCCAAAGACCACTGCACTGGTTGCTTCACATCAGGAAGAAACATCTGGAGGACAAGATGATCTGCTGGATGAGATGCAGGAGCAGATTGTCCTAATGAGCAAGAAAATCAGGATGATGAAGACTGGAAAGGCCCCTTCAAGAAATTTCACAAAGAGGCCTACTGAAAGGAAGAAAGAAGAATCAAAGAAAGACAATGACTATCTGTGCTTTCATTGCAAGAAACCAGGACACTTCAAACCTGACTGTCCTGAGTTAAAACAAAGTAAGGAACCTGATTATCTTTGCTTCAACTGCAAGAAGCCTGGACACTTTAGACCTGATTGTCCAGACCTACTGAAGACCAGGAGTCAACAAAGAAGACATGGCAAGAAGGCTATGGTCGCTGAAGATGAATCAGGATATAAAGTGGAATCTGAAAAGGGAAATGAATCAGATGACACAGCATTGGTTGCTGATATGGAAGATTATGCTTTGATGGCTAATATGGATGAAACTGAGGAGGTATACAATACTGTATCAATAAACACTCCTGCTGGAAGTGACTGTGAATCAACCTGTGGTTCAAATCCTAGAAATTCTAACAATGAGGAGACTTTAGATGCTATCCTTAATCAACTGAGGAAAATACAATCTGGTTATGAGATTGTGAAGGCTGAAAAAGAAGCTCTTCAAGTAGAAGTTGAAAGATTGAATGTTGAATTAAGGGTTCTCAAAGGTAAGGAAAAAGATGTTGGACAGAATCAGTATAAGCCTGCTGAACATCCAGCAGCCTCTGAATCTGTTGATCCATCTTGTTCCTCCACTGCATACAAATCAGGAAAGCCTTATGGTGATAGAACAGGGCTTGGATTTGGGACTCAACAATCCAAAAAGAGTGGATCTAGTAAGGGTACTGAACCTAGTGCCAGAATTGGTCCTAAGTTTGTGCCTGCACTAAATCCAACTCCAAGTAAGGTTGTTGAGGCAGTAAAACCCACTGAGAATACTTCAAGGAAGCAAAATCAGAAGTCAAAGAAGTCAACAGATCCTAACAAGAAGAACAAATCCAAAAATAGGACTGCTGTGCCCTCCAGACCTACTGACAGCAGACCTACTACCAAGTCTGCTGGACCACAGAACGGTAATAACCAGAAATATTCCAAGGATAAGAATCCTAAACCAAAAAATGTTAATCATTCAAGGGATACTTATCTCAGGGGGAAAGGTAGTCTGTTCCCTACTGATGATGATTGGAATATTCCTGCACCTACTGCTAGAAACAATAAGTATAACCATACTGCTAGGGAAAAATCTAAGCAATGGAATCAGCAAAGGACTCAGCAGAGGACTTATAAAAGGCCTCAGCAGGGACCTCAGCAGACTCCATACTACAGGGCTGTTCCTAACAAACAACAAACAAATGGTTATGCTAATGCTTCTAACAACAAAAGTCACTTCAAACAGCATTATAAACCAAAGGCCAGAATACATATGTGAATCCTACACAACCTATTGTTAGAACTTATGGATGTGTGGAATACATGTATGAACCAAAGTATGACACTTTTAGAAGAAGACCTTATGGAAACTTACCAAGGGTCATGCTTGCCACTGACCATTATGGACCCAAACAGGTTTGGGTACCTAAAATGTATTAACTTTGTTTTGTAGGGTGTCTGGTACTTTGACAGTGGATGTTCCAGACATATGACAAAGAATAAGCACTGTTTGTCAAACTTTGTGGCAAAGGATGGTCCAAGGGTGAATTTTGGCAACAAGAATACACCTGGATACACAAGAGGATATGGCACACTTGTGAGGAATGGACTTACAATCAAGAATGTTGCATATGTGGAAGGACTGGACTACAACTTGCTGAGCACTGGACAATTCTGTGACATGGGATACAAGGTCACTTTTGACAAAAACAAATGTATTGTCATTAGTGAAAGAGGTGATCAAGTTGTATTGGTGGTAGAAGACAACAAAACATGTATGTTGTGGATTGGTCTACTTGCAGCCCGAAACTCGCTGATTGTGCATACCAAGTCAGAACTCAATTGGTTATGGCACAAGAAGTTGAATCATCTTAATTTTGATGATATAAATTAGTTAGTGAAGAAGAAGCTGGTGATTGGTTTACCTGAGATCACATTCAAGAAGGATGCTATATGTGATGCATGTCAGCAAGGTAAACAGATAAAGTCAAGCTTCAAGTCAAAATCTAAACAATCAACTAATAGAGTGTTGGAGCTGATGCATATGGATCTTTTTGGAGCAATAACTCCAACAAGTGTAACAGGAAAGAAATACACCTTAGTGGTTGTGGATGATTACTCAAGGTACACATGGGTGGTATTTATGAACAAGAAAAGTGAAACACTCAAAAGCATGCCAAATCTTTTAAAGAGATTACAAAATGAGAAAAGTTTGACAGTAGTAAAAATAAGATCGATCAGGGTACTGAATTTCTCAACAAAGTTATAAGAGAATACGTGAACGTAATGGTGTACTACATCAACTTGCTGCTCGTTGGTACACCTCAAAGAAAATGGGGTTGCTGAAAGAAGAAACAAGACTTTAAAGGAAGCAGGAAGGACTATGATTTGTGAAGCATTTCTACCTGAAAGATATTGGGTCAAGCAAATCAATACGAAGATCCTATACACAAAACAGAACCTCAGTGAACAAGAAGCTGCAGAAGACACCTTATGAGATTTGGAATGGAAGGAAACCTAATATATCCTATTTCCATCCATTTGGAAGTAAGTGTTTTATCCTAAATCACAAAGTACATTTGAAGACATTCCAACCAAAATCAGATGAAGGAATCTTCTTGGATATTCTTCAGTCACCAAGGCATTTAGGGTACTGAACAAGAGGTCCCTGAAACATGAAGAAACAATCCATGTTGTGTTTGATGAACCTAAGTTCACTGGTATGGAAGATGATGACTGTGAACCTGCTGAAAATCAACAAGTCACTGATCCAGATTGTGTTGAAGTTTTGGAAAGATTCAATGACTTAAAAGTTTCGATACTGCCCCTGCTGAACACCCTGCTGGTAATACTACTGATGCAACAACTGAAGCAATTCAAGGATCTGCTGAACCCCCTGTTGTTGAAGAAGCTACAACAGACCCTACTGAAGATGAGGTTCCTGATAATCAAACTAACCAGAATCCACAATGGTTAAGGAATCACCCTGCTGAACAAGTTATTGGCAATGTACAGCAAGGTGTAAGGACTAGAAGACAACTGGAAGCTATTTTTACTTGTTTTCTATCTCAAATGGAACCAAAAGTTGTTGAAGAAGCAATTTCAGATCCAGATTGGAGAATTGCCATGCAAGAAGAGTTGAATGAATTTGAAAGAAATCAAGTTTGGACACTAGTTGAAAGGCCTAGTCATGCAAATATCATTGGTACTAAATGGGTATACAGAAACAAACTTGATGAATCTGGTACCATTGTAAGAAATAAGGCCAGACTAGTTGCAAAAGGCTATTCTCAAGCAGAAGGAATAGATTTTGATGAAACTTATGCACCTGTTGCAAGATTGGAAGCTATCAGATTATTCTTGGCACATGCTGCATATAAGAACTTCAAGGTATATCAAATGGATGTCAAAAGTGCATTTTTGAATGGCATTCTAGAGGAGGAAGTGTATGTTCAGCAACCTCTTGGATTTGAAGTTAGAGATCAAGAAGATAAAGTGTATAGACTCAACAAAGCACTTTATGGCTTGAAACAAGCACCAAGAGCATGGTATGAGAATCTATCTCAATTCTTGGTGGACAATGGCTTTACAAAAGGCACCTTTGATAAAACTCTTTTCAGAATCAATGAGAAGGACAGCACCCTGCTGGTACAGATTTATGTTGATGACATAATCTTTGGTTCTGAAAATGAATTATTATGTGAAAAGTTTACAAATCTAATGAAGAGCGAATTCCAAATGAGTACGATGGGAGAAATGAACTACTTTTTGGGATTGCAAGTTAAACAGTTGAAAGATGGAATCTTCATTCATCAAACCAAGTATACCAAGGAGTTGCTAAAGAAGTTTGGTATGGAAAACCGCACCAAGATATCAACCCCAATGAGTACAAATATTAGATTGGATGAAGATAAAGAAAGCAAAGATGTTGATCAGACCTTATACAGAAGGATGATAGGCAGTCTGTTGTACCTCACTGCCAGCAGACTGATATATCCTTTGCTGTAGGTGTTTGTGCAAGATTTCAATCTAAACCTAAAGAAAGTCATTTAGGTGCAGTCAAAAGAGTTCTTAAGTACCTAAAAGAGACTTTGGGAGTTGGAATATGGTATTCCAAGGATGGAAGCTTCAAAGTTATATCCTACTCAGATTCTGATTATGCTGGATGCAAGATTGATAGAAAAAGCACTACGGAACCTGTCAGTTAATGGGAAGTAGACTGATCTCCTGGTTCAGCAAGAAACAAAATTCAATATCAACTTCCACTACTGAAGCTGAATATATTGCTGCTGGAAGTTGCTGTGCACAAGTATTGTGGTTAAGACAACGGTTAAGGGATTATGGAATTGAAGAAAAGGAAATTCCATGTTGGTCCCCGAGAAGGGTGAAACTATAGTCAGAGGGGGGGGGGGGGTGAATGACTATAGTGGAGTTTCAAAAACTTTTCTTTTATTTAAAAGCTTTTGGGCAGGGGATAAGTCCCTTCTTACTATGTTGTTTTCAAATCAGTTTAGACAATCACATATATAAGTTATGATGTAGGCAAATTAAATAAATGCTGTAAAGTAAATTGCAGAAATTAAATTGACACAAGGCTTATAGTGGTTCAGGGTGGTGTAATCCCTTAATCCACTCTTCTCCTGTGATGATCGGAGGAATTCACTATTGTTTTCACAGATATAATAGTATGATTGTCCTTTGGCTTCCCAAGCTTCACAATCTACAAGACTATCACTCCTTGACTGCAACAGCTTCAGTGATTCAGTCTTCCTTTTTGCTACTCCTTAAGATCAAAATCCTTCAACAGCTATCACAGATTCAACTCCTTCTTAGATTGCCTCTGATTCAGTTGCTTTAGTTTGATATGAATGTGATTCACACACTTGCTTGATCAATCTCAGTTCTATGTATGACTTTGTAGCTCTGATATTTGAGTTGATCACTAGATGTATCCTTGTAAGTTCAGAGAGAAGGCTTTTCAAATTGACAGAGTTTCTGGTTTCTTTCTTTTTTTAAATCGTTGTTTTTCTTTTTCTGTCAATGCCTTCTATTTATAGCCTTGAATAACCTTGGTTTTGAAATTCCGTCCGTTGGCTATATTAATGAGGGAATAATCCTTGATTTTATTCTTGATTTCCCCCTTAATTGCATTCTCCTTGATTTCAGTGATCGGATTCTTTCTTCAAACGTATAGCAGAAAATCCGTCCTTGATTGATCCTCTATTGATTGTGCATTTAATGCATGATCTTCTGTATCTTCAACATATATATCGAATCTGATCTAGTAAGTGTTACTTCGCCGTTTTCAGAACGGTCGAGTGAGCCTTCTGACTTAGCCATTAGTTCTTTCTTCGCTGTTTTGTCTTTGCCGAAAGTCAGTTTACTCAGCCGATTCACAGTTTTCTTCTTTGTTTTAGTTTCAGGAGAATCTTTATACTTCACTGATCCTGATTTGGGTGAGACCAGTGTACACCATATTTGAATATTGAGTTTCATCACTTGAAACATAACTTAGACTTATCCAAGGTCATCACGGACTTCTTTGGTTATAAGTCGACCATAATGTCTTCATTGCTTCTCTCGTTTGGTGCTTGGCCGGCTTCACTTTGCCGAATATCTCGTTTTTGCTTTGCCGTCCTACCAACTAGTACAATACTTGTCTGACTCAACTTATACAACATGTCAGACTTTAAGTAAAGACTTATACAGAGAATTCTAACTTATTTCAGGCTTGTTATAACAGCTAGTATGGCCATCATCAAAACATAATAAAATGTTCCTAACAATTTTCCCCTTTTTGATGATGCCAAAACCCTCATAAACCTGAACATAAGTAATCAAAATTTTTCATAATAAACAACAGTATAAAACTCAACAATTTTATTCATCCATCACAGGGCAATTAGATATTGCATCTTTTTATTTAAAGAGCAAAGGCAAATGATAAAATCAAATTGAATTAAGCAATAGGTAACAGGTTTACTTCTTCATTTCTTCAATCCTGATGCCTTTGCCTTTGCTGCCCTTTCCCTTTTCACTGGAGCTCT
The DNA here is from genome assembly GCA_036785695.1 of Gentiana straminea. Classification (NCBI taxonomy): domain Eukaryota; kingdom Viridiplantae; phylum Streptophyta; class Magnoliopsida; order Gentianales; family Gentianaceae; genus Gentiana; species Gentiana straminea. The sequence continues at coordinate 4,883,038 of JAVUPR010000048.1, read as the reverse complement.
CAGGCTTTGAGTCTCCTTCCCCCTTTGTGGCAGCATCAAAACGTGCTTCAAGGTCTGCAATTGCTGCTTCAGATTCAGGGAGAGGGCCATACTTTTTCTCTAGTATTTTGTTGTTGGCATCACCAACTTTGATTAGAAAGTCCAGCTGCTTGCCAGAATGCTCCATTATCTCATCCAGATGCTGAATTTGTTGAGTGTGTGTATTGAGAGTGTCCACCAATGGCTTGAGATTGTTGTCATTTGTCTCAGCAAGGAACTCAAGATTGGTTTGGACATGATGAGGGATGAGTTGTTGTAAGTTGCAAAGTAAATTTCCTTGTCTCTCCATGACCTCATCTTGGATCTTGATATGGCTGAGGAGAGCCTCAATCTTGTGATTGAAGGAGGTTCCTTCACTCCTTAAGGCATTCTTCAGGTTTTTCCTGCTGTAATATTGGCTTTCCATGTCCACAATGAGGGGTTGAATGTCCAGATTGAAGACTCTCTCTGGATCAATTTCTTCTGGTGCCACATGGACATCCTCTTCATCCCCATCAGTTTCATTCTTAGCATCTTTACCTTGCTTCTTCTCGTTTTCCACTTCAATTTCTTGTTTTTCTTCTTCTTCCTCTTCCTTCTCATTTTGTGCTTCTTCTTCCTTTTCTTCCATATATTCTTGTTGAGTGTGGACTGCTTCATCAACCACTGTTCCCCCTTGTGCAATTGTGGGGGAGTTGACAAGTTCGGCTGAGTGAGCTTTATCAGCTGGCTCACTTAGCCGGTTGTCAACTTTGCTCGTGCTTTTGAAAAGCACTTCTTGGAGAGTCAGTTCATCATCAGAAATCCCCAAATCTTCTTGAATTGCTTCAAGATTTCCTCCTTCTGAGCGTTCATCCTCTGACTCATCCTCTTCCTCATGTATCTCCTCCTCTTCAGATGAAGTGATTCTATATCCTTCTTCACCTTCCTCTAGGTAGGTGATTTCCTCTTGTTGCTTTACTTCTTCTGTTTCTGTGTCATCACTGATTGTCACAGAGTCATTTAAGTTGTTGGTTCCAGGCAGAGAGATGTTTTCATGCGCTGTCTGGGATCTAGTTCTTCGTCCCACTCTTGATCTACTGCCTTCTGGCTGCTTTCTTTTGCTCCTAGCTATGGGTTTGGGCTTCATGGAAGCCTTGATGTAAGTGAACATCGTCTTTGACTTGTGTGGGGACTGCAGATTTGTGGGTTTCACGTTCAATGCATTGAACAGGTGTTGAAGAGGGAACCCGTATGATTTCTTTTCCTAGAAATCACCTTTCTTCTGCAAACCCTTGTTTGGTGCTGTAATTGAAAGGTCAAATTCCTTTTGTATCTGATCCTTTAGTCTATTGAATACAAAAGTTGCCCAGTCGAATTTGATGCGTTCGTAGATGATTGCCATCAATCTGATCCGAACCTCAGTCAGGTTTTCCATGGATCCTTTTCTGCCTTCGATATTCTTGGTGATGACTAGTGCAAACTCGGCAAACGGAAGTTTGAGTGTTGATCTAGGTAGATTGTATGTTTTGCTGTTTTTCCTCGGATTTTTGGCTATCTCAGCCCAGAATTTTGTGATGTCAGTCTGCACAAACTTGACATTGTGCGGGCCTATCAATGGTAATTGTAGGAACCTATTGAGAAGTCCAGGCGTGATGACTATCTCTTTCCAAAAAATTGAACTTTTTATGCAGTCGACCTCAGTTTTCTTTGTGCTGGGCACAAACTTGGCATTTTTCCAGAATGCGATCAGGTTTTCATAGCAGATTCCCGTAATTGGGGGGTTTAGAAACGTCATTAGCCCCAAATTTGTACAACAATCGACCAAGCGTTGAGCTTTTGCATCGTTATCACAAAACGATAGATAGTGTTCAGGTTTGAAAAACGAACCAGTGATGATTGATTTTTCATAGTACTTTTCAGTGGGAGAAATTGTGGAAGATGAGGCCATTGATAGTAGATAGATGTTTAGGAAGAAGTTTTTCAAGTTTTCAGTGATAATCAGAGATTGGGTTTGTAGTTTGCAAGAGAGAGTAAAGATTTCTGAAAATCTCTGAGTCTGTTTATATAGTGTGATTTTAGTAGTGTGAACGTGGTTTGAATATGGAAGGATTTTGTGACATAATGGCGTGATTTTGTGAAATTGCGATATTCGAGTGGAATGGGGGAGTGGTTTGAGGTAAGTAATGATAGAGCCCGGGAATCGAGGAGTTAATAATTTGAAAAATAATATAATTACCTCCATGATCATAAATTGATCTCCACGTGTGTAATCATTAACAAAATAATCCTCCATAATTGCCTTATTCTACACGTGTAGTCAGAATTGATTTTGTTCACACTTTTAATTTATCCAAGTCTTTATTTCGGTGAAGTGCCTTGGTTGGTCACTTAGCCGATCTCCAAGTCTTTATTTCGGTGAAGTTCCTTGGCTGGTCACTTAGCCGATCCAATGAGTTCTTCACTGAGCTGCTCCTCTTAACTATTCCTAACAATCAGTTAAGTTATCTTCGCTGGATACCAGTGCCTTACCTGCTACAGCTCCTGTAATGGCAAGGGTTGTACCAGTTGATGAAGTCACTTAGCCGATTACTCCAGTTAGCCGCTTTTTGATACTTATTCAATTTCAATCATCCCTAACTCAGTTCTCAACATACTAAATCTTTCATAGCTGAGTGGTTTAGTGAAGATGTCAGCCAATTGATCTTCAGTGGGTATGTGTTTTAGGATGACATCCCCCTTTTCAACATGGTCTCTGATGAAATGATGTCTTACATCAATGTGCTTTCTTCTTGAATGCAATACGGATTTTCGCAATAGATATTGCACTTGTGTTATCACACATGATTGGAATTGTTTTCTCTTCCACTCCATAGTCTCTTAGCCGTTGTCTTATCCGTAGTACTTGTGCACAACAATTTACCGTCGCTATATATTCTCGCTTCACCGTTGTTGATGTAGATATGGAGTTTTGCTTTTTACTGAACCATGAGACTAGTCTGGTTCCTAGCATTTGGCATGTTCCAGAGGTGCTTTTTCTATCTATTTTGCATCCATCATAGTCAGAGTCTGAATATGATATCAATTTAAATCCTCCATCTTTTGGATACCAAATTCCAACATTTATAGTGTTTTTCAAGTATTTGATTATCCTTTTAGCTGCTAGAAGATGTGATTCTTTTGGTTGAGATTGAAATCTTGCACACACTCCTACTGCAAATGCTATATCAGGTCTGCTTGCAGTTAAGTATAATAAGTATCCAATGATTCCTCTATACATTTTCTCGATCAACATCCTTTCCTCGCTTCATCTTTCCCAAGTATGACTCGGCACACATTGGTGTGTCTCTGTCGTGCCACTTGTATCCATCCCATACTTGTGTATCAAATCTCTTGTGTACTTGGCTTGACTAATGAAAATGCCATCCTTCATTTGTTTTACTTGAAGGCCAAGAAAATAGTTTAATTCTCCCATCATGCTCATCTGAAATTTGCTCTTCATCAGGTTTGCAAATTTCTCACAAATCTTTTCATCTTCTGATCCAAAGATTATGTCATCAACATAGATTTGTACCAGCAATGTGCTTGCTCCTTCCTCTAGTTTGAATAGAGTCTTGTCAATAGTTCCCTTGTTGAATCCATTCTTGATCAGAAATTGTGATAGTGTTTCATACCAGGCTCTTGGTGCCTGTTTGAGGCCATAGAGGGCCTTCTTGAGTTTGTATACTTTGTCTTCTTTTCCTTTGATTTGAAATCCAGGAGGTTGTTCTACATAAACTTCTTCTTCCAAGAGTCCATTTAGGAATGCACTCTTTAGATCCATTTGATAGACTTTGAAGTCTTTGTGTGCAGCAAATGCTAGAAAGAGTCTGATTGCTTCCAATCTTGCTACTGGTGCAAATGTTTCATCATAATCTATTCCTTCTGCTTGAGAGTAGCCTTTTGCAACTAGCCTTGCTTTGTTTCTGACAATAGTTCCTTGCTCGTCCATCTTGTTCCTGAATACCCATTTTGCACCAATGATGTTAGCCATATCCGTCCGTCAACAAGTTCCCGGACTTCATTTCTTTCAAATTCATTTAGTTCTTCTTGCATGGTCGTGATCCAATCGCATCTTGGATTGCATCATCTATGGTCTTGGGTTCCACTTGTGATAGAAAGCAAGTTAGCATGTGCTCCAGGTTGTCTTCTCGGTTCTAACTCCCGTGTGAATATTTCCAATGACTTGTTCTTCGGATGGTCTCTTAGCCAATTTAGATCCGGTTGAAGATGTTCTTCACTTGGTGCTTCCATACCTTCATGCTTGAGCATGAACTTCAACTTCGTGTACTTCTTCTCGTTGTATTAATATGTAGCTCCTCTTGATTTTCAAAGTGGTGATTCAGGATGGTAGCTGGTATGATTGCATTTGTATAGATTTCCTTCTGTGCTGCTTTCTCTTCTTGGTCTTGAAGATCTTCACCATTTGTATTTGGTTCATCAAAAACCACATGTACTGATTCTTCAATCACCAATGTTCTTTTATTGAGCACTTTGAATGCTTTGCTGGTGTCTAAGTATCCCATGAAGATTGCTTCATCAGCCTTCTCATCAAAGGTATGCAGCTGGTTCCTGTTTAAGACAAAACATTTTGATCCAAACATATGAAAATATGAGATATTGGGTTTTCTACCACTCCATATTTCATATGGAGTCTTTCCATGATGTTTGTTGATGATTGATCTGTTTTGTGTGTGACATGCTGTGTTTGCTGCTTCAGCCCAGAATCTCTTTGGCAAGCATGCTTCAGCAATCATTGTTCTAACTGCTTCTTTGAGAGTTCTGTTTCTTCTCTCTGCTACACCATTTTGTTGTGGAGTTCCTGCTGCAGATAGTTGATGTAGCACTCCATTTTCTTCACAATAGGTTCTGATAATTTCATTTAGAAATTCAGTGCCTCTATCTGATCTGATCTTGATAATCTTTAGCTCTTTCTCATTCTGGAGTTTTCTCAGCAAGTCTGGCAGTTTTTTGAGTGTCTCTTTCTTCTTGTTCTTGAAAATTGTCCAGGTGTACTTTGAGAAGTCATCCACCACTACAAGGGTGTATTTCTTACCACTTACACTTACTGGTGTAACTGGTCCAAACAGGTCCATGTGTAACAGATGTAGAATTCTTGTTGTAGATTGATAAGGCTTCGACTTGAATGAAATTTTGATCTGTTTTCCTTTCTGACAAGCATCACATAGACTTTCCTTTTTGAATGTGATCTCTGGCAACCCTTCAACTAACTTGTTCTTTGATAGTTTGTTGATGGTTTTGAAATTCAGATGATTTAATCTTCTGTGCCAAATCCAGCTTGTAGATTGTTTGTTTTTGACCAAAGCGAGATATGTTTCTGCCTTGGCTGTTCTCCAGTCCACAACATACATGTTGTCTTGTCTTCTACCTGCAAGAACTACTGTGTTGGTTTGGCTGTGAATCACTTTGCATCCTTCTTTGTTGAAGTGCACATTGTAGCCTTTGTCACAAAACTGACTGATGCTCATCAAATTGAAATTTAGTCCCTTGACATATGCCATATTTTGAATCTTCAATTTGTTCTTGAGTATTATGCCTTCCCCCTCAATCTTGCCAGGGTTTTCTTTGCCTCCAAATGTGACTTTGGGTTCATCAAAAGTCTTAAAGTCATTGAGCCATTTCTTGTTTCCTGTCATGTGTCTGGAACATCCACTGTCTATGTACCAGACATCCTACAAAACAGATTAGTTAAGTTTAGGTACCCAACACTGTTTGGGTCCATACCTGTTAGCACTCATACCTCCCATACCAAGTGTGTATCCAAAAGGTCTTCTTTTTGGATAATTGAAGTCATCAACTTCATATGTATAAGGCATGGCGAATAGCTTCTAATATTTTTGTTGAAGGTATTCTGATACTTTTCTCCACCTTTTGGTGCATTTACATCCTTCTTCACTTTCCAATATGCAGTAGGAAACCTTTCTTGCTTCATGTGTCTAGGAACATATTGGTTTTTCTTAAACACATGATGCATTTTGTGGAATGGTTTTCTCTTGTATTTTGGAGGTGCAACATTCCAATCATCCTCTGAAGGGTAAAGTCTGCCTTTACCTTTCAGATGGCTGTTGTTTTTGATTGACTGGAATGAGGATTTAGTCTGCTGTTTCACTACATTGGGTTTTGACTGCACCGGAACAGGATGATCTATTGGAACTATGGTCTGTCCCTTTCTAAATTTTGGTCCATTAATGGTCCTGAATTTAGAATTGTATTGACCATTATTCCTACTTTCATCCTGACTGTTGTAGCCAAGACCAGATCTGGATCCAAACCTTTTTGAAGGTTTGTAAGCCGGTGTCTTTAGTGGTGCAGTGGTTACCTTTACTTGGTGAGGAGATTTTCTTAACTGATCTGTTAATAACAGATGTATGATCATCTGATTTTTGTTGATCATTTAAGTAGGTCTCCTTACTAATTAATTCAACTTTTGCTTTATCCAGTTCTTTCTTTAATCTCTTATTCTCTTTTCTTAGATCCTTGCATTCCATTTCTAGAATTTCATGATTCTTTTCAATTTCATCAAATTAGTCATGAGATTTTGGAACTAGAAGATTGTGCAGTGTTAGATGTGGATGCATTTGATGAGGAACAGGAACTAGATATTACCTCACTTTCATCTGATTCTTTAGCCATTAGACATAGGCTTGTTTCCTCAGTGTCGAGCTATCACTTTTGTCTTCATCTAATTCTTTGGTCATGAGGCATAGACATGCTTTTTCATTTTCTGAGCTGTCTTCTTCATCACTATCATCTGAATCATTATCAGATGATTCTTCATTCTTTTCACTGCTGGATTCTGCTTTGAGTGCCTTCTTGCTCTTTCTCTTTTCAAATGCTTTCTGTTTCTTCTTTTCATCATCTTTGTCATTTTCTTCAGGACAATCAGCCTTGAAGTGACCTTTCTTGTTGCAAATTGAAGCATCTGTATTCATCATCTTTCTTTTTCATATCTTTGTTTGAGCTTGACCTCTTGTTTGATGATGAATTTCCTTTGAATGGCTTCTTTTTGCTAAACCTGTCAAAACGTTTAACTAATATAGCTACCTGTTCTTTTAGTTCATGTGTCTCTTTACTGATGCATTCGGCAAAGTTACTTGTTGTAGAAAACGGATTATAATAAATAAAACGATCAAAACAAGTTATAAAAATTTATAATCCGGTCGTGGCCTCAAGTGCAAGGTCGTAGCAAAATGGTGTAACCGGAGTCGATCACGGGGAATTGGGGTTGTATCGATTCAAGTTTTAGTTGCAAATGTCACGAGTTTATACTAATTATGCAAAGAATGAACAAGTAAAAACGACGATGAACGATGCGATGAACAAGAAATTTCGAAAAATAATAATCAACAACTAGGGTGAAGGCTTGAACAATTATCCAAATGCGGTGATATAAAGGCCAAGCAAACACGGTTCCACGAATCAAACAAACACCGGTTTCAAACTATTAATCAAATGATTATATCCCAAGGTTACGATTATTACGCCTAACCGAGTGCACAAATCACTAATGGCTTAGATGATTTTATTCACAATCTTTTATCAAAGATTGATCCTTTAGCGTTCTTAGGTGGGGATATTTATCAATATCCAAAATCTAAACCGTTTAAACCACAACTTTCGTTATAATTTGGTTTAAAAGATTCAAACTTTTGTATAGTGACCTAGGGTTCCATTAATTATCATCAACGGATTATCAAATCATACACATAATCTATCGATCGAAATGCAAATACGATATGAAATTGATACAAAAGTTCTAACCTTTAGATATTTATCAATAGATAAATAGAATTGAAAACCGAAATCCGTTCAAAACGCTTCCCCAAGTTTGCTTGAGAAGGAAATTAGCTCCTCATTGTTGAGAAATTTACACCCTAATTGTGTTTTTTGGGATGAAAATATAAAGGGAAAAAAAAGAAAAAGTCGGCCCTCTCTTGTGTAATTTGCGGCTGTGTATGAAAATTGTATCTTTAGGGTATAAAGTGCTGCTGCTTTTATAGGGAACAATGTCGGTCGCTACGGTGTTTAAGTCGGTTGAATCATTCTTTTTTTAGGAATGAAACTTCTAAAATTCATATCTTGAGTTGTAGACCTCCAAAAATTATGATCCGAATGTCATAATTAAGCTCTCGGAAAACTCTACAACTTTCATTCAGGATTCTTCTTCGAAAACGCCTTTTTGACTAGCCCGTCGTATTACGAGTCGTTTACGGGATTTTCCAGTAGTTTCAGCAACAGCATCCAAACTTGTAACGCTCATATCTCGGGCCTCGTAAGTCGGAATGGAGTGATTCAAAATCCTGTAGAATCCTCTCTTCAAGCCCTACAAATCTTCTCTTGAGGTCGAGAGTCAAATCAGTGTATATCATATCAAGAACTGCATCGGAAGTTCGGCTGCTTGAAAGCTTCATTCCAAGCTTTACATGACGTATTTAGGTACCTACAATCACGATAAAGATGTGCAAAAATGTAATATCGCAAATACAACGATATTTATCGATAAAGCCACATAATTAGCTCGGTTTTGCATTTAAACGCTTTCCAAACACATGTGCTCAATATTTCCGTTTAAACCTTTATTTTACTATAAATAGTAATGAAATACATGAGAAGTTGTTATAAAATAAAGCGTTAACAACCACAAAATTCACCTTTAACAACTCCCCCACACTTAAGCCTTGCTCGTCCCGAGCAAAACAAAACAAAACCTAGCTCGGAATTAAAGAACAGGTGGGTACCAAATATAGTGCATAGTAACTAAGTAGAAATTCACCCGAGTGTTTGTGTGCAAGGGCCATATCAAACTTCCACTAGATCCCAACTTGAATTGAATTCAAGCAAAACTAGCTAGTATCACACTTAAGTTAAGCATAGATGACGCTCAGATGTGCACGCGAAAAGATAATAGAAAGTAATCAAACCATTTCTGACATACTTTGAGGATGATTCCTACAACATATCATAAGAGTTTATACTGGGTATAAAATCATCATTGGCCAAGTCTTGAATTTTTTCGACTTATTATACATTTTTTTCTTCACATTCACTTTTTAACACACATCATAAATGAGCTCTTGCCCGTCATAGTAGAATAGGACATTTTGAGATATGCCCTAACTACCCAAATCATAAGGCAGCTTTTCTGACTGTCGTGAGCTATTGGTCGTCATAGTGGTATAGGACGTTCGTGATACGCCCTACTTCACTCAAATCATAAACCAGCTTCCGACACACACATTTATTATTAATTAGCATTACTTATATGAGATTTCTGGCTGGCAGTTGGTTCTAAGCCATGAGCTATACAAACCTCCTGAGCATAATGCCTCAAGTAATGAATTATTTATTATTACTACTTCAAGACTTTGGCAATGACTTACTTATCACATTCAAACTCTACGATATTCACAATATGTCATACTTTGAATTTAAATCCAAACTATTACGAAATATAGCACTGAGCACATAGTATAAGCTAATCAAGGAGTGCTTAACCTTCATGGATATAACTTTTAAAAAATTAGCTCGTCATCTAATAAGGCACGTGAAATAAGGGTCAGGTGAACCTCTAACTCATCTAGCATACACAATATAAGGCATCCATTAAGTTTAAACATTGAACATAGGCATGTAGTTGTTCACTCGGGCCAAACAATTTTTTTTTTTCAAATTCAAATTTTTGTGCATTTTGCATTGAACTTATCATGATATGAGCGAAGGTATATAGGTACACAATTTATCTCCTCCCCCACACTTAAAACACAACATGTCCTCAAGTTGTGCGAGATAAAGTAAAGTAAAGTACTTAGCTGAGTTATAAAAGTCGGATCGTTGAGCGAGTCCGTAGCATGAAAAAAGGCAACGATCCCCGTATGTGGCAAGCTCGTATCAGCTAAAGAGCTCAAAGTAACCTGCGGTACTTGATAGACACAACAAAATATCTGGGGGGGGCATCGGGGAAACATGCACGAGATAGTTGTAGAGAAAGGAGAACACAGTGCATAGTATAAACATGTAATTAACAAGGATGTATAGATGAAAGGATGAAACGAGGAAGTACAGAACATCTATGTAATAAGATAGTGCTATATAAGCGCAAATGAAAATATCCACATCAACTAATGTTTAATCAAAGAACAACGGCTTTATTCAAAGAAAACGGGCGTTCGACTTAAACAAAGATGCAAACCAAACACTAACTAGAAGCAAACACTAACTAACTACTAACTAGTAGAGCGAGGACCAATCTATCAAACGTATGAGACGGCGAAGCACGTCGATGGCAGCCGTAGGTCGTAGTCATACTTGTAAGTTCCAATCTTCTCCAAATGCTAGCTTTATCCCCCGAACATGCTCATCCTCGAGTACCAAGATGAGATCGGCTAGAAACGGGTCATTGAGGATCGTGAATGGCCTCTCTAAGTCATCTTCGATTTCCTCAATGGTCCACTCTCCATCTCCACCGAGAGAGAGATGGTGGCACGACGATAACAAAGGTGAAAGTCCGGACTCGGGTGAGAATATCGATATCCGCATCCAAGACTCGCAAGCCACCCGGACCATCATCCAAGGAAATGGCGTGGATCCGACCGACAAACTCGAACTCGGGCTCGGTCATCCCAAAGAACTCGTGTGTAGGGACTCCATAGGGATAACGATCGTCATCATCGCCATCTCGGTAGTCAACCGAAGCACGAAAATGGACCACGCTCATCGAAGCTAGAAAGAAAAACGGAAAACAACCAAACAAAACAAACGAGAAGAAAAGAAAAAGGAAAAGGATATCTAGGGTGCCTCCTAGTAGCGCTTCCAGTTATTGTCGGCAGCTCGACAACCATTGTAAGTTCAACCCGGATCGGGCCACTTGACGTTTCGGCCAGTCATTCTATCAAAAGAGCTCTTGTCAGCAATGTAACCACGAAAACAACCATGCATGCAGGGCATCCTGCTCTTCAAACTCTCCCAGGCTCCTTTAATCTTCCTAGCCGTTCATTTCCTCCTCCTTCCCTTCCTCTTCAGATGCATTTCCTTCCAATACTGCTCCATATCCCAACTTCCAGCGAAGACTTCAGCTGGTGATTCGATAACGGCCTCGGTGAATAAATCTGGTGCAAACTCTTTAAAGTCATCGACTTCAGGATCCACACACTCAAATATGTCGAGGAACCGAACAATCAAAGGTGCCTCCTTTGGTAGACCAATGTAATGTTTGCACCTTTGACCATTTACCTTAAACGGTCGATCACCAATTCCTTTTAGCTCCAACACTCCGCTTGGAAAGACTTGCAAAATCTCGAACGGGCCGGACCACCGTGTCCGTAGCTTTCCAGGAAACATATGTAACCCGGAATTGTATAGCAAGACTTGCTCTCCCGCATGGAACTCTCTTTGCTTAATTTTCTTATCATGGAGCAGCTTCATTCTGTCCTTACTCACTCGGGCGCTCTCGTAGGCCTGGAGCCTGAACTCATCTAGCTCATGCATCTGCGCCGAAGTCCGTGCTCACCACAAGCTTTGGAATCAAAGTTCAAAAACTTCGTCGCCCAATAAGCTTTATGCTCAAGTTCGACCGGCAAATGACATGGCTTTCCATAAACCATTTGATACGGAGATGTACCCATAGGTGTCTTGTAAGCTGTCCTGTAAGCCCACAGTACATCATCCAATTTCAGACTCCAGTCCTTCCGATGACTGTTAACCGTCTTTTCTAAGATCTTCTTGAGGCTCTGGTTACTACGCTCTACCTGACCACTTGTCATAGGATGGTATGGTGTACCGGTTTTATGCCGAACACCATATTTCTCTAATACTTTGTCCAGTGGTCGATTACAAAAGTGCGTCCCCTCGTCGCTGATTAAGGCTCTCGGGCAGCCAAACCTCACGAAAATATTTTTCTTTAAAAATTTCATGACCGTTTTATGGTCATTGTGAGGGGTGGCGATAGCCTCCACCCATTTAGACACATAGTCTACACATACTAGGATGTATCTATTCCCGCATGAGGATGGGAAGGGACCCATAAAGTCAATCCCCCAGACATCGAACACCTCACACTCTAAAATGGGTTTTAACGGCATATCATATCTCCTTGTCAAAGCACCGGTTCTTTGGCACCTATCACACCTTTACAAAAGGCTTCGGTATCCTTAAAAATCGAGGGCCGGTAAAAACCGATTGGAATATCTTCGCAACGGTCTTCCAGGGGACCAAAGTGGCCGCCAGGTGGGACCACTATGACATTGTTCAATTATGTCCCGTTGCTCGGATTCGGGGACACACCGGCGAAGCAACCCATCTTTACGAGTTTAAAAAGATACGGTTCTTCCCGGACATAATACTTGAGATCGAGAGAAGAATTTCTTCTTCTCCGATACGAAAACTTGGGATTCGATATTGGGAATGGAGGTAATTAACGATTGAAGAATACCACGGAGGATCGTACGACGTGCAACTATTCACGGACATAACACTCTCAAAGGGGCAATATAAATCGATGTCTTGTGGATTTTCCTCTACTACGGGCAACACTCTTGATATGTGGTCTCACTCGTGTTTTCACTACCCTTGATATCTTTAATATGAACATCAAACTCCCGAAGTGTAAGAATCCAACGCAGCAGGCCTCGGTTTTGCATCCTTTTTTTCATCAAATAGCCGCAGAGCTGCGTGATCGGTCCAGACAATCACCTTGGCACCCAGTAAATAACTTCGGAACTTGTCCATAGAAAAGACAACAGCTAAAAGTTCCTTTTCCGTGGTAGTGTAGTTTGCTTGTGCCGGATTCAGGGTATGGCTTGCATAGTAGATAGGTTGGAATTTACCATTAAGTCTTTGCCCCAAAACCGCACCAACGGCGTAGTTGAAAGCATCACACATTAATTCGAATGGTAAGTTCCAATCCGGAGAGATCAGAATCGGAGCGGAGATCAGGCGATGTTTAAGCTCTTTGAAGGCACACTTGCAATCATTGTCGAAGTTGAAAATGACGTCCTCTTTAAGTAGAGTTGATAGAGGTTTTGAGATCTTGGAGAAATCTTGAATGAATCTCCTATAGAAGCCGACGTGACCAAGAAAACTCCTCACTTCTTTCACGTTCTTAGGATAGTTCATCTTTTCTATGGCCTCTATTTTGGCCCTGTCAACTTCTATGCCCTTAGCTGAAATCTTATGGCCAAGAACAATCCCCTCATCCACCATAAGGTGGCATTTTTCCCAATTGAGGATTAGGTTCTTCTCCACACATCTGTTAAGCACCTTGTCCAGATTAGCAAGACAATCATCGAACGAGTTACCAAACACCGAGAAGTCGTCCATAAAGACCTCCATGCATTTCTCAATTAGCCCGTCAAAAATTGCTAACATGCATCTTTGAAAAGTGGCCGGAGCATTACGAGAGGCCGAACGGCATTCGCCTATAAGCGAAAGTACCATACGGTCGGGTGAAGGTCGTCTTTTCCCCGATCAACGGGGTTTATAGGGATCTGGAAGTACCCGGAGTATCCGTCCAGGAAACAGTAAAAGGGGTGTCCTGCCAAACGCTCGAGCATTTGGTCAATGAAGGGGAGAGGGAAGTGGTCCTTCATGGTTACTTCGTTCAGTTTCCTATAGTCGATACACACACGGTAACCGGTGACTAATCTCAACGCGACTTCTTCTCCCTTGTCATTTTTTTCAACAGTGATACCACCTTTCTTAGGGACCACCTGCGTGGGGGACACCCAATCACTGTCAGCTATTGCATATATGATCCCCATATCTAGAAGCTTGATAATTTCTTTCTTCACCACCTCCTGCATGTGAGGATTTAAACGTCTTTGGGGTTGTCTAACATGCTTGGCTCCTTCTTCGATTTTTATCTTGTGCATACAGACGTCAGGAGATATACCTCTGATATCTCCTACCTGCCAGCCAAAAGCTTTCTCATTTCTTTTCAAGACGGCCAACAACTTCGCTTCTTCTTCCTCTCGTCGGCTTAGCGGAAACAATTAACGGAAGCCGATCACCCTCTCTCAGGAAAACATACTTTAAATGTTTCGGTAACGGTTTTAACTCGAGGTCAATCGGAGGGTCTTCCAAACTAGACTTTAAAACTTTACTTTGCAAATTATTAGAGGAGAGCAACATAGCTTCTAATAAATCTACTTCCTACGAAGGCGAAAGGTTCTTACTCACTACAACTTCTTCTTCGCCTCGGCTCCAAGTTCATTCAAATCTATCCTACCATATTGGTTCAGATTATCGATCAAGCGTTCGTATTCAGATTCTACTGCAAGGACTTGCTCTTCTAGAAAATCACTGAAATCATCAAATGATTCCTCGATAGAGTAGCCGGTTGGACATTCAGAAGGTCTTTTGATATCTTTAGATACACTATAGCTCACTTCTTCATTTCCAACACGCAAAGTTACTTTAGCACCGTCATCACAATCAATGAGGGCTCTAGCAAGAGATAGAAAAGGTCGTCCAAGAATCGGGGGTGTATTGGGTTGTTGGATGTCTAAGACATACCAATCCACGGAAAGGTAAATCGATCGACCCGAACCAACAAATCCTTTAAAATCCCCGTCGCTTTCTTGGATGATCCGTCGCGAACCGAATGCTCATAGTGGTAGGTTCCAAAAGATGGTCTAATTGGAGCTGTTGACACACATATAAAGGCATAAGACTAATTGAAGCTCCTAAATCACATAAGGAATTAGGGAAAATGAGACCTCCAATTTGCAAAGTAAGGACGAATCGCCCAGGATCATCTTTCTTAATCGGTAACTCTTCATAACTCATCATTGAACAATCTTCACTGGTTACCTTTTCCATACTCTCCAACTTCTTTTTAGATGAGACTACATCCTTTATGAATTTGGTGTATTTGGGCATCTCAACCAACACATCAGATAAAGGTAGATTAACTTGAGTGTTTTTCGAAGGTTGAGTACCTTCTCGTACTTCTTGTCCTCGCATAAAGGGATGTTTTTCTTCCTTGGTGGAAATGGAAGTTTCTTCAATTCTTCTTCAGAAAAAACTTTCTTAGAAGAGGCACTAACAGCTTTATCTTCTAAATCCTTCCATCTCACCGTCTTTTCTGTTTTCTTACTTGTCGTGGAATCCTCCTCCCGACTCACTTCTTCGATTTCTCGGTTGTCCGGTCGCCCACCCGAATTCTTTCTTCGATTTCTATCTCATCTTCCTCTTTTTCTTCACCCGGATTGGGGGATTGGGTCTTCTCAACTTCCCCTCCCACCGAATCGGTGGTAGGAGGGTCTACTCGTTTCCCCGGTTCCGGTTGAATGCGGGGTTTCCTTGAAGTTGAGTGCCGGATCTTAAATTCATGGCACTAGTTTCCTCCCTACCATAAGGGGTGGTTGGTGTCGATCGGTACACCGGTTTGGGTTCAAATCGGCTTGGGCCACTTGGCTGCCCTTTGGATTTCTTTCGTGAAACGGGCGTATGACCCCGAGGTCGTGAAGCTAGGCGCTCTCGCCTAATCGTCCCAACCGCCTCTCCGCATTTTTAATAGTTTTTTGTTGCTCCTCAAAATCGGATCTCGGTAGGAGCATCATTGGACCCAAATGGCCCTTGATGATTTTGAAATCCGGGAGGATGTTGATTAGACCGGTTTTGATAAGGAGAATTGGTGTTGGCGAGTGCCATGCCCGATTGAACCTCTCGTTGAGAATTTGAACTCGATTCGAGTTTTGAGAGTAATTTCGATTGGAATTTTGATAGTTCGAGTTGGAATTTTGATTCGATTACAACCGAGTTTTGATTAAAATTTCGGTTTTGGTTATAACCCCGATTCTCGAAAGTTATTCGGCCGAAAATTGATTTGGGAATCGTTGGTTTTGCGACCGAGAAAAAGCATTGACTTCATCATTTTCCCCGTTTAGGGGACAAGCTAGAGAAGTGTGGCCTTTCGGCCCACAAGTTTGGCAACTAACCGGGGTATACTTGTCTCATATTTTGGACAAAGCATTGACTTGGTAATTCGCATGACATTGGTCAATCATGTGACCAATCCGGCAACGATTTTCGCAATACGTAACTTGAGCGTTCGTTGATAAGGAGGAGTAGGTGTGATCTGTTTTTGAGACGAGAGTAAGAGCGGCCACCCGCTCGCCGCAAAGATGGCGATCACCCGATTCGAGAGTGGACTTCCTCAATCTTTGGAACGGACGGGGCTGTATTTGCACGATATGAAGGAGCATAGTTATATCTAGCTATATCTTCAAATAAAGCCCAACCTTCGTCGGGTGTCTTCTTCGAAAAGCTCCTCCGGATGAACTATTCACCATCCCTTTGGTTAGTTCACCAACCCACTAAAGAAAGTGTTGACTTGGCGTTGTAGATCTAGGCCATGATGGGGGCGACGACGCAAAAGAGATTTGAAACGCTTCCAAGCATCGAAGAATGACTCATCCATTTTCTGTTGGAAGGTAAAAATGTCAGTCAGGCATTGGGCAGTCTTTGAGGGTGGAAAATACTGACTTAGGAACTCCTTCTCGAGTCCTGCCCAAGTGGTAATAGATCGAGGGGTTAAAGAGTTATACCACTCTTTTGCTTCTCCTCGCAAGAGAGAAAGGGAAAAGCTTTAATTTAATAGCATCCTCAGAAACTCCTTGAATGCGGGTCGTGTCACAGATCTCCAGGAAGGCGTGGACATGATTATGCGGATTTTCAGAAGGTAGACCATAAAAGATAGATGCATGCTGAAGCATCTGAATAAGACCAGGTCTCAGCTCGAAGTGGTCTGCTGCGATTTCAGGCAAGGCTACAGCAGGGTTTACCGTGATGGCTCCCGGCATAGCATAATCTGCTAATGACCGTCTATTGTCAGCCATTGTGATAACGGTTTCTTCAAGTTCTTCCTTGCAAGCTTCTTCAAGGTTTTCTATCGAGTGACCACCTAAAGAGATTTGCCTCCTTTTTCGGTTTGGACGAACAATAGTACGTTCGATCTCCGGATTGAAAATTAAAGGTCCTGATTTACTTCGTGTAAGCATACACTGAAGTGAAAATCGAGGAGCGGCAAAGAGGGGCAGCGGTTTTTTTTTAATTTTATTTTATTTATATTTTTTACTAAGTCGTATAAGGCACACTTGTCAAATGAACCAGAAAGGCGAGCAAAAGTAAATAGCACTCAAAACCGACTCTCTAGAAGGGACACTTAGGTGTTCAGACCGAGAATAGGTTGCAAGGAATGGAAAAAGAGTGGAACAAGGTGTGAAAGGTTGCTAAAGGTGATTAGGAAAGACTGGAAAAGGAAAGGACTTAAAGAAGGAATGAAATTGGATGACTGTAGAATTTCACGGGTGTGAAAAATTTCACACCTGGGTGTGATATTTTCGGCTAGAAAGTTTTTTTTTTTTTTTTTTTTTTTTTTTTTTTTTTTTTTACAAAAATTTCACAGTGTGAAAATTGGCACACCATGGTGTGAAGCTCACGTCCAATGTGCGTCCCCCTTTTTTTTTTTTTTTTTTTTTTTTTTTTTTTTTCGATACACTCACAAACGAAAGAAAAGAAAGAAAAAAAAATTAATAATAATAATAAATTAAGGGGCTAAAAATAGGGATGTTTATTCGGGAATGTGCAAATCAAACAAAAACAAAAATGAATGCCACTTAAGACATTTTGTATGCTTTGTTTAAACGTTTTGTGGCATAAGTGTTGCCAACTCCCGTTGAAACAAAAAATCCTAACAACTAAAACAAAAAGAGAAACACACAACCGTTGCCAACTCCCCGGCAACGGCGCCAAAAACTTGTTGTAGAAAACGGATTATAATAAATAAAACGATGAAAACAAGTTATAAAAATTTATAATCCGGTCGTGGCCTCAAGTGCAAGGTCGTAGCAAAATGGTGTAACCGGAGTCGATCACGGGGAATTGGGGTTGTATCGATTCAAGTTTTAGTTGCAAATGTCACGAGTTTATACTAATTATGCAGTAATGAACAGTAAAAACGACGATGAACAGTGCGATGAACAGTAAATTTCAGAAAAATAATAATCAACAACTAGGGTGAAGGCTTGAACAATTATCCAAATGCAAGATATAAAGGCCAAGCAAACACGGTTCCACAAATCAAACAAACACCGGTTTCAAACTATTAATCAAATGATTATATCCCAAGGTTACGATTATTACGCCTAACCGAGTGCACAAATCACTAATGGCTTAGATGATTTTATTCACAATCTTTTATCAAAGATTGATCCTTTAGCGTTCTTAGGTGGGGATATTTATCAATATCCAAAATCTAAACCGTTTAAACCACAACTTTCGTTATAATTTGGTTTAAAAGATTCAAACTTTTGTATAGTGACCTAGGGTTCCATTAATTATCATCAATGGATTATCAAATCATACACATAATCTATCGATCGAAATGCAAATACGATATGAAATTGATACAAAAGTTCTAACCTTTAGATATTTATCAATAGATAAATAGAATTGAAAACCGAAATCCGTTCAAAACGCTTCCCCAAGTTTGCTTGAGAAGGAAATTAGCTCCTCATTGTTGAGAAATTTACACCCTAATTGTGTTTTTTGGGATGAAAATATAAAGGGAAAAAAAAAGAAAAGTCGGCCCTCTCTTGTGTAATTTGCGGCTGTGTATGAAAATTGTATCTTTAGGGTATAAAGTGCTGCTTGCTTTTATAGGGAACAATGTCGGTCGCTACGGTGTTTAAGTCGGTTGAATCATTCTTTTTTTAGGAATGAAACTTCTAAAATTCATATCTTGAGTTGTAGACCTCCAAAAATTATGATCCGAATGTCATAATTAAGCTCTCGGAAAACTCTACAACTTTCATTCAGGATTCTTCTTCAGAAAACGCCTTTTTGACTAGCCCGTCGTATTACGAGTCGTTTACGGGATTTTCCAGTAGTTTCAGCAACAGCATCCAAACTTGTAACGCTCATATCTCGGGCCTCGTAAGTCGGAATGGAGTGATTCAAAATCCTGTAGAATCCTCTCTTCAAGCCCTACAAATCTTCTCTTGAGGTCGAGAGTCAAATCAGTGTATATCATATCAAGAACTGCATCGGAAGTTCGGCTGCTTGAAAGCTTCATTCCAAGCTTTACATGACGTATTTAGGTACCTACAATCACGATAAAGATGTGCAAAAATGTAATATCGCAAATACAACGATATTTATCGATAAAGCCACATAATTAGCTCGGTTTTGCATTTAAACGCTTTCCAAACACATGTGCTCAATATTTCCGTTTAAACCTTTATTTTACTATAAATAGTAATGAAATACATGAGAAGTTGTTATAAAATAAAGCGTTAACAACCACAAAATTCACCTTTAACATTACTTTGCTGGGGTGCAGCTAATGCAGTGATTTTATGTGTCTCTGCCGGGGCACCATCTTCACCGTTTAATTCGAATTCATGAGCTTTTAATTGGGACATCAGTGTCAGAGTGTCAGTGCTTGCAAGATTTGTTGTTCCTCTGATTGCTGATGTTATGATCTTCCATCTTTCAGGCAGTCCTCGCAAGATCTTCAAGCATACTTCTTTTTGGGGATATGTGTGTCCAAGCTATTGCAGTTCACTGATGATGCTTGAGAATCTGTTGTCCATTTGATCTATGGATTCACCGGTCTTCATTTTGAAGTTTTCAAACTTCTGTTTTGCAACAGATAATTTGTTTTCTTTAATCGCTTCGCATCCTTCATTTATCAATGATAGCTTGTCCCACATCTCCTTTGCTTTGTTTTGCGCTCTTTGATTCTCATTAACATGTTGCTGGTCTAGGGTCTTCAAGATCATGTCTTTTGCAACAAAGTCCGGGTTTGCTCTTCTCCTGTCATCCTTGGTCCAATCCTTTTTAGGTTTGTCAATTTCCTTCCCTTGATCTGCTCCTGTGCCTACCACAGTAGTGATTGTGATTGGTCCATCATTAATTACATCCAGCATCTCTTCATGAGTTGGTGCAAGATGAGATAGCATTCTTATTTTATATTCATCAAAATTATTAACATTAAAAACAGGTACTTTTGACAAGAAGTTTGAGGAATCCATCAGTGCAAATGAAGATATAAATGTAAATGTATAGAAGACTCAGATTTGAAAACTACTTTGAAAATTTGTGATCTCCTTGTTACCAGAAATTAGATCTGAACAGGTTCTGATACTAGGAACACTGCTCCGATACCAATTGTTGGTCCCAGAGAAGGGTGAAACTATAGGCATAGGGGGGGGGGGGGGGTGAATGACTATAGTGGAGTTTCAAAAACTTTTCTTTTATTTAAAAGCTTTTGGGCAGCGGATAAGTCCCTTCTTACTATGTTGTTTTCAAATCAGTTTAGACAATCACAGATATAAGTTATGATGTAGGCAAATTAAATAAATGCTTTAAAGTAAATTGCAGAAATTAAATTGACACAAGGCTTATAGTGGTTCAGGGTGGTGTAATCCCTTAATCCACTCTTCTCCTGTGATGATCGGAGGAATTCACTATTGTTTTCACAGATACAATAGTATGATTGTCCTTGGCTTCCCAAGCTTCACAATCTACAAGACTATCACTCCTTGATTGCAATAGCTTCAGTGATTCAGTCTTCCTTTTTGCTGCTCCTTAAGATCAAAATCCTTCAACAGCTATCACGGATTCAACTCCTTCTCAGATTGCCTCTGATTCAGTTGCTTCAGTTTGATATGAATGTGATTCACACACTTGCTTGATCAATCTCAGTTCTATGTATGACTTTGTAGCTCTGATATTTGAGTTGATCACTAGATGTATCCTTGTAAGTTCAGAGAGAAGGCTTTTCAAATTGACAGAGTTTCTGGTTTCTTTCTTTTTATAAATCGTTGTTTTTCTTTTTCTGTCAATGCCTTCTATTTATAGCCTTGAATAACCTTGGTTTTGAAATTCCGTCCGTTGGCTATATTAATGAGGGAATAATCCTTGATTTTATTCTTTATTTCCCCCTTAATTGCATTCTCCTTGATTTCAGTGATCGGATTCTTTCTTCAAACGTATAGCAGAAAATCCGTCCTTGATTGATCCTCTTTTGATTGTGCATTTAATGCATGATCTTCTGTATCTTCAACATATATATCGAATCTGATCTGGTAAGTGTTACTTTGCCGTTTTCAGAACGGTCGAGTGAGCCTTCTGACTTAGCCATTAGTTCTTTCTTCGCTGTTTTGTCTTTGCCGAAAGTCAGTTTACTCAGCCGATTCACAGTTTTCTTCTTTGTTTTAGTTTCAGGAGAATCTTTATACTTCACTGATCCTTGATTTGGGTGAGACCAGTGTACACCATATTTGAATATTGAGTTTCATCACTTGAAACATAACTTAGACTTATCCAAAGTCATCACAGACTTCCTTGGTTATAAGTCAGACCATAATGTCTTCATTGCTTCTCTGCTGGTGCTTGGCTGGCTTCACTTTGCCGAATATCTATTTTTGCTTTGCCGTCCTACCAACTAGTACAATACTTGTCTGACTCAACTTATACAACATGTCAGACTCTAAGTAAAGACTTATACAGAGAATTCTAACTTATTTCAGGCTTGTTATAACAGCTAGTATGGCCATCATCAAAACATAATAAAATGTTCCTAACATTCCAATCATGTGTGACAACACAAGTGCAAATGCAATCACTGAAAATCCTGTTTTGCACTCAAGAACCAAGCATATTGATGTGAGACATCATTTTATAAGAGATCATGTTGAGAAGAAAGATGTGGTGGTTCTATACATCCCTACTGAAGATCAACTTGCTGATATTTTCACTAAACCACTTGATAGTGAAAGATTTGCTAAACTAAGGACTGAACATGGAATTATTAGAGTTGACTGATAATCAGCAGTGTAATAGAATTCACCAAGGGGATTAGTCTTTGCTATGTTGGGTGAGCTTACTTAGCAGATTAGTCATTGGTATCAACAATTCCATGTACTTATGTTTGGACAATTGAGCAAATGAGGTTGCCAAGGGGATTGGTCTTTGTCATGTTGGGTGAGCTCACTTGACAGATCAGTCATTGGTATTAAACTTCATCTTGTATAATCAATTGATCAAAACAAGAAGAAACCAAGGATCAGCAGAGTCACGTTGTCAGCAGCCTGCTGAAGCATCTTTATCAGCAGACTGCTGAGCCAACCCTGCTGAGGACAACCCTGCTGAATGGAACATTACACAGTCAAACTTTATTAAAGTCAAAGAGCAATTGGCGGGATATTTATTCTATCCTTTATAACCACGATCAAACGATCTAACGGTTACAATACGTTTTGGAAAGTAATAGGCCATGTGTCAAGTTAGCATTCACTCAGATTAACCATGATTAATGTGGATGTACGTGCCCTGACAGTTACAACTACTTCCTGTCTATATATACATACCTACACACAGAAGATACACTCTACTGCATATCTGTTTATATCTATGTTTTTACACTGTGTGAACACAGATTTACAAAGCTTTCTTCTTCATCTTTTTCTCTCAACTATGGCCGAAAAGATTGATGTCCAGATTGAATCTAGCCAAAGTGTTAGAGGCTTCGTTGTTGATGCTAATAAAACTGAATTAGCTATCAACATTGGTAGAAGAATAAGGAGATACCCAGGACTGGAGAATGTTCTGAACATAAGATTGGAAACAATCTCATATACAAACGTTGTCAGTTTTTGGAAGAATATTGTGATACAGGAAGGAACTGAAGAATTAAAAACAGTTGTGAATGGACAAGAAATAGAAGTTTCCTCAAGTCTGCTAAGGGAAATTTTTGGTTTTGAAGATTCAGTAGATGGTCCAACAAATCCTGAGGCAATGGGATTATCGAAGATGGATTTTGTTGATAAAATCAATACAAATAAAGACACCAAATCAATTCCATGAGTACAACATGCTGAGCAAACTCATTGCAAAGAACATTTTAGGGCTGGTTGGAAGTATGGATACTCTGTCAGGACCTAAGATAGAGCTGATGATGATTATCTGTAGGAGTATGAAGTTTGATTGGGCTGGATACTTTATCCACTACATGAAGAAAGTAGTCAAGGAGGAAAGAGAAGGAAAAAGGAAATCCAAGGCCTTGCCCTTAGGATTAATGGTTCAGACCATGCTGAATCATTTGGAGATCCCTGATGTTGCACCTGAGAAGATCAATCAGTCTAGATACAAGAAAGAAATTGATTATGCTATCCCTGGTCTGGATGATGATGAAGAAGGTGTTGCAGAGGCTGCTGATAGTGGTGATGATGGAGATGATGGTGATGCTGGTGGTGAGCAGGTGATGAGCGACAAATTGTCAATCATTATTATGACATTTTACCCTAATAATGATAACACTTTGAGCATTATTGTACCAATTTAAGTCATTAATTCATAAGTTTTATCCAAATGTATAAGTAGTAATTATTATATAAATTATTGTATTTTACTAGGTTTTGTACCAGTTTAGTATAAATAAACATCCACAGTACAAATACTGCACTTTTTGATTTTTATTGTCAGATTTACTCGCGGTTCGTTTCTTTGTATTCAGGTAAGAAAGATAAGATTTACTGCGGAGACAGAACTAAAGACTGGATAACGAGACGAGAGTTTTGCCTGACTGAAGAAGGATTACTTGGAGCCCAAGGCCATAAAAATATCCCACGTAACGACATGTTTTGCGACCTAAAAAGATGTATTTTGATGGATGGAAGAATGGGCCACAAGCTAACGAGTTCAAACAGATCAATTGTCCTAAATGCTTCGACCACAATTTATCTACGACGGACAGTTGTCCCGACTTAGAGGAATTTTCTGGGGAAGACTTCTTCATGAAAGTTGTAGATCTTCAAATGAGCTTTCAAACGCATTTTGAATCACGTCAATCGGAGGTCTACAACTCAAGTTATGGCCATTTTACTGAACTGCGATACTGTGTAGACGAATTTAGACGGTTCGGATGAACGGAATAGTGCCAGGATCGATCCGGGACTTCACCGGATCGATCCGGACGTTGAAATGATGAAATTTCACGTGCTATTCATCATCTTCCATTGCCAACTAATTATATATATATATATATATATATATATATATATATATATATATATATATATATATATATATATATATATATATATATATATATATATATAACCTCCCCTATATATACCCAATCCATTCCATTACAACCTTGGCCCCTTCTTCTCCCCTTTCCTTCGTCCCCTCTTCTCTTCCACCTCCCTTCTCTTCTTCTTGTTTTTTTTTTTTAATTTTGTTTTGCTATATATATATATATATATATATATGATCTATCCATATATCTCCATCCTCTCTTCTCTTCCATCTTCTCTTCTAGCTTTTCTTTTTCTTTTGGGCATATATATATATATATATATATATATATATATATATATATATATATATATATATATATATATATATATATATGTATATGTTTTTATATATATAAATAAAGTAGTTATAGTATCGTTGTAATGATGGAATAATTATCGAAGATTGTTGATTTCGAAGCTTTGTTATGTTATATCCGGAGGAAACGACCCCGATTCAACAGTTGTAATCGATAATATATTCTAATATTATTATGTTTATTATTTCTATTTCTATTTATATATTACTTATCTATATCTAGCCAAAATATGTAATTGAACTATTTTAATCTTTTTGGTAAAATGGATGATTGACTATGGTAAAAATGATTAAAACCGATTATGATGAATCTTTTTCTACCTGTGCTTAATTGAAACATTCGTATTGACGTAATTAACCAGTTTGAACAGAATTATAATCTAATGACGAACTAAACGGTGAAGTTAGGATATACGATCAATGGTAGAAAAACCGGAGGGTAAAAATGGCCGAGTGAAAACGTGACAACAGAATCCTATTTCCTACCCGGGGCAGATTTGTTTTGAGAGAAACAAATCTTATTAAAATTGTGCTCAAGATCTTATTACGTTAATTTACCTGTTCTGATCGAGATCCTTGACATTGACCGCATGACAAAACGGAGTACCCAATCTTTTGGATGACATTGGACAGTTGATGAGACATATGACAGTTTCGTACGCTCGTGTGAGAGGGAACTGTTGAGCTGAGGAGTGCACCGTTTCACATAAATTACACCTTGAAAAAGGAAGATCTGTCTCATATATTAACTAAAAAGGGATCATGGTTCAATAACATTATCTTGGCTAGTTTCTATATATTATATTTATATATATATATATCTGTATATTGTATAAGTATTTATTTACTGTTTTACTAACATCTAACTCTAACAATCTAACCCTATAAAAGGTAAAAACTGCGACTTAGATCGAGTTAATAATAGCTTCTTGGTGTTTAACCACACTTTGAATTAGATTTTCATTTCCCTGAGGATATGACCTGACTCACCAGACTAGAACTACAATTTGACCCGGTACACTGCCGGTAAGGATTGTATAGCCTAGAAATAGTCCGTCAGCAGGTCAAGCAAGCTGTTAAGAAATCTGTCAAACCTGTTGCACCAAAGAAGTCTACTGAGAAAAGAAAGGCTGCTGACACAAGAAAGATAACTGAAATCTTAAAGCCTAAAAGAACAAGGAAGCAAACAACACGACTGCTGAGACTGCTGAGGGTCCAGCTGAAGTTGAAGTTACTGACCCTGCTGTGGCTGCAAGGAAAACTGTTGTTGAGATCGTGAGAGAACAACAGAAAGAAGACAGTAGAAAGAGGAGTCTATTGTGATTGAGATAGAAGATGAGCCACTTTCCAAGAGAAAGAAAGAAATTATCTCTAAAAAGAAACATGGAAAGGTAAAACAATTGAAGATTTTAGAAGCTCAAAGGAATGCAGATCAAGAAGAAACAGTAGAAGAAGAAGAAGTAGTAGGAGAGGCTATTGACGCTGAGCCATTGAAAAGCATCAAGCCTAATGAGGATGCACAGGTTGTTGTTGAGCAACCTGCTGGAGAGTCACATCAGACTACTGAGATTGAACCTGCTGTTGATGTTATTAAATCCCCACCTGCTAAGGCGGCTGAGCCTACTGAAAGTGTACAGGTTTTGTTGAGCAATCTGTGGAAGAAACACGGTAGTCTGCTGCACCAGAGCCTGCTGTAGAATCTGGTAAATCTACTGAAGCTGCACAAGTTGTTGTTGAGCAACTTGTAGAAGAACCACAACAAACCACTGAATCTATACCTGCTGTGGTGAGTGAAACATTGGTTCAAGACCCTGCCATTCTGGCAATAGTTCAGGGGGAAGAACAGTCTGCTGTTAACCCTGCTGATGAGCATATAAGTCAGAGGGAACCAAGTGTTGTACAGATGGAAGTGGTGGGTACCAATATACAACATCAGCAACCTACTGACTTTGAAGCATCTGTAGAAGAAACAATGAACATGCTTGTTGGGACCTTTGGAGGTCATCAAGCCACTGAAACTGCTCCCAGGAGGTCTTTCATGCCTTTTGAAAGACATGTGAAGAAGAAGAAGAATGAAGAGTTTGTAGATCCAAAACTTCAGCAAGTTGCTGACTATTTTCAATGGAAGTTTGGATTCTACAAAAGACAAAAGCCTGCTGCAGAACCTATGACAGACTTTGAAGAATGGGCTTTTGACAAGTTGGGAGTGGAGAATTTGTTAGATCTGATTGATACCTCTTTGTTACAATCAAGGCTGATGGATCTGTTTGATGATCAACAGAAAGAGGAGGGTATCAAGTTCAGGAATCCAAGAGGAGATTATGGTGATTCTTCATCATCTAATTCTGATGATAATCACCCCTTTGGTCCAGGAGAAGTCAGTGGAATTGCCATGTTTACTGAACCAAGAGTAGAGCAGTCTACTGATGCTGGAAAGTCCACTGAGAGAGAGCAAACTGGACAGATGAATGAGGATGAGGACAATCTCACCATAGATGATATTGAGGCACAAATCAATGAGGGAATAGATGGTGGTGCAAACAGAATGGTTGGTGAGATTGATGATTTATTTGTGGTTGAACCTACTGATCAACCTGAGGATCAGCAAGCTGAAGATTTGAGTGAAGAAAGAGTCACTGTTAATGATGAGCCAAGTGTCAGTTCTGAGGACTCCATTCAATATCAAAATTGGGTTGACACTGATGGCACCCTGACCAACACTGCAAATCTACTGAGAAGGATTGGTGATATGGGAGAATTTCAACAGGAAAACATGGACATATTCCCTGATCAAGTTGTTGTGGCATTCATTGCACCAGATCCAACAGTTGAAGAGGAGGTACAGGTTCCTGAGGTTCAGACAGCTCCTGGACACAGGTTGGAACAGGAGGTACAGGCTGCTGAGTCTCAAACAGCACCTGGACAAAGGTTGGAACAAACTTTGGGTTTGGAGGAAACCCCTGTTGTTGAAGAGGCTGCTGTAGTGGAGCCTATTGGAGTCAAGACCACTATTGGGAAAGATGGTCAGCAGACTGCTGTTAATGAGGAAGAGCAGCTGCTGGACTATGACTTTAGTGATGAAGAGTTCCAAATGCCTGAAGAAGAAGATGTTGCTATTGATCCCCCACAGGCATTTGTACCTATTTTTGAAGAACCAGCTCTTGATCCTATCCTGGAAGAATATCAAGGACCTAACCTGCCGGATTAGGTAAGAAGTTGGCAATGGTTGTGAAGAATCCAGAGGCCACAATATAATGTTGAGGAGCCTGCTGATGGAGTTGCTGGAGAAATGACTGGTGGAGTGCCAGTAGAAGTGCTGAATGAGTTGAGGACTGTCAGGAATGACATGCAACGGTTAAGAACTCAACTGGATAGACAGGAACAAAGATTTGAAGAACTGATGAAGCTGGTGAATGACAACATACAATCTCCTGAAACAGTTGCTTCAAATTTCACATCTACTCAAAATGCTGTAAATGATATGATGCTAGATGTGAGGGGAATCAAGGTAGGAAACACAGCAAAAGAAAAGTTTCTGAAAAATCAACTTGAAACCATCCACCAGAAACTTGACAAACTTGCTGAGGCACCTAAGCCTGCTGAGGATGCTGGAACATCTCAACCTGCTGGATTGGATCCTAAGCTTACTGAAAGGATCAATCTTCTGGAGCAGACTTTGCAATCAAGGATTACTGTAGTTGATACAAGAACTGAGATTATGGAAGGACAACTGAGTAATCTGATTATCTCACAGGAGAGTGTTCATGGTCTACTATCCCGATTTGTTGATGATGTCACTAAGGGGGAAGAGGGCCAAACAGCAGTAGCAAAATAGGCTGCAAGGATTTTTGCCAAGAAGAAATGGGAGAATGAGATAAATGCATTCAACGAACCTGCACCTGGAAGAGTTCAACTTACTGATGATCTCTTCAAACAATACAAGAATGAATACTATAACAGAAGGAAACCTTACCATGACAAGGGTTTTCATGAAGGTTTAAACTCATTCTTGGGATTGAAGTTTTGGGAAGCAAGAGTTAAAGCCTTAAGGGCATCTTACAGAGGTTGCAGAGGTGGAAGAGGTGGAAGAAGTGGCAGAGGTGATAGGATTTTGCCTATCACAAAAGCAAAAGACTCACTGAATGAATTTAAAGAGCTTTACTTGAGAATGGGATTCAGAGTCAATCAAATCAACCTCCTTCTACCAGAAGCTTGGAAATGGTGGAAAGAAGTAAATTCCTACATTGATTTCACTTTGATTGAGAATGAGTGGATGAGGGATATGATAGAAGAAATAAGAGCCTACCAAGAACAAGTGGAGAAGGCCAGACAGGAAAGAGAAAGAAGACAGTAGATCAGCATACTTATCATATTTCATCAATTTGCTACATCTAGACTGTAATAACTGTGAACAAATGATTATAATGAGAATTGACTAAAATTTGTTCTGTTTTTGTTTTAATCTTTTTGCTTTGCTGTTAGGTGAGGGTAGTGGCATCATCACCAAAAAGGGGGAAATTGTTGGACTTATTTCTATGTTTTGATGATGAGTGCCAGACTAGATGTTATAGTGCAAAGGCAAAAAGATGTCTAGATCAAACAAGCACTGTAAAGGTCAGCTGACTTTGTTCAGCAGACTAGTCTAGGTCAGTAGTTAGGTCAGTAGACTTTTCTGGAACCTGCTGAAGATTGAAGGCTGAGGGGTCAAACTCAGTTAATGAAGGCTAAGGGATAAAACTTAGTAATTAAAGTCAAGGATATGGAATCAAAATTTAGGGAAGTCTGTGATGACCTAAACTGATTACATATACCTTGTGTAGAGGTCTAAGTTCCATAAGTTGGATGATGTTTGGAACTTGGTTATAATTAAAAAGGTGTAATCTAACTTCACAAATCAAAGTTAGATAAAAGTAATAAGCTGCATTGTATTTGATACACAGCAAATTGCTGTTCAATAGACTGATAGGTATTACAGCAGACTGATGAACCTGCTGATAATATATCTCGATTAATTCAAGATTACATTGGAAGATTACATAAATAAGGACAGCCAACTACCTCTGACTTATCAAACAAATCAAGGGCTGAGATTAAAAGAACGTTGGGATGATTCAGATTTTTATCCGATGGTTATAAGTCAAAGGGTGGACGGATACGCACCGTCAAAAAGGAATTCGACGGTGTCGGTCCTATGAATAGTGACAGAAAGCAAATCAGATGGGACAAAAACCAGGAACGGTTACATTTGAAATTCAAATACAAGTCACATGCAATCCTACCTATAAATAGAGGACTTTCAACTCAGAAAAAGATGATGATTGATGAACTTTAAGAGAAAAATATAAGAGACTTTTCTGAGCTGAAAAACACCCTGTTGAACTTACTGAACTTAAAGCTACTGATCCAGAAGGATTCTTCAAGTGCATTCTTATTCAAGCTACATCAAGCACACACACTTGAAGACTGCTAGCTGCTGATTATATCATCCTAATCAAGCTGCTGCAACTGAATCATTTATTTGATTCAATCTTTATTTTATAAAGAACCTGCTGAAGACAGTGAAGCACAGTTGTGTGAAAGATTGTTGTTTGTGGTGGAGCTGGTGAAGAGGCAATCTTACCCTTCAAGGACCGGTGGAAGACTCGGGAGCGGCAATCCTACTTGTTCCCGCCAGGTTGTGAAGCCATAGTCATTGGTGAAGGACAAACAACCTTAGGAATCTTTGTAACAGCAACATCAAAGATCTCTAGTGAATTACCTCCAACATCACAAGAGAAGAGTGGACTGACAGGATTACACCACCTGGAACCACTATAAATTCTGCCTACTTACTTTCTGCATTTATATTCTGCACTTAGTTTATTATACACATCAATCCATTGAATCTAGCAACTGAAATCACACACATACACTACTGAGTATCTAATACTTAGTATCATATTTAACAAGTAAAAAGGCTTAATTTTGATATAATTCCGCTGCACAAATTCGAAATCGAACCGTCGGTAGACTACGTTTATCGAGCGAGCTGCGAGGTATCGCAGACATCGAGGTATCGCGAGACTCGCCGAAGAAGTTCTTTGAGTTTGTTAACTCCAAAAAGTTTTAAGTGTTAAGTTTATTCACCCCCCCTCGAAACTTAACCAAAGTCTTTTCAAGGGACCAACATGTTCCTTGCTCATCCATCTTGTTTCTGAATACCCATTTTGTTCTACTGATGTTGGTTGTGTCTGGTATGTCAACAAGTTCCCAGACTTCATTTATTTCAAATTCATTTAGTTCCTATTGCATGGCTGTAATCCAGTCTGCATCTTGAATTGCATCATCTATTGTCTTGGGTTCCACTTGTGATAGAAAACATGTTAGCATATGCTCCAGTTGTCTTCTGGTTCTAACTCCTGTGTGAATGTCTCTAATGACTTGATCTTCAGGATGATCTCTTAGCCAATTGAGGTCAGGTTGAAGTTGTTCTTCACTTGGTGCTTCTACACCTTCATGTTGAGCATGAGCTTCAAGTTCTGGTGCTTCTTCTGTTGTACTGACTTGTGGCTCCTCTTGATTTCAAAAATTGTGATTCATAATGGTAGCTGGTACGGTTGTATTCATATACACTTCCCTTTGTGCTGCTTTTTCTTCTTGATCTTGAAGACTTTCACCATTTGTGTTTGGTTCATCAAACACTACATGTATTGATTCTTCAATTACCAAAGTTCTTTTGTTGAGTACTCTAAATGCTTTGCTGATGTCTGAGTATCCCATAAAGATTGCTTCATCGCTTTTTCATCAAATGTGTGTAACTGATTCCTGTTTAAAACAAAACATTTAGATCCAAACATATGTAAATGTGTAATATTAGGTTTTCTTCCATTCAATATTTCATATGGAGTTGTTCCATGATGTTTGTTGATGATTGATCTGTTCTGTGTATAGCATGCTGTGTTTGTTGCTTCAGCCCAAAACCTCTTTGGTAGGCATGCTTCTGCAATCATTGTTCTGACTGCTTCTTTGAGAGTTTTGTTTCTTCTTTCTGCTACACCATTTTGTTGTGGAGTTCCTGCTGTGGATAATTGATGTAGTACTCCATTTTCTTCACAATAGGTTCTGATGACTTCATTTATAAATTTTGTGCCTCTATCTGATCTAATCTTGATTATCTTTAGTTCTTTCGCATTTTGAATCCTTCTTAGCAAATCTGGTAGCTTCTTGAGTGTCTCTTTCTTCTTGTTCATGAATATGGTCCAGGTGTACTTGGAGAAATCATCAACCACTACTAGAGTGTATTTCTTACCACTTACACTTACTGGTGTGACTGGTCCAAACAGGTCCATATGTAGAAGATGTAGAATTCATGTTGTTGATTGATATGGCTTTGACTTGAAGGAGCTTTTGATTTGCTTTCCTTTCTCGCATACATCACATAGACTTTCTTTCTTGAATGTGATCTCTGGCAGGCCTTCAACTAACTTGTTCTTTGATAATGTGTTGATGGTCTTGATTTTTAGGCGATTTAATCTTCTGTGCCAAATCCAGCTGGTTGATTGTTTATTTTTGACAAACAAATATGTTTCTGCCTTAGCTGTTCTCCAATCCACCACATACATGTTATCTTCTCTTCTTCCTGCAAGAACCACTGTGTTGGTTTGACTGTGAATCACCTTGCATCCTTCCTTGTTGAAGTGTACATTGTAGCCTTTGTCACAGAATTGACTGATCACTACTAGAATTTTCCGGATTTGTGACGGTGGTTTTCGGCGCAAATTCGTCACAATCGAGCGTTCTTGATGAATTTGCGACAAAACTTATTTCCGTCACGGAACACCCCGTTGCAATTTTTTGAGTCGAAATTAACCTTGTCACTAAGTTTTGTGAGAAAATTGTGACAAAAGCTATACTTTGTGTCACAACTGTGACAAGTTTTTTTGTGATAAATCTACGACAACATTCATAATTTGTGACGAAAGTGTCACGGAATTTCGCAATGGGTTTGTGATAGAACGTTGTGCCAAAGTTGCTACATAAGATAACGACAAATTTGTGACAAATGACTGCAACAAGTTTGTGACCAAATATATTAATGGAATTGTGCCAACCTTCTATCACGAGTATGAAATAAATTTGTGACGAATGCTTGCGACAAAATTATAACCGCATGTTGTGACAATTTTGTGATAGCAATCTACGATAAATTTGTGACCAAACAAATCAATATATTCGAAATGATTTTAGGATCACATTTATATTCATATTTTTTATATAAAAAATTATATCTAGTACTACAAATGAACTTCAAAACAATTGAAACGCATACAAAAGCATAAAACAAAAAGAACCAAAATCATTTGATCCATAGTCAAAAAGCATCTTCAACATGAAATAAAAAAAAATTGTAATTAGTAGACAATTTCGATAAACTAATGTTTTTTCACTAAAAACAACTCAATTTCTTGTGAATGAGCAATGTTCTTTAGAACCATATTGAGTAGTGCATCACATTCAGAATATCAACGGTCTCACTCAACGTCACGGCTTCTTCCCACATCTTTTGTAGCTCATAATTTTCTTGAGTTAATTGTGTAAACTGTTCAGTAAGCTCTTGTACACGAGGATCTGGCACCTGAGGAATCGGAGCATAATGAAAAGACGATGAAATGTACTTTCCAGTTAAGTTCCCCAAATCGGATGCATGACTATGTCGTGAACCTAGCATAATTTGCACAAGTAAGATGTGAAGCCTATTAAGAAAAAAATCCCCATTCCTAATATCCTATTTAGTTCATCTCCAAAAATAAAATAGAAAAATTATATCTCTTCACATCATACGCATGACAAAAGTGCTGAGAGATCACTCAATTGAAATGCTAACATGATACTGTCATTCAGAGAATTATCATCCAAGGAGACGACGAAAACATCTTGAAAACAAATCTAAAGCAAGGATTTTGAACATGTTTGACAATCATTTTACACATCAACCATTAATAAAATGGGATCAAGGTTAACATGACATTGAACGACCTCATACCCGATTAGAGAAAAGATTCGCTTTCGTCATGTTTTAGAACTGAGCCAATTAAAATTCTTCCTGCATATCAACAAAAGAAGTATGAGGACCATAAATAAATGAAAAGATCCACACTGGCAAAGAACAAATTCTGAAATCTTATCTACGCGACCATTCAAATAATATGTAACGTTCCTAGTGCAATGCATTAGGAAAAACCTTGATTATCACCATCATCGACCAAAGAACCGTTGATGCTCTTGAATAGCTCAAATAGTGCTTCGGTTTCACTAACACTGACTACAAATAACATTGAAGAACAGAAATTTACAATGGCCATAAATAGGATCTTAGTCACCTATATATTTACCAATCTCAGTTCCATTTTCAATGCATATACCCATACAGGAAAATGAATCGAAATCAACATTTTAATAACCACTCTCATACCCAAATGTAAGACAATGAAAGAATCCAACAATGGGACAAAGACATGTGCTGCATATAAAAAGGCATTTCAGAATTCATGTTTAACAACTTGAGGAATACAACACAGTCAGAAAGCAAGGATATACAATAGACTAGCCTAATGCAACAAGGTAGAATCAGAGTTTCTGGATCAACAGAGCAGCAAACTAACATACACAAGCAGCTTCTATGTCTAACATCCAAACAAAAGTCAATCGTCAATATCTCAGGAATGATGCATGTCACAAAACCAAAACCGTCATCCTTCTTTGAGGAAAAACATCACGGGATCACAACAGCGTCATCACATCAAAAAAAGAACAAATCAGCCTACTTTTAGATAATGATGCAACACCTTGTAAAGTAATGTAACAGCAACTACTCCAGAAGCACGAGTAATGGCATTTAAGCTTTCCTTTCACAATGACAAAATGACTAATATCCTGGGTAACGGTGCTTACAAATAGTGGCTTGTTCCATATCTTTCTATGTATCTACATTTACCCTTCATTTAACTTGTCTCCTATACATAGTATTTTTTTAGGATATAATGTATGCCTCAATATTTTTTAGACACTAAATTCAGTTACTAAATTCAATGTAATTTCGCCAGACACAAAAGAGAATAACATGAAAAAATCTATTCTTTATTGTTCTGGAATTAGTCGTTCAAGTAGAACGGAAATTTGCAACAAATTATGGGTATTAACATTCAAATGCACCAAAAAGATCTAATCTTGGCATTTCATTTCCAACAAAATCTGTCAACTTTGGGATAAAATCAAGAAATTATATAAGCCCCTCCAAATATTGTACGTTATAGCAAATTTAGTGATAGGATAGAGGCAACAAATTTAAAAAGAGCTTTTATTGTGTTGTACTAAGATTCAGGAAGCTTACCGCGGGTTAAGGATTAGAACATCGGCATCGGAGATTGAAGAAGACGATATTCTGGTTGTTCGAGAAGGCGGCTGATGGCTGCGGACGGGAACAGAGACTTTGATGGTAGAGTTTCGGCTACGGAGGGATGGAGGATTTAAGACATTGATACAAACATCGTGCTTACATTGAGTCACCGGTCGGTGTACTTCACGGCAACGGCAGCTTTATCACCGGAAAGCGAGCTTCACGGCAGGCAGAGTGAAGACGAAGGTTTTTTTATTGGAGGAGAGGGAGGAGACTATTGGATTTAGGGTCGGAAATGAATTTTGGATGCAATATGATTTTTATCAAAAAAAAATTCATTTTATTGTGAAAAACTTATTTTGTTTTTTTTTTGATTTTATAAAAAGACTTGGGTTGGAGGCGGATGCACTAGCCCATCACATCCCTTAATTACTTTATCCCGCGTCATATTAATCCCCCAAAGGTAGTATAAAAAATTACTTGAAGACCGGTTCTCTCGGATTTTATATAAAAGGAACGTCGGTGCCACTGGTGAATTTTGTTGAACACTAATCAAAAAAAAATTCATTTTATTGTGAAAAACTTATTTTGTTTTTTTTTTTGGATTTTATTAGTACCCTTAATTCTTTTGACATTCGATATTAATCGTTATAAAAAATTACTTTTATAAAAGTCGTTATGGTGTTCCTTGTTGAACACTAAGAACACTGATGACACCGACGTTCCTTTTACAATTTAGAAACGTCACTCCACGACTTTTCACCTGTTCGCTTCTCGTGAACACCATAACGTTTTTCATCCGAAAAAATAATCAAAAAATGGGTGACAAAAGTAATTAGGCGTACGTGCCAATTGAACCCGCCTTTTTTTACAATATAGAAGTGAGCTCTACTGCCATGTCACCTCCAGATCAGATCCATATCAGGTTGTGTATTAGATTGTGGCTCCCCTGTTGTGGTTGTAGCATTGATGTTTCAGGCTTTTTACCTACCAGTTTGATTAATACCTACCCGGGTAGCGGTGTAGTGATTTGACCGGCGGGTTTAACGAGCCGTTGGCTTCCTTAACCATAGTTATCAGACATGGCTTAGTCATTGACCTGACAAAAGCACTGGGTTACTTGGTTATTGGTTCAACCATTGAGTCACCGGTTGAACCAGTGGATTATGTATATTAAGTAATATATTATATCTTGAGAATATAAATTTGATAATTAATAGTCGATAAAATACTGATATTAACTTATGTATCATCTTTTGAGTTATCATTTTAGAGTGTCAAATTATAGTTTATTATTAAAGAATATGCGGGGTAGTGTAAATC
Organism: Gentiana straminea; assembly: GCA_036785695.1. Taxonomy (NCBI): domain Eukaryota; kingdom Viridiplantae; phylum Streptophyta; class Magnoliopsida; order Gentianales; family Gentianaceae; genus Gentiana; species Gentiana straminea. The sequence continues at coordinate 4,846,884 of JAVUPR010000048.1, read as the reverse complement.
TAAAATATATCTGATTTAGGAGAGTTTAATAATTTTAGGGATGAGATTTTCGCCACTCACGATTGCTTGTAAAAAAAATTTATATTTTGTTACAAATCCATCAAAATGTTGTCACAAATTCCTGATAAAATATATTTCTTTTTTTTAGGAATGATAAAATATATTTCTAAAAAAAGGATGTGGACAGCTATTCCAATTAGCGAAGAATTAGCTATGATAAATTTTGTGACTAATCTAGTTTATCACATATTTGTGTCAAAAAGGTGTAGAGACAAGGAAGGTTTGTGACAAAATAGCCGCCAAATTCTTGTCACACATGTATTTTGTCACAAATGGGTCACAAGTTCTAATACAATATTTATTTTTGTGATTTGTCACTAAACAATTGAAACTTTGTCACAAATCACCAACGAAATATTTTCACAACTTTTTCGGCACAAAATTCTCGTCACTAATTAGTGGGTCAAAAGATGTGGGCCAAAATTTCCAATAGTAACGAATTAGCTACAAGATTTTTGCGACGAAAACACTTTATCGTAGATTTGTCACAAAATATGGCGCTGAAATTTGGCGCAACTATTTGCGACAAAATGGTGACAAATAGTTTGCGACTTACATTTTTTGGTCGCATTGTCATCATGATTCGCGGTAAAAATAATTTTTTTATATTTTGTCACAAAATAGTAGCAATTATGTCGCAAATTAGTGACGAAATATTTGTGTCACAAATTTCCATCACAAATCCGCGAAATTCTAGTAGTGGATGCTTAGCAGAGTGAAATTTAGTCCCTTAACATATGCCACATTTTGAATCTTCAAATTGTTCTTGAGCATTGTGCCTTCCCCCTTAATTTTGCCAGGGTTTTCTTTGCCTCCAAAGGTGACTTTGGGTACATCAAAAGCTTTTAAGTCAGTGAGACATCCCTTGTTCCCTGTCATGTGTCTAGGAACATCCACTGTCTATGTACCAGACATCCTACAAAACAAATTAATTTTGTTTAGGTACCCAACACTATTTGGGTCCATACCTGTTAGCAGTCATGCCTCCTACTCCTAATGTGTATCCAAAGGATCTTCTTTTTGGATAGTTGAAAGCATCAATTTCATATGTATAAAGCATGGCAGAATACCTTCCAATGTTTCTACTAGAGGTATTCTGATACTTTTCTCTACTTTTTGGTGCATTTGCATCCCTTTTTACTTTCCAATATGCAGTGGGAAACCTGTGTTCATGTTGCTTCATATGTCTAGGAATATGCCTAGGTTGGCTTTTCATAAACACATGATGCATGGCATGAAATGGTTTCTTCTTGTATTTTGGAGGTGCAACATTGCAATCATCCTCTGAAGGATAAATTCTTCCTTTTCCTTTCAGAAAGTCTTTGCTTTTGGTTGACTGGATTGATGGTTTAGTCTGCTGTTTCACTACACTGGGTTTTGACTTCACCGGCACTGGATGAGTGGTTGAAGCTATGGACTGTCCTTTTCTGAACTTTGGTCCATTGTTGGTCCTAGATTCAGAATTGTGTTGTCCATTGTTTCTATTCTCATCCTAACTATTGTAGCCAAGACCAGATCTGGATCCAAACCTTTTTGAGGGTTTGTAAGCTGGTGCATTTAAAGGTGCAATGGTGGTCTTGACTGGTAAGGGGATTTTCTCAACCGGTCTGTCAACACCAGATGTATGATCATCTGCTGCTTGTTGATCATTTGAGTGAGTCTCCTTACCAGTTAGTTCAGCTTTTGCTTTATCCAGTTCTTTCTTTAGTCTTTTATTTTCCTTTCTTAGATTCTCACACTCCTGCTCCAGAATTTCATGATTGAACTCAATTTGTTCAAATTTACTCATGATATTTTGGATTAGGTTTGTAGAGTCTAAGGGGAGAATAGAAGATTGTGCAGTGTCAGATGTGGATGCACTTGATGATGAGTATGAACTGGATGTTACCTCAGTTTCTTTTGACTCTTTAGCCATAAGACATAGATAGGCTTTTTCATTGTCTGAGCTGTCATCCTCATCATCATCAGAATCATTTTCAGAAGATTCTTCATTCTTTTCACTACTAGATTCAGCTTTGAGTTCCTTCTTGCTTCTCCACTTTTCAGTTGTCTTGTACATCTTCTTATCCTCAGCTTTGTCTTTATCTTCAGGGCAATCAGCCTTGAAGTGGCCTTTCTTATTATAGTTGAAGCATCTATATTCATCATCCTTTCTCTTGGTGTCTTTGTTTATGCTTGACTACTTGTTTGATGATGATCCTCCCTTGAATATCTTCTTTTTGCTAAACCTGTCAAAGCGTTTTACCAATAAAGCTACATGTTCCTTTAGTTCTTGTGTCTCTTTACTGTTTTCATCAGCAGTTTGACTTTGCTGGGGTGCAACCAGTGCACTGGCCTTATATGCCTCTGCTGGTACAATGTCTTTTCCGTTCAAATCAAATTCATGAGCCTTTAGTTGGGACATCAGAGTCAGGGTGTCAGTGTTTGCAAGATGTATTGTCCCTCTGATTACTTATGTGATGATCTCCATTTTTCAGGTAAGCCTCTTAAGATCTTCAAGCACACTTCTTTCTGAGGATATGTGTGTCCAAGCTATTGCAGTTCACTGATGATGCTTGAGAATCTGTTGTCCATTTGATCAATGGATTCACCAGCCTTCATTTTGAAGTTCTCAAATTTCTATTTTGCAACAGATAATTGTTTTCTTTAACTGCTTCAGATCCTTCATTTATCAGTGCCAGCCTGTCCCACATCTCCTTTGCTGTTTTGCAATCTTTGATTCTCATGAACATGTTGCTATCCAGGGTCTTCAAAATCATATCTTTTGCAACAAAGTCTAGATTTGCTCTTCTTCTATCATCCTTGGTCCAATCTTTCTTGGGTTTGTCCACTTCTTTTCCTTGATCTGCTCCTGTGGCTACCACAGTCATGATCATGATTGGGCCATCATTAATTACATCCAGCATCTCCTCATGAGTTGCTGCAAGATGAGATAACATTCTTATTTTATATTCATCAAAATTATTAACATTGAAAACATGTACTTTTGACCTAAAGTTTGAGGAATCCATAAGTACAAATAAGATATATATATATATATATATATATATATATATATATATATATATATATATATATATATATATATATATGTGTGTGTGTGTGTGTGTGTGTGTGTGTGTGTGTGTGTGTGTGTGTGTGTGTGTAGAAAGCACAAATTTGAAAACTACTTTGAAAATATGTGATCTCCTTGTTACCAGAAATTAGATCTGAACAGGTTCTGATACTAGGAACACTGCTCCGATACCAATTGTTGGTCCTAGAGAAGGGTAAAATTATAGTCAGAGGGGGAGGGGGGTGAATGACTATAGTGGAGTTTCAAAATCTTTTCTTGTATTTAAAAGCTTTTGGGCAGCGGATAAGTCCCTTCTTACTATGTTGTTTCAAAGTAGTTTAGGCAATCATGGATATAAGATATAATATAAATAATTAAATGAATGCAGTAAGGTAAATTGCTGAAAATAAATTGACACAAGGCTTATAGTGGTCCAGGGTGGTGTAATCCCTTAATCCACTCTTCTCCTGTGATGATTGGAGGAATTCACTATTGTTTTCACATATACAATACCCTGATTGTCCTTGACTACACAAGTTTCACAATCTACAAGACTATCACTCCTTGCCTGCAACAGCTTCAGTGACTCAGTCTTTTTCACTGCTCCTTGGGATCAAATCCTTCAGCAGCTATCACAAACACAACTCCTTCTCAGATGGCTCTGATTCAGTTGCTTGATTGATGTGAATTGGATTCACAAACTTGTTGATCAATCTCAATGCTTGATGTTGAAATGTGGCTCTCAGTTTTTTGAGTTGATCAATAGATATTTCTTTTTCGCACAGATAGAAGGCTTTTTACTTTAACAGAGTTTTTGTTCAGATTTATGATAGTTCTCCCTTCTTTCTTTTTCTGTCAATGCCTTCTATTTATAGCCTTAATTATCCTTGATTTGAATTTCCGTCCATTGGCTATATTAATGAAGGAAATAATCCTTGATTTTATTCTTGATTCCCCTTAATTATATTCTCCTTGATTTCAGTGATCGGATTTTTCTTCAAACGTTTATTAGAAAATCCGTTCTTGATTGATCCTCTATTGATTGTGCATTTAATGCTTGATCCTCTGTATCTTCATTATATTTTGAAATCTAATTAAAGAAGGTTTACTTAGCCGTTCTTTGAACGGTCAAGTGATCCTTCTGACTTTGCCGGTTAGATCTTCCTTCACTGCTTTGTCTTCACTCAGCCGAAAGTCTGTTTACTTTGCCGATTCATTATTTCCTTCATTCTTTCAGTTCAAGGAGAATCCTTGTACTTCACTGATCCTTGATATTTGTGAGATCAGTGTACACCATATTTAAACACTAAGTATCATTAGTTGAAACATAACTTAGACTTATCCAAGGTCATCACGTACCTCCTTGGTTATAAGTCAGACCATAATGTCTTCATTGCTTCTCTACTGGTACTTGGCTGGCTTCACTCAACCAGAAATCTATTTTTACTTTGCCGTCCTATCAACTACTACAATACTTGTCTGACTCAACTTATACAACATGTCAGACTCTAAGTAAAGGCTTATACAGAGAATTCTAACTTATTTCAGGCTTGCTATAACAGCTAGCATGACCATCATCAAAACATAACAAAATGTTCCTAACAATGGCTCTGCTACCAGTTTTTAGGATCAAGCGCTTACCATTGTACTAAAACCAATTGGTGTTAGTAAAGGTGCTACTTTATTTCCTTATACCACACCTTCACAGCGCCATGGGTCGAATGCACACAGGGGGGGAAGAGTGATGTATACCTTACAATCTCCTCCCAGCACCTGCTACCCACTCAACCGTGGTTTAACACAGAATCCTGTTACCGGGATTTGAACCCATGACCTGCTCTGCAACCAGTTTTTAGGATTAAACGCTTACCGTTGTACTAAAACCAATTGGTGTTAGTAAAGGTGCTACTTTATTTCCTTATACCACACCTTCACAAAGCCATGGGTCGAATGCACACAGGCGGGCAGAGTGCTGTATACCCAACAATTTCCACTCACTCTGAAAGACAAAGCGAATATATGGTTATTTCCTCTAGCACCAGGATCGATCCAAACTTGGACCGGTCTGCTGCAGAAGTTTATGAATAAGTACTGCCCACCTGGGAAGTCACTACAGATGAGACAAGACATCATGAATTTCAAGCTAAAACCAACCAAAACTTTCGAAGAAGATTGGAAAAGATTTAAGGAAGCACAAAAGAGATGCCCTCATTATGATATCACTCTGCCCGTACAAATGCATAGTTTCTATCACGGATTATGGCCAAGTGAACAAATGAGAGTTGACGCATCAAGCAACGGATGTTTTGCGTTGCTTCCACCTGAAGAACTTGAAAAAAGTTGGAGCAAATAGCATTTACAAGCCAATGGGGAACGCATCAAATTGAGAATGCAAAGGTAGCTGAAGGCGTATTTGGAGAAGATCTTATTCTAGATAATGGAGATGAACGAGAAAATAGATGGCATGCAAGACCGCATTGGCAAGGTTGATAAAGTTCAAGAAGTTGAAGTAACCAACACCGAAGATGTGAACTATTTAGGGAGGCAAGGAAATCCCTATGGGAGCGGATATCGCCCAGGTTCTCACTACCACCCTGGTTTTTGACTAAGTGACCCTAATGATGGAGAGATACCAAGGCAAACTGGTGGATTCATGCCTCAATTCAACAAGTCAGGTGGTTGGGAAGCATCCATGGACAAAATGAGCTCAACTGTGATCGACACACAGTCAATCAACTCACAAAATCCATGACCGAAATGAATACGTTTTCACCACATATTGTCAGAAGAATGATACAAGACTGACCAATCAGGAAGCCTTAGTGAAGAATTTGTCGCACCAAGTGGGGCAAATCACCGAACAAGTGTCAGCATGTCCTCCGGGAGGATTACCCAGCAACACTGAGAAGAATCCAAAGGACGTGAATGCAATTACGACTAGAAGTGGAAAGGAATTTCATGGACCAGTTATGCCAATTGTCTCGGAAGAATCAGAAAGCAGTCGGCATCAGAACGTTGCATAATCAGGATAAAAAGTGGGGCCGGTAAATCGGGACACCATGCCGATTAACCGGGCGTCTGAAAATTCTACAGATGAGAAGGCAAAGCAGCAGCAGGCAGCAGGTAAGTCTTCATGAACTGTAACTATTAATCCTGCTACTTTACCCTATTCTCATTATAAAAAGTTCATGGAGATGTTTAAGAGATTGCAAGTGAATATACCTTTGGTAGAAACTCTGGCCGGAATGCCAGAGTATGCGAAATTCTTGAAAGAAGCAGTCTCTACCAAAAGGAAATTGTTAGACCTCGAGACTATTTGCCTTAACAAGGAATGCTCAGCAGTTTTGCAGCGCAATCTGCCTCCTAAGTGTAAAGACCCTGGGATCTTCCTCATACCTTGCACAATTGGAGGAGTGTGCCTAAACAAAGCATTGTGTGATCTTGGAGCCAGTTTCAATTTAATGCCACTCTCCATCTTTCATAAGTTAGGCATGAAGGAGTTGAACAAAACATCTATAACCCTTCAATTGGCCGATAGGTTTATGAAGTAACCTTGTGGAGTGGTGGAGGATGTACTGGTAAAAGTTGATAAGGTCGTATTCCCCGTAGACTTTGTGGTACTAGACATGGAAGCTAACCATGATGTTCCACTGATCCTAGGAATACCTTTCCTAGCAATGAGTAAAACATTGATATATGTCCATAAATGTGAGCTGATTCTTAGAGTAAATGAGGATAGAGTAGTATTCAATGTGATGAAAACAAGGAAGTATGCACAAGATGAGGGAGAAGCATGTTACATGCTAGATTCTATAGACAAGCTTGTTTTGGAATTATATCAGCAAGTGGCACTAGACCCTGAAGTAGTAGAGACTTTGCTCCTGAAAGAGGATGAAGAAAGTAATGAGGAAACCTGGCCTGGGTGTAGCGAAGGTCAAGTACGAGAAGTGGAGCCTATATGTTTTGTGGATGTAGGAGGAACAATTCATAGACCTTCGTGGCACAAGTTCTATGACTTACAATTGACTGGTAAGCTGTTAAGATCATCGTTGGAAGAGCCACCAAGGAACTTAACACTGATACATTTTCCATCTCACATGAAGTACGTATACTACTTGCAAGATGATACTCTTCCCCTAATAATTTCATCGTTACCATCACCTTTAGAGGAGGAGAAACTTTTAAGAGTACTGAGAGAGAAAAATGGAGCGTTCGGGTGGATGATTGCAGATATTAAAGGAATAAGCCCATCGGTGTGCATGCATAAAAATCTCTGTAGAACTCGAGAAGAAAGCCATAGAACAACCTCAAAGGATGTTGATGCCACAATTGAAGGATGTTGTTAAGGAGGAAATTATAAAGATGTTGGAAATGGGAATCATTTTCCCAATTGTAGACAATGAATAGGTGAGCCCAATTCATGTGGTGCCCAAGAAAGGAGGATTCACTGTTCAACCTAATGAGTGCAACGAGTTAAAGCTGTGAGATTAATTACTGGTCATCGAGTTTGCATTGATTTCAGGAAACTGAATGACGCAACTCGTAAAGATCATTTTCCCCTACCATTCATTCACCAGATGTTAGAAAGATTAAGCGGTCAGGCTTTTTATTGTTTTTTAGATGAATACTCTGCTTACTATCAGATCCATATTGCCCCCGAGGACCGAGAGAAAACAACTTTCACATGTCCCTATGGAACTTTTGCGTAAAATCGCATGCCTTTTGGACTTTGTAATGCACCAACAATATTCCAAAGGTGCATGATGTCATTATTTGCGGACATGGTGGAAGACTTTCTAGAAATTTTCATGGATAATTCTTCTGTATTTGAGATAGCTTTGATAAATTCTTGGACAACTTGAGTAGATTGCTGAAGAGATGTGAAGAGACCAACCTTGTACATTTGTACTTAACTGGCAAAAATGCCATTTCATGGTCACAGAAGGAATAGTGTTGGGACATAAGATTTCAAGAAAATGAATGGAGGTCGATAAGGAAAAGATAGAGGTAATAGAGAAGTTACCCCCTCCAACAAACTTAAAGATGTTGCGAGCCTTTCTTGCCCGAGTCGGATTTCTCTAAGGTTTCTATACCTTTGACGGAATTACTTGCAAAGGATGTGCCTTTTGTATTTGGAGAAGAATGCAAGAAAGCATTCAACACAATGAAGTAAATGCTTATAAGCGCCCCAATTCTGGTAGCCCCGGATTGGAACAAACCTTTCGAGCTTATGTGTGATGCAAGCGACACGGCAGTTGGAGCAGCCCTTAGACATAGGGAGATAAAATATTTTAGCGTATCTATTACGCCAGTCGTACCCTTAACAGTGCCCAGAGGAATTATGCAACTACAGAGAAGGAACTCTTAGCTGTTATATTCGCATTTGACAAGTTTCGACCATATCTGATAGGATCAAAAGTCACTGTCTTTACTGACCATAGAGCTCTAAAATACTTTCTAACAAAGCAAGACTCCAAGCCAAGATTGTAGAGATGGATTCTATGTTCGATAAAACTAGTTTTAAATTTATTTTATCGGAACACCCCAAGTATAAGGTTCGTAGTATAGGGTGTTACCGAGTCGTCCTAAGGGAATCGTATAATTATCGGATTACAGTATAGTCGTTATAAATAATGTCATGAAAATTTAAATTAAACTATTGTTGAAACTAATTTTAATATAAAAACTGGAGATTAAGATTGTATCAAATAATTAAAAGAACAGTAGATCAGCCAGAATCAACCACACAACAATCACACAACCATTTTATGATCAGAATACGATTTTATTGGTATGATCAATCTCAAAATCGATTAAATTCCTTTAACTCAATTTCTAGGATTTTGTTTTCTTTTCCAAACAAAACAATTTAACATACATCACAAGATCATCAATTTGTTCCCAAATTACATAACCCAATTAACAACAAATGATTCCTCAAGATATTATTAATTGTATCGATCGAAAAGGTTCTATTGTTGAATTATATTTCCATACAAATTCAAATCAACATGTGGTTTCATTGACATTCCTATCTAACAAAACACTTAACAATCAATCCAAATACCAATCGATAAATAAAATACAATATTCGAATTCATAAATAAAGATAACCTAACAATTCGTGGTTGTGGTGATGTTGATGTCATATCCTCCAGTTATTCTACCGCTATACGCTTAGCCTTGCATCCTTGTGATGATCCAAGACACGGTTGAAGGAAATAAACTCATAATTTTTTAGGGTTTTGGTGCGGCTGCTCTTTGGGTGGAATATGCGGCTGCTCTCATGTGTGTATTAGGGTTGAAATAGGCGCTGTATTTATAGAACTCTGAGGCGCCTGTGCTTAAAATCAGTGGTGGACGCCCGTTTGATGACTCGGACGCCCGTCCAGAGTGCAAAACACATTTGAGTCCGGCCGAGCTGGGGTTGGACGCACGTCCTATACAAAATCAGACGCTCGTTCGCTAAAAATCATCAAACTCTGAATCCAGTTGCACCTCCTGGACGCCAGTCTAGTGATTCAAACGTTCGTCCAGCTTGCATGGGCAACAAACGCACGTCCAACATTGCAAACGTCCGTCCAGAGCTCCTGGGATTGATTTAATTGATTTCTTCCCTCTTTATCTCTTTATTCTTCAGCTCCCACTCTTCAAAGCACGATTAAACACTTCAAATCATCTGTTTCCAGTCGCATTTAACACCTGCAAGTCATTGAAAGCATACCAAAGTGTAACACAACTCAAACCAACATAAAATCATCATTTTAAGCACGTAATTGGCACGTTTTACACTTTTTATAACTTTAAAACCATTTCTTCAATTTATTCATTTAATACGTAATTTTCTATAAAAATTACTCAAACACGGGGATTATTGTTATGAAATATTGCAATATAAATCATAAAATTCTCCGAGAACAACTCCCCCACACTTAGCTTTTTGTTCGTCCCGAACAAAACAATCAAAACTGGCTCACTGTACATGTAATCCACATAGGCTCTCGACTCACGTAACAAAAGATATGACAATGATAGCAATTAATACCACCATAGAGATAGATTCTGTGTGTGTGTGAAAGCCCTTTTCAATCTCCACCATTCTTTCGCACAAAAATCCTTTCAAACAATCCTAATGACTTTCCTAGGTATAGGCAGTAATCGTTCCACACAAAGTCTTCCCGTGTACTTATTAGGATAATCCCTAATGCATATCATTCAGTTTATACTGGGGATAGTCAGAAGATAACTAAGTTTTCAACCATGCTTACTAACTTTCCACATTGCCATTTGCTAATTTTTCTTTAAAGTTCACTTAATTCCACATGTATAGCATATGCCCTCATTCCCAGCAATAGGATGTTTCGTGATAACACCCTAGCTGGACTACTATCATCAGGCAGTCGGGAGCTATTGAACCTCATAGTGGTATAGGACATTTCGTGATAATGCCCTACCGCACTCAAATCATTGGCAGCTACATCCGACATACACATATTTTATTCATATTATTCATCTTAGATTGGTGTACAAACCTTAAGATATATCCCTCCTATCACATTCAAACCTTTAGATATTCACAGTACACGGTTAGAAATTAGGTGTAATGTTTACCGTTACTATTAAGCGCAAGTCTCTCTAGGATAAATCACTAGGGTAGTGAATGGATAAAGTTTAAAAATGTCGCTTCAATTTCAAAGGCTTACGTGAATATGAAATGAATACTATCTCATATTAGTAAAAGCATGCTATAACTATCTCACAGAAGTTACAGACAATCATCGTCAAGAAACTACAACTAGCGAGACTTTTTGTTTCAATCATATGCTTGTAACTCACAAAAAATTTTAAATTTGGCATGAAATCCACATTTACTCATTTTCCAATAAATATAACATGAAAACATGTAGACACCCCCCACACTTAAATCACATTATGTCCTCAGAATGTGCAAATGAAAGAAAAGAATACTTAGCTGGTTGCAATGTGGTTGTCGGCTGGAACATTAATGTACCGCTGCAACTCGTATCAAGAATAGACAACACTGAAGGAATAGCTGGCAAAAACCGCTCAAAAGTACCTGCAACACTCGACATAGCGTATAATCTCGGGGGACAAGGGGTATATGAGTAAACATGGAACCATGAAACAAGGCAAGTGGTGCAAGTAGGTAACGGGACAACCACCACACAACAAGTTTTATTAAAACTAAGTAAGGAAATAAAATACTTGAAAGGATATCTAGGATGCCTCCTAGTAGCGCTTCTTTTATGTCAGTAGCTTGACAGAGTCAGCAAAGTCAACCTGGATCGGGCCACTTTGGTTTGATCAGGGCCACTCCTTCATCAGAGTCAGAGTGGAGAGCATCGGTGTGGTCACAGCAACAACAAGTCAAGTGCGCGACTGAGTCCTGGAACTTAGCCATCCAGATAGCACTGATTTTCTTCTTCGTGTTGTTGCTTAATTGTGGCATTGGCATACTGATAGGTGCAGGAGTCGTGGTGGAAGCATCTTTAAGGTTAAGGGCAATAATGTCATCATCCGAAGTAAAGAAGTCGGATGGGATCTCATCACAAATCAGCACATCAGTCATGTCAACCAACTTTTGAAAGTATAGGACTTCAGGTGCTTCATAAGGCTGTCCGAAATACTTTTTCAATCTATAACCGTTCACTTTAAAAGGTTGACCGCTGTACCCTTTCAAGGAAATTGCTCCACCCGGATGAACTTCGACAATTTCAAAGGGTCCGGACCATCTGGACTTAAGCCTGGCAGCAAACAGATGTAATCTGGTGTTGTAAAGCAAAGCCATATCTCCTACCTTGAAATCTCTATCTTTTATATTTGCATCGTGGAGCGCCTTCATTCTCTCCTTGCTCAGCTTGGCGTTCTCGTAGGCCCTGAGTCTGAATTCATCGAGCTCATGGAGTTGAAGTAATCTTTTCTCCCCACAGAGTTGACTATCGAAGTTTAAGAATTTAATAGCCCAGTAAGCTCTGTGCTCCAGCTCGACTGGTAGATGGAAAGCCTTGCCATAAACCATTTGAAATGGTGACGTACCCATAGGGGTCTTGAATGCAGTGCGATAAGCCCAAAGTGCGTCGTCCAACTTCAGACTCCAGTTGGATCTATTTGAATTTACCGTTTTCTCCAAAATCCGCTTTAGACTTCTGTTGCTCACCTCGACTTGGCCACTGGTTTGGGGGTGGTATGGTGTACCAATTCTATGCTTGACACCATATCTCTCAAGAATTTTATCCATTGGTGCATTACAGAAATGCGAACCTTCATCACTGCTAAGGGCTCTAGGACAGCCAAATCTAGTAAAGATATTCTTTTGCAAGAATTTCTTTACAACTTTGTGATCATTGGTTTGGGTGGCTATGGCCTCTACCCACTTGGAAACATAGTCCACACAGACCAAGAAATATTTGTTAGAGCATGATGATGGGAACGGTCCCATAAAATCAATGCCCCGGACGTCAAAAACTTCACATTCCAAGATAGGCCTCAAAGGCATCTCCATCCTATTACTGAGTCTCCCTACTCTTTGGCATCTATCACAGCCTTTGCAAAAGGCTTCAGCATCTTTAAACAAAGTAGGCCAGTAAAAACCAGCTTGAAGGATTTTTGTGACTGTCTTAGGTGCTCCGTAGTGTCCACCAGCGGGATCACTATGACATTGCTCCAGAATATCCAATTGTTCATGCTCCGGAACGCACCTTCTAAGCAACCCGTCCTTGCAGACTTTAAACAGATATGGATCCTCCCATACGAGATACTTTAAGTCGCCGAAAATTTTCTTCTTTTCCCGATACGTCATCTCTTCTAAATGCCCACTTGCTAAGTAGTTGACGTAATCGGCATACCACGGCCTCACGCCTCTAGCTTCATTAATTGCTCGGTCGGAAAGTCGCGCCTATCTCCTTAGGGATTTCGCCACCCTCGTTCACTAGGCGAGATAAGTGGTCGGCTACAACATTATCACTACCCTTCTTGTCCTTAATTTCAAGGTCAAATTCCTGTAGTATCAGAATCCATCTGAGTAACCTTGGTTTAGCGTCTGCTTTTTCCAAAAGGTAGCGTAGTGCTGCGTGATCTGTCCAGACCACAACTTGAGACCCGAGAAGGTAACTTTTAAATTTATCCATAGCAAAAATGACAGCTAGGAACTCTTTCTCCGTAGTAGTGTAGTTACACTGAGCTGGGTTCAAAGTTTGGCTCCCATAGTAGATCGGCCTGAACTTTTTGTCGACCCTCCGTCCTAGAACTCGCTCCAACCGCGTAGTTAGAAGCATCGCACATTAGCTCAAAGGGCTTAGTCCAATCAGGTGCGATTAGGATAGGGGCGCTAATGAGCTTATCCTTCAGGCAATTAAACGCTTCAACACACTTCGCATCAAACGAGAAGTCCACATCGTCCTTAAGAAGGTTAGATAAAGGTTTGGCGATTTTAGAAAAGTCTTGAATGAATCGCCTGTAGAAACCAACATGGCCAAGAAAACCTCGTACCTCGTACGACATCTTTTCAATGGCTTCTACCTTAGCCTTATCTACCTGTATTCCATTGCTGGACACCTTGTGTCCAAGGATAATTCCTTCATCATCTAGAAAATGGCACTTTCCCCAATTTAGAACTAGGTTCTTCTCAACGCATCGTTGAAGTACCATATCTAGGTTTTCCAAAATCTCATCAAAACTGTCGCCATAGACTGAGAAGTCATCCATGAAGACTTCCATACACTTCTCTACTAGTCCATCAAAAATAGCCAGCATACATCGTTGAAATGTAGTTGGTGCATTACACAAACCGAAAGGCATTCTGCGGAACGCAAAAGTGCCTGATGGACAGGTAAAAGTTGTCTTCTCTTGGTCATTAGGGTCGATGGCTATCTGGAAATAACCAGAATATCCATCGAGGAAACAATAAAACTTATGACCGCTCAGTCTTTCTAGAAGTTGGTCAATAAAGGGCAGGGGAAATGATCCTTAGCGGTGACTTCATTTAACCTGCGATAATCAATGCAAACTCTATAGCCAGTCACAAGGCGTAAGGAAACTTCCTCCCATTTTTCATTCTTTTCCACAGTAATGCCTCCCTTCTTTGGCACAACTTGAGTAGGGTTGACCCACTCACTATCGGCGATGGCATAGATAATACCCATATCGAGCCACTTGATTATCTCCTTCTTGACAACCTCCTGCATGTGCGGATTCAGCCTTCGCTGAGGCTGTCTAACCTTTTTCGCCCCCTCCTCCGTTCGGATTTTATGCATGCAAATGTCGGGGCTGATACCTCGGATATCACCCACTTGCCATCCGAACGCAAGGATGTTTTTCACAAGCACTTTTCTCGCAGTGCTTCTTGCTCGGCTTCGAGTTTAGAAGAGATGATTAAAGGCAGTTTATCATCATCCTTAAGAAAAATATACTTAAGGTGCTGAGGGAGAGGTTTAAGCTCCAAATCAGTGGGTGGTTTCTCAATACTAGATTTGAGAGGACCACATTTTTCCTCAGTGGTCAAATGAGCTTGAAGAGGTTGACTGAAAAACAAATCCTCTTCCCGAGGTGTAACCCCAGAAAGATAATCGATTAAATCATCCATAGGGATTTTTCTGTCAACACCTGCTTTCTCTTTTTCATGGTCAATCATTCTTCTTAACTCTTCTTCTTCTAGCTCGCGGCCTAGCTTTTCCCAATCGTCGATTTCCCAAAGGGTAGTCTCTCTTCAAAAATCGACTTCGTCCCAACTACCCATCGGACTTCTTCTTGATCGTCGATTAAAATCCGTCCGATGCAGCTCTTTGAAATCATCATCGTTCATCACTGTAAAGTTCCATGTCTTCTGTTTACTGGCAGGCTCAGGTTGAGCAAATTGTGGAGATAACTTGTCAGTGACTACAGCCTGTGATGAATCAGAAGACGGCTCACAATCATCTCTTTCTTTATGATTTATAGCATTGAAAGCACCTATCTCCATTGGCTCTTCTTCAGATTCAGGGTGGTCATCTTCTTCATCATCATAAATCGCTTCGATGAACGAGATCTCTTCTACTAGGGTTTCTTCGCCGCTTTTCCCTCGCGTAAAGGTGATAGATGTATCATCGAATCTCATTGTGACTCGACCCTTGTAAAAATCAATAAGGGCGGCAGAGGCATCCAAAAAGGATCGGCCTAGAATTAAGGGCATTTCTTTATCAGGTGGGTAATCCAAAATAACCCATTCGGTTGGAAAAGCTAAGTGTTTAACATAAACAAGAACATTGTAAACACAACCGGCTGCTGTTCGGCTAGATCGGTCCACCATTTGAAGAGAGATTGGGCGTTCCCTCATCCTTTTATCTAAACCGAGCTTTATACAAATGTTTAATGGCATCACGTTTACAGAAGCCCCTGAATCACATAAGACGTTATGGAACATGCAACCTTCAATCTCACAGGAGATTGAAAGTCGTCCGGGGTCACCTCGCTTTGTTAGAATTTTCGGTGAAACCATTGAACATTCTTCTTTGAAAACCTCTTCTGCCATCCCCTTGAGCTTCTTCTTACTCCCACAAGCTTCTTTGATATACTTAGAGCATTTAGGCATTTCAGTCAGTACCTCTGCCAGAGGTATACTTACTTTTGTGTCTCTAAGTATTTTTCTAATTCCTTCGTACTGTTTGTCATTACCAAGGACACTTTCTTTTTTCCTTGGCGGATAATGAAGGTTTTTCTTTTCTTTGCTCAAAGTATCATTGTTCACGGTTTGATTCTTTATAGCTTCATCTTCCTTATCCTTCCACCTAACAAACTTTCCATCCTTCTTTTTCGTCAGGGGTTCAGCCACCTGACCCTTCCTCACAGCTACATCAGAATTAATTTCATCATCCGAAGAACCCTCGTCATTCATCTCATCCTCACTCTTGCTTTCTTCGGGTTTTGAATTCTGATTTCCCCCTCCTGAACTCATGGCGTCAGGAGGGGTTACTCGTTTCCCGAGCCCTTTTCGGCTCCAACTTTCTTCCCGCTCCGCAGGGTAACTTCATTCACTTCCTCATCTTCATAGTTCCATTGTGTAGTGATGTCAGTGCAAGCATTGACATCCCCTTTTGGATTTCTTTCAGTGTAGCTTGGAAGTTTACCGTGAGGTCGACTCGCTTGTTGGTCTTCCATTTGGCCAACTTGTCTTTCAATGGTCTTGACACTGGTGGCCAGAGTTTTCACCATGTCAACTAATTCATCAAATTTCTTTTGAGAAACATAAGTGGCTTGTTGGTTTTGGTTTTGATTCCAACCACTTTGAGTTCTTTGAAAATTCGTATTGAAAGATTGATTTGCACTTCCAGGAAGTGATCGTTGATAACTTGAGTTGAAAGAAGGTTTTGAATTGGATGGGCCAGGTGGTGCATTGGCTTGATTAAAATTGGGTCGTTGAAATCCGGAATGATTCTGGTCCTGATTGAAGTTTCTGAAGGTTTGGTTATGATTCTCCATTAAATTCACTTCCTCATCCATCTCATTTCCTTCCTGCATTCCCAGGTAGTTCACATCTGACGGCCCTCGTTGCTGCTACATTTGTAAATTGGCTAGCTGCTTGCTCATCACTTCCATTTGAGCAACTAACATCTTAGTCTCAGAATTGCTCGCAGCAGATTCCTTCTTATTCCTACTAACATTGGTCTTCCTTGGAGTTGACCACATGTTATTCTTTGCTATAGTTTCAGCTACCCTGTAAGCAACGTCATCACCTCCCCCTAGGAGGATCCATGAGCAGTTGAATCAAGGTAGTCTCTATTTGGTTGAGAGACACCTCTGTAGAATAACTCTAGTAGCTCATGTCTACTGTATCCATGGTTGGGGCACTTCCTCATCAGCTGATTTAGTCTCTCCCATGCTTTCCCCACACTCTCTCCATCCAGCTGTTCAAAAGTGGCTATCTCCCTTTTCATGTCCATGATTGTCCCAGGTGAGACAAACTTCAGAGTAAAGGCTCTTTTGACATCATTCCAGGAAAGGAGAGAATGGTGGGCTAAAGATTTGAACCAACGGTTTGCTTCACCCTTTAGAGCAAACGGGAAGAGTTTTAACTTGACAATCTCAGAATCAATACCAGGATAGTGGCCTGCTTCGCAGATTTGAACGAAGGTGGACAAGAAGTCATGAGGATCTTCTTCAGGAGTACCATGAAAAGAACTATTATGGACCAGCCCAACCACTCCATTTTTCAGATCGAAGTTCAGTTGTCCCATGTCTGGAGGGCGAATAGGTCTATGCCCTTCCAGGAAGTCTTGGTCAACATAGGGGCATAGGGGTCTTGATTTAATTGGTTTAGCTGGTTTTGACGGAATTGTTGAAATTGATTATTTATCCCAGCTTGTTGATTTTGTTGTTGTTGTATTGCCTGCATTTGTTGAAGGATCATATTCATTTGGGCTTGAGGGTCTGGATTTGGAACTTCGTTAGCCATAATGTCTAGATTAGGGAAGAGCTTTCTCCTGAGAATAGATCGTTCAGGTTCGGGATTAAATGTAAGAGGTCCCTTCTTACTCCTGGTTTGCATAAACCAGAAGAGCAGAACAGGAAGAAATCAACCTTAGGGTTGATAAGAACGAATGTAGAGAAGATTAGAGGGTTTAGAGGTTTAGAAAGAGAGAAGAGAGAAGAAGAGAGGTGACAATTTAAGAGACTGAACCGGCGTTCAGTATGAGTGAACGCTGGTTCAGGGGAAATTCTGGAAGTGGACGCTCGTTCAGAAGACAAATTGGAGGGCAGGCGGGCGTTCAAATGCTGGACGCCCGTTCGGAAAGTTTCTTTTTATTTTTTTAATTTTTTTTAATTTTTTTTTATTTTTTTAATTTAGAAAAGATATAGAAACAGAAACAGGAAAAGAAACCTACCTACGAAAAAACTTAAAACAGGAAAAAACACTAAGACGGTGAAAAAAAAAACGTGTTCAAATCTTCTAGGGCTAAAATGGAAGGGAAAACAGCATATTTTGACCTCGAAAACGGTGTTGAACGGCCTATGGCCGTTCACCATGTCTTCGGCGTCGGAACGAGCTTTCCGAATTGGGGTCCTGCGCGCCAAACGGACACTCGAGCCGAAAGTTATGGCCAAAATATTGCCGACACTAAAAACTGCACTACGAAGAATCCGACAACCGTTACCGATTCCCCGGCAACGGCGCCAAAAACTTGTTCGATAAAACTAGTTTTAAATTTATTTTATCGGAACACCCCAAGTATAAGGTTCGTAGTATAGGGTGTTACCGAGTCGTCCTAAGGGAATCGTATAATTATCGGATTACAGTATAGTCGTTATAAATAATGTCACGAAAATTTAAATTAAACTATTGTTGAAACTAATTTTAATATAAAAACTGGAGATTAAGATTGTATCAAATAATTAAAAGAACGAGTAGAAACGACGAATTTTAATCAAACACACAACAATCACACAACCATTTTATGACCAGAATACGATTTTATTGGTATGATCAATCTCAAAATCGATTAAATTCCTTTAACTCAATTTCTAGGATTTTGTTTTCTTTTCCAAACAAAACAATTTAACATACATCACAAGATCATCAATTTGTTCCCAAATTACATAACCCAATTAACAACAAATGATTCCTCAAGATATTATTAATTGTATCGATCGAAAAGGTTCTATTGTTGAATTATATTTCCATACAAATTCAAATCAACATGTGGTTTCATTGACATTCCTATCTAACAAAACACTTAACAATCAATCCAAATACCAATCGATAAATAAAATACAATATTCGAATTCATAAATAAAGATAACCTAACAATTCGTGGTTGTGGTGATGTTGATGTCATATCCTCCAGTTATTCTACCGCTATACGCTTAGCCTTGCATCCTTGTGATGATCCAAGACACGGTTGAAGGAAAGAAACTCATAATTTTTTAGGGTTTTGGTGCGGCTGCTCTTTGGGTGGAATATGCGGCTGCTCTCATGTGTGTATTAGGGTTGAAATAGGCGCTGTATTTATAGAACTCTGAGGCGGATGTGCTTAAAATCGGTGGTGGACGCCCGTTTGATGACTCGGACGCCCGTCCAGAGTGCAAAACACATTTGAGTCGGGCCGAGCTGGGGTTGGACGCACGTCTTATACAAAATCAGATGCTCGTTCGCTAAAAATCATCAAACTCTGAATCCAGTTGCACCTCCTGGACGCCAGTCTAGTGATTCAAACGTTCGTCCAGCTTGCATGGGCAACAAACGCACGTCCAACATTGCAAACGTCCGTCCGAGCTCCCGGGATTGATTTAATTGATTTCTTCCCTCTTTATCTCTTTATTCTTCGCTCCCACTCTTCAAAGCACGATTAAACACTTCAAATCATCTTTTTCCGCCGCATTTAACACCCGCAAGTCATTGAAAGCATACCAAAGTGTAACACAACTCAAACCAACATAAAATCATCATTTTAAGCACGTAATTGGCACGTTTTACACTTTTTATAACTTTAAAACCATTTCTTCAATTTATTCATTTAATACGTAATTTTCTATAAAAATTACTCAAACACGGGGATTATTGTTATGAAATATTGCAATATAAATCATAAAATTCACCGAGAACATTCTACTTTTACAAGAGTTTGATGTAGAGATCAAAGACAAAAAGGGATCTAAGAACTAGGTGGCTGAACACCTGTAAAGATTAACTTTGCTAGAAGAAGAACAACCAACTGAGATCAGGGAGAGCCTTCCTGATGAACAACTTTTTGCTGTCTCAGTAGTAGCTCCAGTAGAATCTCAAACCTGACATAATACATCAAGAGTGGGCAAGGTATACCTTTGGTTTGTTAACATTTCGAATTATCTAGTAGGAAGGTACCTACCACCGGAATTCACAAGTACGGATAAGAAGAAGTTCTTAACGGAACTGAAATAGTATTATTGGGACGATCCCTACCTATATAAGATGTGCCCTGATACCATTCTTAGGAGATGCGTCCATGATGATGAGATTCCAAACATTTTGAGCCAATGTCATTCTAGAGAAGTTGGAGGTCACTATAGGCCGGACAAGACAGCAGCAAAGGTACTACAGTGTGAATTCTTTGGCCAACAATTCATAAATCTCTTTACAAGTTTACAAGAGCCTGCATTCCTGTCAAATAACTGGTAACATTTCCAAGCGGAATGAGATGCCACTGCAGATTATCTTAGAAGTGGAAGTATTCGATGTTTGGGGAATTTATTTTGTAGGGCCTTTCACATAGTCAAAATCAGTTCGTTACATCCTGGTAGCAGTTGATTATGTTTCTAAATGGGTGGAGGCAGTGGCCTCACATAATAATGATGCTAGGGTTGTCTTGAGATTTCTTAAGAAAAACATTTTGACGAGGTTTGGAGTGCCCAGAGCCATAATTAGCAACGGAGGGAGCCATTTCTGTAATAGGTTGTTTCAGAAATTGATGTTGAGATATGGAGTTAGACATAAGATTGCAGCAGCATATCAGCCCCAGACAAGTGGACAAGTGGAGGTCACGAACAGAGAGATAAAGAGGATCTTAGAGAAGACTGTGAATCCCAGGAAGGATTGGTCTTTGAAATTAGATGACGCTCTTTGGGCATACATAACCGCTTATAGGACAACAATTGGGATGTTACCGTATATGATAGTGTTTGGAAAAGCATGTCATTTACCGGTAGAACTCGAGCATCTTGCCTTATGGGCTATGTGGTTTCTAAACATGGATAATAGTTTAGCCGGTGAGAAGAGATTGTTGGAATTCAACAAATTGGAGGAATTTAGGCTTCAAGCGTATGAGAATGAAAAGATTTACAAGGAAAGAACGAAGCGCATGCACGATAAAAAGATTCTCAACTGCACATTTCAAGTTGGAGATAAGGTGCTGGTATATAATTCGCGTCTTCGTATTTTTCCAGAGAAGTTGAAGTCTAGATGGATATGGACCACAAGTAGTCACCAAAGTTTTCAATTCAGGCGCGTGTGAAGTTAGAAATGAATACTCTGGGAAGACTTTCATAGTAAACGGCCACACGCTGAAGCATTAACCAGAGCTCAAGTATAACCCTGAATTGGAAGTCTTTATGTTGGAGGATCCGGAAAATTTCCATGACATGCATCATATCATGAATTCCACTCCATATGCATACATGTAGAAATTAATTCGAGGAATTAGTTAGGCATGTATAAACACGCAATTAGTTTTAATTAATTGTTTGATATTAATTAGAAACTAATTAGGGTTAAAACCGAGGAACACGGGTTTTTTCAATCGTCGAGGTTGGGTGATGGATTCTCGATGAATCCCACTCTGTGAAAGCATAAGGAGTAAAATCCCAAAACCTCGTGGTTAAGGTGTTGGATTCTCGGTGAATTCCACCTTACCTAGACGAGATTACGTTTTTGTTCCGTAGTGTCTACGTGAAAGTTTGATGTTTAAGGATTGGATAATCACGGGCAAACATGGTTCGAAAGTAGTTTAACCACGGTTGGGTGGTCAACAGTAGCTACGGCTCGATCGACTTCACCCTCCACGTGTGGCGTTTGCACGGGGGTCTGGCAAGGCTGAGCCATCCGAAGAGCCACTACGGCTCAATGGAGCTCCCCTGGTCTTGACCCGTCCGACGGTCACATATGTTCCAACGAATAGGTCGGGTGGGCTAGCCCACATAACCGACAACATTCGGGCCTATGATTTATTGTTCCTTAATGTAACATCAAGTCCAAAAATTGTAATCAGTAAACCCACCACTTTTTCAAAATATTGAGTGGGAGCGGGAGAGACGACAGCCGACCCCACGGCCTCTATTGTTGACACAAGCAACGTGAGAGAATGGTGAAGCCTCGTGCCGGCCTGGGACCGGCCTCCCTAAGGAAGGCCTTCACCGCTATCAAAATTCAAGGCTTGGTCACCGAAAGGATAGGATTTTGGGTACTCGTCGGGTCACTGACCGACCCTAAGGCGGCACACTCGGGGTCTACCTAAAAATCTGAGACAGTAGGTCACACTCATAAAGGGTATTTTTGGTACTACCTTGGCTGAAAAAGGAAAGGTGATTGACGATCACAAATGAGATGTTTGATTCTCAATTTGATCTTCAATATTAATCGAAACCTCTTTGACCTACCCTAAGGCGGCACTGAGGTATTAGATTAAATCCTTGGAACGGTAGGATAGACTATAAGTACTTAGTTTATGTTCCTAAAATTTATAAGTAGTGTATGATTTGGATTTATTTTCTGTCAATTTTATTTACAACTATTTATATATCTCTCTAGGGTGCTAGACTGCTAGAAAATTGACTAGTAATGACTTCGTTAAAAAGTGGTAAGTAACTAGAACGTTGTACTTATTGATCATACATGCGATTAATTTTTCGGAAGAGATATTTCTGTTGAGCCTTCAAGACTTAAGTGACGTATATAAGTATGTCACTGTTGTCACTCGTGTTGAACGAGAGACAACCATAGTTAGTTTGTAAGATGATTGGGATGATAAAATTCTTCTAGTGAATTTTAATTGTGTAGTGTCTACACGAGAAATTTTCTAATAAAAAATTAGAGAATCATAAATTAAAGTGTCGCTAGTTAGACGGTATTTGGAACCGATAAACTAGTGGGAGCTTTTGTCTTATGTTTTTCTAATTTAGAAAATTAGTCCCACTGGGTAACGCTTTCGTTAGACATCCCACATTTCACGAGTAGTGTCTACTCATACGAACTGCTAGTTCAAGACTATTTCCTTTTAAGGAAAGTTAAGAATGGGAAAGAATGTCGATAAGTGTTAATCATCTTAACTGAAGTTTTGAGGCTAAACCGAAACATTAATTAAAGAAAGTATAGGATAAGGAAAGTGATTTCGGATCACTAACCAATGAATCCTTAGCGACTTTCTTAACCGAGTAACTTGACTCGGTAGCTTAGTTCTTTGGAAGAACAAGGAAGCTGTGCATTAACAATTAATAGAGTAGACAACGGGCAGTTGTTTCAGCTAGAATAGTGGGAGTGATATAAGGAAATGAATTTCGGATTCTATCCTTGAATATCACAGAAAATTTTATTTTTCTGTTTACAGATTCGTTGAAACAAATGGATTCACTTTCATCTCGATACTACAGTTGCCTTAAACAAAGTGAAGATGACATTTGTAGTACGAATCTGAGACTCGGACTTTTGTTTGATAAAGACAGAAAACACTAAGAAAAGCTGAATAGGTATGTGTAACACATCTAAAACTATTAAAGGTAAAAGGTTTCCGTATTAAGATAAACGGCCCTTCAATATCTATTAATTAGTGCATATATCCTAGAGATAAGACACGACGACTGGCTAAGGGTGATTCCTATCTCCCAGTCTAGGAACACTATCTCAAAGGAACAATGACTAAGTTTCCTTTCAATTAGGAGAGGGTAATAGATTTGAAGGGGTAACATAGCTTGTTCATCATGACCTTCGGGGTCTAGTGAGAGACACAAGCTAGTGGGAGTTTTTGAGTGGTGACATTTTGTCTGATAACTACTCGAAATGCGATTTAGTTTATCGAAATAATACGAGGAGGAGTCTCTGATTTTACCAGAGGATAGAGTATTCCATGCTCAGAAATAGGCTATCGCATAGTCTTTGGACTGATGCTCGGCCTGCCTTCAAGTGGAGTGATTTTCACTGAGGAAGAAACCGTAGCCTCGCCTTGCATAGTTATTTATGTGCTACAATACACTGCTTAACTCGATTAAGATATTGTTGCAAAATAACGGTTAACATTATTATGTAAACCGAGAAGTCTACCTAGAAGATGCTTGTGAATTTATGGAAAGGAATGAATTCGGTTTACTCCACTTCCGTAAATATAAGCATTTAGCACTTAATGCTTGAAGGTAGGACTGGAGATTTTGCACATACGTTCAGATTGTGAATGTTTGTAAAATGTCTTAATGTGACGAGTGAAGGTTGGTTATAAGATTCTTGAAATCAGAAAGTGACGATTGAAATGTCACAAGGCTTCTGATAGAATCTATAAGATAACAGCCTTAGACCTTGGAGTACGGTTACTCTAGGAAGTTACTATCTGATTTAGTCAAGCCACGTCCAACATCGGTTGTTGGTGATTACACTGATAAATACTACTAGATCAGCATGTCAATCCACCCAGAACGCAGTGGGAGTATGGTTTAACCATTGACCCATTATGGTTGTGTGGACTTTATAGTCTGTTGGGGTGATTGATAACCTGTGGCTCTTTATGGGCTGTATAGGATTCTGGTCAGAAAGGTTGGTTTGAAAACCTTATCCCTGTGAATGGAGTTTTGGTACTCCGCTTACGTTCACCTCTTGTAGAACCACCCGAGTGTCTCGGGCCCGGGGGAGTAATTGGATCTACGCCGAAAAGAGTCGAATGAATAGGAAAGTTTAACTTTCAGCACAAAGCTGAGTGGTCTAGGGGTGATTCCCTAAAAAGGAGAGAGTTAACCAGACCTTGAACTCTCTCACCACTTAGTCTTGCTAGATTTCGTTAGAGAGCGGAAAATAGGGGTGATTCCCTGACACTTTCTTGCCGTAAAACGGAGTCTGGATTCATTCGGAACAGAAGGGTCTTGGTTAGAACAAATGGCAGGTTGACTGGCGGGACTTATGTCTTTTGTGGATGTAAGAGAACCTCTCGGTCATTAAAAGTCGCATGTTTTAAATATGTGGACTTGACCAGAATATTGATAAGTCTTTTGTAGACTGGGTATCAATATTGGTAAAATAGTAGTATTAGTGTTCATGAATGATAACACTGAAACAATTGGAAACAACATGTGTGTGCTATCTGAAGTCGGAAACTGACACACCTAGATTCTCTGGATGAGAGAATTGGACTATATTCTAAGAATTTGATTCGGTCAAATTCACGAGAATGAGTCATTGGCTATCCCACCTATCTTATTGAATAAGATGATTATGCATATACGGTTGCGGATTCATCGAGAGTAGTCCTACCCTACCTCTCGGAATGGATTTCCAAATCTTCGGATAAAGAGAAAATGGGATAGAGTCTCTCTGGGATAAGGGCAAGTCAGCTTAACACGAGTCAATTGCAATCGAATCTTGGATTTGAGCAATAAGTAGCGGTTTAGTACGTCCTCAAGTATCTTTAGAGAACGAGGAATCATATGCTTGTATATTCAGGTGCAAACTTGAATATGGTTGACTACACTGATTCTGACTTGTAGTCAGATTAAGGATGATCATTAACTTGGTCTCGGGCTCAGTGTTTTCTCATAGTGCTTAGAATTTCCTTTTTGGTCTGGGACTAATTCCAGGCCTGATAAGCCGATATCACTTCACTGTGAAAATAGTGAAGAGATAGCTTTGAAGGATCTTCTCAGTCACTAGAGGTCAAAAGCATAGAGAGTACCACCTGATTAGATGGACCGGCGACTTTTTGATCCTAAAGATCATCTCGAGTCGACAACCTAACTAGTCAGTGTACCAAGTCGAGTGCTTGGAGGGTACAGCATTGATGGATATGTCTCATCTGCTTTTAGAGCAAGTGGGAGAGTGTTGTGAATAAGATGATAAAGGGTGTGCTCTAAAAACAATCGTTGCTTGTCATTTCGTACAAGTGGGAGATTGTTAGGTGTAGTGCCCGAAAGACAATTTGTGTAATTGTTTTTTAATAATGAATGACAGAATTTATCTCACCTTATTACTTGCTTTGTGCTTGTAAAGTAATACACTGCTCGCAAACCCTAAGTATATCTGTATGTAACCACTTAACTCAGTGTATGGATTACACGTGAGGATTGAGTTAGTGGTGATATACTTAAAATGTTAGTCCGTGGTGAACTTAATCAGAGTTTAGGGTCTCTTGATTAAAACACCAATAATGCGCCCGTAACACCTTAGGGTGTGATAGTCTTATCCGGACTGTCGGTGGTAGAGGTACCTACGTGGGGCATTTATATATGATGGCATTCATATAGGATCGGACCGATTTAATCTGTATTTCTCGATGTAATTCCGTAATCGAGGAATCTTATTAAATCATTAGATGATCATATATGGATTAACCTTAATCCTGAGGTGATCATAGGGTGCTGCTTGTCCCGGGGTAGTGTTTGATGTGTTAGTTACGTTCACTTAAATATGTGTTCCAAGCCACTTCTCATTGGCACTATCTCCAGATGAGTAAGTAGTTCTGATTTTCACGGACATGGAATCCATTCCTTCCAAATGGGAAGTAGAGAGACAGTCCCCTTATTTGTTAGCCTTAAGAAAGTGATCGATCCCGGGAGTTCATATTAGACTAATTGATCACTAGTCAGATATGTGAACTAATTGATCATCAGGGGGTTAATGGTAAATAAGGATAAGATATTCTAAGTCGGGTTCACGGAGACTTCCCACTCAGAATGGACAGTCTATGGAGGGTTAATCCGTATGTAGTGATTATATCAATGGACGCTTATTCACTCTATGGGTTGAGTATAAGTATACATCCGTAATCGGTAGAGTTCGCTTTCGGGTTTATGGTGGCGTAATCCCGGAATTAATAATTAATGTACTTATTCGTTCGATGAATAATTAATTATTGGAGCTACTGGTTATAGGTCCATGGTCCCCGATGTGGCTTCTGTAATTCGGACTAATAATCTTGTTATTTGGGCCTCAGTGATAATTAATTGGCTGGGCTAATTAATTGATATGCATGAATATTATTTAGTTGGGCTAAATAATATAATACACATGAAAGACATTTTATGTGGGCTTAGTAACCCTAATATGTGGTGCCAATATGGATGCCATTTAATTAGAGATAAATTAGTTTTCTTGGATAATTATTTGACATGTGATTTATCTTTTATTTGTTAAAAGATAATTCATGGAATATTAGATAATAATATGATTTATCCTAATTTGTTTGGGATAATCATTTTATTTATCTTTTATTTGGAATAAAGGATTAATGGAATAATTATCTCTTAATTATTTAATCCTTGGAGGACAAGGATTACTCTCCTATATAAAGAGAGTTCTCCCAAGCCTTAGGCATTGGCAAATTTCGACTTGACCACTTAAAAAGAGTGAAAAAAACTAGTTTTCTTGTCTTGGGTTTTAGAAGAAGAAAAACTCTAAGTTTTTCTTGGTGTTGCATATCGAGGAGGTTCGTGTATCAAGAAGGGTGTCCACCAACCGCCGTTTGGAGAACACATCGGAAGATCTTGGCTTCTCTTCCTACTATTGGTAACATGATCTTAACCCCCTTGTAGTAGTTAAATCCTTTATTTATGTATTGTGATATATAAATCGTGATCCATCCGCTGCGCGTAGATCTAACTCGTTTAGATCTAAGAACCTGCATCCTTCACTAAACCCAATGAGATTTTCAAAGTTGGCATGTCCAGGTTCCTTAAAGCTTCAAATAGAGCTTGCTGAGCCGGATCATCAAGCACTTCTTCCTCATGGGGCTGGTGCTGGCTTGTGGCGGCGTTCGGGTCTTTGTCCCCACCACCTGTTTGTCCAACAGTTGTTGCAGTGGGATCAGTTTCTTGTATCAATGGATCTTGAGTCTAAGTCTTTTACCCGGTATTCTTTGGTGGTGCCATTGCTTATTCTTGATTAAATCGCTGGAAAGAGGCCTTCATTCTAACGCCAATTGACAATGTTGGATATCGTCTCCGGGTCTAATCAACTCCTAGAACGATTTACCAAGAATTTGGAACAATGGAGATGGTGATTTAGGTTTATTTTAGACTGATCTTGAGAGTTATTTCTCTCAAGTTGCCTACGTGTCAAATGTGTGTAATTAGAATCAAGTCCTTCGTAGTTCCTTAAGATTTGTTTATATAGGGGGCGTCTCACCCTATTTCTTGTTCTAAAAGTATTAGGATTCATTTCCTACCCTTAAGGATTAATTTGTGTAAATCCCTTTGATTTAGGGATAATTATGGTTATACTCGATTGACAGGTTCAGCGTCCTATAATCGTGGGATTCTGTCAATGTTTATCCTATTATATAGGCCCATGCTTGAATACTGAAATAAGGAAAGCTCCAGAAGGTCTGCGCTGAGCTCCTCAGATCATCTCGACCTGGGTTGCACGGCCTGCCCTCCACTATAGCTGAGCCGTCCTACGGTGGTTTAGTTGGGAAGGGCAGGTCAGACCTCCCACCTGGGGTATAGGCCTACTCTATCAGTTGGTGTGGGCTCCTAGCCCCCATAATTACTACTCTTCTCTATCTTCATTATCCCCCAGCCATTCTCTGAATGACACGTGGCAAGGTCTACTCCGAGCCTCGTCAGTGACTTTCTTCCAGCTGTAAAGAAACATGCGTCTCCGATGTATTGAGATGAAGTAGCAAGGGGATGAGGGATGGTGGGTCTTTGGGCGGAGGCAAGACTCAGCAGAGAGGAGAATTTTGTCTTTCCATATCACCAATTAAAATTTTGCCCCGTAAAGGAAAATATAATCAATTATTTTATTCATGGTTAATTATATTTCATTACAATTGATGCTATCAATATAAAAGAATACAAGGCTGCAATCACGAGATTGTGTAGTAATGAGAATTATTCTAGAATATTATATAATTATGGTGAATCATCGCTATTTATGATAATATCTTCTATACGTCTCCGCAATCCCATTGGAATTGGATGAATATGTAGATTGGGATTTAAGTCAGCGAAGCAAGCTGTACCAAAAGGCATGGTCATGATGTCGGCAAGATGGTCCTTGGAGGGAAGATAGGCGATTCGTAGCTGCTTGGAGGAAACGAGCTCACGAACAAGGTGAAAGTCAATCTCTATATTCTTTGTGCAAGCGTGGAAAACCGGGTTAGTAGAGAGATAAGTGGCACCAATGTTGTGACACCACATAATAGGTATGTCGGTGATAGAGATAGCTAATTAACGAAGGAGTTCTTTTAGCCACTGAATTTTTGTTGCTGCATGAGAGAGAGATTTATATTCAGCTTTGGAGCTTCTTTTGGCAACCATTTGTTGTTGCTTGCATTGCCAAATAATGAGGTTGGAGCCCAAAAAAATGCAATTTATGGGAATTGAGCATCGATATCATCATTATCCCCCAATCAGCATCGGAGTAGGCCAGAATTGTAGATGGAGAGGACTTAAAGAAGAGAAGCCCGTTAAAGAGTGTGTGTTTAAGGTAGCATAGGATACGTTTAACAACAACCCGAATGGGAATCATGATGTACATGCATGACTTTGCTGACCGCATGGATAGGAAAAGCAATGTTGGGCCGAGTGAAGCTGAGATATTGGAGGAAGCATCGGATAGAAGGGCAATGAAATCAGGGGGAAGAGTTTTAGGTTTGAGTGTGTTCGTGCGGGAACGAGTTGTCATAGGATGAGGAGGATGAGAGTCAGGAGAGGAGATGTTGGGTTCAGTGGAAGAAGTAGGGGACAGATTGGATAGAGGGGGGGTTGGAGGGCTGAGGTTGGGGAGGATGGTTCAGGAGGTTCGGCCGAAGGTGGGCTGGTTGAGTGGACTTTGAGGAGGGTAGGTAATGAAGCTGGGGGTTGGGGTTTATCAGTGAAGGTAAAGGAGGTGTATAGGAACATATTTTCATAAAAAACAACATGACGTGAAATATAGAGGCGGCTGGTGGATAAGTCAAGGCATTTGTAACCATGGTGGTTGGGACTATAGCCAAAAAAAGGTAGATTTTGGATCGAAGTCAGTTTTGTGATGGTTATACGGACGGAGATTAGGCCAACAGGCACACCCGAAAACACAGAGAAACAAGTAGTCAGGAGGCCGATTTTATAGGGTTTCATCGGGTGTTTTATAGTTGAGTGATATGTGATTTTCGCTCTAATCACTAAATGCTACCGCAAGCTCACGGCTTATCGAGTACTACCTAGGATGTCGATCCCACAGGGACTTAGGACAATCACCAAATAGTTATCAACTTATATTAGCTAAACTAGTCAAATTATGGTCTTTTAAGATATATAATAACTAAAAACTAAGGTACTATTTAAAACTCAAAACAATTTCAAGAAACTGCTAAAAACCAAGTGGAAGACTAGCTTGCTCCCCAGTCCACCACAGGTCGGTCATGGCGCAACGGAGCTTAGCTAGTGCAGATCAGGCCTCACAACCTAAGGTACTCGACGCAGGTCGGCCTGAGTATCCTTTAGACGGAATATCCCACGTGCACAACATCATAAGATAAACATGGAATGAATCCTCAGCCATAAAGGCTTTGATCCTATATTCAAACTACTGTGATTATCTCCTACAATCAAGGAGATTAAGCCGTAATTATCCATTCCTTAGGGAACATGAAATCAAAGTCCAACAAGGACCCGACCTATGCAGGCCTAGGGCCCAAGCCCCCACTATATAAACAATCCCTAAGGAACTATGCAGACTTGATTCCTAACTCATATACAGGATACGTAGGCAACTTGGGATTACACAATCTCAGGCTCAGTCTAAACATCACATAAACCACCCCCCGTTGATATCTTCTTTATCTTTTAGATCTTGAATAAATTGTCATTAGGATAATACGGCCCAGATTTATTACCCGACGTGATCCAACATTGTCAATGGGATATGTTTTCACGCCTATAATATGCTATATGGCGTCCAATTTTTTTGTTTTTTTAGTAAACTTAGAGAGATTAAAAGATAATTACAAAAATCTAGGAAGTAACCATAATTGATTTAATCAAGAAAATCTTCAAAAAAACAAATATCTATCAACTTGGACTCTTGTAGTTTCTGGACTCCTCCTTTTCCATAGATAACACGCCAACTTCAAGAAAAATCACGTTGGAAAAGTTTCCACCAATCAGAACATTTCGTTGGTCTGGATCAGATTTCTGAAAAGCGTCACACCCTGGGTATGATTCTCGAACTCTTTCATTTTAGCTCCGTTTTTTGGGCCTTTTTCTTCTAATCTCAAATAATCCTGCAATAATTCGAACATCTGTAGTAATCTAGCCCAAGAATGGTAAAAACATTGCAAAACAGCAAAATACGACACCAAATTGAGTCCAAAACATCTAGAATTATTCAACTTTTTAGGAACTTAGCATTCCCCCAAGCTTAGAACTTTGCTTCTCCCTAAGCAAACAAAAGGACTCAAGACGAGATGGACTAAGAAGATCACTGATGTAATCGTAAATGGTTGGTATTTCATTGCATTTTCGAGATTATTTTCTATAGAGATATGCGCTTTTATGGTGTGTTTGATGTTATTTTGCAGATTTGATGAAAATAAGCTTTGGAGAGTGTTTTTATTATATGTGGCATGGAATGGAAGAATCGATTATAAGAGACATGACTGAAGAAGGAAAAGTGAAAATGGTATGATCATACCATTACATTAAAGTGTGGCTGTTTGTAATGTGGAAGAAAATATGGATTTTGCAGGCTTATTTCCTATTGGTCCATCATTAAAAGACTCCTTATTTCCTATTAGTTGAATAATATTTGATCTTTTTTTTCTTTATTAGTCTAATATTTAATTAGGAATAAATAAATAAAAAAAGAAAGAAAAGAAAGTGGCGTAGCCACTATAGACATATTCATTCAGGAAATAAACAATTTAGTTAGGTTTGGAGACTGCTGCTGCGGCACTTCTCCTGCCATTGCCGCCGGTACCTTTTTCTTTTTTTGATTTATTTTTATGGATTCTACACCATATTTTGGATCATTCTAATATATGGTGAGCTCTTAATTTATTTTCTTTCCAGTTAATTTATTATTGAAGCCTTGATTGATGCAACTTGTGAGATCAAATTGAGTCTTATTCCTCGTTTAATTTGTTGGTATTTATTCATCTTTTGCTTTATTTGTCTCTACGGTTAATGGTTAGGTTGGTTATTTTCGCGAGATAAGTAATTTAATCATTGAATCGTCAGCTAGTTGGAATAACAAATCCATAATTGTTTGTGATTTTCATAAATGTAGCACATGATATGATTTTTTCGGTTCGCAGCTGGGAAAATCCGCTATCATAAAGATGAATAATCTGAATTAAAATTAACCCGCGTGTGCGTTAATATTCAGAATTCGGGTCTCTCAGATTGTAGTGCTTCCGGAACACCAAACTCCTATGACCGTGTCTAGGGGTGTCTTTCGGTTAGATGGTAATTAGTGACCGTGTCCTGATTACCAAAATTAGGAGAGATTGGTTACTTGGCGCGTGTCGGTAACTATAACCAGTTTATCAATGAATTAAAGAGTCATCTGTGCATCAGTGATCAGTTGAGTAAATCGAGGTGGATATAATGAATTTAACTGGAACCTTTCTTTTACTTATTTTTAGATTTTTAGTTTATTTAGTTTTATTAGTTATTAGTTTATAATACCAAAATCCTATCTTTTGTCAATTTTAAGAGAAATAAATCCACCGTTCCCTGTGGAGACGATCTTGCTCACCCTGTACTCGTTATAGGAAGTAGGTAAATTTATCTTTGGTTGTTTGACACCCGCCAAATTTTGGCGCCGTTGCCGGGGAACGGTGTTAAGTGATTTATTTCTTTTGAAATTTTGTATATAGTTTTGTTTTGTTTTGTTTTGTGTTGCCCTTGTTTGCAAGCATGTCAGGTTACAACTACACAAGCTCTACGGTGAATCATGATTATTACGGATACCGGGTGAACAACCAGTATGAGGAGAGATATTATCAAAATCAGCCGCACCATCAGAATTCGGGCTACAACTCTACTTTCCAGCCGCCTAGTGAACAAGGATTGCCAATTTCAAATTTAGGTACAACCGTTGAAGAACTTATGAAGACCTTTTCTACCACTATTGCAAAGATAATCCAAATTGAAATGATACCTCTTCAAAAGTTGGTACAAGAGGCTTCACAGTTCAAAGAAGAGCATCTTGTTTGGGTTCAGAAAATGCAAAGACAAATTGGTGAGCTGAAAACTAAAGTGGATCGGCTTAAGGAACAAAAGTTGAAAACACCCTCTCCTCTTATATGGTGTGATGATGAAGAGGATTGTCCTATAATTGATCCAACACCAGAGATTGATAATGATGATGATCAAGAAAAAGGTGAAGAAATTCACCTGAGGTTGGAGAAGTTAGCAGATGATGTGTCTAATCAAGAAGAAAGTTGCCTGGAGGTAATCACGTTTAAGGAGCCATTGATGCCTATAATTTTTGACATAATTGTAGACATGCAAGCAAGCGAGAAAGAAGTAGTCTTCCCTCTTGACCACTACATAATGAACTTGGAAGTGGAGGCCCATAATCCTGTTCTTATTTTCTTGGGAAGATACTTCATAAAAGTGCCTAGAGCCAAGGCACGACCAATTCTACCAGTTTATGGAAAAATGGATGGCTCGTATTTTGAATATTCATTGAAGAACCATGCAAGGAAAACTATTCCATTTGACAATGGATAGTCGAGGTACCAATGTCTAGCCAAAGACATTAAAGAAAGGCGCTTATTGGGAGGCAACCCAATG
Organism: Gentiana straminea; assembly: GCA_036785695.1. NCBI lineage: Eukaryota > Viridiplantae > Streptophyta > Magnoliopsida > Gentianales > Gentianaceae > Gentiana > Gentiana straminea. The sequence goes on along the minus strand of JAVUPR010000048.1, from coordinate 4,813,334 downwards.
TTTTAAATGTTTATTCATTACTTTTTTTTTATTATTAGAGACAATTGATGAGTGGTTTGAAGGGTTATGGTCTTGCAAAGTTCAAATTTGTTAAATAATGCAGTCAGCCTGATAAATGTTGAAACGGTATGATCATACCATTCAACAGTTTCGTTTGAGTGAAACAGTATGATCATACCGTTCGGCAGTTTGGTCTCTGGAAATTAAATTATTGGGGCAACTTCTACATCCATTTTGTGTCTGATTTTTCATGAGTGAATATATTATCGGAGGTTTCCTAATCTTCAAAAAGAATATAGACCACACACGGACATGTTGCATATATACGGATGGAAGAAGACATTGATGTCTTGAGTACAATGGATGGAGTACCACATCCCACCACAGTTTCAGGGAAGTCCTTTTCTACTTACTACTCTCAATGCACACATATTAATTATCTCATTAGCATTATACATAAAGCATATTAGTTGAGTCTCATTTCATTTCCTTTCCACATCTGGCCATACATTGGGGACAATGTATGTTTCAAGTGTGGGGGAGATGATGCATTCATCATACATATTTATCATTTTTAGACTACATCATACATTATTATTTGAATTCAAAAAAAAAACATGTTAAAAATTTAGCGTTGCATTTTAGAACTTCATAGCACCAAGAATTCACATTCATGACACTTTTCCGACCTTTTTATTTCTATCTTGTGTGAATTAATAAGAATCAAATGGTGAACAATCGATGTAATCACACACTTTTGTTGATACACACTCACATTATGATATTTGTTTATGAGTTTCGGTAGTAAAACCTTTGAACCTTAACGAAAGCCACTTAAAAGTGAGGATTTCACTTGGCCAAAGACGCACTCGCTCGTTTTTCCTTTGAGTGTTATCCACACATTTTGATGTCATTCTAGAATTTGCATTGACATACATTTCGAGACCACAATTTTTCTTGTTCAGTGCACTTAAAGTGATTGAGGCACCTAGGATTTAGCCCCTTCTAGACCCACTTTTGTTGGCATGCCCATACTATATACCCCCTAGTTAGCCCCTTCTAGCCTGACCCTTTCTTTGATCAAACTCCAGAAATTAAGCCCATGGCCTTTTCTTACGAGATCCCCTCTTTTGTTGACCCTATTGTCAAGGGATTGTATGAATAGATCTATGATTTGAGGAAGATGTACCAAGAAATGAATATTTTGGGATCATGGCTGAAATTGTTTGAGTAGGATGATAATTGCAAGATTGAAAAAAAAAAGAAAAAAAAAGGGTTGAAAAAAAAAATGAAATTACAATGAAGGAGTGTTTTATATGTTGAAGAAGTAGCTTGTTTCTGCGCATTTTTTGCAAGCTTCTTTGGAGAGTATTGTTTGCACTTCTATTATTGGTTATGAGATGTGATATTTTGGAGCCATGTTGTGTGTTCTAGTTGGAATCATATTTTGGTGACTGTGATTATTGATGTGATTATTCATGCTTTCTCTTTGACAATTTAGCCCATATTTTTCCTTTTCCCTGCCTTATTTTCTTTCCTTAGCCCCGTTACAACCTTTATAAAGACCTCATGATTTGTGTATTGGATTTGAATGCATAGTGGTGGAGATTTGATTGATATGCAAACTTATGGTAATGCTTGAATGTGTGTTGATTTTGAGGGTGTGTGAATAGTCCCTGTGCATATATTATATTGAGCGATATCCGTGAGGACATGTTGAGGTTTGTTGATTTTGCCACTTAAAATTTTTTGAATCAATGTGATAATGTGAGTTGCATGAACTCTAGTGTGTGGTATACAATGTTTGATCACCATTTGACTTGAATTATGACATGTGAGATAGATAAGAAGGTTGGACGTGCGTTATTTTTGGATATTGTTGGTACTTTGAAGACATGTTAGGAACAGGCATCATGTATTTTGCATTTCATGGTCTAGTCGAGAGTAGTAGGATGCTTGGGGACAAGCATCATTCAAGTGTGGGGGAGTTTGATGTAATCGTAAATGGTTGGTATTTCATTGCATTTTCGAGATTATTTTTTCTATAGAGATATGCGCTTTTATGGTGTGTTTGATGTTATTTTGCAGATTTGATGAAAATAAGCTTTGGAGAGTGTTTTTATTATATGTGGCATGGAATGGAAGAATCGATTATAAGAGACATGACTGAAGAAGGAAAAGTGAAAATGGTATGATCATACCATTACATTAAAGTGTGGCTGTTTGTAATGTGGAAGAAAAGATGGATTTTGCAGGCTTATTTCCTATTGGTCCATCATTAAAAGACTCCTTATTTCCTATTAGTTGAATAATATTTGATCTTTTTTTTCTTTATTAGTCTAATATTTAATTAGGAATAAATAAATAAAAAAAGAAAGAAAAGAAAGTGGCGTAGCCACTATAGACATATATATTCATTCAGGAAATAAACAATTTAGTTAGGTTTGGAGACTGCTGCTGCGGCACTTCTCCTGCCATTGCCGCCGGTACCTTTTTCTTTTTTTGATTTATTTTTATGGATTCTACACCATATTTTGGATCATTCTAATATATGGTGAGCTCTTAATTTATTTTCTTTCCAGTTAATTTATTATTGAAGCCTTGATTGATGCAACTGTGAGATCAAATTGAGTCTTATTCCTCGTTTAATTTTTGGTATTTATTCATCTTTTGCTTTATTTGTCTCTACGGTTAATGGTTAGGTTGGTTATTTTCGCGAGATAAGTAATTTAATCATTGAATCGTCAGCTAGTTGGAATAACAAATCCATAATTGTTTGTGATTTTCATAAATGTAGCACATGATATGATTTTTTCGGTTCGCAGCTGGGAAAATCCGCTATCATAAAGATGAATAATCTGAATTAAAATTAACCCGCGTGTGCGTTAATATTCAGAATTCGGGTCTCTCAGATTGTAGTGCTTCCGGAACACCAAACTCCTATGACCGTGTCTAGGGGTGTCTTTCGGTTAGATGGTAATTAGTGACCGTGTCCTGATTACCAAAATTAGGAGAGATTGGTTACTTGGCGCGTGTCGGTAACTATAACCAGTTTATCAATGAATTAAAGAGTCATCTGTGCATCAGTGATCAGTTGAGTAAATCGAGGTGAATATAATGAATTTAACTGGAACCTTTCTTTTACTTATTTTTAGATTTTTAGTTTATTTAGTTTTATTAGTTATTAGTTTATAATACCAAAATCCTATCTTTTGTCGATTTTAAGAGAAATAAATCCACCGTTCCCTGTGGAGACGATCCTGCTCACCCTATACTCGTTATAGGAAGTAGGTAAATTTATCTTTGGTTGTTTGACACCCGCCAATCACACATGACATAGCAATAGACAAAGATGCACAGCACACGAACATTAGTAAAATTCATCCCGGCATTCAAAACACAAGATATAGACTAACTAATCCTTTTTATCATATCATGAGCAAAAGTGAACAAAAATTGTCAATGAGAAACAACATAGACCAAGAAAATAGACCCTCACAGGATATATCACTCAACGGTCAATAATTGTGAGCTGACTTAAATCTCAAGCTCATTCCATTGAAAATGCCCTACTTTATGCTTGTATCAACTCATATCAATCAACAAGGCATTGTGCAGCACATAAATCATAAGGACTTTGGGAAAAAGGATGGTATGTGAGAATAGCCCAAGTAGAAAGAAAAAGAAAAAAACAAATAGGTGGAGGAAAAAGGTATAAGAGATTGCAAAAACCATTAGGACTAGCGAAACACATGACTATCAAACTTCAACGTCATACAAGTGCAATGGGGTCCTACACTTTATTTTCAAACAAAAGAAAATATAGAGGACAATTTTCTTTACTTTGAGAGAATAATAATACAACTCTCTCTTTATTACTAACAAATAGAACAAACCAGATTTAGGAGGTTTATTTTTGACATTGCCTCCGTTATTGACTTTTTTTCTTTTCTTTTCTCTCCCCTTTTTTTTTTCCTTTTTGTTTTTCTTCTTTCTTTTTTCACATTTTTTTTCAAACTAAGAAACAAACACAGTGCCAATATGATTTCCCCCCAAGCTTGATCATTACATACTAAGTACAAGAAATTTGATAGCCACATGCCCCAGTTAGTCCTAAGGTTGGGTGAAAGGAATTGGGCTATCTCTTTATGGGAATGTTCAATGTATAGTGTAGTGGAAGTAAGGTAAAAAGAAGAAAGAGTATAATAAAGATTAAGGCTCAAAAGGTGTAAGAAATATTTTATGGTAAAAGGTCGAAACGAATGCCTCAATCATTTCTACGTGTTTGCACATACCAAAGTGACATCAATAAGACTCAACACAATTTATAAAGAAACAAATACAAGAAAGAGAAAATACGCACAAGTTTAGGGTGGAACTGAAGTGGTCAGTCATATGGACGGAATAATATCTCACCGGGTCATTTGTCTATTCACTTAGACTCTATTGTTTCCTAAAGAAAATAATGGCACTTTTAAACATGATATTCTAAAAAAGATTTTTCACTCCATGTCATGCATTTCTCTTGTCGGAACAAACTACAACAATTTTCATGCATTTCAAATCTCATCTAAAGTAGCTATGTGTGATCAGCAAAACCATCAAGACAAATGACACGAACTGACTGACACTACCATCTCTAACTGGAAATATCAATAAGCAGAGTAGAAAAATATGTGAACAAATGGCTCGATCCTCCACACTTAGATTGTACAATGTCCTCAATTTACCAAGAATAAAAACAAGTGGGGTAAGGGGTAAGACTCACAAAATCACTGTGCTGAAGAGTCTGGCAGACCCGAAGGAGCAACACGTGAAAGTAGTGTGGCCACCATGTCAGTCAGTGGACGAAGCTGGGACTACAATAGGATCAACCTCAATAGGTGAAGTCTCCTCAGTAGGTCCAGGAGAAATCAAAGAAGTATAATCATTGGGTGGCTTCCAGTTGGGTGAATCACAAATAGAACATTCCTCTTAATCGGAGCTCCGACAAAGTCACCGGGATTGCGTGGTGATCCTTTTCTTGGTGGCTTGATTTTAGGATTAACATCTTGAAAGATCATAGCTTTTCCTATTATGTGGAAGAAGTGGAGTAGATGTGTAAAGGTGGAGGAATAAGATAATAAAAGAAAAAAAAAACAATGATTTTGTTTTGTTTGGAAGAAGGGTGGGGGAGTGGACGGGAATATTAGTTGGGTTTGAGGTGAATGAGAAAAGAATAATAAAGTAAGGAAAAAGTATTATTTTAGTTTGGGGTAAGGGAGACAATCTGGGCAGAATATGTGGAAATTTTTTTATTTATGGAAAAGCAACCTCCATCACACATGGGGTGTGACAATGGATGTTTTTTCGAATTTTTTTTCAATGCCACACTCATTGTCCCTAACCACGTCATAGATGTGATCTCCACTTTCCAAAACTCGTTTTCTCCGCACGCAATGGCCTTAAAATGCAACTCGTGCACATCTTTCTCTCTGCAAAACAGACACAACCAAACCAAAACAAAGCCTATAAAAACAAGAAAAATACTTGGGTTGCCTCCCAAGAAGCGCTTGTTTAAGGTTATTATCTCGAACCCTTTGTAATCATTCCGAAGGTCGTGGTGGGGAAGAGGTATATGATACCATCTTATTATCACCTCCATTAGCATAATTCTGGAAACTTCCTCAATTAATTCCAAAACCACGTCTTCTTCAGAATACTTCCGCCTAGGAGGATGCTTACCATTCCAACACTTCTTACGACTCTTGTAGGTTTGATGGGTAGGAAGAATTGATTTGATCCTATCTTGAAAATATTTTCCCTTCTCAACCTTAGCATAACATGCATGTGTATCATTTTGGGATTTCATTTGCTTCAACGTGGGTGTCACGGATTTTATTAACACAAAACAAACAAGTAATAATCCGGTTAACCTCAAGTATAAGGATCGTAGTAATAGTGGTTAATGCCGGGTCGATCTTACGGGGAACTAAACGATTGTGATTTCTAGTTGTTGTCTAACCTAAACTATGTCACGAAACTAATCTAAACAGCGAATAAAACAAAACAGAAGATAAAACTAGACAGAGGATATAATCCAAAGCTAGGAAGAATACGGGTTGCGAACCTATTTAAACTAAACTAGTCTAAGATGCAAATAAAAGTAGACTAACTAAACAAATTCAAGTTTTTAAGGATTCAAATCAAGTGTTTAACGAGCCAAACGAGGATTGATCCACCTATCCAACAAGCAATTGATTCCCTATCTCGATTATATTGTGATTTTTATCTAGGTTGTGATTCACCTTATCTAAACATGAACCCTAATTCCTTAGAAAGTTCATCTATTAATCTATTATCTTCCAAGGCAAGATTAACGCATTTTCTAACCAAAGGTGCAAACTTTACGTTTATAATCTAGCAATTAAACCTATTAACTTCCGTTATGATAGATTCAAACTACTATTCTTATTCCTGGTGATCTAGGTTTATTAAGACTTCCATCAACAATAAACAATCAACACATGCATATCTTCCGATGTAAAAAGCAATTAAACATAATAAACATGAATAAGAAACAACCTTTAATAAAAACTCACAGTATAATCGATGAAAACGAAATCAACAATCGTTGGATGGATTCAAAATACTCGTTTGATGAAGCTTTTAGCTTCTGAACATCCTCAGCAACTCAAATTCGCAGAAACAGTGCATAGAAAGTAACTAGTTTAATCTAAATCTAAAGTGCATAAAAACTGGAATAAAAGGAAGAAAAATGCAGTCTAAAGCCGCCCCTATGTTTAGGGTTTTGAATAATGAGTGTATGGTTTGTTTTGGGTTGAGAAACAGCCGCCTATTTATAGATTTTAAAGTCGGTTCAGCAAAGTCGGCTACCGGACGCCCGTCTGGAAAGGGTGAACGCCCGTCCACTCTTCAATAGAACTTTGAATCGGGCCGAGTCATGACCAGACGCTCGTCCACACAGCGTCCACTCCAGCGTCCAAACTTTCTGAATCAAAGATGTCATCCTGGACGCTCGTTCAGTTTCAGCAAACGCCCGTCCACTGGGCGGGACCTGGACGCCAATCCAATATGATTGAATTTCGATTTCTTGATCTTTATCTCTTTTCTTCTTGTCAATTCCTTCATTATCTCTTTCATCATCAAATATCTCGACTCTTATCTCCTTTTGACCATCATTTGAGCATCAAGCACGCACCTCTAACACATTAAAACATCACAAAATGTAATAATGTCCAAATAATCGTAAAAACATAATTAAAGCACATAAATCAACATATTTTGCGATTAACTCTTTAAAAATATCATTCACTCAATATATCCATTAAATACCCGTTTCTTATGCAAATTAACACAAATACGAGGGAAATTATCATAGAATATAGCGTTATAAATCGTATAAATTCACCCTTAACAGTGGGACAATGATTTTCTTCAAGTATGTGGACATGTGCAACAATATCATCACTTTTGTAGCTCGTTGGCTTATCATGAAGCATGCAACTCTCTAAAGGATCACTCATAATAGGTTTCACGGTTTTCTCTTTCTCACATACCTCTTCAGAAGCAATTCCGTAACAAGACCTCTCAACTGAGGAACAATTAGTGGCCTTGGGCACATTAAATTGAGCTTTCTCATCCCCAGCATTCAAGGAGAGACTTCCACTTTTCACATCAATAACCGGCCCTACAGTGGCTAAGAAAGATCGACCAAGAATGATTGGTATGTTGGCATCCTCATCTATTTCAAGGACAACAAAACCAGTCGGTATAGAAAACTTACCCACTTCAATTGAAACATCCTCCAATATGCCTACCGGATGTTTGATGGATCGATCCGCCAATTGCAATGATATCGAAGTGGGTTTCAAATCACCAAGTCCTAGATTCAAACAAACAGATAGAGGAATTAAACATACACTAGCACCCAAATCACATAACGCCCGATCGGTGGTCACTTTGCCAATCATACAAGGTACATAAAAACTACCAAGATCTTTATGTTTGGGAGGCAATCTATTTTGAATTATTGCACTACACTCCTCCATCAAAGAAACGGTTTCATAATCCTCTGGCTTTCTTTTGTTGGACAATATGTCTTTTAAGAACTTAGCATATGTTGGCATTTGGGAAAATGCGTTAGTGAATGGCAAATTGATGTAAAGTTTTTACAAAACTTCCAAGAACTTCTGAACTGATTATCTAGCTTTGTCTTATCCAATCTTTGAGGGAAGGGCTTAGACGGTTGATAAGGTGGTGGTGGGACATACTTAGGCTCTAATTCTTTCTCTTTATGGGTTTTATCCTCAAGCTTAGGTTCCTCACTTTCACATTTATTCACCTCAACATCCTTACTCCTACCAGTAACATTCTCAGGCTTATCAAGTTGTTTCCCACTCCTCAAAATTACCGTATTACAATGCTCCCTAGGGTTCAGTTATGGTTTACCCGGTAATATCCTAGGAGCATTGAAGGATGAAACTGCTTCTTAAGAAATTTGATTCTCTAGTATCATATTGTGTGCAGCTAGGTTGTCCACCTTAGATGCTAGAGTCTTAATCATCAACTGGTTCTCCTCACTTTTCTTGGAATGGTTGGCCATAAAATTTTCTATCAAACTTTCAAGATTGGAATTTTGAGGAGATGGGTTAGATGATATTGGTTGAAATCTAGGAGGGTGCTGTGATGCGATATTCTGGTTATTCCTATAGGAGAAGTTTGGGTGATTCCTTCAACCAGAGTTATAGGTATTTGAGAAAGGATCATTGGTGGACCTTTGGTTGAGAGTGTCATAAGCATTAACTTGTTCCTGGGAATGGGTAAGTAGTTGACATTCTGATGAAATGTGTTCAATCAACCACAAACTTCACAAGGTAATTCTATATGACTCAAAGCACTCATATTCATTTTGTCAAATTTAGAACTAAGAGCGTCTACTTTAGCAGAAAGAAGGGTCAAAGTGTCTACCTCATACATACCTAGCTCTTTCTTTGATGTGCTAGGGATTTTGTTTCCTGGCCACCTTGAACTGTTTGTTGCCATATATTCAATGAGATTGTATGCATCATCAGGATACTTGTTATGGAGTACACCTCCCGCCGCAGCATCTATATCCATTATGTTCCTATAATCCAATCCATTGTAGAATATCTACACTACTTGCCATTTCTCCAACCCATGGTGAGGACAGTTTCTCAACATTTCTTTATACCTCTCCCAAGCTTCATAAAGAGTTTTATTGGATTGTGTGAAGCTTGTAATCCGGTTCCTCCGCTAAACTGTCTTACTGGGAGGAAAATACTTGGCCAAAAACGCTTGAGAGAGTTCCTCCCAAGTAGTTATTGTGCCTGGTGGTATGGAATGGTACCAAGCTCTTGCTTTATCTCTCAAGGAAAACTTGAACAACATGGTTCTGATCTGGTCTAAAGTGATGTTATTCACTTTGAGGGTATCACAGTATTCCAGGAACACCTTTAGATGTAAATTCGGATCTTCTGTAGGCGATCCCCCAAATGAATTTTGTTGAACCGTCTGAATAAGAATAGGTTTTAGTTCAAAGTTGTGTGCTACTATAGTAGGTTGCACAACCCCTGACTGTAAACACTGTGCAGTAGGCACTGAGTAATCCTTTTGAGTTCTGTAATTGTTCTGAGCCATCTCAGTTTCTAATTTTGTTTCCTCTAATTCTGAATCTAGCATGAACAATCTTCTCCTACTGTGAAATTATCTCTCAATTTATAGATAAAACTCAAAGAGATTTTCAGAAGTACGAGTTTTTCATATAAACAAGAAGAGTAAAACAAAAAAGGATATCAATACCTACTAAAAAATAAAACAAAGTAACATGTCCAGTCTAACAAAATTAACAACCGGCTCGATGTTGGCACTCCAATCCCTGGATACGGTGCCAGAAAACTTGTTGTGTGATTTTCACTCTATTCACAAAATGCTACAGCAAGCGCACGGCTTATCGAGTAGTACTTAGGATTTCGATCCCACGGGGTCTTAGGACAATCACCGAATAGTTATCAACTTATATTAGCTAAACTAGTCAAATTGTGTTGCTTTAAGATATAAAATAACTAAAAACTAAGGTACTATTTAAAACTCAGAACAAGTTCAAGAAATTGCTAAAAACCAAGTTGGAAGAACTTCTAGGATGTCGGATTTCCACGATAACAAATATATGACTTTTACAACGACCATTCCATTGATTATGAATTTTTCCTTATGTTGACGAATAATCAAAAGTGACTAACAATATTTTTTCGAACTACTATTAATCATGCCCAAATTAATATTAAATTCCATTCCACTGTCATTAAATTAATTTAGACCCATTAACCACAATATTCATACTGTCACAAGAAATTTCAATTAACTTTCGCTCTCATGAGTTTCTTGATTGAAATTATGGTTCTAATATATCAATTAAATTTCAGCTTTCAGTCTATCACCTAATGATAACAAATTCTTCATATTAATCTATGGAAAGTCATCTTTCGATCCATCAATTCATACGAAATAGCACACCAAAATCAATACAAAAGTATATCGATTCATAATAATAGGAAAGATCGAATCTTTAACTCATACATTCATTTGTCGGGCTATTCCTAATCCTGGAAAATTAAATCTACTCACGCATGATTAAAAAGATCACATGAATCCAGGATTTAAGCATTATGAGACGAAAGAAATAAAATAATTGAGAGAAATTTAAGAGAGAGAAAATAAAATAGTCTCATAAATAGCATAAAACCAAGAAATTCACGATCGGTTCTTCGTTCTTGAGTCCTAAGCAATAAATCTTGTTCTTGAAAAGTTGAGAGAAAATAGTAGAAGATGGGATATGTTTTCATGCCTAGAATATGCTATATGGCGTCCAATTTTTTTTTAGTAAACTTGGAGACAGATTAAAAGATAATTACATAAATATTGGAAGTTTCCATAATTAATTTAATCAAAAAAATCTTTCAAAATCAAAAATCTATCAATCTTGGACTCTTGTAGTGTTCTTTTTCATTGATAACACACCAACCTGAAGAAAAATCACGTTGGAAAAGTTTCCACCAATCAGAACATTTCGTTGGCCCGATCAGATTTCTGAAAAGTGTCACACCCTGGGTATGTCCGAGGCTGATTTCTTGAACCCTTCTATTTTAGCTCTGTTTTTTTGGGCCTTTCTCCTCTAATCTCAAACAATCCTGCAATAATTCTAACATCCGCAGTATTCTTGCCCAAGAATGATAAAAACATCGGAAAACAGCAACATACGACACCAAATTGAGTCCAAAACATCTAGAATTGTTCAACTTTATTGAAACTTATCATTGAGGACACGAGTGAGAAATCGAATAATAAGATATGTCGTAGTGAGAAAAGCATATTCTTGTAAGGTAATGGGAGGTTCACCTGAGCAAGTAAAGCAAGGACAACTTCAACAATAGTGCGGTGACCACGTTCAACAGACCCAACTTGTTTGTGAGTTTAGGGGCAGAATAAGCGATGTTGAATGTCAATATTCTGAAAGTAAGTATTAAGGTTGCGGTATTCACCACACCATTCAGTTTGTAGATATTTAATCTCGGTGTTGAACTATTGTTATACAAGTGTTTGAAAAGCGTAAAAAGTTTTCTCGACATACGATTTTAAAGCAAGTGGATAAAGCATAATATCGTACGTCGAGATAATATCGTACGTTAAACAAGTGTTAGAATAATCGTCCACAAAGATGACATAATATCGCAAACCGTAAATAGTTAATTCAGGACATGTCCCCAAACATCATAATAATTTAGTTCAAGTTGAGCAGTAGTAGTAAAATTAGAAATATGTAACGGTTGACGATGGTTCTTGGCTATTTGCAAGCAGCACGGACATAAACTGTGCCGAGAGTGTATTGGGAACAGTAGCCAAGACGTTGATGTCAGTGAGTAAAGGAAGAAGCATTGGCAGCAATATCCGTAGCAGCAAATTTATTGAAGGTATGACAAAAGTGATATAAACCGTTGTTGTCGTAGCCTCTATGAAGGACGTGGCCCAATGAGTCCTTCACAAGAAAATAATTTGCATTAAATTCAAAGTGAACATTATTATCCTTGCAAAATTGGTGATCAAGGAGAAGATTTCGTTTGAGTGACGGTGGAACAAGAATATCATTTGCAGTAAATCTGCAATTATGGGCATTAAAAATAGAAGAACAAAAATGTGTGATAGCCAAACCTGAACCCTCGCCAAATTTATTTTATCTGGCTCATCAAATTGTTCAGTCTGAAGGGATAAATTATTAAAGTTGTTAGTCATCTGGTGCGTCGCCCCAGAGTCCAATATCCAGTTGGTGGATGGAGCTGAGTTCGAATAGGAGGCAGTACGGGCTTGGGGCTTCCGGTTCTCCTGAGTTGGCTGGAAGTTTTCCTCAAACCGGTGCCAGCAGTCCGCTGCCACATGCCCCAGCTTGTTGCAAATCTAACAGCAGGGAGGAGAGGACGAGCGGCCTATTATACGTCCTCCTTGATTCTGATTTTGCCCCCGTCCACTGTTAGATGCGTTTCCATGGCCACTAGTTGTTGGAGCAGAGGAGTAATTAGCAGCAGGGTATCACAGAGAGGAGACAGCCGGCGGGAGAGAGGGAAGAGTCATGGCTGATTGGTGATAAAACAGACGAGCTTCGGTGGTAAGGAGTAATGAATAAAATTCGTCAAGGGTGATGATGGGCCGAGTCGAGATCATTGAAACAAGAGGATCGTACTCAGGGCCGAGTCCGATGAGAATGTACGCCATAATATCATTGGAGGTGAGGGGGTGACTTGCCATGGCAAGGTCATCTGTGATTCGCTTGATTTTAATGTAATAATCCACCGCCGTCAAAATTCCTTTCTTGGTGGTGGCTAATTGGGGACGGAGGTGCACCAATTGTGCTCTGGACTGAGACACAAAGCATATGTGGATGGCTGACCATATCTCTATTTCGAAGTCTACGCAGGAATGCAACGGAATTTAAAATTTATTTCCTTTTTACCAAGATCGACTTCGTTTAAAACAATAAACGCATTAAGTAGTAGACGGTGAATACCTTGCTTGATCTAAATTATCGACGCTTTGACCATCTACGGAGAGTAGTAGTGAGCGAGCCGTCCACGTGTCCGTTCACTATCAATATCAACATGAGCACCTCGCTAGAATCCTCTCTGGATAGCTACTAGGAAAACCCGGTTGCTATACCGACATTTTCTCTCTCTCAAAACTCTCAGAAAACTCTCTAATATTTTCTAGTAAAATATTTCTCTTGCAATTATGATGTACAAAAAAAACTTGACACCCCTCACCTTATATAGGTGTAGGTGGCTCCCCAAGCCCTCTAATTTGCCTTGGAGAAGAGTCTTGAGTGGAGTAGGGAGAAAGAAAATCTTTTACTAGTAAAATAAGAAAAATAGATATTCTAGATTTATCTCATTAAGTATTTTCCTTAATATTATTAAATGATTTTCCTTAAAATCATATGTGATAAATATTCAATATCTTTTATTAAATATTTCCAAGATATATATTGTCAATATATAATATTGAATATATCTTTATTATATTACCATAAATATATATATCAATTATACATGCGTATATATCACATATATCCATATATTAATATTCAATATTAATACATGATATACTACAATGATTTATTAATTTGCAAAATCCATGTATATCATATATACATACATATTTCGACCCATACACATATAATATGTATATTTAATTAATCAACATAATTAATATCTTGTATTTAATTTATTCATAATAAATACCGCCATATTAATTTACAACTATAACACTTTATAGTCGAGATAAACTTTTCTTATTTGGTTATCACTATAATGCATTTTAATCCGGCTAGATGTTCTTCCCGATAGGCTTCCGAATATGTTGGCCGTAGACATAAAGTGCATTTACTAAAATAACCTTCATACCTAACGATCATGAAATAGCGTCTAGCAACACAACGTGACCCCCAATAATCGGAAGAGTCAAAAGCGATGACTACTACCTTTCATGTGAAGCAGTTACCGTGTAAATAGAATTCTATCGCTGTTACAATATCCATACGGTTGTATCTCGGGTGTCAATACATCAACGACCGTATCTTATAATCTGAATATCATGCTCTCTCGAAGTAACTCATTTTCTCCCACTTTGCAAAGATCCACGAGAGCTAGACATTCCTTATAAGAAGCCCATTTCGGATATTTACTCCTACCATTAGGATACGCGATTTCTGGATGAGCAACATGAATCCTACTCATGCTTCAGTATCACACTCAATCACTACCGCATGATTGCCCCATAGCTAGGGTAAACCTCAATAATGTCAAAGTATGACAATCCACACCGTGATGCCATGAAGACTCCGGTCTTAGGATAATTACATAACTGCCACATAATGCAACACTTAATGTAAGTGGGTCAGTCTAACGTTCGCATTCTCTAATACACATCCACGTATAGTCCAAGTGTCTCTACGCTTTGATAGACGAGATCTATCCCGGTTAAGGGTGATTTTATACGATTTATTCCGCTATATTTTATAATGATTTCCCTCCATATTTGTATAATTTGCATAGAAAATGAGCGTTTAAGTGGTTTATTGAGCAAGTGATGTTTTTAATGGGTTAGTTGCAAAATTGTATGATTTATGTGTACAATTGATGGTTTTATATTGATTTGGAAGATACTACATTTTGCAATGTGTTTGATGTATTGTAGATACACAATTTCGACCAAGAAGAGGATTAAAAGAGGTTAACAATCGGATTAATGAAGAGGAGAAGAGATAAAGATGAAATCGATTGAGGATAAAGATGAAGAAATCAAGTTGTTGATCCAGCTGAACTGGCGTCCAGAATCTTGAACTGGCGTCCAGGGTGGACGCTCGTCTGAAGATATGGACTGGCGTCCAGGAGAAGAAAGTTGATTCAGAGAGTTTGGACGCTGAGTGGACGGGCGTCTGAAGCAAGTCTAGACCCTATGGACGGGCGTCCAACAAGACGGACGGGCGTCCTTAAACCGACTTAGCAGCAGCCGCCTCAGTTTTCTATAAATAGCAGCGCGGATTTCAACCCTAAACATACATTATTGAGACCTATTGATACACAATCATTAGGAGAAAACCCTAGCGGCCCCCGGCCCCCTTGGGGGAGGCCGGGGTTGCGATTTTTCTTGTTTTATATTCGTTTTTTCTATTTCGTTTTGCTGTTTTATGCTGAATGCTTGGAGGCTGAGCAATTGTTCAAACTATGTGAATTCGTTTCAACAGGTTCTTTATTTTCAATCTAGATTTGTTTTGTGAATTTGATTAAAGTTGTATCTTTTCTATGCTTATGTGCTATGCAATCGATATCGAAAGATGAATTGTTGTTGATGTTTACCGTATGACGAGAGTCGGTGTAAACCTTAGATCACCATAGGAAAGATGGGATTTTTAACCTTGACATAAAGAGAGTTGATAGGTTAGATTTCTAGGTTGCTAGATTGAGAGATCTTACACCTTGTTTTGATAGCGTCAATCTTATATATCGAGAGATGAGAGATTGATAGGCGAATTATCTACGAGAGTAGGAATTCATACCTTTGATAGGTGAACCACATCATTAATTAAATCATCACAAGATAACTTTAGAGAGGAAATTAAGGGTTGCGGGATCGGAGGAGTATTTGTTTGTTCATTGTTTAATCACCATGATCATCTTCTTGTTTCCCGTTTATTTTATAGTTTATAGTTTAGATATCGTTTTCGCTTTTATCCTTCCTGGCTTTGGACTGACAATCCTCTGTCCAGTTTATTTCATCGTTTTAGGTTTTAATAATAATAGTATCAATCTTAGGAAAATTAATGAACTAGATACCCCGATTCCCTGTGATCGACTCCGGTATTAATCGCTGTGCTACGATCCCTACACTTGGGGTATACCGGATTTATAAATTTTATTACTTGTTGTTTTTCATTGCATAAAATTCGTGACAAGTTTTTGGCACCGTTGCCGGGGAATCGGTGTGGTTGTCCAGTTCATTATTAATTTTTCTAAGGTAGTATAGTGGTGAGTATTCCCGCCAACGGAACCAAAAACAAGTTTTTGGCGCCGTTGCCGGGGAATCGGTACGGTTGTCTAGTTTCTATTAATTTTTCTATTTTTGTTACGAATGTTTCGTAGATAGGTTTTTGTTTCTATCCTTTCTAGTTCTACATTGATTCGGGGACATCTGAGGTTGAATTATCTGACTCCACGTTTTGTACGATCGAACTTTTGGATAAAAGGGATCGTTTTAGCACTCGTTAGTATTTTAGCCGTAACTTTTGGCTCGAGTGTCCGTTTGGCGCGCAGGACCACAATTCGGAAAGCTCGTTCCGACGCCGACAACGTGACAAACTGCCTATGGCCGTTTGACACCATTTTCGAGGTCAAAATCCACTGTTTTCCCTTCCATTTTGGGCTCAGAAGATTTCAACACGTTTTTCCTCCTTTTATTGTTTTCTGTTTTCTGTTTTAAATAAATAAATAAAGGATTTTTAGGGTTTCTTAAGTATCTAGGGTTTTTGATGTTGTATCTAGGGTTTCTGAGGTTGCTCGTGTTCCTCTTTGTGTGCATCATGCTAAGACCAGACGGGAGTCTGCTCTCTGTGAACGCCCAGCCACTCTTTGTGGTTACCAGACGTGCGTCCATAGTGAGTGGACGCCCGTCCATCCAACATGCACCAACTCTGTTATGTCTTAAGAGAACCGAACTAGCGTTTGTCCTTTCCAAACGCCCATCCAGTTCATCATTTACAGGAGGACGAGCGTCTAGATTGTCTGAACGTCCGTCCAGTGTGTCAATTTCTAGTGAATAGAATTTGTTTTTGATACATGCTTTATTTGACGTGGATATTTTCATACGAGCTTCTGTGGCTAATTATTTTTACGTAGATGTTCTGAACTTGCATGTTTACATCTTTCCATCTACTAATCCATGTTAAATAATTGATTAATTTTTATATACATGCTTCATTATTCGACTTGGATGTTTTAATGCGAGCCTCTGTGGCTTTTATCTGATATGCGTAGATGTCCTGTTCTTTCACCGTTATGGTTTTCTTTCCATCTATTGCAATCCATGTTGAGTAATTCACCTAGTTAGATGTGATTCCAATTTGACTTATGATGTTCCTTTTGTCGTCTATCTAGGGTGTTAGGGTTGTTAAAGGCACGTCTACATTTCACATGGCAAGCTTCTGTGGCTTTGCATAATCGAATTTTGTTGCGCTTCTGTGGCGTTATTTAGTGGACGTTTATATTCTTGACCGTGCTTAGATTAGGGCGACATCTATGGAATTAGTTGGGCTAGTTTATTTTCTTTATTTTCGTTTTGCCTTTTTAGTATAGTTGCATATCATTTAGTTGCATTGTATTTTATTCTGGTTTTTTTTTCTTTTATTTTTATTTATCTTTTTAGTGCACCTAGCCCTGCTACTTTGTAGTGTCCTCTATCCTCATTTCTGTATGCACATGTTGGGTTTATTTGTATTGTAAAGCTTCTGTGGCTTTATGTTTGACGCTTAGATGTCATGTGTTTTCCCTGTGTGGTGATTTTTCCATCTGAGCCATTATATCATGTGCTTATTTCTTGTCTTGCATTATATTTTTGCGCGACATGTTGTATTCCCCCGTGTTCCCCGAGATGTTGCCCTGTTTGTTCAAGTGTGCAGGATATTTTCGATAGCAATTGTGAGCTTTCTGACGATATCAGTTTTCCGGTGGATGGTCCACAGTCTACTGATTTCTTCACGCATTTCTGGATCTGGAGCCGGACCACTTTCAGAATTGCCACCTTCGAACTACAATCAGCTAAGTCCTTTATCTTTTCTTTAATTCTGCACAACCTGAGGACATGTTGTCATTTAAGTGTGGGGGAGGGGAATGGTTTATGTGTATGTATACATTTGCTTAATTCGTTATGTTTCTATGCAAAATGAGCAAGAATTTTCAAAAATTTTCGACATTTTGTTTTTGTTTTGTCCCAAGTAGGCAATTCAATGCAATGTTCGTTATTTTTATAGTCATTCAAGCTATATATCATATGTTTGATAAGTTAGTTGTTTCACCTGAGATCTATTTTTCACGAGCCATAGTGAATGATGAGCTAATTTATAAAGTTATACCCCTTTTGGACGAGTGATTTCTGATTTTCTTATAAGTCATGTGCTTAGTGCTACGTATCTATCTTGAGATTTATGATAGTTTGTATTTAGATCCGAAGTATGTTATACTGTGAATATCTAAGGTTTGAATGTGATAAGTAAAACGTAACTTATTGTCAAATGAAAAAGTTGAGTTTATAAAGAATTATTGGGTGTGTCGAAAGCTAGTCGATGATTTGAGTGCGATAGGGTATACCACGTATGTCCTATACCACTATGATGACTAAAAGCTCACGACAGTCGGAAAAAGCTGCCTTATGATTGGAGTAAGGTAGGGTATATCTCGAATATCCTATTCTTCTATGACAGGGCAATAGCTCATTCTGATGTGCGTTTAAAAGTGAAATAGTTAAATCAACTAATGAATTGTTATGAAATGGATATAAGACTAAGTTATCGTCTATCTTATCCCCAGTAGAAACTGATAGATATGCTGTAGGGATTATCCTCTGAGTATTTCAGAAAGGCCCTAGATATATTCTATCATCTTTTTCGGGATATTTTGCGTTTGTAGGGTACATCTTATGAGTGTCATTTATTGCTAGTCTACGAGGGGGTATTAGCTAGTTTTGCTTTGAGTTTCTCAAGTTTGGATTTAGTGGAAGTTTTCTATGGCTTTGCACACACACAGTGGTGAACTTCTGATTTATTGGATCTATGCTATATTGTCAGAGATGTCTATCTTTTTCCGAGCCTTGGTTTTCGTTTTGCTCGGGACGAGCAAAAGCTAAGTGTGGGGGAGTTGTTAAGGGTGATTTTATATGATTTATTCCGTTATATTTTATAATGATTTCCCTCCATATTTGTATAATTTTCATAGAAAATGAGCGTTTAAGTGCTTTATTGAGCAAGTGATGTTTTTAATGGGTTAGTTGCAAAATTGTATGATTTATGTGTAAAATTGATGGTTTTATATTGATTTGGAAGATACTACATTTTGCAATGTGTTTGATGTATTGTAGATACACAATTTCGACCAAGAAGAGGATTAAAAGAGGTTAACAATCGGATTAATGAAGAGGAGAAGAGATAAAGATGAAATCGATTGAGGATAAAGATGAAGAAATCAAGTTGTTGATCCAAATTGAACCGGCGTCCGTAATCTTTGAACCGGCGTCCGTGGGTGGACGCACGTCCATCGAAGATATGGACTGGCGTCCAGGAGAAGAAAGTTGATTCAGAGAGTTTGGACGCTGAGTGGACGGGCGTCTGAAGCAAGTCCAGACCCTATGGACGGGCGTCCAACAAGACGGACGGGCGTCCTTAAACCGACTTAGCAGCAGCCGCCTTAGTTTTATATAAATAGCAGCGCGGATTTCAACCCTAAACATACATTATTGAGACCTATTGATACACAATCATTAGGAGAAAACCCTAGGCGGCCCCAGCCCCCTTAGGGGAGGCTGGGGTTGCGATTTTTCTTGTTTTATATTCGTTTTTTCTATTTCGTTTTGCTGTTTTATGCTGAATGCTTGGAGGCTGAGCAATTGTTCAAACTATGTGAATTCGTTTCAGCAGGTTCTTTATTTTCAATCTAGATTTGTTTTGTGAATTTGATTAAAGTTGTATCTTTTCTATGCTTATGTGCTATGCAATCGATATCGAAAGATGAATTGTTGTTGATGTTTACCGTATGACGAGAGTCGGTGTAAACCTTAGATCACCATAGGAAAGATGGGATTTTTAACCTTGACATAAAGAGAGTTGATAGGTTAGATTTCTAGGTTGCTAGATTGAGAGATCTTACACCTTGTTTTGATAGCGTCAATCTTATATATCGAGAGATGAGAGATTGATAGGCGAATTATCTACGAGAGTAGGAATTCATACCTTTGATAGGTGAACCACATCTTTAATTAAATCATCACAAGATAACTTTAGAGAGGAAATTAAGGGTTGCGGGATCGGAGGAGTATTTGTTTGTTCATTGTTTAATCACCATGATCATCTTCTTGTTTCCCGTTTATTTTATAGTTTATAGTTTAGATATCGTTTTCGCTTTTATCCTTCCTGGCTTTGGACTGACAATCCTCTGTCCAGTTTATTTCATCGTTTAGGTTTTAATAATAATAGTATCAATCTTAGGAAAATTAATGAACTAGATACCTCGATTCCCTGTGATCGACTCCGGTATTAATCGCTGTGCTACGATCCCTACACTTGGGGTATACCGGATTTATAAATTTTATTACTTGTTGTTTTTCATTGCATAAAATCCGTGACAATCCCTATCTTCTAAAGATAGAATACATCCAATACGTGCTAGTCTAACCATACTATTAATGTCATGTTTAAATAGTACATACGACTAGAGACATTTTAGTATCAAACCTTATAAAGTGAGTCGAGATCTCATCAACCATAATCATCATTATGATTTCTCTTTCACAGTTTGACACTAGGGACGTTATCATATATATAATATCATAATTGGTTCGCTAAAAGAACAAATATATAATAACAGAAAAGCCATTTAATATATGTATAAACATAATGAAATAGTAGAAATGATCTGACCCGGTCGGATCCGGTCCAATCCGATTGAGTTTAGGACACTATTTCAACAATCTCAGCCGACGTGGTAGAGTGGTACTATGGTAGACTTAATATTCAAGTTATTATTTGTTGTGAATAAATAAAGTTTCTGGTTCCCTACTCCAAGTCAAAAAAACTAATCACACACCTATTAGGATAACATTGGGGCGCAATTTCTCTATATAAAATGAAAGAAATACCAAGCTCTTTTGTATCATAATACATACTTGCAAATGCACAAGTAAGAAAAGAGAGAGCCTCTAAAGAGTGTTTGGGAAGAGGAAAAATTGACCTAGCAGTCGAGCTTTCTGAGTAGCAGTCCTTTGGAGGATTGTGATGGTTGTTTGTGTGGATCACTACTAGAGGTCAGGCGCATGGACGGCTCGTGCTCAAACCAACAACCGGAGGTAAAGCGACAGTCCTTTAAGATCAACACGGTAATGATCTTTATCTTCCTCTGGCGTTTTCAATTGTTCATCAGAGTCGGTTCTTGGGTTAAGTCGAAATTTTGAATTTCCCCTGCCCAACCCGATCGATTTTCTTACATACAGAAGATGGGTCTTTTCCCCCATGGCTTACAAGGACAACTCTGCATTCATTTCAATAAGTTATTCAGTCATTTCAAATATTAACATCATTACTATCATTACAGTTATCTGTCAGTTCATATACTGACATCATTATTATCATTACAGTTATTCATGCAGTTAGATATTGACATCATTATTATCATTGTTTTTCAATTAGCCATTTCAGGATATATTTCATGCATTTTTGCCTTCTCATTCTTATTCAGTGTCATCACTTATCACACATTGTCTTCTTTCACTTGTATGTATCTATGTATGTGTATATATATATATATGTATATATATATATTGTATATTGTATATTGTATATTGTATATTATTACTTCCTTATTTTGTCATAAAAGTCATTAATCATTAGAGAACTATGAAAAGATTAATGGATATTCTCACGGTTGCCTCTTCATTATATTTTTTCTTACTTAGCTGTGAGCTCACTTCTTTTCTAACAATTTAGAAGAAATGTGATGACATTGTGATGGATATAACGATCTTTTTAGGTTTTTATTCTACGCTATATCTTGTTTAGGATGCTATTAATTCATGTACTTTCCTTTTCTTGATATGTAGGGCTAGTGACCCCATTATGTGTCAGGTGTTACTTATAGTACTTATACATTTCCTAGTCTAGTATGTGTGAGTAGTTGTGAAGATTGAGATTAGAGATGACGTGGGATATTCTGTATCGGTGGATATTGTATTGTCTTGTGCTTGTGATCTTGTTGTTGCTACTTATGGTAATTATAAATATTAGGATTTTAGTGTGCATTATAAACATGAAGGTTGTCTATGTCGGAACGATTGTGCTCTGCCAGCCCAGTACCACCGGTTCAACATTAGTCATGCCAGTTGTGGACAACCCCACTTGCTCATAAACTTATTCGGGTGTTGCGATAAATTATCTTTCTCTTTCTTGTTTCAATATTTGTATTCTTCTTCAATGCTTCCGTGAGAAATCTAGTATGATATCATTATAATTTAAGCCTGTCAATGATTATGCACGTGTTGAGCGGCATTTTCCTATTCTACCCCTATGGTGGGTTAGAGACGTTGCAATTGGTATCAGTGCGTCGATTTCACGTAATTAGGAACAATATTGTTACAGTATAGAGGCTGAAGGGAATGTTAAGAGCAATCTGCTGAGACACTCAGCTGACACATATCAGCCTGCTGACAGTATGAAGACACAACAGTCTGCTGACAGTACGAAGACACAACAGCCTGCTAGTATTTTAGGGTAGTGTAATGTATAAATATTTTTTTTCAGTTATACTTTGTTGTAACCGTTTGTAACTTACTTCTAACTGATCCATGAGGTGTATGAAGCTATAAATACCCCATGATCAGCTGCATTGTAAAAGCAACTTGTAACTTTTAGTTCATCAATAATAATTCTGCATTTTACTTTCAGTTCATAATTATATAAACTTCGTCATGGTATCAAAGCAGAAATTTGAGAATTTCTGAACATTTTCCTGCATTTTTCTCTGAATTTTTTAAGAATCTTGAGAGTGTTCTTCATCTTGTCTGTGTTTTCCAGTTTCTTGAGAGTAAATTGTGAGTGTTTCCTTATTTTTTGATCATTTCTTGATCATTTTTCCTTGATGTTCATTGTTTTGATAAGAATTTGGAGTTCTTGATAGCCATGGCAGCTAAGAAACAAGAAATTAGTCCATCCAGTCCATTCTATCTTCATCATAATGAGAATCCGTCTTTTGTTCTTGTTCAGCCATTGATGAATGGCAACAACTATAATACATGAAAATTGTCTATGGAGCTGGTGTTAATCACCAAGAATAAAATTGGATTCGTAGACAACACAATCAAAAGGCCAGAAGTAGATTTTCATGCATGGAGATAATGTGATACAATGGTGAGAACATGGATCTTGAATTCTGTGGAGAACACAATTGCCCAGAGTTTGATGTACTTCAAAAGTACACATGCAGTTTGGAAGAATCTTGCAGCTATATTTTCTAATGTTGATGCCTTGAGTCTTTCAGATCTTCTTGAAGAGATGCATCTGCTAAAACAAGGTAGTGAATCTGTCAATCAATATTTCACAAAATTGATGGTTCTGTGGGAAGAAATCAAGACTATCAGGCTTGTATCAGTTTGTTCTTATGATTCTTAATGTCACTACAATGCAATCAGTACACTGGTGGATCATATGGAGGCTGAACTTGTTATGAAATTCCTAAATAGTTTAAAGGATGATTTTGAGCCAATGGTCTCACAGGCAATGCTAATGGTGCCTTTCCCAGAAATCCATGATGCCTTTGAAATGGTCATTAAATTTAAAAAACAGAAGTTGTATGTAGCCAATAAGGCCAAGAATCAAGATTTTATGGTTCTCTTGTCTCAGAAAGGTGGATAAGGGCAAAATCAAGTAGTCAGTAGACCTAACCCTGCATCTGCTGCAAATCCCAGACCAAGGAATCTCAAAAAGGCTCAGTGTAGTTTATGTGGATTCAATGGTCATACTGAATAAACTTGTTACAAGAAACATGGCTATCCTCCTGGTTTCAAGTCAAAAAGGGCTAATTTGGTAAAGGAAGAACAGTCAGCAGAAGAAGATCAGGCCTAGAATAGGTCAGCTGAACCAGGGATCCTAAATCTTACTGCACAGCAAATGGATAAGTTGATGGCTCTGCTGAGTTCTGATCCTCCTTGACAAGCAGGCTTTGCTGTTGGCCAACCTGCTGAGGTTATCACACATTACACACCTACTATAGGGACAGGTGATCTAAACTTAGTAAGGTCTATACAATGGATCTTGGACTTTGGTGCCACAGATCACATTGTAGGATCATTGGATCTATTAAGCAATCCCAAACCTTCATCTGGTATAAGAATGAGATTGCCTAATAGAAACAATGTTTCTGTAACACATATAGGACAAGTCAGGGTTAACCCTCAGCTGGTCCTACATTATGTGTTTTGCATTCCTGGTTTTAAATATAACCTTTTTTCTTTGCCTGCTTTTATTAGTCATAAAAAGGTGCAGCTGTTTTTTCTACTAACAAGTGTGTTTTGCAGGACAAGAACAAGAAAGTGATTGGTTCAGCTGAGTTACACAGAGGACTTTATGTCATGGATCAACCAATAATACTTTCTGTTGTCAATGCTGTAGAAAATCACACAATGTCTGACAAATTAGATGATGCTCTTTTATGGCATTACAGACTAAGACACTTGCCAGATAAGAGACTGCAAGTCATTAGTTCAAAGCCTGCTGATGTCAAGTTTTGTAATCATGACCTTTGTTGTGTTTGTCCCATGGCAAAACTAAAGAAAAATCATTTTCCTTTGAGTACTACTGTTGTGAATGCTGTAGTTGATCTTGTTCACATAGATATTTAGGGTCCTTTAAGACAACACACTGTCAATGGACAACAATATTTCTTGACTGTTGTAGATGACTTTTCTAGGTTTACTTGGGTTTTTCTTATGAGGCATACATCTGAGGCCTCTGATCTTGTTAAATCCTTTGTTAAATTTGTCTCTACTCAATGTAACAAAATTATTAAAGTAATTAGATCTGACAATGGAGCTAAGTTTCAGCTCACTGAGTTCTATGCTCAGTTGGGTATCATCCACCAAACATCCTGTGTCAGCACACCAGAACAGAATGGCATTGTTGAAAGGAAACATCAGCATCTGCTGAATGTGGCCAGGAGTTTGAGGTTCCAGAGTAATTTGCCCATTGAGTATTTGGGCTTTTGTCATTTACATGCTGTAAAATTAATTAATGCCACACCTACATCACTGCTGAAGGAAAGCACCCAACATGAGATGCTTTATGGCATCAAACTTGATTATTCTATGTTTAAAGTTTTTGGATGCCTGGTTTTCTCTTGCACACTTCAGCAATACATAACCAAGTTTGATTCAAGATGCAGAACTTGTGTCTATCTTTGGAATTCAAATACATCCAAGGGTGCAATTCTTTTAGATATCACCAACAAAGATATCTTTGTTTCTAGAAATACTCAATTTCATGAGACTTATTTTTCTTTGTTTCAACAGGAACTAGGAAAAGCTAGGAATCTTGTTGACATGCCAGTACCACTACCAATGATGGATGCTTTTGATGATCTGCAGAATGAGTCAGCAGACCAGCCAAAAGCAGGGTTAGCTCCAGCTGAGGCACCTACTTAAAAGCATGTACCAGCTAATCCAGCACCTGAACCCACACAATTAAGAAGGTCCACAAGAACAAGGAAATCACCAACCTTCTATCAAGGAGGTGCTCATACTGTTCAACAGACCCCACACCTGTTGAGTGAGGCCATGAACCTAGACAATCTTTCAGCAAATTATGTCAGATTCAATAATGCAGTTGATGCTATTAAAGAGCCTAAGTCTTACAATCAAGCTATCAAGAATGATGAGTGGAAGAAGCAATGCAAAAAGAAACTGAAGCTCTACAAAAGGCTCATACATGGGAAATAGTTGATCTACCCCAGGGAAAGAAACCCATTGGTTGCAAGTGGGTCTACAGAATCAAATACAATCCTGATGGTTCAATAGAAAGATACAAAGCTAGACTTGTAGCAAAAGACTACACTCAAACATAGGGCATTGATTATCAAGAAACATTTTCTCCTATTGTCAAGATCATTATAGTTAGAGCTTTACTTGCAGCAGTAGTAGCCAATAATTGGCATCTACATCAGACGGATGTCAACACTACCTTTTTACATGGAGATTTGCATGAAGAAGAATACATCCAATTACCCACGGGTTGTGCAGCAACTAAACCAAATCAAGTTTGCAAACTCACTAAGTCACTGTATGGCCTCAAGCAAGCCAGCAGACAATGGAACTGGAAGTTAACTGATTCTTTTGAGGCTCAAGGATTCATTCAATCCAAGAATGATCATAGTTTATTCACAAAAGGGGCTGGACAGTCTTTTATTCCTTTGCTGGTCTATGCAGATGACATCATAGTAGCAAGCCCCAGTGAGAAATTAATTCAGCAAGTCAAGGATGCCCTACATCAGCAATTCACTATTGAGGATATTGGAAAATTGAGATATTTCATAGGTATTGAAGCTGCTAGGACACCTGTAGGCATATCCATTTCTCAAAGAAAATACACTCTTAATCTTGTAGAAGAATATGAGTTTTTGAGAGCAAAACCTGCTAAGACACCTATGGAGTCTAAGCAAACTTTACAACATAGTGATTCACCCCTTTGGGAAGATAATACTGCTTACAGATCATTGGTGCTTAAACTTATTTATCTTACTTTTACCAGACAGGATATTTCCTTTGCAGTTCGGCAGCTCAATCAATTTCTAGACACTCCTACTGAAAATCATATGAAGGTAGCACACGAGACTACTGAGGTATTTGAAGGCCAATCCTGGTCAAGGAATCTTGTTCTTGTACTTAAAGGTTTTACAGGCAATGATTGGGCTGGTTGTCCTGAAACAAAAAGATCAGTATCATGCTATTTATTGTTTCTAGGAGATGCTCCAATCTCTTGGAAGGCCAAAAAACAAACAACCATAGCTAGAAGCTCATCAGAGGCCGAGTACAGGGCTATGGCAAATGTAGTTTGTGAAATCTAGTGGCTAATTTATATACTACATGATTTGAAGGTTCTAATTCAGTCACCTACGGTATTATTTATTGACAATGCCAGTTCATGCACATGATGAAATAGTGTCCTAAACCCAATCGGGTTGGACCGGATCCGACCGGGTCGGGTAATTTACAATCTATTTAGTCCATGTAATAACTTTATTATGATTAATAAAATCACTTTTGTTATTATATCAATTATGTTATTGAAAAGATAGTAACGCCCCTAGTGTCAAACGGTGAGAGAGAAATCATAATAGTGATTGTGGTTGATGAGATCTCGACTCACTTTAATAAGTTTGATACTTAAATGTCTTTAGTCGTATATACGGTCAAACGGGACATTGATGGTATGAATAGACTAGCATGTATTGGATGTCTTCTATCTTGTTGAAGATAGGGATATATCTCATCTAGCTAAGTGTGGAGACACTTGGACTGTACGTGGACGTGTATTGAAGAATGCGTATGTCAGACTGGCCCACTTACATTAAGTGTCGCAATATGTGGCAGTTGTGTAATTATCCTGAGACCAGAGTCTTCATGGCATCACGGTGTGGATTGTCATGCTTTGACACTATTGAGGTTTCCCTTAGCCATGGGGCGATCATGCAGTAGTGCTCGGGTGTGATATTGAAACATGCGTCGGATACATGTCTGATAGTCCAGAAACCACGTATCATATGATTAGGAGTAAATATCCGAAATGGCCTTCTTATAAGGAATGTCTAGCTCTCGCGAATCTTTGCAAAGTGGGAGTAAATGAGTTATTCCGAGAGAGCATGATATCCAGATTATAAGATACGATCGTTGATGTACTCGACACTCGAGATACGATCGTATGGATATTATTACAGCGATATGATTCTATTTACACGGTAACTATTTCACATGAAAGGTAGTAGTCATTGCTTTCAACTCTTCCGATGATTGGGGATCACAGTGTGTTGCTAGACGCTATTCTATGATCGTTAGGTATGAAGGGCATTTTCGTAATTTGCAATTTATGTCTACGGCCAACATATTCGGAAGCCTATTGGGTCACACACATAAGAACATCTAGCCGGATTAAAATACGGTTATGGTGATAACCAAATAAGGAAAGTTTATCTCGACTATAAAAATTCCTTAAAAAAATAAGGAAAGTTTATCTTGACTATAAGTGTTATAGTGATTAAATTAATATGACTGTATTTACTTATTATGAATAAATTAAATACAAGATATTAATTATATTGATTAATTAAAGAATATTTCGGATGTCAATTTAGGGCTATGGGGCGCAGGTAACTAGTGTATAAGATATACTTGGATTGTGCAATTTAATTAATGATATTATCATATATTAATATTGGATATTAATATATTTATGGAAATAGATTTAGGGTAATATGATAAAGATATTCAATATTAGATATTGACAATATCTTGGATTTATTTAATATAAGATATTAAATTAAATGAGATAAATCTAGAATATGTATTTTTCTTATTCTACTAGTAAAAGGTTTTCTTTCTCATTAATCTACTAGAAAACTTCTCCCAATCAGATTGTGGACATATGGGGTGTCACTCTCACTATATAAGAAATGGGTTGGCTAGCTATTTTATACATCACAATTAGAAGAGTTCTAATTTACAAAAAAAAAAAAGAGAACTTCTTAGAGAGAGAAAGGCCGGTCTAACAACCGGATTTTTTCTAGTAGCTATCCAAAGAAGATTCTGGCGAGGTGCTCGTGTGGATATCGATAGAGGCCAGCCACATGGACGGCTCGCGCGCACTACTACTCTCCATTGCGGTCAAAGTGTCGATCTATTAGATCAAACAAGGTAATCACCGTCAACTACTTACCGTGTTTATTGTATTAAACGAAGTTGATCCTGGGATCGGAAATAAATTTTTTAAATTCCGCTGCGTAGACTAGTTGATTTCCTAACAGTGGTATCGGAGCGAACTTCGAACTTAATCAATAAGAAGTAATTAAATTGCGTAGTAATTAATCGATAGATGCAAGATCTAGATTCACGAAACGAGAAACAAAAAAATATAATCGGATAGGGAGCTCGGCCGACGGTGGCGGCTCCCCACCGTATAACCGTCGCCGGCGGCGGCGCCCTAGGGTGCTGCCGGCGGCTGGTGGTGTATGGTGGATCTCGAATTTTGTATTCTTGTTTTGTGATATTTTATTGTGCATTGATATCTCATTTGTTTAGTTGGTATCATGTGACTAACTAAAAGTTTGGGCCTTTGGGATTCGACATGGCATTAAATAATATTGGCATTTTCAAACTTTGTTTGGAATAGGCTTAGGTCATTTTCAAAATATTTGATTTTGGAAAAGACTAGGCCTAGGCCTTTTTCAAAATTTTGATTTTCGAAAGGGCCAAGGTAGATGCATTTTGGTTTTGGAAAGCCAAAGACATGCATTTTGATTAGAAATCAAAAGGAAAGAATCTAAAGAGACTTAATTTTAATTTTGATTTAATTTTGAATAGTTCTTTTTAATTAAAATTAAAATTGAAATCGTTTAAAATTAATAGTTATTTTTATTTCGATTGAAATCATTTAATTAATTAAATGTTGATTAATTATTTGATTTGATAAAATAAGACGAAAGTAGTTAAATTTCAATTTGTCTTTTTCATAAGATGTTATTATGGATTAGATTGCGTGTAGATATAATATGATTATATGGACCCCGGTTGATCGTGGATTCGACCAATATGATAGATGTGTGTGATTTACTTTATGTTGGTTTTCAAAATTGTCCTAGGCCGTTATGAAGAACGTGACCTAGTTTACTTTCTATATTTATCATATTCCTGTTAGCTATCCCCGTGTGCGGCGGGTGTATTAATTTATTAGATAGATTATTATGTAACAAGAATGGAGCAGAAAATTGAGGCCAAAGAAAGATAAAGATTTCATTGGTGATGGCGCATTAAAGATCCTATTGGCGATTGCAACTACTTTCAGAATGTGACCCGCGGTTTAGTCAGTTTGTATTCGAAACCGCACCTAGGAAAAGACAATGATCATACCAGTTATTTTTGTGCTCGGAATGGTGTATGTTTTACTTTATGTTGATAACGTAGAAATATGAACATTTAGATGAGACCGTAATTTAATTAAAAATTAATTAAGTGAATTAGTTTAAAATTATTCCCGCGACAAAAATCAAGTTAAATTTGTCTCCCGGTATTATAATGACGGTGATGAGCCCTTGTTCGGATCCAACTGATCGGCCATTGTCGGGAGTTGACCTACCTTGGGTATATCGTTATTATCGAGATATGATATCTCATTAATATTTGGGTTACGACTCGACTAGAATCTTACGGTGATTGGCCCTCGTCAGGACCGTTTGATTTTAGAGACAAAGGGACATATCACATAGAGATGTGAATCGTCAAAGAGTTGACTAGTCAACCACTAGGAGCCACATATGATGCGACTGGTAGGAGTACCTACCTTTCGAAATTGTCTCGATTGATCGGTGGTGCGTCGTCAAACCACCAAAAATAATTCACCTACAACCTCTATAGCTAGTATAGTAGAAGTAGCGGTCGAACCCACAGGGAACGGTGGATTTAATTCTCCTAAAATTTGTAATGAAAATGATATTTAGTTTTTTATATCTAATTTCCTAAGGAAATAAAAATAAACGAAGAAAAGTTACAGCTAATTAATCGTTTCCCTCTCAATTTCTACGATTGATCATCGATTCAAGGATGACTCGTTAAATCATTAATAAATTGGTTATAGTTGTCCACAACCGTGAATCAACCAATCTCTCATAGATTCGTTAATTAGGACAATCGCCACCAATTACACCCTAATTATGGCACTCCCCGCAACGACCGCCTGGAGTTTGGTGACATAACTGCCTTAAAAATTAGAGAGACCCAATTACTAGGTATTAATCCAACCGGTTTAATTTTAACCATAATATTATCTATTTTCACAACAGGGAATCCTACGGGCTACGAACCGGCAGACAATATGTTGTTTACCACTAAAACTCAATCTTTTATGACAACCGCTAAGATGGATTTTGGT
Source organism: Gentiana straminea (assembly GCA_036785695.1). NCBI lineage: Eukaryota > Viridiplantae > Streptophyta > Magnoliopsida > Gentianales > Gentianaceae > Gentiana > Gentiana straminea. The sequence continues at coordinate 4,782,328 of JAVUPR010000048.1, read as the reverse complement.
GCTTGATCAAAATAATCATTTAATTATCGCACGCCAACAACTAAACGAATAATTCTAAACCTATATCCATGAAAACAGAAAACAGACAAATACTAATAATTAAACGAGGAGAAACACAATTAGATCTCACAATCACATGAAATCGAGGGTTCGATAATCAATTAACTGGAAGAGAAAACTAACTACAGATTATTGTACTATATAATATAAAATCAAATCAAATGCCTTAACAATGAAAAACGAAAAGAAAAGGAAATGTTGCCGGCAACGTTTGGGTATGCCCAGCTTCTTTCCCGTCTGTTCACTCCTTATTCCCTAAAAAAAATATATAACCTAAAATCTAATACTATTCTCCCTCTTATGCTGCTGACGTAAAGTACCTATATAGTAACCACAATTCTCATATTGGGCCAAGCCCATGCTTTTATTTTGATCTAAAAATATTATAACAATAATAGCCATAATAAACATAATTATAACAAGGGTCTTTTTAATAATAAAAGCCCAATATGAATAAAAAAGCGAAAATCCACAGTTGGCTTCGACAGACATTGTCATCTTTTCATTAGTCGGGATCCCGACATAGTCGAAAACTGGAACTCTGAACTCTTTAAGAACCGCTTTTCTTCCATCTTCCACACAACTTCCAAAATATGTTCTATAAGTCCCAAAATCTTCTAACTTCTTTATCGAACTTCCAAAACCTGAAAATCAATCAAGACATACCCAAAAAGAGTATCTCCCAACAAAATAGATACATAATAAGCACATAAAACACCTCAAAATACGAACTCAACACTCCCCCACACTTATATTATTGCTTGTCCTCAAGCAATGCATTTTCACTCCCCTAAAAAAAAATGCATGAACCTAAATCCTATATGAATGTCCTAAAACTACATGAATGCAAAGCACCAAAATAATTTCAATCATGACGCCCGTCCAACTGTCTCATTAACCTCATGCTCTATAATGCAAGCCAAATGGCAATCAAGCAATATACTCACACACTAGAGTTAATACGACAAACTTTATCTCACTTGATCATAAACTTTAAAGTGGTAAAATAAAAGAATCCCAACTTTTCCTCGCAGGTATCACTCAATATAATAAATGCATAGGGACTATTCACACACCCTCATAAAAATCAACACACAACCAAGCATTACTATAGGTTTGCAAATCAATCAAATTTCCACCACTATGTATTCAAAATCCAATGCACAAATCATGATGTCTTTATCAAAGTTGTAACGGGACTATAGACTGAAAACAAGGTAGGGGAAAAAGGAGTATACGGGGCTAAAATGTCAAGGAGAAGGCATGAACACTCACACTAATCATCATATAGTCGCCAAGAATGATTCCAACTGAAACACACTATACGGCTCCAACCTCCATCACAACATCTTAAGAATAGAAGTGCAAACAAAAATGTCCAAAGAAGCTTGCAAAAATTGAGCTCGGAAACAAATTTCTTTTTCAATATATAAAAAGTCCTTCAATATAAGCTCTCTCTTTTTTCTTCTTTTTTTCTCTTGTTTTCTTTATTTTTTTTTTATCATATTTTTTTTTCAACATTCATCCTTTTCTTTTTAGAGATCTTAAAACACATCTTCATTGCATAATCGTGTGCCATACATCTATAGATATTCACTTCAAGGACCTTCTTAAAATTTAATGCAACTATCCATACAATCTCTTGACAATAGGGTCAACAAAAGAGGGGATATCGTAAGAAAAGGTCATGGTTTTAATTTCTGGAGTTTGTCAACAAAAAAAAAAAGGCCGAAGGGGCTCACTAGGGGGTATATAATATGGGTAGGCCAACAAAAGTGGGTCTAAAATGGGTTAAATCCTAGGTGCCTCAATAATTTAAGTGCAACGAACCTGGAAAATGTGGTCTCAATATGCATGTCAATGCAAATTCTAGAATGACATTAGAGGTGTGGATTCCACTCAAAGGAAAATATGAGCGAGTGCGCTCTTTGGCTAAGTGAAATCCTCACTTTTAAGTGGCTTTTTGTTAGGGCTCAATGATTTTACCTCCAAAGTTCACAAACAAGTGACCTAAGGTGAGTGTGTATCAACAAAATTGTGTACTTGCATTGATCAATTACCATTTGATTATTATTATTTCACCCAAGATTTACATGAAAAAAATGGTAAAATGTCATCAAAGGCATACTCGGTGCTATGAGGTTCTAATATGTCCTAAATATCCAATTTTGATATGCAAATTCATGAAAAACTCCCCCACACTTGAAACATACATTGTCATCAATGTATGCTAAAAGTGGAAGGAAGAATGCAAAATATGTCATGAGATGCATCTAAAATGGTATGCATGATATGCAAGAAGTATTAATCTAAATATGAAATAAAATAAAAATAAAAGGGATGAGAATACATTACGATTCGGACATTGTACGGTGAAAAATAAGCCTTGAAAATCATCATGGTTTCCATGGAGTGAATTTCGTCCGTGGTGGTGCGGGAGGGAAAGCATTCCGGATTTGATGTTGTTGCTTGCGGGTAGAGTAGATTAAGGGCGGAAGGAGGGTGGCTAACATTTATTATCCAAGAAAGTATGAGAAAAATGGGTAGGATCCCACTATTTTGAAAGTAAGCTAGTACCTTATAAAAACATGCTGGATTTCTCATTTCAGGAACGGTAGGATCCTACCATTCCTTCTATGAGTTTTCCAGAAGCCTTTTAAAAAAAATCCAGAAATCCTCAACTGCATAGTGGTAGGATCCTACCATTATGCTTATGAGCTTTCCAGAAATATTCATTAAAATCCATTGGTATATTTATTCTCCCAACTAGCTTTTTAATTTTCATCCTCAATTTAAATCATCCTCAAACCATAAACAAAATGGGCACCATCTTCTCCACCTTCGATTCATAGCTAATTACCACACTTATTGGGTTGCCCAATAAGAGCCCTTCATTTTCTTCACAAAATTCAGCTATTCACCTGCAAAACTAGACAAAAGTCTTCACTAAAAGTGCAAATCTCTTTTTTTTTCACTTATTAATTGAAAAACAAAACAAAATTACCACTTACCTCACTATCCATTATCAAATGGAATAGTTTTTCTTTCATGATTCTTCCTTGCATACTCAGTAAGCGAGCCATCCTTCTCGTCTTCAGGAAGAATCAGATGTGCCTTGGCTCTAGGCACTTTTATAAGGTATCTTCCCAATAAAAGAAGAACGGGATTAGGAGACTCCACCTCCTAGTTCATGATATAATGATCCAGTGGGAAGACTACTTCCTTCTTGCTCACTCGCATGTCCACGGTCATCTCAACAACTCTATGCACCAATGGCTCTTTAACTATGATTACCTCCAAGTGATTTTCCTCATGATTAGACATATTATCCACTAATTTATCCAACACCATGTGAATTCCTTCACCATTTTCTTGGTCAATAGCATCATCGATCTCTGGTGTTGGATCAATCATGGGACAATTGTCTTCATCATCATACCATATAGAAAGAGAGGATGTTTTTAACCTTTGTTCCTTAAGCCGATCCACTTCCGTTTTCAACTCATCAATTTTCCCTTGCATATTCTGAACCTATGCACTTTGCTCTTCTCTGAACTGTGAAATCTCTTGCCCGATTTCTTGTAGAAACTCTACATTAGCTTTTCGGAGCATTTGCGTTAGATTGTTAGTAAGAGACAGCATCATGGCTTCAAGAGATTCATTTGAACAGGGTATCGGACTTTCAAGTTCACTAGACGGCTAAGAATGTGATTCACCATAGCTCGAATCCGGATAACTCGGCTCACTATGATAATATCTCTCCTCATATGAATTATTCACCCGGCATCCATACACATCACGATTCGTCATAGGAGTTGCGTAGTGGTAACCTGGCATGCTTGAAAACAAGGAAAATACAAAACAACACAAAAGAAACTATATACAAAATTCTAGAAGAAATAAACCACTTAGCACCGTTCCCCGGCAACGGCGCCAAATTTTGGTGCGTCGTCAAACCACCAAAGATAATTCACCTACAACCTCTATAGTTAGTATAGTAGAAGTAGGGGTCGAACCCACAGAGAATGGTAAATTTGTAAAGAAAATGATATTTGGTTTTTTATATCTAATTTCCTAAGAAAATAAAAATAAATAAAAATAAACGAAGAAAAGTTCCAGCTAATTAATCGTTTCCCCCTCAATTTCTATGATTGATCATCGATTCAAGGATGACTCGTTAAATCATTAATAAATTGGTTATAGTTAACCACAACCGTGAATCAACCAGTCTCTCCTAGATTCGTTAATTAGGACAACCGCCACCAATTACACCATAATTATGGCACACCCCGCAACGACCGCCTGGAGTTTGGTGACATAACAGCCTTAAAAATTAGAGAGACCCAATTACTAGGTATTAATCAAACCGGCTTAATTTTAACCATAGTATTATCTATTTTCACAACAAGGAATCCTATGAGCTACGAACCGGCAGACAATGTGTTGTTTACCACTAAAACCCAATCTTTTATGACAACCGTCTAAGATGGATTTTGGTAATTGATCAAAATAATCATTTAATTATCACGCGCCAACAACTAAACGAATAATTCTAATCATATATCCATTAAAATAGAAAGCAAACAAATACTAAGAATCAAACGAGGAGAAACACAATTAGATCTCACAATCACATGAAATCGATGGTTCGATAATCAATTAACTGGAATAGAAAACTAACTACATATTATTATACTATATTAAATTAAATTAAATTAAATCAAATCAAATCAAATTCCTTAACAATGGAAGAAGAAAAGAAAAGGAAATGTTGCCGGCAACGTTTGGGTATGCCGAGCATCTTTCCCGTCTATTTACTCCTTATTCCCTAAAAAATATATAACCTAAAATCTAATACTATTCTTGCTCTTATGCTGCTGACGTAAAGTACCTATATAGTAATCACAATTCTCATTGGGCCAAGCCCAAGCTTTTATTTTGATCTAAAAATATTATAACAATAATAGCCATAATAAACATAATTATAACAAGGGTGTTTTTAATAATAAAAGCCCGATGTGAATAAAAAAGCGAAAATCCACAGTTGGCTTCGACAGACATTATCATCTTTTCATTAGTCGGGATCCCGACATAGGCGAAAACTGAAACGCTGAACTCTTTAAGAACCGCTTTTCTTCCATCTTCCACAAAACTTCCAAAATATGTTCTATAAATCCCAAAATCTTCTAACTTCTTTATCGAACTTCCAAAACCTGAAAATCAACCAAGACATACCCGAAAAGAGTGTCTCCCAACAAAATAGATACATAATAAGCACATAAAACACCTCAAAATACGGACTCGTCAATCGGCCCTTGTCGGAAATCGAGATAACTAGATTGGGTCCCAGCCACTAAAGAATTAATAGAATTTCTTTAAGCCAATTGAGAATAGTTGGCTAGTGGGAGCAAAACCTAATTAAAATTTTAAAGTGCAATTTTATGGTTTTGTATGCATGAACTTTTACTTGTACTATTTTTACTTTATTGTTGTAGAAATGTCGAACAAATTGAATATTCGTTTTATCATTGAAAACAAACTTGACGAATCAAACTTTCTCGACTGGGAAAGAAACCTCAAAATCGTTTTGAGGCATTAAGGCATCGGCTATGTCTTGGAACACCCTTAACTAAGGACCCCGAAGATGCTACGAATGAGGAATCGGTTAAGAAGCTTGCAAAACACTATTTTGATAGTGTGGAGGCTACTTGCATCATGCTTGCTTCTATGACACCGGAACTTCAGAAACAGCATGAGTCCATGGATGCTCATACCATTATGGTTCACCTGAAGGAGCTCTATACTTCCCAGCCTCACACTGAGAGGTACGAAGTCTCGAAGGCACTGTTTGGTTGCAAGATGGATCCGGGTACTCCAGTTGGGTCACATATGCTGAAGATGATCGGTTACATAGAAAGGCTTGAGAAGCTTGGCCATAAGATGGGGCGTGAGTTAAGTGTTGACTTAATTCTGCAATCTCTACCGGACTCTTACTAGCCTTTTGTGATGAACTATCACATGAACAAGATTAATTGCTCCCTTGCGGAGTTATTGAACATGCTCAAAACTGCTGAAGGCACTGTTGGGAAGGGTAAGCAAGTGTTGCTCGTGACATCTTCCAAGGGCAAGAAAAGGGCCCAAAAGAAGACCAAGGAGGCAAAGGAGGCTACCAAGCTGAAGCCTAAAATAGCCAAAGACAAATCCAATGATGCTTGCTTCCATTATGGACAGACTAGTCATTGGAGGAGAAACTGCAAGGCTTTCTTGAGCACCAAATGATGCTTCAACTTCCTGTATGTTTATGATTGAGATCAATATTGCTTCTTCTAAGTTAACCACTGGGTATTAGGCACTGGATGTGGTTCTCATATTTGTATGGATATGCAGGGACTAAGAAGGACTAGAGATCTATAGAAAGGAGAAGTGGACCTGCGCGTTGGGAATGGAGCAAATGTTGTTGCCCGAGCCGTAGGAGTTTATTTTCTTACGTTGCCCAGTGGGCTAGTACTAGAATTAAATAACTGTTATTTTGTTCCTTCTCTTACGATGAACATTATTTCTATTTCTGCATTGGATGTTGAAGGATTTTCTTTTACGTTTAAGAATAAATGTTGTTTTTTTCACGTGATGGAATTTTATATGGTACTGGCAAACTTGACAATGGTCTCTACATATTAGATATGAATGTTGATGTACTTAATATAAACAATAAGAAAGCTAAAACAAGTGACTTGAATGAATCCTACTTGTGGCATTGTAGACTTTGCCATATAAATAAAAATCGCATTTCCAAACTCCATAAAGATGGAATGTTGGATCAATTCGATTACGAATCATTTGATACATGCGAAGCTTGTTTACTTGGCAAGATGAGAAAGTCACCGTTTAGTGGCAAAAGGATAAGATCCAACAAATGGCTTGAGCTCATACATACTGATGTCTGCGGCCCAATGTCAGTTCATGCCAAAAGAGGATACTCTTATTTCATCACTTTCACTGATGACCACTCTCGTTATGGTAATGTATACTTAATGAAGTATAAGTCTGAAGCTTTTGAAAATTTCAAAGAGTTCAGAAGTGAAGTGGAGAAACAACTAGGTAAAGAACTTACGACACTTCGATCCGATTGAGGTGGTGAATAACTAAATAGAGAGTTTCAAGATTACATAAAGAAGAATGGGATTCTACCTGAATAGACTCCACTCGGAATGCCTCAGATGAATGGCATGTCTGAGAGGAGAAATCGCACTTTGTTAGACATGGTGCGATCCATGATGAGCTATGCAATTCTTCCAAAATCGTTTTAGGGGTATGATCTCGAAACAGCGTCCTACACACTTAACCGAGTTCCATCAAAGACGGTTGACTCTACCCCATACAAGGTATGACATAAGAAGAAACTGAGTCTGGCATATCTTAAACCTTGGGGTTGTCCGACTTATGTGAAGCGAATGATGCCCGATAAATTAGAGGCCAGATCAGACAAATGTCTATTTGTTGGTTATCCTAGAGAAACTAGAGGATACCAATTTTACCATCCATGAGAACAAAAGGTGTTTGTCTCCAGGACTGGTCACTTTTTGGAGAAAGAGTTTATTTTGAAGAGGATTAGTGGGAGTAAGATTGATCTTGAAGAAATTCAAGAACCACTTACAGACAACAGTCAGTTGATGGAAGTAGAGCAGACACTGCATACAGATGAGGCGCAAACACCTGCTCTAGAAACATAGACACCTCGAAGATCCACTAGGGAACGTCGTGAACCCGAAAGGTACACTAGTGTATATCTCATGGAAAATGAGGACCCTAAAACTTACGAGGAGGTGTTGATGAGGCATGACAAAGTGAAATGGCTAGTAGCCATGAATTCTGAAATAGAATCCATGAAAGACAACCAAGTTTGGACTTAGTTGATCCACCTAAAGGAATAGTTCCTATAGAGTGTAAATGGGTCTTTAAGAGAAAGACTGACATGGATGGTAATGTGACTACCTACAAGGCAAGGTTGGTGGCAAAAGGTTATAAGCAAAGACAAGGAGTTGACTATGATAAAACCTTTTTGCCAGTAGCTATGCTAAAGTCCATTAGAATTCTGCTTGCTATTGCAGTATACCATGATTATGAAATCTGGCAGATGGATGTGAATACAGCTTTCCTTAATGGGAATCTGTCTGAGGAAGTGTACATGACACAACCTGAGGGTTTCACAAACGATGATGCTAGGATGGTGTACAAGTTGCAAAGATCCACTTATGGATTGAAGCAAGCTTCTTGAAGTTGGAATATTCGCTTTGATGAGACAATCAAATAGTTTGATTTCATCAAGAACGAAGATGGGCTATGTGTTTACAAGAAGGTTAGTGGGAGTGTCGTAGCTTTCTTAGTGCTTTATGTGGATGACATATTGCTCAAAGGGAATGATATTCCTATGTTACAGTCGATTAAAGTTTGGTTATCCGGGAACTTCTCCATGAAGGACTTGGGAGAAGTAGCCAACATTTTGGGAATCAAGATCTACAGAGATAGATCCAAGAGGTTGCTTGGTCTATCACAATCCACCAACATAGACAATATGCTGAAGAGATTCAGTATAGAGCAATCCAAGAGAGGATTGCTGCCCATGTCATATGGGGTCTATCTATCGAAGGAAATGTCTCCTAAGATAGGAGGAAAGGGCGCATATGAGTAGGATCCTTTATGCCTCGGCTATTGGGTCCATCATGTATGACATGTTGTGTACTAGACCGGAGATCTCGTTCCTCTGAGTATGACCAGTAGGTACCAGAAAAATCTTGGTTTTGGGAACAATGATTTGGTATTACAAGGTTACACAGATGCCAGTTTTCAAACTGACATTGATGACTTAAAGTCACAGTCTGGATTTGTTTTCATGCTTAACGATGGAGCAGTCACCTGGAAGAGTTCCAAGCAAGAGACTACTGCATACTCTACAACGGAAGCCGAGTATATAACAACCTTGGAGGCGGCAAAGGAAACGGTTTGGATGAAAAAGTTCATTACTGAACTTGGTGTGGTTCCTTCTATTGAAGGTCCAGTCCCACTATACTGTGATAACAATAGGGCAATTGCTCAGTCATAGGAACCAAGGTCTCATCAGAAGTCCAAACATGTGTTACGGCGCTATCGCTTGATAAGAGAGATAATTGACAGAGGAGATGTAAGGATAGAGAAAGTCGACAAGGATGATAACATAGTTGATCCGTTAACCAAGGCGTTGTCATAGGCAAAGCATGAGAAATAGGTTCACATGCATGGGCTTAGGCATATGGGTGATTGGCTTTTGGCCAAGTGGGAGATTGTTGAAATAGTGACCTAAACCAATTGGGTTGGATCGGATCTGACCTGGTCGGGTCATTTACAGTCTATTTAGTCCATGTAATAAGTTTATTATGATTAATAAAATCACTTTTGTTATTATATATTTTGTTTATCTCTATGAACCAATTATGTTATTGAATATATAGTAACGTCCCTAGTGTCAAACAGTGAGAGAGAAATCATAATAGTGATTGTGGTTGATGAGATCTCGACTCACTTTAATAAATTTGATACTTAAATGTCTCTAGTGGTATGTACGGACAAACGGGACATTGATGGTATGAACGGACTAGCACGTATTGGATGTTTTCTATTCTATTGAAGATAGGGATAGATCTCATCTATCTAAGTGTAGAGACACTTGGACTGTACGTGGACGTGTATTGGAGAATGCGTATGTCAGACTGGCCCACTTACATTAAGTGTCGCAGTATGTGGCAGTTGTGTAATTATCCTGAGACCTGAGTCTTCATGGCATCATGGTGTGGATTGTCATGCTTTGACACTATTGAGGTTTTCTTTAGCCATGGGGCGATCATGCGGTAGTGCTTGGGTGTGATATTACAACATGCGTAAGATACATGTTTAATCGTCCGGAAATCGCGTATCCTATGATTAGGAGTAAATATCCGAAATGACCTTCTTCTAAGGAATGTCTAGCTCTCGTGAATCTTTGCAAAGTGGGAGTAAATGAGTTATTACGAGAGAGCATGATATCCAGAATATAAGATACGATCGTTGATGTACTGACACTCGAGATACGATCGTATGGATATTATTACAGTGATAGGATTCTATTTACACGTTAACTGTTTCATATGAAAAATAGTCATTGCTTTTGACTCTTCCGATGATTGGGGATCACGGTGTGTTTCTAGACGCTATTCCGTGATAGTTAGGTATGAAGGGCATTTTCGTAATTTGCACTTTATGTCTACGGCCAACATATTCAGAAGCCTATTGGATCACACATATAAGAACATCTAGCCGGATTAAAATGCGGTTATAGTGATAACCAAATAAGGAAAGTTTATCTCGACTATAAAGTGTTATAGTGATTAAATTAATATGACAGGTATTTATTATGAATAAATTAAATACAAGATATTATTTATATTGATTACTTAAAGAATATTCCGGACGCCAATTTATGGCTATAGGCCGCATGTGACTTGTGTATAAGATACATTTGGATTGTGTAATTTCATTAATGATATTATCATATATTAATATTGGATATTAATAGATTTATGGAAATAGATTTATGGTAATATGATAAAGATATTCAATATTAGATATTGACAATATTTTGGATTTATTTAATATTAGATATTAAATTAAATGAGATAAATCTAGAATATTTATTTTCCTTATCTTACTAGTAAAAGGTTTTCTTTGTCATTAATCTACTAGGAAGTTTCTCCCAATCAGATTGGGGACATATGGGGCGCCACTCTCCCTATATAAGAAAGGGGTTGGCTAGCTCTTTTGTACATCACGATTAGAAGAGTTCTAATTTACAAAAAAACTGAGAGCTTCTTAGAGAGAGAAAATCCCGGTCTAGTAACCGGATTTTTCTAGTAGCTATCCAAGGAGGATTCCGGCGAGGTGCTTGTATGGATATCGATAGAGGCCGGACACGTGGACGGCTCACGCGCACTACGACTCTCTATTGACGGTCAAAGTGTCGATATATTAGATCAAACAAGGTAATCACCGTCAACCGCTTAACGTGTTTATTGTATTAAACGAAGTCGATCTTGGGATCGGAAATCAATTTTTTAAATTGCACTACGTAGACTAATTGATTTCCTACAGCACATTGCTCATAACCCAGTCTTTTATGAAAGAACAAAATACATTGAAATTGACTACCAAGTTTTGAGAGACAAAGTCAAATCAGGACTTGTCAAACTCCTTCCAGTCAACACAAAAGAACAAGTAGCTGATATTCTCTCCAAGGCCCTGGATGCACCCATTTTCTCCTATCTACTGGACAAATTGGGAATTTCAAAGATCTTCCAGAGTTCAAGTAGCTGAAGGGAATGTTGAGTGCAAGTTGTTCATGTACCAGTCTCAGCTTGAGGGGGTGTTACAGTATAGAGGCTGAAGGGAATGCTGAGACACTCAACTGGCACACAACAGCCTGCTGACAGTATGAATACACAGTAGCCTGGCGACGGATATGAAGACACAAGCAGTTTCCGAGAGTATTTTAATATAATGTAATGTAGAAGATGGTTATTCAGTTATAGTTTCTTGTAACCGTTTGTAACTTACTTCTAACTGATCCATGAGGTGTATGAAGCTATAAATACCCTATGATCAGCTGCATTGTAAAAGCAACTTGTAACTTTTTGTTCATCAATAATAATTCTGCATTTTACTTTCAGTTTATAACATCAAATATTGTTATGTTTTAATCTTAAAGTTAGGTTTGATATACCCTAGGCTACGTTTTCCTTTCGTTTACTTAGTGTTGGCCCATAAACATGGTAAACATTTGATCTTCTTCTTCCGGTAATGGCCCAAGAAGTGGTAGTTATGCTCATGGCTGGCCATTGGTTCTTACATAAAAGAAAATGACACATGTCAAGTACTATGGAAAGGGAGACTCGAGGATGATCTATACAACCTCAGCAAACACTCAGTTGCTTTTATCACAACTAGAACAACTTCCAGTACAACAGAAATGTGGAACCAAATATTAAGGCTTTCTCATCTAGGAGAAGTATTAGTTATAAAAGAATAAATGTGTTATTAATGTCTTAGAAAATAAAGCTCATATATGTATGTGAAAGTTGTCAATTAGGAAAATAGAGTATGTTGTATTTTACCCAGTCTGAGCATAAGTACTTCATTTTTTAACATTGTACAACACGAGTCACTTCAATTCATAAATACAAATATTATGCAAGTTTTGTTGACGACTTCTCCAAGTACACATGGCTATTTTCTTTTGTGTAAAAAACTGAATTTCTGATGCGTATATGGATTTTGAAAAAAGATTCAAAAGCAATATGGAAAAGGAAGAAAACGGTTTTACATAGACATGGGAGGGAAATTTGTTAATGCAACTCTCACACAACATCTTTTATAAACATTCTTCATCAGATTCCATGCCCTTGTGTACCTTAACAATCTGGCATGGTAGAAATATGGCATATAATTAAAGTGTTAGGCCTAACCATGCTCTTTCATAGTACGAGCCCTTTATTCTTAAGGGTTGAAGCCTTCTCCACCCCAATGCACTTAATGAACATGCTCCCTTGTGCTGCCCTGAAATCAAAGCACCTTACTTCATGTTGCACCAGACAAAACCTACCTGCTCACATCTCAAGGTGCTTTAATCATCACTTTACTTTAATTCCCTCACTTTATGTCCCTTTATCAAAATCCCATATGTCAAAGAGGTTTAAACCATAATCAATGATGTAATATGTGTTATATTTTTTCCTATGTCAATTTTGTTTTGGACATATCTCATTACCCTTTCAAATACTATACATATATTTTTCTGTTTTATAACATGATACTTGTTATATGGAGATAGGATTCTAAGCGTTTCTTTATCTATTTTCTTTATTTCCATGTGTGTTTAGTTCTTTACTGTATTTTGCGGTCAATGAGACTAGTCAGCTTTTAAAAATAGCTTAATGAGCACCCTCAAGGGCATAACTCAATGGTAATAGAGCAAGAGTGATGTAGTGACAACTTTGTCTTTGTGCTATGGTGTGGGAGTTAGATATACTACCTCCATCCCAAAATGTAAGTTTATTTGAGGTTTTTCACACAAATTAAGAAAGTTGGTTAGATTAGTTATGTGTCATTAATTTTGATGAAAAAAATCTAAAATGACCTTTGAATGTTATTATTGCAAAGTAGTGAAAAGTGATGGATAAATAATAAATAAGGGATAAAAGGAGAAAAATATAATAAATGTTTCATTGGTTATCTAAATGGACTTATATTATGGGACAAAAGCTAAAAGCTAAATAGACTTATATTTTGGGACGAATGTAGTATTATTTGACTACTCTCAATAAAAAATGTGTATATGTAGCCTCTTTTAAACTAGACAATGAGACCGCCAGCATAACCATCGATTTACATCTTTCACAAATTTCTTGGGACGAAAAAGTAGAGACTTTTTGAATTTGGGATCAACCTTTTTAATAGCTTAAAGAGTACTCCCTCCGTCCCTATAAGAATTTTTGTTTTTTCATGCATACATTTTAAGAAAGTGTAAGAATTTTATAAAATGAGTGATAAAGTCTAAAATACTATCATTAATGTTATATTTGTAAAGTTTTGTTCTTGAAATGAGAATAAATTAGAAATAAGATAAGAGAAACTAAGAGCAATTGTAATGGCTTGAAAATAGAAGCCATGATCTATATTATAGTCAATGAATTTAGAAGGGGTTAGAATTTATATGATAATATAATAGCTCTAAAATAGATCTAAAAAGGAAATATCTTTTCACATAAAATTTTGTCTTATTACACAGTATTTTATTTTCCAATTTTGCCTTTTTTTTATTTACGCGCCTACACTCTGACCGGAGTTTGGTCTGAATGTAGGACATTATACCTACCCAAATGTGGTCAGAACAAGTTAGTTTATTCTGACCCGAACGTAGTCAGGAAAACATTACATGTTTGGCCTCTAAAATGGTCCGATACGTTTTCGAATTTTTTATAGCGACTTTTTTATATTCTTACTTGAGATAGGGTTTATACCTACTCAAACGTGGTCAGAATAATTTAGCTTATTATGACCCGAACGTGGTCAGGAAAATATTACATGTCCGGCCTCTAATATGGTCCGATACGTTTTCGAAATTTTCAGAGCGCCGTGATCATATTCTGACTAGAAATATGAGCGGAAAACGTTATTTTTCGGCCTGTAAAACGATCCGTATTGTTTCTCAAGCGTACATAATAATGTCTTTTTATTTAGACCAAAAATTGGTCTGGAAAACATAATGTTCCAGGCTTGTAACATGGTCTGAATAATATACAATTCCTGACTCATTTAGGATCAGAATGAAATGTGTGTTAAATGTCAAAACGAAGCCCACTCTTGGCCTTGGAATGCGTAAAACATATTTTGTGTGAAAAGACAGTCTCTTTAAAAAAGATTGATGTCGCCTAGATGAGAATCCAAAAATAGATCCACATCTAGACTCTATTGGAATCATCTTTTCACACAACACATACTATTCTAACCTAAATTTGGGTCTATTTAAATAAGAGCGAAAATTTTAAGGTTAAAATTGGAAAAAGAAATATGTGTGCTAAGATATTTTACTTTGTGGAAAGACATTAACTTTATATAACAATATCATTTTTCTCTATCCAAAATTAATTATGTGATTGGTCATTTATTTACATAATATTCAAATTTATCTTTCCGTACAACTTGCATAATTTATTCTTTTTTTTTTTTTTTGAGAAACAATTTATTCTAATTTATTGATAACATAATTTCTTAGTTCTCAGAAATTTGTTACATATAACTTCTATTTTATTTTTTATATATAAGATAAAAGGCTATTACAGCTATTGGCCTTATTTTATTTATTAACACCATCTATTTAGTGGATCCCATCATTAAATATATAGATTACAATTATTAATTTGGCTATTACAATTACTCTAAATGTGATAAATGTTTTATTGATATTTTAAAATGTGTTGCATATAAATTTAGACGAAATATTCAACAACAATAAAAATAAATTAAAAAAAATATTGTATTTATGCAAGACAAACAATTTTTTAGGGGGGTTAATGACCCAACTTCGTGGAAAGTACGGTACAAAATTAAAATCGTTAAACTGCAACAACGTTATCTGTTTACGTTGACACGCATGCATATATTATTTCATTGCTGAGTCGTAAAAAATAAAAACAACCATTGACTTGGTCTTCTTTGTTTTATTAAGCTGGCACTCACTTAATTACGGGGACGGCAACATTAAAAACCCAATTGAAAAAGACATAAGAATTTTATGTTACACCGAATACACAATGAAGATTAAAGAATTACAAAGTTGTTATATTTGATATCACATTGAATCTATTGTTGCATCATAATTCGGGCCGTACTTGATTATATAGAAATAAAAAAATCTACGACTAACGTCTATAAAATCGAATTCGGCATCTCCATTTTTTGGCCCGGCATCGGCTCATCTTGATTATATAGAAATAAAAAAATCTTACAAGGTACAATTAACGGTCTATAAAATCGAATCGCCTTCATTTTAAATAAAATTCTTAGCGTTTATAAGCTAGACAATGTTTCTTCCAATTTATTACATTGCTCTGCCTGCTTAGAAAATAAGAGTCACAAGCTACCTTTTTCTACTTCTACATTACACTCTTCCCGTCCCCTTGAGGTTTTATTTTCGGATGTTTGGACTTCTCCTGTTGTTTCTTGTGATGGCTATAAATACTATGTTATTTTTGTCGATCATTTCACACGTTATGTATGGTTTTACCCACTTGTTCGTAAATCTGATGTTGCTCCGACCTTTATTCGTTTTCGGTCGATCGTTGAAATTTTTTTTGAGCACCCCATAAAGGTTCTATATTCTGATAACGGTGGTGAATTTATCGCTCTTAGAGATTATTTCTCCTCGAATGGTATATCTTTTCTCACTACCCCTCCACACACACCCGAACATAATGGTCTGTCTGAACGACGTCACATGCACATTGTTGAAACTGGTCTCACTCTTTTGTCTCACGCATCCCTTCCCACTACATTCTGGCACTATGCTTTCTCCACTGCTGTCTATCTCATAAATCGCATGCCCACTCCCGTTCTCCACATGCAATCTCCATATGAATCAATCTTCCATTCCGCACCCAACTATCACAAACTCCGCGTCTTTGGGTGTCTCTGCTATCCTTGGCTCCGACCTTATACAGATCATAAACTTCAACCCCGTTCCAAACCGTGTGTCTTTCTTGGTTATGCCCCTACCCAACATGCCTACTATTGCTTTGACCCTAGCACCTCTCGACTATATGTATCCCGCCATGTCAAATTCGTAGAATCCATCTTTCCCTACAGTACCCGATCCACCTCGTCCCCCTCTCCTATTTCTCCCCTCTCCGACTGGATCCCCACGCCCCCTCCCTCCCCAACTCCCGCCTCTCCCTCCCCAAACCCTACCCCGGAACCGCACCCACCTTCTCCCCCCCCCCTACTCCTACTCCTACTCCCTCTGAGCCTACTCCCCCAGCACCTGCCCACCCGATGCGCACCCGATCTCAAAACAACATCCATAAACCCATTCAAAAACTCAATCTTCATACTACCATTTCCCCTCCATCTGAATTCCCAACTGAACCCACCAACATCCTTCAAGCACTTAAACACCCTCAATGGAGACATGCAATGCAAGAAGAGTATGACGCTTTGGTGCGTAATAACACTTGGGACCTTGTTCCCGCCGATCCTTCCTATAACATCATTGGCTCTAAGTGGATTTTCAGATTGAAATATAACCCCGATGGTTCTCTTGATCGATACAAGGCTCGCCTTGTGGCAAAAGGCTTTACCCAACGTCCTGGGGTAGATTATTCGGAAACATTTAGTCCAGTTGTTAAACCTCCTACTATTCGTGTGGTTCTCTCCATTGCACTAACGCAGGGGTGGTCTGTTCGGCAACTTGACATCAACAACGCATTTCTGCAGGGTTCTTTACAGGAGAATGTTTACCTTGCTCAACCTGCTGGTTTTATTGACTCGGCTCGACCTAGTTATGTCTGCAAGCTTCGTAAAGCGATATATGGTTTAAAACAAGCCCCTAGGGCTTGGTATGACGAGCTCAAAGGATTTCTTTTGTCATGTCACTTTACCCAATCCCAAGCTGATGCATCCCTCTTTATTTATAATTCTGGCGGCATTATTTTATATCTACTTGTATATGTCGATGATTTAATTGTTACAGGTAATCAGTCAGCTGCATTGGAATCATTTATTACCAAGCTAGGGACTCGCTTTGCACTCAAGGATCTTGGCTCGTTATCCTATTTTTTAGGGATCGAAGTTGTTCCTAACCCTGCAGGTTACATTCTCTCACAGCGCCGTTACACTTCTGAACTTCTTGCCAAAGTACATATGGATCGCGCTAATGCTGTTTCCACACCACTGCCTGCTGATATATCGACTCTCACATCCAAGTCGGGCTCTCCCTTAGAGGACCCCTCTCATTATCGCATGGTTTTGGGCAGTCTCCAATATCTCACGTTCACTCGCCCAGATATTGCATTTGCAGTCAATAAGCTATCTCAATTTATGCATTGTCCCACCGATACTCATTGGGCGCATGTGAAACGTCTACTCCGTTATTTAGCTGGCACTGTTTCCTATGGCATTCAACTTCACCGCCAATCCCCCCTCACGCTCCATGCCTTCTCAGATGCCGACTGGGGTGGTAATAGGGATGATTACTCGTCTACAAGTGCCTATGTTATTTATCTTGGTCGTAATGCTATATCTTGGAGCTCTAAGAAGCAAACCACTGTTGCTCGTTCCTCAACAGAAGCAGAATATCGCTCGATTCTTCGCTACAATCGTCCGAACTCAATTGGATCACATTTTTGCTTCGTGATCTTGGATTACCTTGCTCTCCTCCAGTTATATACTGTGATAATCTAGGCACAACTCAATTTTGCTCCAACCCAGTTTTTCACTCACGCATGAAACACGTTGCTATTGATTATCACTTTATTCGTAACCAAGTCCAAAATGGGTTGAACGTTTATACCAAAATTTATATTTATTGAATTTTTCAAAATCTTCCACTACCGTGTATCATTGTAAATCATTGTGTGAATATCAATATACCAAAAATATTCCCCAAAATCATATCTGTTTTTTCAGATTTGGTGTTTTAGATTCTTTGTGGTGTCAATAATACCCGGAAAAAAAATCATGACACACTTGATTATGCTCAAGTTGCAATGCCACAAATGAAAACAGTCCTAACTAGCTATAAATATAATTAACTGATGAGAATTATATAATTAACTTTTTAAACGCTTCAGCAATAATAAATAATGAAAATAGTTTCCTGGATTATTTCTACTTGCTAGTGGTAGTATCCAGACAAAAATAGAACGAAAAGCCCAATCAAATTGATGATTATCAAATTAAAATATTTAAAAAAAACAAAATAAAAGGGTTTACCTTTTCCTAAAAAGAACAAAAAGTAATAATAATTGAAGAATTACGCATGGAATTGTCAAAAAACTTTGGATTATACATCCTAAATGACATAGAATTCTCCACCATAATACTGGATTTGTCTCATTCACTGTAATTTCTTCTCTATGTAGTATAAACTATTGATATTCTTGATGCTTGCATTGTTTGAATGTTTGAATTTTAAAATTTTATTGTTGAATTCTTTCATTCAGATTTGAATAAATACAAGCTCACTTCCTATTTGATATTGTTTTTTATTTATTAATCAGACGCTTGCGTAATTCGATCATTAACATTTTACATTAGGCAGGTCAAACCTGGGAATACATAGAGGTTTTGATATTAGTATAACAATTTAAATTTAAAATCTAAAGTCTTAATTTAAAGAGTATATGAGTTATTTAAATACTAAACTGGGATCGATGATGTGTGTGTGTGTGTGTTTTTTTTTTTTTTTTTTTTTTTTTTTTTTCAGGAAGACTCTGAATATTGAATTGATGTAATGTATGTATATCGTATCATTCTATAGAATTTCCGCCATCTGATCAAATTTTATGATGGTCCGGCCACAAGTATGACTTGGTAATCCGAAACCAATCATATTTCATTATTTTTGGTTGGTTTCACGTGTTTTGAAAAAAAACATTCCTTTTAAAATTTTTGATTCGTGAAGGTGATGATATATATGGTGTGGCTGGACCACCATAAAATTACTGCTATAAAAAATATATAATTGCCGATCATCGTGTAACAACCCATAACTCAAGTCTAGTGGCGTGCGTTCCGGAACTCTGGTTTAACGTGTAGACAAATCATTTTTATCGGGATTTTTGTTTTGTAGCAACCATTATTGTGCCACAACCGATTTACACGATAAAAGTGCGATGTTATTTTCTAATGACGTGTCTAACGACATTACTTGAGTCATAATTATTACGATAACTATTTAGGTTAAATTTTCTAGCTTGACCTAAAATGGCTTACCTAAATCACTTATGTCATTATGATTGAATCTTATATCTTTCTGATGTTTCTCTCAATTTTCTAACGTGAGATATTACACCACTCTTAAGAAACTGATGTTATTTCCAAAAAGGAAAAAAAAACCGTCTTATACCCTCCGAGCTTTCACCATCTCTAATTGTGTGACACTTAGTTATATTTGATAGTCTGTTCTGATACTAATTGTAATGATGCATAACGTCTTTGTTTCCAGTTGTGAGTCAATTTTAATATGAATCGCGATGTGGAATGTCTCGGTTTTTTTATTGTAGGCTCGGTTTATGTGATCGGTCTCACAAATTTGACGTGATTTCTTCTAGTAAAAATGACGTTTTTTGAGTAATAATCCGTGTTGTGTCATGATATTGCTCAAGAATCGTAATCGGGTAATTAAATGATTCAAGTTAGGAAAGTAATATAGAAACAGGTAAAAATTTATATGAACTGGGACTGAACTCTTTGAGAGAGGTGCCTACGTATCCAATTCAAGTGTGGAAATGGAATCAAGTCCCCCTCGTAGTTCAGGATTCACCTTTTATACTTTCAGATCGTGATGATAACCTCCTCTTCCATAATGGAGAGTTGTCATCGGTTATATTGAACACTACCAGACGTGGGACTCTACCCACGTCGTAAACGGTTATGTCTTATGAGCTCTGTTTTCTAGCGGTTGCCGGACCGTTCTTCCCAGAGATCGTTCGCTCAGTTAGTCCATAGACCGTTCTGTCCAGAGATATCAATCCTACTCTGCTAGTTCTGCTCAGGGGTTGGCGGGGCCCTGCTCCTCCAATTCTATTGTTATTATCTGATTGTGAAATGGGCCCGGCCCAAGAATAAATAACCCAGCCCAAATGGGCCCATGTGTAGTCATAAGTCCCCCAGACTAGGGTGGATTGCTTTACAGTTGTCCTAGTTTGCAACGTTTGAACTCCCGTCATCAATATAACGCGAAACGAGGCCAACTTGCACCTTCTTATAATGATTGTGGACTGAACCCTCACGTCCCTTCCGTTTCATATCAAATAACTCCCTTATTTGAAACTCTTGAAGCCTTCATCTGCAATCAAAAAGTAAGTCATTGTGTCTACGTTATTTCTTTTATTTCTTTTGAGTCTTTATTTTTCATGTGTCTTAGAACCGACACTGCCTCTAGTGATTATGTGGAAAGATTGTTTCAGTCGTCAGAAGAAAACGCAGTTGTGGTAGAAGGTGAAGAAGTGGATTCTTCCACTCCTATTCCTTGTCCGGAACCTGTTATAACTTCTGATAATCCTTCCTCTTTGATTAATTTAGGGGATACCACCACATTTGGGGATAATCCTTTGTGTCTTCGTCCTTCTCATCTTCTTCCTCCTGGAATCTTCACCCCAACCTCTATTGTACATAAATATCCCAACAATCACTCTGCTTTCATTGATACTCTTAGCAGAGAAATCAAACGATTTGACAAAACAAAAGCAATAATGGCATGCCATGGTGTTGCTAGTAAGATGACGAAGACCGCGTTAGGACATTTATTAAAAACTTATAAGATATCCACTGATCCTTTCGAGGTGGCTTTGCCCAAGGCTACTGAACATGCCTATAATCCCCCTGTAGGATTCTGCACAGTGTATGTTGACCAGCTGCGGAATGGCCTTAGGTTTCCTCTGCCTCCTGGATATTTAGTGGTGATGCGACATTATAAGTTGGGTAGTGGGCAAATCCAACCAAACAGTGTTAAGTTCCTGATTGGGTTTATGATCTGGTGCCGTCTAAATACTACTTCTTTCTCGGTGAAGTTATTTAGAAACTTTTACCAATGTAAATTAACACCTGGCAGTGGAGGGTGGTACCATTTCTGTCGTAGATCTGGTAAGTTAAGACAGATCAATACTATAACTGGTAAGGATAAAACCAAGAAGAAATGGCAAGAACACTTCTTCTTCGTGCGTCATAATACCAATGTTAGCCTTGGTCGATGGAATACCTCTTCCATGAAAGATAAGCTAGAAGATTTTATAGATGCCACCCTTGCTCAATACCTTGCTGGTAATAAAATTTCCTTTACCTTAGACTTCATAAGCTCTGCCATGATAGATACTGCTCAGCTACACACCGCAGGTCCCACCGACTATGTGGAGTTCACTAAGGAGGAGTATAGAAAATGTAATGTTTGCAGTTATTTTTTTTCTGTTTGTTACTGAATGTGAGTTAACTCTCTTATTTCTGTGCAGTGGCCAATGTGGATGATTTGATTGATGTTGATGCTTATGAGGAAGAAGAAATGGAGCAGGTGCCAGAAGATTCTAAGAAGACTTTGTCGTCCGCTCCTGAAGGTGGTGAGACTTCTGCTCAGCAGTTAGTCGAGGAGATTGATGATTCTTCTGGTACGGTTGTCTAGAATATTGTAGCAGTAGTGGAACCTTCTGACCGGACTCTGCTAAGCACAGATAATGTCATAAATGTGCCTGAGGAAGAAGATCTTCACGGTGATCAGTCTGCTGGTCTGAATGTTGTGCCTTTGAGGTCTGTTTCTCAAAGGAACAAGAAAAGGTATGACACATCATCTGGCAGTTCTGCAAGTGACTCATCCTTTAACTTTGAAGATATGTCTGCTGAGGATTTTGCCAACTCTGTAAGTAGTTTCATTGTTGGGTCCTTTACTTTCTATTTTGTTCTTTATTTTTTGACTTTCCGCCCTTTGGCAGTGTTACCACCTGGGTAAATCTTTACACAAAAAAGCTTCTGGTATGGCCAAAGAGATTTCTGCTCTGCAACGGAAAGTGGCCGATCTAGAGGAGGCAAATACCAAAGTGACTAGTCTGGAGGAGATCAACCATGCACTGACGTCTGTAGAGAATGCTTCTCATCTGGAGATTGAGCAATTGAAAGCTGAACATGCCAAGGCTGAAAATCTTTCATTCATCCAAGAGGAGCAACTGAAACTTAGAGATCGGCAATTGACGAAAATAAATGAGGAAAACCAACAGCATCTTGCAACAGTAACGAGGTTGAAAGCTGAGTTTGAAGAAACACTGCGACAGATGGAGATGGCTCCTGGCCAGAATATTGTTCAAAGAGTCGTCACAGAGTATAAGGCTTCTCCCCATACTTATGAAGAGATTAAGATTATCCTGGCTCCGGCCATGCGTAGGGGATATACTTTGGGCATTGACGAGGCTAAACCAGCAGATTTGGTGATTAGCACTCTGCCTAATCACAAATTATATGATAAGGAGGCAGGAGATATCTTCACAAAACGGTACGATGAATACAAGAAGGGAGAAGATATTGTCTGCAAATATGCAAAGAAGAAATATACTCAGTCTTCTGCTCCTCCTTCAACCTAACTCTAATAATTAACTTTGTATTTTTCTGCATCTTTTGAGCAACTTTTTATGTAACTTTTGTAGTTGCTTTACTTGGTTTTTATTTTTTATGTATGATACTTTGATTGGTCTCGTCTTGATATTTTCCTTTTATAACTCCTTTATCCCCTTATTGCGCTGCAAAGAAACTAGGATATGTATCCTTAGTTTATTTATTTATAATGCATATTCTTGCTCAGAATGTTGTGCACCACAACACATTTATTAATATTCTGTTCAGAATAGCCTTGCGATGCAAGTTTGACACATAGAAGTGACAATAGGTCTTCTGAACAGAGTATCTTTGCGCTGCAAGTCTGACGTTTGCATTTTTCGATGGGTCTTCTGCCCAGAATTTCCTTGCTTTGCCAGTTTTATACTTTCTTTTTATGCTGCAAGTTTGACACTTTAGATTTTACATTGGGTCTTCTGCCCAGAGGGACCCTGCGCTGCAATTTATACTTACATTTTACGATGGGTTTTCTGCCCAGAGTATCCTCGCATTGCAGGCTTGGAACTTAGATTTACGATGGGTCTTCGGCCCGGAGTGTGCTTGCGCTGCAAGTTTGACACTTAGATTTACGATGGGTCTTCTGCCCAGAGTGCCCTTGCGCTGCAAGTTTGACACTTATATTTTACGCCGGGTCTTTTGCCCAGAGTGTCCTTGCGCTGCAAGTTTGACACTTAGATTTTACGATGGGTCTATTGTCCAGAGTGTTCTTGCACTGCAAATTTGACACTTATATTTTACGACGGGTCTTCTGCCCAGAGTGTCCTTGCGCTGCAAGTTTGACACTTAGATTTTACATTGGGTCTTCTGCCCAGACTATTCTTGCACTGCAAGTTTTAATGTTTGGTCTTTCGGCATTGTGCCTTAGTTTCTAGGTTTCAACATAACTTAAAATATTCAAACATATAATAAAGAAAATTAATAAAGATATGCATTCAAAGGATAACAATTGCAGAAAATAAGATTGTTCTAAGGAAAATATTTCCTTAAGTGAATGGCATTCCAGCTTCGAGGAACTGTCTGTCCAGAGGCCTTAGCCAGTTGATAGGATCCTTTACCATGTACTTTAGTGATTTTGTAAGGACCTTCCCAATTTGGGTCCAACTTTCCCGTTGGACCTTTCCTGCTAGCTTCATTCCGCCTCAAGACTAAATCACCTTCTTTAAAATACGTACCTCTAACTCTGGAGTTGTAATATTGAGCAATCCTTTGCTTGTACTTGGCCATCTGTATCAGTGCTATGTCCCTTTTATGTTCCAGTTCTTCCTTGATGTGCAGCATATCTACGTACTGTGTTTCTGGACAATACAATTTAGTCCTGGGAGATTTATCTTCAATCTCTGCTGGTATCACTGCTTCACATCCATATGCTAAGGAATATGGAGTTTCCTGTGTAGCAGCATTCGGGGTAGTTCTATATGCCCATAAGATGTTTGGAAGATGGTCTACCCAATGAGATCCTTCCTGCTCCAGCCTTTTCTTTAACCCTTGCATTATTTGCCTGTTGGTCTGCTCAACCTGCCCATTGGCTTAAGGATGGGCTACTGAGGTAAAGTGTTGGGAGATTCCTAGGTTTGTGCACCAAGCCTGCACTCCTTGATCTTCAAACTGCGTGCCATTATCAGAGATGAGGACTTTAGGAATACCATATCTGCACAGAATATTCTTCCACAGGAATTTCTGTATTTGGTTGGCTGTGATGGTGGTCAAAGGTTCTGCTTCCAACCACTTGGTGAAGTAATCTACTGTCACTACCAGAAACTTGAAATTTCCTGGTGCTCTGGGTAACGGCCACACGAGGTCTACCCCCCACTGATCAAAGGGCCACGGTGATACAATTGGTGTCATCTATTATACAGGTTTATGTGATAAATTGCCATGCACCTGGCATGCTTTGCAAGTTCTGACTAGCTTTTCTGCATCTTCTTGCATTTCTGGCCAGTAATATCCAAAGAGTCTACATTTTCGGGCCAAAGCTCGTGCTCCTAAATGATTTCCGCAAATTCCAAAGTGAATTTCTCTCAACACATAATCCCCATCTTCTGAGGTGACACATCTTAACCAGGGTGCTGTGTAGGACTTTATGTACAGCACATCATTGAATAGAGCATACCTCGCTGAGAGTCTTATCAGTTTTTTGGCGCGTACTTTATCTTCAGGGAGTACTCCATCTCTCAAGTACATTATAATTGGATCCATCCAAGTTTCTATCTATGTTACAGGTTGTACTTCAACTTCATCACAACTCTTATGTTTCAACTGTTCAACCAACAATTTCTTGTTGGATAGAAAATTTGACCCTAGCTTAGATAAAGCATCTGCTATGGTATTTTGGGCCCTAGTTATCTGTTCCACTTCCACCATTAAGAAGTTTTGCAATTTTCTTTGTGAAACCGCAAGATATTTCTTCATGGGGCCTTCCTTAGCTTCATATTCTCCTTTGATATGATTGGTTACAAGCTGCGAATCAGTGTACACTTTCAAGTTTTGCACACCTAGTTTTTGTGCTAAGTTTAATCCAGTTATCAAAGCTTCGTATTCCGCTTCATTGTAGGTGGCCTGAAACTCAAAGTGAAGAGCATATGGGAATTCTTCACCTTTTGGGCTAATGAGTAGGAGACCTGCTCCTGCTCCTTCTTTGCTGAAGGCTCCGTCTACATAAAGTTGCCACTGCTCAGCCACTTTCTGGTCTGCCTTATGCTCCACTTCTAATGCCTTTTCTTCTGCCAAGAAATCCGCTATATAATGCTTGAGCATTAATTGTTGTTCTCGGTTTGTATTCGATGTCAAACCCTGCTAATTCAACCACCCACTTTGCCAATCTCCCAGACTTATCTGGTTTATCCAAAATTTGCTTCAGGGGATAATTTGTCAACACTATCACTGGATGACTCTGGAAATATGGTCTTAACTTCCTTGTGGCATGCACCAGGGCAAGAACCAATTTTTCCACCTCAGAATACCTGATCTCAGGGCCTTGTAGGGCTTTGCTCACAAAATATACAGGCCTCTGTAACATACCATGTTGTTTTACCAACACAGCACTTACTGCTTCATTGCAAAAGGATAAGTATAAAAATAATACCTCACCTTCCTGAGGATGAGTCAAGGTTGTCAGGTGACTGATATGATCCTTCAAATCCTGAAAAGCTTGTTGGCATTCTGCATTCCACTCGAATGGGATGGCTTTCCTGAGAATTTTAAAGAAAGGCAATGACTTCTGTGCTGATTTTGACAAGAAATGATTTAGCGCTGCTACTCTTCCTGTCAACCGCTGGACTTCTTTGATGTTCTTTGGCTCGGGCATAGTTTTCAAAGCTTCCAATTTATCAAGGTTGGCCCTGATCCCTTCTTTGGATATCATATAACCAAGGAATTTGCCTGACCTCACTCCAAAGGTACATTTTTTAGGATTCAACTTCATTCTAGTTTGTCTCAATACTTGACAAACTTCTGCCACATCTTTTAAATATTGGTCAAGAGTCCTGCTTTTGATCAATAAATCATCCACATACACTTCCATGGATTTACCAATCTGTTGGTTAAAAATTGCATTGACCGCTCTTTGGTATATAGCCCCTGCATTCTTTAATCCAAAAGGCATAGACACATAATAGTAGGAACCAAATTCAGTAATAAAAGCAGTTTTTACAGCGTCTACAGGATCCATCATAATCTGATGATACCCCTTATATGCATCTAAGAAAGAAAATTTTCATATCCAACTGTGGAATTTACTAGCCTGTCAATTCTAGGGGAAGTGTAACTATCTTTAGGACATGCTTTGTTTAGATCTGTGAAATCCACACACATTTTCCAGCTGCCATCTGGCTTCTTGACTAGTACCGGATTTGCTAGCCATTCAGGATATATAACCTCTTTAATCATGTTGGCCTGCAACAGCTTCTCTACCTCTTGTTGGACAACCTGTATCCTCTCTGGAGCAAAAGATCTTTTTTTCTACTTCACTGGTTTTCTGGTTGGGTCAATGTTGAGCTTGTGGACACCCAACTCCGTTGACAGTCCAGGCATATCACTTGCTTTCCATACAAACACATCTTTGTAGTGTTTCAAAATCTTGACCAGGATCTGCTTCTGCTCAGCGGGTATCCATGATCCTACGCTGACTGTGGATTCGGGGTCAATTTCATCTAACATTACTGACTCCACGGGATCATTAGACTGCCAACTTTTTTCTTCCTCTGGGACGAGGTCTTCCATTGTCACCTGCTGCACTTTCATCTTTCCACTGATTGTGGCTGTGTAGCAGTTCTTCGCAGCATCCACATCTCCCTTAATAGTAGCTTCTCCTTCAAATGTCGGGAATTTCATACTGTTATGTGCCGGTGATACAACTGCTCTGAGATCGATCAATGCCGGTCTACCCAAAATCACGTTGTACGCCAATGAGGCTTTCACTACTACATAATTGACCATCAGAGTCCTGCTCCTTGATCCTTGTCCGAAAGTTGTTAATAACTTTAGCATACCCACATGATGAATAGGAGGTCCCGTATATCCAAAGAGAGGAGTTGATACAGGAGTCAACTCTGAGTCTGCCAACTTCATTGCTTGAAATGCACTATAATACAGCATGTTTACTGCACTACCTGTGTCTACACAGATTCTTCTGACCAGGTTTTTTTGTATAACCGCTTCTACTACCAGTCCTTCGTTGCTCACGACAGCTGGTAATGCATCTCTTGGGCCGTACTGAACGGTTCCCATCACCTTTTGTTTCTTTGCTTCTCCATCTTTTCTAGCACTGCCACTTTTTTCTTGCTGGACAGCCTTATTAACGCCTGCTGGTCCTCCAACGATCGTGTTTACTGATGTATTATTTTTATATGATTGAATTTACGTGATTTTATTATGTTTTGTTGACAAATTCTATGTAAAATATCTTTATTAACGCCCGGGATATTGTGTCTATTTTACACGGGTCCTCCAACGAATCGTGTTTACCGTTACACCGGACCGATCCGGCAAGTTTTCAGGACCGGTCCGGGAAGGAAGAAAGTCTATAAAAGGGGAGCATCAGAGAGTTCATTTGAAGTGTACCAATATATATACACAATATTCTATATATATTCTCTCCCTCTTCTTTCTCTTTTTCTTCTCCTTCTTAGTTTGTAAATAGGCTTTATGCCAAAATAATGTAGTAGTAGTACGGTAGTAATGCTCGGGAAATTCTCGAAGGTTCGGTGTTGCTGAAATCGTTGTAAAATCTGGAAAAAGACGATTTCGAATCACGCTTGTAATCGGGTAATTTCTATAATAATTATGTTTATGTTTGTTATTTTCTTCTTTTTAGTTTTTATAATGTTATTAGGCTAGATCTAATAACTAGCCAAAGTTATGTAATCGTATTATTTCGATCTTTTCGTTAAAAGAATGATGTTAAAATAAAATGACTAAAATTGAGTAAAATGAATCTTTTTCTATTTCGCTACGTAATGATAATATATTCGGAATGAAGTAATCAATCATAATGAATACTACATATAACCCGGCGATGAACCGACCGGAGAAGTCGGGATATGAGTAAAAATAGAAAAACCGGAGGGTAAAAATGGCCGTCCGATTAACGGAATCCTATTTCCTACCCGGGGGCGATTTGTCCTAATAAAACAAATCTTATTAAAATTTGTATTCGAGATCTTAATAATGTTAAAATCACGCTTTAATTGAAACTACACCGTTTGTATTAAATCGATCCGCTTGACAACCGGAGCCTCTTGAATAACATCGGCCATCCGACAAATGGAATCACCTCTTTTATCCGGGGTAGATTTGTACTCGGTATCTCGTTTTGACTAACTAAGTTTAGCATGGGGCGCTTGTGGACCTTGGACCGATGACTTTTGACATATGACAATTTCATACGCTCGTGTGAGGAGGAATTGTTGACATTAGGAGTACACCGTTTCATTCACTCAATTGGACCTAAAAAAGGAAGATCGAACACATTCTATTAATTGAAAAGATCGAATAAATTAATTACATATACTTTGGCTAGTCTAGTCTATAAATTATATATTGGTATCTATATATTTATATATATATATATATTTTACTATTTATGTACATCTATATATATTTATATATCTATATATATTATATTAAAATAACTTTTAAATTACGCATTTATTTTATGTTAGTTAGAGTAGTAGTAATCTGTGTTATAAAATTGCGGTTTAGATCGAGTTAATAGCAAACTCTTTGGTGTTTAACCACACTTAAAAGAATTACCACTTTTTTCCCCGAGGATTCGACACCGACTCACCACTTTATCACTACAATTTGACCCGGTACACTGCCGGTTAGGATCCGTCTAACCTAGAAAAGGTCTGTCCTCTTCTTGACGCCGTTTCTAAGGTCCGGTTTGGTGACGTCGCCTTTTTACGGCGCCGTTGCCGGGGAAACAAAGTCGCTATTTTTTTTTTGTGTCTATGGTTACTACTTGTATTAGTTAAAAATTCTCGAGGATAAACCAACACTCTTCTTATCACATTTCTTTTTTTTTTATTTTTCGTTGGTATCTACTTTCTTTTAGTACCAATTTTCTTCTTCTTTAAAACTCGAGCATTTTTCTATTTTAATTAGTTGATGACCAGAAGCGGTAAAGCCTCACTTACTCCTTATAAGCCTGATATAAACGCTTACGAAAGGCAGTTGCGGATAGAGAGTAAACGTGGTCAACCCCTTAGGACTCCTTGGAAAATCTCCAACGGAATCATCTTCTAATAAAAATAAAGAAATGGCTGAAGGTAGTGATGAAACAAACGAACAGAGGCTAGATCATGCTTTAGGGCATGGACAAAACCCTGTTAATATTAATAATAATCAGAATAATAATAATAGGAACAATCAAGATCGGAACCAGAATAATCGTAACAATCCGCCAAACCCGAGACCTATCTGTGATCAAACTGTAAGGAGAAACCAGACTAATAATCCCATACTTTTACCGAATGAAGGAGCGAATAATTTCGAAATTAAGTCTCATCTTTTTGGTTTAATTGACGCAAGAGCCCAATTTCTAGGAGAAGATGATGAAGATCCACATCATCATCTCTATCTCGTTTGAAGAACTCGTGCAATACGACCCAAAAGTCAAGGTGCTCATAAGGAATTAACAAGGATGACTATGTTTCCTTTTTCTTTAAAAGGAAGAGCCCGAGATTGGTTTATGTCTCTTCCACACCATTCGTTAACTAGTTGGGAGGATATTCAAACTGAATTTCTGAAACAATATTTCACTCCAGGACGGAATTTGGAATTAAAAGTCGAGGTTGCTAATTTTAGACAAGGATCTGAAGAAACACTTGGGAATGCGTGGGAAAGGTTTAAAAAATTGTTAAGAGCTTGTCCCGATCATGGTTATTCCTTAGATATGCAAATTCAACTTTTCTGTCGTAAATTAAGAAAAGATTCACGTGCAGATGTAGATCATGCATGTGGTGGTTCGTTAATGATGAGTGAAGCTCAAACAAGTTTACGATGCTATAGAAAAGATTTCTAAAAACAATAGAATGTGGGAAACCGGTTCTAGCACTAGAAAAGTAGCTTTTGCGTAAGGATGTACGTCAAATACGGAAGTTCTAGCACATTTGGAGAATTTAAGTAGAAAGTTTGATGGATTACAACAAGGTAAGAATCAAAATTCGAAAAATAGTACTCCAACCGAATACTCAAATTATGATAATGTGTCATTAGGGATAGAAGAACCAACAGGATATTCAAAAGAGGAAGTGAGTTTTCTTCGAAGAAGATAGGAATTTGAACAATGCATATTCAAACTCATTTAATGCTATTAGAAGAGACCACCCAACTTTTAGATGGTCCGAAAACCCTAGTAAGCCGGGACAACCGCCGTATCCAGATTCGGTATAAGAATATGAATAATAATCAAGTTTATCAAGGAAATACATCTAATCGAATTTACAATCATTACCAAGATCTTATCCTCAACATACCACTCAAAGTATACCAAGAACTCAAAGTTCAACTCAACCCGAAGGGGTTGAAAAATGGGAAAAACTGATGGAAAATATGATGGGTGTAGTATCTACTCAAGCTAAGAATATGGAAACAATGATGACTTCTATAGGTTCAGTCAGTAAGGACATGAGTACAATGAAAACATCTATGAGTGGACATGATACCAGAATGAGAACGATAGAAGCTTCATTAAGGAATATGGAAGATCATTTGAGTAGGGAAGGTGAACGTAACAACAGTAGACCTCCTGGAGGATTACCAAGTAATACTGAAAGAAACCCAAGAGAGGTGAATGTTGTAGTTACGAGAAGTAGGAAACTCTATGGTAGTAATGGAGTAGAAAACTTCGGGAATAATGAAGTAGAAAATGATTTAGATAACAATGAAGAGACTAAAGATGAACTTGAATTTACTGATGAGGAAGAAGAAATTATAGAGAAATTCTTGAAAAGGAATAGAAGTTTGGAACCTGAGAAGGAAGGTGAAAAATGGGTAAAAATCCCTAGAATTTTGAAAGACCCCATGGATAAAGATTTAAGGAATCTATTTAAGGAACATGTTAGAGTAGAAGATAAAGAAAACAAGGAGGAAGAATCGAAGGAATATGAAGTAGAGATTGATTCAGGGGAACAAATTAAAAGAAAAAAGTCAAGAACCCGAAACATGGAGATCAAGTAATACTCCAAAGGATAAAGGAAAAGAGAAAATGACTTCGAAACCAAAGGTTATAGATTTAGAGTCTTTACCTTTTCCACCTAAAGATCAAATTAAAAAGATTAAGACCGATCGAAGTATGCTCGTTTCCTTGATACTTTTCGTCATATTAATGTTAATATCCCCGTTATCGAAGCTCGATAAATATGCCTACCTATGGAAAGTTTTTGAAAGATATACTATCAAATAAGAAAAAATTAGAGGAATATGAGAATATATGCCTAAATGAAGAATGTTCGCAATTCTCGCAAAGATAAGTTACCACCTAAACTAAAAGATCCCGGAAGTTTTACGATTCCGTGTGAAATTGGAGGATTTTTGTTTAAGAAGGTCTTATGTGATCCGGGAGCTAGTATAAATCTCATGTCTTATGAGGATTATAGAAAGCTAGGCATAGGAAAGCTTACTAAGATCGAAATGACTCGCAAATGGCGGACGGATCGATTAAGTACCCTAGAGGAATTATTGAGGACGTATTGGTTAAAGTAGACAAGTTCTATTTTCCGGTAGACTTTGTAGTTATGGAAATGGAAGAAGGATTTTCGCGCCGCTTATCTTAGGACGTCCATTTCTAGCTACGGGGAGAACTTTAATCGATGTTCAGAAAGGAGAATTAATTTTGAGAGTCAATGAAGATGAAGTTGCTTTCAATATTTTCAAAGCTATGAACCATCAATACACATCACCAGAATCATGTTCTTTTATAGAAGATATTCATTCTGTCTATGATAATCAGTTACCAACTTTTGAAGATAGATTAGAGGAATGTTTAACTTTATCTATCTATAAAGAAGATGAGGAAGACATTGAAATGAAAGAGATAATCCTTTCTCTAGATAAAGGAAGTTTTACTTTTAAACCACCATGGCATAAGTATTTAGAATTAGAACTAGAAGGACCCGCTTCTTAAATCATCAATAGAAGATCCGCCTAAGAATCCGGAATTGAAACCGTTACCTTTAAATCTGAAATATGCTTTTCTTGAAAATGATAACCTTTTACCGCTTATTATTTCATCAACTTTAACGAAGCAACAGGAAGATCAATTACTAGGAATGTTGAAAAAGCATAAGAAAGCTTTTGGATGGACGATTCTTGATATTCGAGGTATTAGTCCCGAGATATGTGTTCATAAGATAATTCGAAAGAAGATGCTAAACCTTGTATTCAACCGCAACGCCGCCTCAACCCTAATTTACGCTTAATCGTTAAGAAAGAGGTTATTAAGCTATTAGAAATGGGAATAATTTTTCCTATATCGGATAGTGAATGGGTAAGTCCAACTCAAGTTGTACCAAAGAAAGGAGGTTTCACGGTGAAAGAGAATGATAAGAATGAATGGATTCCAACAAGGGAAATTACAGGGATATCGAATGTGCATTGATTTTAGAAAACTAAATGATCATACTAAGAAAGATCATCATCCACTTCCATTCATAGTACAAATGTTGGAACGTTTAAGTGGTCATAAGTATTATTGTTTCTTAGATGGTTATTCGGGATATTTACTGATTTTCATTGCGAGCGGAGATAGGGAAAAGACTACTTTCACTTGTCCTTATGGAACTTTTGCGTATAAAAGAATGCCGTTTGGTTTATGTAATGCTCCAGCTACTTTCCAAAGATGTATGATGTCTATATTTTCTGATATGGTTGAGAAATTCTTAGAAATTTTTATGGACGACTTTAGTGTTTACGGAGACTCTTTTAATGGCTGTTTGTTACACTTAGAACGAGTGTTACAACGCTGTGAGGATACCAATTTAGTGCTTAACTGGGAAAAATGTCATTTAATGGTATCAGAAGGAATTGTACTAGGTCATAGAATCTCTGAAGTAGGAATTGAAGTTGATAAAGCTAAAGTCGAGGTAATCGAAAAATTGCCTCCACCAGTTAATCTAAGAACGTTAAGAGGATTTCTTGGACATGCGGGATTTTATAGGAGATTTATTGCGATTTTTCAAAGATAGCAAAGCCTCTAAGTCATTTGCTTGAAAAAGAAGTATCTTTTAATTTTGATAGTAAATGTATGGAAGCATTTAAGACCCTGAAAGCGAAGTTGATTACTGCACCAGTATTGGTGGCACCAAACTGGGATTTACCTTTTGAGATTATGTGTGATGCAAGCGATTTAGCTGTAGGAGCTGTTTTAGGTCAAAGGTATAATAGAATTCTCAAAGCTATTTACTATGCATCTCATACGTTAAATGCAAATCAATTAAACTATGCAACTACGAGAAAAAGAACTCGTTGGTGTAATTTTTGCCTTAGATAAGTTTAGATCATATATTGTTGGCTCTAAGGTAATAGTTTATACAGACCATTCAGCATTGAAATATTTGCTGAGTAAGAAAGATGCGAAACCACGTCTTCTTAGATGGATTCTTCTACTTCAAGAATTTGATATCGAGATTAAAGATAAAAAAGGAAGTGAGAATGTAGTAGCAGATCATCTAAGTAGAATGGAAACTGAGGAAGAAATAGGAAATGAAATTAAGGATTCATTTCCTGATGAACAACTGTTTAGAATCGATATGCCTTCAACCATGCAGTTATTAAAGAAAAGAATTCCTTCTAAGGAAAATTCACCTTGGTTTGGAGATATCATTAACTACTTAACTTTGTGATTACATTCCGTCTCATTGGACTTGGCAACGAGAAAAGAAGTTCTTTTATGACTTAAAATTTTATTACGGGAGGAACCAGATCTTTTCCGTAAATGTTCGGATGGAATAATCGAAAAATGTGTGCCCGATAATGAAATTTTAAGTGTTTTATCGTTTTGTCATGATCGTGAGGCGGGAGGTCATCATGGAGGATGGAAAACTCGCTTTTAAAGTCTTGCAATGTGGTTTTTATTGGCCTACACTTTATAAAGATGCGTATACGTATGTTAAATCTTGTGAGTCTTGTCAAAAATGGGGAAATGTATCTAAAAAACATGAAATGCCTATGCAACCTATTTTAGAATGTGAGTTATTTGATGTTTGGGGTATAGATTTCATGGGACCTTTCCCTATATCTTTTGGAAAAAGATTTATTCTTGTAATGGTAGATTATGTTTCGAAATGGGTAGAAGCTGAAGCTCTTCCCACTAATGATACCAAAGTTGTTATACGATTCCTTAAAAAGAATATATTTACACGTTATGGCATTCCTAGGGCGATCATTAGTGATAGAGGTTCACACTTTTGTAATAGACCATTTACTAAGTTAATTGAAAAATATGGTGTAACGCATAAGTTAGGAACGCCTTATCATCCGCAAACCAAAGTGGTCGTGTAGAGGTGTCAAATAGAGAGATTAAAAGAATCATAGAAAAAACAAGTGGATTCAAACCGTAAAATCAAGCGCTTAGATTAGATGATGCGTTATGGGCATACGAAACTGACTTTTAAAACTCCAATTGGTCGTTCTCCCTACAAATTAGTCTTTGGTAAATCTTGTCATCTCCCAAGTAGAGTTAGAACACCGAGCATTCTCGGGCTATTAGATTTTTAAATTTCGATCCTAAGGTCAAGTCGGTGATCATAGATTACTTCGGTT
The DNA here is from genome assembly GCA_036785695.1 of Gentiana straminea. NCBI lineage: Eukaryota > Viridiplantae > Streptophyta > Magnoliopsida > Gentianales > Gentianaceae > Gentiana > Gentiana straminea. The sequence continues at coordinate 4,747,075 of JAVUPR010000048.1, read as the reverse complement.
AACGAATTAGAAGAATTTCGCCTTGATTCATATGAAAATGCTCGAATCTACAAGGAACGCACGAAATCGTTCCATGATAAGAGAATATATAGTCGTGAGTTCCATGTAGGTGATCGAGTGTTATTGTACAATTCACGTTTGAAGTTGTTTCCGGGTAAGCTTAAATCACGATGGACGGGACCATTTAAAGTAACACGAGTTTATAAATGCGGAGTCGTTGAACTAATCGATGGGAATACAACTTTTTTAGCCAATGGTCACGGGGTGAAGCTATTTCGGAAGGTGAAGAAATCTCTCGATAAATGAAGTGATATTGCCGATCGACCCTCCGAAAGACTAAAAAGCAGTGCTCTTAAAAGCTGAAAGTATCAAATCACCAGGTTTTATCTTTACTTTTTTATGTCTAAACTAGTTTCGTCTTTTACCGGATAGACGTAAAAGAACTGGATGTCTTTTTTAGATAGATTAGGAGTTTTTGTTTTGCTTTTAAAGTTTGGTTTTAATAGAGATATCGCCTTTACTATAGAAGCCTTAGTTTTTGAACAAAACAAGCAATTGTTGAGAGAGAAAAAATTGAAAGAAGTTTGTAATGGTACGTCAAGAAGCTCGATAAAGAGAAGGGCTAAGTTTTTAAGGAAGTGCAGAATCTGTGGAAAAATTGAACACGAGTGGGCGATGTGGGAAAAATTTAACTCAATCTCGAGTGAGTGTTTGAATGTAATTAAGAAGGGAACGATTAGGTGGTTAACCGAAAATCCCGATGGACTTCCAAGACTTAATTCAAACGCTACATTTCTAGGATATAGTTTGCTTGAAAGGTATGTTAGAAATGCTGGAGTTTGTAGAAATTGAAGAATTAGAAACCCCGTAGGTTCAAGTATTTTATTGTTTTTAGTTTTATAAAATTTTTGCATAACTTTGAAAATCTTATAAAATTGGATCTTTATAAAATTAAGGAGTTTTATAAAAGTTTTATAAAAAGTTTTTTAAGTTTTTAGATATTTTATAAGAATTAATAGAAATTTATTGAATTTTTATAAACTTTTAAATAAGTTTTATAAAGATTTTATAAATTTTGAGAAATTGTTATAAAATTTATGAATTTTATTTTCTATTTTTATTAAGTTTTTATTGAGTTTTATAAGTTTTATATCAAAAATCCAAAAAAATAAAAAATTTCGAAAAAAAGCATAAAAATTGCATACGGACCGATCCGGCCCTTACACCGGACCGATCCGGGATCGATTTAACCTAAAGGGACGGGGACACTTTCTTCTTTCTCATTTCCAACTCTTTTCGGCGACGGCCGCACTACACCTCCTCCACTTCGAATTTTTTTCTTTTTCTCCTCAAAAATACAAATTACACTACACCATTACATATATTCTTTCTCTTTTACTCTCCTCTCTTCAACACAAGTGAAGAATTTGAAAAAGATCGAACACAAGCTCCATTTCATCCCGGAGGCTTATACGACTTTTCCGGCCACTTTTCACGGTTTTTGTTCATTATAAGGTATAATTTGTTTACTCTAGTTATCAATTTCATAATTTTTATAATTTTTAGATTTATTTTCAACTTGTTTTGAATTTTTCGTGTGTTGTGACATTTTATTTTGTGTTGTTTTTCTCGTTGTTTTTATTGTTGTTTTGTCAATTCAATATCGTAGAATGGCCTCATCCAAATCGAAAATTCTCTAAGAAAAGAAAGCCTAATATTCCAATAGAAATACCGCCGTAGAATTAAGAGATTTAACACCGGAAGAAGAATCGTTAGTTTTTCGCTACGGCTTCACCTCAAGCTAAGAATGCTTATAGGAATATCTATAGTAAATGTGGAGTTGTGTTGGAAAGAGGCTTAGATTTTGATGACTTAGGAGAGGAGGTTAGGCGTATTTTTGCTAGACGCCAATGGTTGGATTTTGCGGCTCAAAGGACGGGAGAGATCAATACTACCTTAGTGGCGAGAATTTTATGCGCTTTTGTCTACTTTGACACCCACCGAGGGTAGTATGATGAGTCTATTCCCCTTAGGTCTAGACATGTTTCTTTTAGTCCGGAACCGATTAATGTTTTTTTAGGAGTAGAAGTTTTTCCGGATGAAGAAGATTATAGAGTCACGTTTATGGATTAGATGATCCCGCTATGTATGAGCGGATTGCCTCTAGAGCTCGAGAGGGAGTTTGATGCTACAACGAGTGGGTGGACAACGAGATTTAATTATGGGAAGTGTTTTAGAGATCCGAGGGCAATCAAAAGATTTTTAAGCCATACTCTCTATCCCACTACCAAACACACAAACTTTGGTAAAGAAGATTTATGCATTACTTGGGCGATGATTCATGATATTAAGGTGGATGTGGGGAAGATCATGTATAGAAGGGTTTTCGAGTTTATTGTTATCGCCAAGGCAGGAAGTCACATGTACTTTCCCGGCTTTATTTCGATTTATGTCGTAGATCGGGAGTTCCTTTCTGTCTAACGACAAGTTGATGATGGCAGATGAGTCCCTGATAGGCCCTAGTCTGAGGAGGTCTCCAGAGGGTTCGATAGACTCGATAGTTAGACGTAATACCCCTCCACCGGCTCCACCCGGTTCCACCGGTTTCGCATTTTCATCTTTTTCGAGCAACGACGAGACTTCTCTCCCAAACACTATTACATACGATATGTTTCAATCCTTAGTATCGATGTAGCCCGAGGACAAAGGGCTAATATGGCTTTGTTTGCTTTGAGCGAGTAGGCGGTGGAGTGATGATTTACGTAGAGGGATGCGAGACATGAGCGGATGCATCTTGATCCTTCTTTCGATAGAACCGCCTATCCGCCCGTCAATCTAACCCGTATACGTTACCGGAATGGATAGCACCTATTCCACCATCTCGAGCTTTCATCATATGCCAAATCCTTTTGGAAGCCGGTCTAGTGGTCGGGGTGTCTTTTATACGGGTTCTCGGGGTGCGGTTACATCTAGGCGGGGAGGATTTTCGGATTTTGCGGGGATGACGTCAAGTATGAGTTCGTTGGGTCTCGACGGTTCAGTTCGGACCACGACTACGTTTCCACAGCCAGTTACGTCATCAGTTCCAAGTATGAATGATCCAGTTTACACTGCTGACGATGATGATGTTGACATTGTTTGATTTTAAACAACTTATATTATTTCTAAACATTTTATGACTGTTTATTTTATTTTCTGCATTAGTTGATAAGTTTGATAGTTTAACAAGTTTTCGATTTCATTAATCATATTCTGTCGTAGTCGTAAATTTATTTTTAATAGTATTTAAATATTTCATAAAAAATCAAAAATCTAAAAAATATATTCGCATGTAGTATTCGTATGTCGTTTTATCCGTATCGGTGAGATAATATTGAACAAAGTTAATTTTTATAGCTTTATAGCTTTATAGCTTCTCAAATAGCATGAAGGCTATTAAGTTGAACAAAGCAAACTTGAACTTTACAACCTTCATACGGTAAAAAAATCTTAAAGCCGGACCGGTCCGGCCGGTTTCGAGACCGATCCGGGAATAAAATCGCTTAGTCATACCGAAAGTGTTAGTATGCATACACGTGTACTCTAATTTTTATCCATTTAAGGACGAGAGGTTGAAAGTAAAAATTTGCCAATTCACTCACTACTTTCAATCCTTTTCTTTTTCTTGCATCCGTTTAAACTAAAATGTCAAACCGATCATCACCATCGGTCAATTCATACGATCCGGAGGCGGTTGATGTTTTTGTCCCGAGTCTAACGCTTCAAATGTTAATTTGTTGGTGAATGCGAGGTTTGCAAATTCTCCTATATTGATGGAAAGGGGTATCAATTTTGAAAAAATTGATCAGTTCGGAAGGGATTTAATTCAGAATCAAGGATGGAAAAAATTTGTTAAGCAACCTCGAGGAAGAATTAATGTTTCTATTGTTAGGGAGTTTTATTCAGCTCTTTCTACTGTTGATACGGTAGATCTGTCACAGACTTATATCTGTTCGTGGTACACTTATTCACCTGTCACCTCATATTATCAATCATATCTACGAGATACCGATTTTCAATCAAATCCATAATCTTCATTATGAATATCAATGGGGATTAGGAAACTCTTGTCATGTTGTTAACTATGTCACGGAAGCTTTTCCGTATCTCGTTTCCGCAGTTCGATCAAAATTACGACTCTACCACTTCGGCTACCGCCCGCTCATCCGAGAGCATGGAAACACTTCATTAACTCACGAGTCTATCCGACTAGTGATTTTGCATGGGTTAGTGATAGTGAGATACTTCGTTGTTTGCATTAATAACTGGAGCTTATGTGGACTCTGGGGATTTTGATTTTTAGGACGGCGAAAACTTTGCGGTGGAACGGTATAATAATGGAAGGCCGATGCCTTTTGCTTGGTTAATTTCAAGGTTATGTATTCATTTGAATGAAGTCCCTGAAATTGCTTCTGATGAGATATATCCGTCTCGTGATTGTCGTAGAGGATTGCTACCGGTAGAGAATCCGGGTTGTTCGTCAACTATTTAAGATAGTTGTTAATGGTTTTATTTAATTTAGTTTAAGTTTGGTTTGCTTTAATAAGTTAGAGTTGATTGAGGTTAGTAAGTTAATAGTCGGTTTGTTTTATTTTTAGTCTCGTAATAGTTTCTTTTTGTTTAATATATATGTTGTTTGATTTTAATATACGTGTGTTATCAATGTTTATAACGATCATCTATAATTTTAATTTAATTTTCGAACCTACTTTTTCATACTTATTGAACATCGGGACGATGTCAATTCGTAAGTGGGGAGTAGAGTTAGGTTTGAAAATTTCATTAAAATTTTCGAAAAAATTAATAAATATTTATAAAATATAACTTTTTTCATATAAATTAGTACTTTAATTACTTATTTCTTAGTTTTAATTTTTCTTGAATAATTTAAGTTGGTTAATATATGAATAAAAATGATATAATTCGAGAGGATTAATTTTTGATTTAGTAAAATATATTAGATATATAATGAATATGTTTTATATCTTTTATAAGATTTTTAAGATTTTGAGTATGTATAACTAAATAATTTTTATCAAATATTTCTTTTATGGAATTATTCAAGTAATTTTTATATTTATAAATAAATTTTTAGATAATTTTCTTTTTAAGATTAATTATGAATTTGGAATCAAAAATTAGGAATGATGATTTTTGGGCACCACAAAAATATAACTATAGCCAAATAACCTACCTGAATAAAATTTCCAATTTTTGACCCCACCTCAGCCTTTTAAAGAGTGATCAAGATTCATCTCACTCGGAATTTTAGCCATTTTGATTAACTAGAAATTTCCGATCCTTAGCTTATTTTGGTCTACATTTCTTTGACATTCTTCGAGTTTGTACGTACTTATGAGAGGAGATGATGACAAAAAAAGTTAAGAGTTGAGAAAAATGGTATATCTTTGAGATTGGAATGAGTTCGGATATGTTAGATTTTTAAGAATTAAAGCACCATTTTTACACGAATAAATCGAATATCAAGTATCTTCCTATCTTTGATCGACCAAATATATGTCGATGATAGTAGTCCAAATAGGGGATTATCTCGAAATGTCCTATTGCTTTGAGAATGAAGGCATAAGTCGAATCAAAAGATCTCAAGAATGATTACGTGTTTAAGGAAACCGGACTCGTAATTTTAGATCGAAAGAGTAGTACTCCGATCAATCTTGATGAAGCAATGCTTGTGAATTTGATTATTTACACACACTCACGCTTTAGTTCTTAATGTTAAAAAAAAAAAAAAAAAAAAAAAGAGAAGAGAGAAAATCTGAAAAATAGTTGGAATAAAAGGATGTTACTAATCGAATCATTTTTGATCAAGAATGTGAAGACGTAGGTACGTACGACTTACATCTTTCTCTTTCTGATTTCCTTTTCTATCTTTTCGATTAACCAATGTCCTATCCTAATATATTAAGCCACTATGTCTTCTATCTGACTTAGTTAATGATTCCAGAAATTCGTAATAATCGAGATAGAAAGTATTTCTAAAATTTTATTTATATTTCTGAATTATTGCATGCATATTTCCATCTAATTCATATTTGATACTTAATTTATTTAAGTTATATAATCTCCCTTTCTTAAATTTCTATAAAATTTATAAATTATATGTTTGTAATATTGACGATATATATTACTTTTGAAATTTTAATCTAATCAATTATATTATCTGTTATATATATATTACCGCTTATTTTTGCTCGAGGACGATCAAAAGCTAAGTGGGGAGTAATTTGATGTATTATTTTTATATGATTGAATTTACGTGATTTTATTATGTTTTGTTGACAAATTCTATGTAAAATATCTAAAATTATGATATAATTAGTATAAAATATTAATCTTTGTAGTTTAGTATAGTTAGTAGTAAAAGTTAGTATTTATAATAAAAAGTTGTAGTTTTTGTACCGGTTTTAGTAACCGGGATATTGTGTCTATTTTACACGGGTATTTTGTGTTTATTTCATTGCGTAATCCTAAGATGAATCGAAATCCCGAGTATCGACATTTTTTGAAGTCAATACAAGTCGGTGAAAGGAAGTTATAAAGCGTCACCGATATAAATGATCAAGGGAATAATTGTTTCTAAATCTCGAAAAAGGACGTATAATACAAATGGCTCATCGAGAGTATGTTTTCTTCGAAGAAGTGGTCTTGATGAAAGTTGTAGAGAATTTAACGAGCTTTTCAACGGAAGTTCGATTATGTCATTCGATATCGAGAATTCAAGTTACGATTTTTAGAAGATTAACGTGTAATTATATATAATTATATATATAATTACACAAAGACAAGTAATGATTATGTGTAACATGGGGGAACATGCTTTGAGGACAAGCTGAAATGATTAGCATCATTACACCGGACCGATCCGGCAAGTTTTCGGGACCGGTCCGGGAAGGAAGAAAGTCTATAAAAGGGGAGCATCGAGAGATTCATTTGAAGTGTACCAATATATATACACAATATTCTATATATATTCTCTCCCTCTTCTTTCTCTTTTTCTTCTCCTTCTTAGTTTGTAAATAGGCTTTATGCCAAAATAATGTAGTAGTAGTACGGTAGTAATGCTCGGGAAATTCTCGAAGGTTCGGTGTTGCTTTGAAATCGTTGTAAAATACGGAAAAAGACGATTTCGAATCGGCGATTGTAATCGGGTAATTTCTATAATAATTATGTTTATGTTTGTTATTTTCTTCTTTTTAGTTTTTATAATGTTATTAGGCTAGATCTAATAACTAGCCAAAGTTATGTAATCGTATTATTTCGATCTTTTCGTTAAAAGAATGATGTTAAAATAAAATGACTAAAATTGAGTAAAATGAATCTTTTTCTATTTCGCTACGTAATGATAATATATTCGGAATGAAGTAATCAATCATAATGAATACTACATATAACCTGGCGATGAACTGACCAGAGAAGTCAGGATATGAGTAAAAATAGAAAAACCGGAGGGTAAAAATGGCCGTCTGATTAACGGAATCCTATTTCCTACCCGGGGGCAGATTTGTCCTAATAAAACAAATCTTATTAAAATTTGTATTCGAGATCTTAATAATGTTAAAATCACAGTTTAATTGAAACTACACCGTTTGTATTAAATCGATCCGCTTGACAACCGGAGCCTCTTGAATAACATCGGCCATCTGACAAATGGAATCACCTCTTTTATCCGGGGTAGATTTGTACTCGGTACCTGTTTTGACTAACTAAGTTTAGCATGGGGCAGTTGTGGACCTTGGACTGATGACTTTTGACATATGACAATTTCATACGCTCGTGTGAGGAGGAATTGTTGACATTAGGAGTACACCGTTTCATTCACTCAATTGGACCTAAAAAAGGAAGATCGAACACATTCTATTAATTGAAAAGATCGAATAAATTAATTACATATACTTTGGCTAGTCTAGTCTATAAATTATATATTGGTATCTATATATTTATATATATATATATATTTTACTATTTATGTACATCTATATATATTTATATATCTATATATATTATATTAAAATAACTTTTAAATTACGCATTTATTTTATGTTAGTTAGAGTAGTAGTAATCGTGTTATAAAATTGCGGTTTAGATCGAGTTAATAGCAGCTCTTTGGTGTTTAACCACACTTAAAAGAATTACCACTTTTTTCCCCGAGGATTCGACACCGATTTACCGTGTTGATTGGGGCATTCTCTCTATACCCGTCAGCGTCAGGGGATGGATCTTTATTCTCCTCTGGTTATATTTGTCCTGATTGTTGTTGAATTTTCTAAATTCCCTCCTTCCTCTAGGGTTATCCCCTTGCGTTCGATCGATGCATTCATCGATTTTTCCTTCCATAGCTGCTGTATCTATGTCTCTGATCAGGTCCCTGCACTGCTCAGAGTCATGTCCAATGTCTTTATGGTATTTGCACCATCTTGTATGGTCTCTTTTCTCTCTTGGGCCCCTCAATAGAGGAGGAGTCTTAGCGATTCCTTTTTTCTCCATGATTTCCAGAACTTGATCACGAGATCGGTTTAGGGGGATAAGGTCTTTGTCCTGCAAAGCCCCTTTCTTCCCTAACCTATCAGTTATAGGAGCGGTCACTCTGTCCCAAACTGATTTTCTTTTCTTATCAGATTTATCATCCATTTTTCCTTTTTTAGAATCCCTGTGGGATTCCTCTCTCTTAGCCCTGTTTGCCTCTTCACCTTGACAATGTCGGTATGCAATTTCCAGACACTCTTCCATCGTGCTCGGATTCTTACTGCTTAGCTTAGCATGTAACCGCCCTTCTTTCAGACCTGCCATGAAGGACGCCACTAAGAACTTATCATCCATATCTGCTATCTGGGATGATTCTCCATTGAATCTTTTGATAAATTGTAGTACTATTTCATCACTTTTCTGTCTGATGGTCAATAGATATGTTCGGTTTCTCTGGAAAGGCCTTGCAGCGATAAACGCATGCATGCATTTTCTAGTCAGAGTGGGGAAGTTTGGTATGGATCTGGGGCTCACCTTGTTGAACCAATCTCTTGCCTTCCCTGTGAGAAGAGTTGCAAATGCCCTGCATTTCATCTCTTCTGGTGCATTGTACAAGCTCATATGCTGGATATACTAATGCATATGATTGTATGGATCCTTGGTGCCATCATATGACTGGATCTTAGGGATCTTAAATCCTGGAGGATAGGGAAATGCATCAATGTCCTCAGTAAAAGGAGACACCAGCCTAAACTCATCTTGCCTAGGCTTAAGAATAGCGTCCAACTCCGCTTTGGCATTATCACCACCTGGGTGAGCAACAAACACCTTTATGCTGGATTCCGCCTGATATTTTCCTTTCTTACTTGTATTATGAGGAGGAGGTGTTTCCGAAACTTCAACGTCTAGATTTCTGGCTTTTACAACCTCCTCAAAAATGGCTTTTATCTCTTCTCCTTTTAGGTTTGCTAAATTTTCCACCAACATTTGCCTGATTGCATTTGGTGTGCTGGTTTGTCCTTCTTCCAGAGTTTTGTTACCGGGTTCTTGGTCGTTTCTTTCTGGGTTCTTTTCTTTGGTTTGATTTTCCACTTCTGATTGATTTTGATGCTTCTTCGAATTCCCCTGATTTTTTGCCATTTTTACTGTAAAAACAACTCACTAACTAGAATCGGCCCTCCTTCTAGCGCCAAATAGCTCAAAAATCGTAATCGGGTAATTAAATGATTCAAGTTAGGAAAGTAATATAGAAACAGGTAAAAATTTATATGAACTGGGACTGAACTCTTTGAGAGAGGTGCCTACGTATCCAATTCAAGTGTGGAAATGGAATCAAGTCCCCCTCGTAGTTCAGGATTCACCTTTTATACTTTCAGATCGTGATGATAACCTCCTCTTCCATAATGGGGAGTTGTCGTCGGTTACCTTGAACACTACCAGACGTGGGAGTCTACCCACGTCGTAAACGGTTATGTCTTATGAGCTCTGTTTTCTAGCGGTTGCCTGACTGTTCTTCCCAGAGATCGTTCTGCTCAGTTAGTCCAGAGACCGTTCTGTCCAGAGATATCAATCATGCTCTGCTAGTTCTGCTCAGGGGCTGGTGGGGCCCTGCTCCTCCAATTCTGTTTTTATTATCTGATTGTGAAATGGACCCGGCCCAAGAATAAATAACCCGGTCCAAATGGGCCCATGTGTAGTCATTTCACAACGGTTATATGCACTTTTGATCGTAATTTTTTACATACTGATTAATTTAGACTTATCATTATCAACGATTCATATATAAGTACAAACGACCATTAGCGTTACTTTTTGTTTTTTTATTGATGAGAAGAATATACTAAAGGCTTTTTGTTTTTTTATTGATGAGAACATACTAAAGGCTTATTCTTGGTCATTTCTTGCATGTAGATATACAACCATAAATGAAGAACAAAACACCAAGAGCAAACTCCGCCAAATGTTGAAAAAGGAGAAATATAGGAGACACTGAGAGACATGAATTCCAACATAGTAGAGATCATAATAGTCATACTGCTCATAATCACCGTCCTTGTTGCCGGAATCATCTTAAAAATTTCGGAGGCATTTTTTCTAGTATGCGGAGTTGCTGTTGCAGCAACAATCGGCGTAGTTGCAGTTGTAATAATCCGGCGCCGATTCAATAGCCGGCGAAAACAGTTGGAGTTAGACTTTGTTTCAGAAAGCCGAGATCTCAGAATCGAATACAGTTTTCTCCGGAGAGTAGCCGGAGTTCCGACCCAATTCAACTACAAGGAACTCGAAGAAGCAACGAATAACTTCCGGTCATTGTTAGGCCGGGGATCATCTGCTTCCGTTTTTAAAGGAATCTTAAAGGACGGAACTCAAGTCGCCGTGAAACGAATTGAAGGCGGTGGCGATCCTGCACGGAGTGAAAAGGAATTCCAATCGGAAGTCGCAGCAATTAGCAGCGTTCAACATGTAAACCTCGTCCGTTTAATCGGATTTTGCAGTATTCAATCACCAGGTAAGCGTTTGTTAGTCTACGAATTCATCTATAACGGATCATTAGATAACTGGATTTTCCCTAAATCTGGCAAAACCCGCAGCGCCGCCGGCCGTGGCGGCGGTTGTTTGCCGTGGGAATCGAGATGTAGAGTTGTTTTAGACGTAGCCAAAGCACTTTCTTATCTACATCACGATTGCCGCTCTTGTATTTTACACCTTGACGTCAAGCCTGAAAACATTCTCCTAAACGAGAGGCATCAAGCAATTGTTACCGATTTCGGATTTTCAAAGTTGAAAGGCAAAGAAGAGAGCAGAGTCGTCACCACCGTCCGGGGAACTCGCGGCTATTTGGCGCCGGAATGGGTTCTGGAGAACGGAATTACAGAGAAATGCGATGTGTATAGCTACGGAATGCTGCTATTAGAGATCATCGGAGGTCAGAGAAATGTTTCCGTCGTTGAAGATGAGAATGACAAGCCGAAGAAGAAGATTCAGTGTTTCGCGAAAATAGTGGTCGAGAAATTGAGAGAAGAAAAGGTGATGGACATAGTTGATCGGAGACTGGTGGCGGAGAAAGGTGGCGGCGGCGTTGAGGAGTGGTTGGTGAGGAGATTGGTGTGTATTGCATTGTGGTGTATTCAGGAGAAACCGAAGCGGAGGCCGAGTATGGCGACGGTGGTGGAGATGCTGGAAAGTCGGGTGGCTGTGGAGGAGCCGCCGGCGACTGAAATTTTTGTTGTTGATTTGTTAGCGATAGGTGATGGAAAGTGGAGCCCCGGTTATTTAGAGAATAAGGACGCGACGAGTTCCTCATCGATAGCCAGTGGTTCATTTGGAACTTCTGAGCTCTCGGGACGATAGTTGTTGATCGGTAATGAGCATCGTGATTATGGACACTTATAAATATATTGATGAAAGTGTGTGTAGATTTGAATTTTTAAGTGACTATTCTAATTTTGATCATGGTCATTATTGATCATTGTAAACTTTATGAAATTGAATGTGCTAAATGTTCTTAGGAGTTTTACATTCATGAATTATTAGTCTTCTGTGTTGTTATGATGGAAAAGAAAAATGAGAAGATTTCTTAAAAGAATGAAAGATTGTCTAGATCAGTGTGAGTGCATCAATAGTTTATATGAATATGGAATGTTTTAGGAAAATGATATGTTCACGGTACAATATTGTGTATAAAATATTATGTAGTGGATATTCACTACCACTTTTTAATCATTGATTAAAAGCTAGTGTGTAGCCATAAAAATTAATGGATTAAAAATGTATGGTGAATATCCAGTACACAATATTTGCAATGGATGTATCACCGTCCAATGTTTTATTGAGTAATAAGTATTGAGTAATAAGTAGATTAGCTATTCAAATGTTTTAACCAAGTCACAAGTTATGCTGTGATATAAACCTAAAAAAGTTGACTACTTTTGCTTTTACACATATTTTTTTCCTTCACATTCAAAAGATTGAATGACAAAGTTATAAAACAACTAACAAAATGTTATCACAGATTTGTTACAAATGTCTAAATAATGTTCGTTATTGTAATAAACTTTGTTTTGAATCTCGAAATGGAGTGTTGTAACTTGTAAGAGGAGTCCATGAACCGGATGATGATGCACGATTATCTGACGCACAAAAATATTTTAAAGAGCGGGAAGCTACAACACATAATTTTCTTCAGATTTTTCAAGCTATTGAAGCTTCGGTGCATGAAAAACTCCCAAAAGATGCAAACAACACATCATAGATTCTCTGAATAATTTATTACAACCAAGGTCAAGTAAAAAGATTCATTTACACTAATTGCAAATTTGAGGGAAAACGATTTGTCACTAAGGCTAATTATTTCAATAATCAAATGATTATTGATGAAGAAATTCTGATGACCCAAAAGGTCGTTGAGAAAATTCTATGAAGTTTGCAAGAATGTTCAACCATGTGGTGGTTGCTAATGAAGAATCACACAATCATTCTTCAATGATAATAATAGTAGAAATATTGCAAGCAAGACAAGAAACTCTAGTACAACAGAGAGAAATCCACTCTAGACAAGGCTCTAAGCCCTCAACAAACTAGCCATGTGAGACCTAAGGTGAGTCCTAGACTCAAGATGAGTATGACCTCAATGTTGGGGACACCTTCGACCTACTTGACAAGTCTTTCACATACCGTGATTGAGGCCTAAGCTTTGAGGCATTTGATCAACTAGAACACACAGCCTGCGTCTTTGTTTATGTTTATCCTGGAATTGTTCAGGAATCAAGTCTCTCGTAATTCTTTGGGATCGTTTATATAGTGGACGTCTATCCATGGCAATCATGTGCCGTGTCCATCAAGGACTCTAATGTAGGAGCCCGAACGCAATTAAAATAATTAACACGAATTAAACAACAATTTTATTGAAAATAAAAACGAATTACAAATGAAAAATGAAATATACTAAAATAAAAGTGGATACAATAACTCCGAGACGAGTAGGACACTCTGTCCTTAAGACAAATTTGGTCCGGTGTGTACCCCGGTTAAAACCAATTGTCTCCCAGGATAACTCGGATTACTGATTCGTATAGAGGTACTTCTTACACGAACCTTCAACGAACTCTTCTAGTGCTCAGAATCTCTTCTTCAAACTCGTATGCAACTACGTCAGAACTATATGAATGTATGAAGCTTTCTGGTGTGTATTTCGAATGTGTATGTGTAGCTTCAATCCATATGGAGGCTATATATAGGAGAGGGCTGGGCTGGAATGAATTAATTACAGCCGTTTCATCAGTTACAGCAATGAATTACCATAACTCATCTTAATTACAGCCGTTTCATCAGTTACAGCAATGAATTAACCATTAATTATTGTTGAACCGAACTATGTTGGATAACCGAACCGAGCTGAACTCAATCTTCAGCTCAAAAGTTTAACACAGGCCTCAGGCCCATTCCCCAAAGCCCAAAGACCAAGACCAAGGTCAACGGTCAACGGTCAACGGGCTCGGGCACGGGCACGGGCTCGGGCGGGCGGCGGCGGCGCGCGCGCGCGTGTGGCCATTTTAGCAGAACGTCTGACTGCTAAAACCAACCCGCTATCTCTCCTTCTTCTAGGAGCTTATACCACATATAACATTCTTCCCACATATATACTGGAAAACATTTCTCTCTTTTTCCAATGTGGTACAAAGTTTAGTTGAATACTCTTCAACTTCCACTTCCAACAAAAGTTCTTTCAAACACCCGACTTCAAGCGTTAATTTCTCATTCACTCGTACTCCGAATTGAATGATTCTAAATCCCGAATTCATCTACGACTTACGTAGTTTTCGAATTATCAAAACATAGTATATATTCTATACAAGAATATAATCAAATTAAGCTTGCAAAGTCGTTCGAATAAAATGATTATAAAATCATTTTTATTCACTTTAATTCAATTCCACTATTTTCTCCAACAATCCCCCACATGAATGGAAATTAATGCAAATGCGGACCCGAAGAGATTCGACGGAAAAACATTGCATCGGGAGAGGTAGCTTCGGCTTTGAACCCGCCCTAGTGAAGTACTATCGGATCTACTCGGCTAATCGGTGAACTTAAGTCTTGAACTGTTCGGCCTTTAGTGTAGAACCGGACAATAGCACTCACACAATATTTCCCTTAGCACCGTACTTGGTTCTCATGACCGGATTCATTTTGGCCCCGAATCACACCTGGTTTCAGAAAGTGCTTTAGAGAATTCTAGCCTCGAATTCTCATAGAAGCGGCCCCACTTCGCACTTACATAGGTGACCTCCTATCAAGAGTATTCTTCCATACCCCACTCGAATTTAATCAAGTTATAGGAATCATTAAAAGTTTTCACTTAACCTTCACACTCTGGCGTACAACACTTTTATTCGAGAGAATGGGAAAGTGTTCATCGACAACTTCATAACTTAGTTGTCCCCTTGAACCAAGATCTTGGGATCTCCAAATCAACATGGTAGGGTTACCATTACAAAACTTAACTTTCAATAGGCTTAAGTCCCATTCCGAGTGTCAAAATTGACATCGATCTCTAGGTAAACCTTTAGTAAGCGGATCCGCAAGATTCTCCTTCGATTTTACATAATCGATGGAAATCACACCACTAGAGATCAAGTGTTTAACGGTATTATGTCGTCGACGTATATGTCTAGACTTACCATTATACATACTATTTTGTGCTCGGTGTATAGCCGATTGACTATCACTTGTGTATGCTAATAGGAGCAATCGGTTTTGTCCAACAAGGAATGTCCTCTAGGAAATTTCGAAGCCACTCGCTTCTTCCCCGGCTTTGTCCAAGTGCAATAAACTCGGCTTCCATTGTGGAACGAGATATGCATGTCTGCTTTGTGGACTTCCGGACACCGCAAAGACCACCAATCATAAAGATATATCCGGTTGTGGATTTTGACTCTTTAGAATCGAAATCCGGTTTGCATCACAAAGATCCTTCTAATACCGCTTGGATATCTTGTGTAACGTAATCCCAGGTTCATTGTATATTTCAAATACCGAGTACTCTCATCGGCGCTTTCCAATGATCCTCACCGGGATTACTTGTAAACTGCTCGGTTGTTCACAAGACACGCAACATCGGTCTAGTACAGCTTGGTTATGTACATTAGACACCCTATAATCTGTGAATATTTCAATCGAGACACAGGCTCACCCTTATTTTTGACCAAGTGAAGACTTAAGTCAATGGGTGTTTTCATAGGACTTTCATCAAAAACATTGAATCTCCTCGAACGGATTCAATGTAGTGAGACTTGTGATAATACTAGTCCCTCGGATATTCGGAGATTTTAATCCCCAAAATTACATATGCTTGTCCCATATCCTTCATATCAAAATTGCGTGACGAAGAACTTTTTGGTATTCATGATGATATCATGAGTACTTCCCATAATCGCATATCATCAACATATAAACACACTAACACATAAGCATTAGGTGTTTGTTTGATGTAGACGCATTTGTCACACTCGTTAATTTTAAACCCATTAGATAGCATAGTTTGATCAAACTTTAGATGCCATTGTTTGGGTGCCTGTTTCAATCCATACAAAGACTTAACGAGTCTACACACGTTGTGCTCTTGCCCTGGAACCACAAACCCCTCGGGTTGTTCCATGTATATCTCTTCTTCTAATTCACCATTTAGAAATGCGCTTTTAACATCCATTTGATGGATCTCCAAGTTATAGGCTTGCAAAGCAAGAGCAATAAGAACCCTTATAGAGGTGATTCTCGTTACTTGGTGAATAAGTATCAAAGAAGTCAAGACCTTCCTTTTGTCGATAACCCTTGGCTACCAACCTGGCCTTATACTTATCAATAGATCCATCGACCTTTAAGCTTCTTTTTGAAAATCCACTTACACCCGAGTGCTTTACTTCCCGGTGGAATGTCAACCAATTCCCAAGTGTGATTTTGCATAATAGAATCTATTTCACTATTAATAGCTTCTTTCCAGAAAGGTGCTTCTGGATTAGACATAGCCTCGGCATATGTCCTTGGAGTATTTTCTACCATGTAGGTTAGAAAATCGGCCCAAAAGACGTTGAAGTCCTAGCCCTCTTACTCCTTCGAGGTTCCACTTCCTCGTTTTCGGAGTACTATCCCCCACATTTTCGTGTACTCTCTTATTTGAGTCTTCATTGTGTCTTTCTTTATGTGGAAAGACATCCTCAAAAAACACCGCATTTCTTGACTCCATGACCGTGTTTACATGCACATCGGGATTGTCGGTTTGTGCACAAGAAATCTATATGCACTATCATACATGAGCATACCCAATAAATATGCAATCTATCGTTTTTGGCCCAATCTTAATCTGTTTTGGCTTAGGCACTTCCACCTTTGCTAAACACCCCCACACTTTCAAGTATTTATAACTTGGTTTGTGGCCTTTCCACATCTCATATGGAGTTTTATCCATCTTTTTAGACGGAATCCTGTTGAGAATTGTATTGGCGGAGAGAAGGGCCTCCCCCCACAAGTTCTGAGGTAACCCAGAACTAATCAACATAGCATTCATCATCTCTTTCAGAGTACGGTTTTTGCGTTCAGCAATTCCGTTAGATTGAGGTGCATATGGAGCAGTAGTTTGATGAATAATGCCCGAATCTAGACATATTCTTTCAAATGGCGATTCATACTCTCCACCTCTATCACTACGAACCTTCTTGATTCGTCTGCTAAGTTGATTCTCAACTTCATTCTTATAATTTTTGAATGCCTCGATAGCCTCATCTTTGCTACTTAGCAAATATACATAACAGTACCTTGTACAATCATCGATAAAATTAAGTTACAAAATACTTTTTACCGCCTCTCGATTGCACAAACTTTAAGTCACACAAATCAGTGTGAATTAATTCTAACGGTTCTGTGTTTCTTTCCACGGATGGAAACGGCGCTTTAGTCATTTTAGCTTCAACACAGACTTGGCATTTTGCAGTTTCATTAACTTTAAGTTTAGGTAATAAATCCAAATTCATCATTCTTTGAATTGATTTATTATTAACGTGTCCTAAACGATTATGCCATAAAGTACAGACTCAATCAAGTAAACAAAAGTAGAAGCACTTTTTATTAGCCTCAGCGGGCACATTTAATTTAGGTACAATAGTCAAAAGATTTCTCTTGCATACCCAACCATCACTTTTATGTAAACATAAAATTATTCTAATTTTATTTTACAATACGAAGGTCCATAAAAAATAATCTATCGACCGAGTGCCTTCGCCAACTACCAATCCATTCGAGAAAGTGTGAATTTGTTTGCAACAAATTCTAACTTGTAACCCGAACGGAGTTAGGCGAGGACCGTAAATATAATTTCTACCGAGGTCCGGCACATGCAAAACATTTCGGATAACCAGATAGTTTCCATTCTTTAAATTTAACGTGATATTCCCATATCCGACAATTTCGGACGTTGTTAAATTTGCCATGAAAACATTTTCTTGAATTTCCTGGTATCCCCAGAACAAAGATTTGTTCGCACACATATGTTGAGTAGCTCCAGTGTCTACACACCAATCATATGTCTCTTCATCGAGGTCTCTGTCAGGCTCAATTTTGACCTGTTTTAAAACCACTTCACTTCCCGCAACCTGGGAGCTTTCTCCTTGAATTGGCGCACCAATAGGAGTCATCGATTATAAAATTCCATTTCGTTCACAAACGAAAGATAAACTTTTATCGAAAAGGATAACGATAATACAACACGTAGGTTTTTCACCCAAAGAAAACAATTTGAAGATTGTTTTGACTCGTCAAAACAAGCTCGAGTTTGTTTCAACTCGATTCTCCAACAATGTTTGTATTTCAATCTTGTTTTAACGTGGTAGTTTTTACCGAGAAAACACCAAAAGGAGGTGGACCGATTTTGCCGAAATCGATACCAAAAGGAAGTGGACCGATTTTACCGAAATCGATACCAAAAAGGAAGATTTAACTAAATTATAAAACGAAATTTGAAGTTTCGAAGTAGATCGAACCGTTCGGATTAAGAGCCGAAATGTTCGGTAAAACGAGCTGAAAATTCGAAATAAGCCGAATCAATCGGTAAGAACGAGCCGAGCCGATCGAACCGAGCCGATCGAATCGAATTACGATTAAAACAAGTTTATTTAATTCGTCTAAACTCGGAAAAATTGAGTAGAAATTCGTATAAAAAATTTCGATTACGCACGGGTTAAAATCGAACATCGGTTCTGAAATTTGTCTTAAGCTGTAAGAGCCCGAACGCAATTAAAATAATTAACACGAATTAAACAACAATTTTATTGAAAATAAAAACGAATTACAAATGAAAAATGAAATATACTAAAATAAAAGTGGATACAATAACTCCGAGACGAGTAGGACACTCTGTCCTTAAGACAAATTTGGTCCGGTGTGTACCCCGGTTAAAACCAATTGTCTCCCAGGATAACTCGGATTACTGATTCGTATAGAGGTACTTCTTACACGAACCTTCAACGAACTCTTCTAGTGCTCAGAATCTCTTCTTCAAACTCGTATGCAACTACGTCAGAACTATATGAATGTATGAAGCTTTCTGGTGTTGTATTTCGAATGTGTATGTGTAGCTTCAATCCATATGGAGGCTATATATAGGAGAGGGCTGGGCTGGAATGAATTAATTACAGCCGTTTCATCAGTTACAGCAATGAATTACCATAACTCATCTTAATTACAGCCGTTTCATCAGTTACAGCAATGAATTAACCATTAATTATTGCCGAGCTGAACTCAATCTTCGGCTCAATCGAATGTTTATGAACTGGACCAAGCCCAATTAACTTTTGTATAAAAAGTTTAACACAGGCCTGGGCCTAGGGCCCTCAGGCCCAGAAGGCCCATTCCCCAAAGCCCAAGACCAAGACCAAGACCAAGACCAAGACCAAGGTCAACGGGCTCGGGCGGGCGGCGGCGGCGCGCGCGCGCGTGTGGCCATTTTAGCAGAACGTCTGACTGCTAAAACCAACCCGCTATCTCTCCTTCTTCTAGGAGCTTATACCACATATCACATTCTTCCCACATATATACTGGAAAACATTTCTCTCTTTTTCCAATGTGGTACAAAGTTTAGTTGAATACTCTTCAACTTCCACTTCCAACAAAAGTTCTTTCAAACACCCGACTTCAAGCGTTAATTTCTCATTCACTCGTACTCCGAATTGAATGATTCTAAATCCTGAATTCATCTACGACTTACGTAGTTTTCAGAATTATCAAAACATAGTATATATTCTATACAAGAATATAATCAAATTAAGCTTGCAAAGTCGTCTGAATAAAATGATTATAAAATCATTTTTATTCACTTTAATTCAATTCCACTATTTTCTCCAACATCTAAAACGTGTTAATCCCTTTTATTTAAGAGATAATCACAGATGATTTAAATGTGAGGATCAGAGTCCTAATGGGTAAAGGATCTTCAGGATCTTCCCATAATTATCTTATAAACACATGCGTATTTCAGATAAGTGAGGCTATGGTCGACCTCCGTCGACCCCTTTAGGCCGTCTCGGCCAGACTGTGTTTACCCGTCCTCCATGACGACCGAGCCGTCCTGCGGTGGTCTACACATGAGACCATGTCAGACCTCCCTCATGGCGCGTAGGTCTGCCCTTAGGCATGAAGTGGGCTCCTGGCCCTTCACATTTTACTTCTCTCTCTTCATTTAATGATCTACCAATCAGAAGATGAAACGTGGCGAGGGTCAGTTTGACCCTCATCAGATATGTGTATCAACTATAAACTATCAACAATGCAATCTCTCTCCTCACACTCATGTTGATTCTTTTACTTTCCTAACATGGTAAAATTCTGGCCCGTAATTTTAGTCTTGAATTATTGTCACTAGGGTAAATTTGGCAGGCAATTACTTATAGTCGATATCCAACATCATCAGCATCGTCAATTTCTCTAAACAGATTCACAGAGAACGGAACTCTGATCATCCTACAGAAAATGACGAATCATATTACGGACCTAACCCTTTTTGGAGATACTTGGGCAGTTTCAATCTCGTTATGGCACAATATGGCCAGGAAGGTTGGACAGAAGGGAAGCCTCAATCCGCTCTCAAATTGGGCATGGTAAACGGTACAATACCCTTTCGGTAGACGGTAGGAGTATCAGTTAGGGGTAGATGGAACTAAGTGAGTGTACGTTCCTATGTCTACCCCGAATTCCCCACAAACGTTGGTTATCCCTTTCTCAGAAAGAATGGAATCCTTTCCATGGCTTCCTATGATAGCCATTGTGGCTCTATGAAGTTTAAGACTGAGAATTGAACAAAGTCGGAAGTACCAGATGAAGGGCGAGAAACATGAGAGGGAGGGACCCAAGGAATTTCCTCTGTCTCTAACCTGTTTACCGACTCCCCTAACTCTGGATCAAACTCAAATAACCTTCCTATGGACTCCTCTTCCTCAGATTCGGATACAAATAGTCTCTCTACTAAAGAATACAAGACGGACATGATCAGAAAATAAAGAACAAGGGTAAGAAAATATGCTTACTTGTAGAATTTGAAGACGGAAACGAAGACGAGTTGAATCGGCAAGTGGTCTTCCAATTTAAAGCAATGGAGAAACAATTGGAGAGGACAACTGATTCGACATGGGTTATAACCCCCAAACAACACGATTTTCAAAAAAAAAAACGCCGTATCAGACAACGTGGGTAGAAATGACTCGAATCCCAGGGCAGTTACAACAATGTCATAACGGTAACTCTTCCACCTTGCAAAGTAGGCCATTATAAAATTCTATAAGTCTAGATGACAAAGGACAAGCAGCACCTCTAGCTGATCTGACCTCACAGCGAGTAGTTCAGCCAGATCTGGGGGGTTTATGATAAGGGTCGAACTGACCCTCGCCACGTGTCATCTTCTGATTGACAGATCATTAAATGAAGAGAGAAGTAAAATGTTAAGGGCCAGGAGCCCACTTCATGCCTAAGGGCACACTTACGCCCCATGAGGGAGGTCTGACCTGTTCTCTTGTATAAACCACCACAGGACGGCTCGGTCGTCATGGAGGACGGGTAAATGCAGTCGGACCGAGATGGCCTAGAGGGCTCGACGCAAGTCGGCCAGAGCCTCACTTATCCGAAATGCGCACGTGTTTATAAGATAATTTGGGAAGATCCTGAGGATCTTTTACCTATTAGGACTCTGATCCTAACATTTAAATCATCTATGATTATTGTTACAGTATAAAGGCTGAATGGAATGCTGAGTGCAATGTATCTGTTGAACTCAGCAGACTGCTGATATAGTAGAAGGTTGCTGAGTAATATAGTATAGTGTAGAAATTGGTTATTCAGTTATAGTTTGTTGTAACTGTTTGTAACTTACTTCTAATTGATTCATGAGGTGTATGAAGCTATAAATACCCCATGATTAGAAGCATTGTAAACTAAACTTGTAAATTTCAGTTCATAAATAATAATTCCGCATTTTACTTTCAGTTTATATGTCTATAAACTTCATCATGGTATCAGTGCAGAAATTTGAGAATTTCTGAACATTTTCCTGCGTTTTTCTCAAATTTTTTAAGAATCTTGAGAGTGTTTTCATCTTTTCTGCGTTTTCCAGTTTCTTGAGAGTAAACTGTGAGCATTTCCTTCTTTGGTCATTTATTGATCGTTTTTCCTTGATATATCATTGTTTTGATAAGAATTTGGAGTTCTTGATAGCCATGGTAGCTTGGAAACAAGAAATAAGTCCCTCCAGTCCATTCTATGTCCATCCCAATGAGAATCCATCTTTGGTACTTGTTCAGACATTGATTAATGGCAACAATTATAATTCATGGAAGATATCTATGGAGATGGTGTTAATCACCAAGAATAAGATTGGCTTCGTAGATGCCACAATCAAAAAGTCAGAAGCAGATTCAGCAGATTTCATGCATGGAGACACTGTGATACAATGCTAAGATCATGGTGTTGAACACCATTGCACAAAGTTTGATGTATTTCAAGAGTGCACATGCAAATTGAAAGAATCTTGCTTCAAGATTCTCTAATGTTGATGCCTTTAAGCTTTCGATGAACCAAATCCTCATTGAATTTTATTTTTCCATTACAAGGTGCTCTCACATGTTCTGCAGTACCCCCCGTGAATACGCCGCCGGTATGAAAAGTTCTTAATGTTAATTGAGTACCTGGTTCTCCAATCGATTGACCCGCAATAATACCTACAGCTTCTCCCAATTCAACCAGGTCGCCATGCGTAGGACTCCGCCCATAGCATAATCGACAGATCCAAGATGTACTCTTACAGGTAAAGGGGTTCGAATAGATATTGGTTGTGCTCGAAGGGTTATGAATCTATTTACAAGCCCAATCCCAATATCTTGATTTCGAGTAGCAATACATCGTGGACCCATATATACATCATCTGCTAATACACAACCAATTAATGATTGAATAAGAATCCTTTCTGACACCATCCCATTCCTCACGAGGACTCACAGAAACAATGTGTTGTACCGCTACACGTAAGATGTCCAAGCATCCGATGTTCGCCATCCTCAACCCCTTTACGGGCTTCAAAAAATGTCGTAAAGAGAGCCCTTCAAATGTTTGAATGGGTAAATCAATCATTTGTCCTTGAGGATCCGACATTAACCCTTCATACCTACTAATTGATGTACCTGCATTTCGCTCCTGAAAAAGACATAATATGAACTGGATTACAAGGGTCGGTCATAGTAAAGACGCTGGACTAGGGTTTCCAAATCTTCCTTTAGAACTCGTGTTGAGTCTTGTTGATGTTACTTTGGTATGTGCAAACACATAGAAATGATTGAGGCATTCGTTTCTACCTTCCACCACATTATATAAATTATCCTTTGTATTTTCTTTTGTTTGGAAATAAAGAGCGTTGGACCCCCTTGCACTTGTATGACGTTGAAGTTTGTTAGTCATGTGTTTTGCTAGTTCTAATGGTTTTTGGCCATCTCTTATACCTTTTCCTACACCTATCACCGTTTTTTTTTCTACTTGGGCTATTCTCAACCGTCCTTTTTCCCAAAGACCTTATGATTTATGTGTTGCACATTGCCTTGGTAATTGATATGAGACGATATACAAGCATATAGTAGGACATTTTCAAAGGAATGAGCTTGATAGTTTAGTGACCTCACAAATATTGAGCGTTGAGTGATTTATCCCGTGAGGGTCTATCTTCTTGGTCTATGTTGTTTCCCATTGACAATTTTCGTTACTTTTGCTCCTGATATGATAAGAAGGATTCGTTAGTCTATGTCTTGTGTTTTGAATGCCGGAATGAATTTTATTAATGCTCGTGTGTTGTACATCTTTGTCTAATGCTATGTCATGTGTGATCTTCTTAGTCCGTCTCGTCTTGAGTCTTTTTGTTTGCTTGGGGACAAGCAAAGTCTTAAGCTTGGGGGAGTGATAAGTTCCTAAAAAGTCGAATAATTCTAGATGTTTTGATGCAATCCAAGATGATCAGCCACGCATTCACAAGCCCAAGGATCCTATTATTGTTCGAGATGGCCCTATCACACGTTTTCAAGAGAAGAAGGTTCGAGAAGCTTATGCAAAGCTGGTCCAAGATGTTGGAAAGGAGAATGAGGCTTTGAGGATTGATGATCCAACTACTTTAAGCCTATTTGTTGCTGATTGGGCTTGATGAGTTGAAGCCCAAGTGTGGGACGCCTATGCTTATTAAATTCAGATTATTTTATGGACTTTTAATTATGCTATTTTTAATTAGGCCTTTTTATTTAATTAGGAAGTTAATATTCGGGCCCAACCGATAAGTGGCGCCTTCTTTCTTTAGGGATTAGGTTTCTATTTTGCTATTTATAGTTGTCGGACTTGAACATATTATTCGATTATTTTGGAGATTAAACCTTAGTTTTTAAATCGAGAAACTTTTCAGAGATTGGAGTTTCTTTCAATTATTCTGAGATAGAATAGTTGGGTGGTTTTCCTGAGATAGGATTATCACGAGGCAATAATCAGAGATTGATTATTGTTGTTACTTTCGTTTTATTTCCAAATAGTCCACGTTTTATACAATCAGATCGAAAAACCCTAGCTCGAATCCGTATAAGCTTTAGTCAATTGCTGAATCAATAAAGGTCGAAGCTTTGATCTAGATCCTACAATCAGTTTGCTATCATGTTTTGGACTCAATTTGGTGTCGTGTGTTGTTATTTTGTGATGTTTTTATCCTTTTTGGGCTAGATTACTGCGGATGATTGAATTATTGCAGGATGATTCGAGATTAGAAGAAAAAGGCCTAAAAACAGATCTAAAATGGAAGAACTCAAAAACCAGCCTCTGTCACACCCAGGGTGTGACAGTTTCCAGAAATCTGATCCTGGCCAACAAAATGTTCTGATTGGTCGAAACATTCACCAACGTGATTTCTAGTATATTGGCGTGTTTTTCAATGCAAAAGAGGAGCCCACACACTAGAAGAGTCCAAGATTGATAGATAATTGATTTTTAGAGATTTTCTTGATTAAATTAATTATGGAAACTTATTTTTATGATGTAATTATCCTATTTTTAATCCCCTAAAGCTGAAAAATCAGGGAGACACGCTATAATAAGATTTTGAGGCGTGAATCACATTCCTATCACCATCTTCTTCTTTTTTCTCAACTTTTGAAGAACAAGATTTTTGCTTAGGGCTCAAGAACGAAGAACGGATCATGAATCCTTGGTTTTATGATATTTGTGAGACAATTATATTTCCTTTCTCTTAATTTTCTTCCTTTTATTTTATTTTTACGTTTCACAATGCTTAAATCCATGATTTTTGTGATCTCTTTGATTATGCGCGAGTAGATTTAATTTTCTATGATTAGGAGAGCCCGGTAAATGAATATATGAGTTAAAGATTCGATCCTTCCTATTATTATGAATCGATATGCTTTTGTATTGATTTTGGTGTGCTATTTCGTATGAATTTATGGATTGATGGATCGAAAGATGAATTTCCATAGGTTTATATGAATAATTTATTATCAATTAAGTGATGGACTGAAAGGTGAAATTTAATTGATATGTTAGAACCCTAATTTCAATCAAGAAAATTCATGAGAGCGAAAGTTAATTGAAATTTCTTGTGACAATATGAATAATGATGTTTTAATGGGTCTAAATTGATTTAATGAGCGAGAAATCGGATTTAATATTAATTTAGGCACGATTAATAGTAGTTCGAAAGAATATTGTTAATCACTTTTGATTATTCGTCAACATAAGCAAATATTCATAGTAAATGGAAAGGTCGATGTGAAAATCATATATTTGCTACCGTGGTAATCCGACATCCTAGAAGTTATTCCAACTTGATCTCTAGTAATTTCTTGGACTTTTGTTGAGTTTAAATAGGACCTTAGTTCTTAGTTATTTTATAATTCAAAACACCAAAATTTGATTAGTTTAGCTAATATAAATTGATAACTATTCGGTGATTGTCCCAAGTCCCTGTGGGATCGACATCGTAAGTACTACTCGATAAGCCGTGCGCTTGCGGTAGCATTTAGTGATTAAAGTGAAAATCACACAACAAATCTCTGCTCATCGGTAATGGCCTCCTCGGATATGTCAATGGTTCGACACCAGCACCGCCGGCCACCCTCACCGTTGACAACAAAACCACGACGAATCCTGCTCACCAGCATTGGCTTCGTCAGGACAACCTAATACGCAACTTGATCATTGCGTCCCTCACCCCACCGGTGGCTACCCTCCTCTACGGAAAGCAAACATCGGCGCAAGCATGTAAGACGCTCTCCGATGTTTATGCAACTCCATCTCGTGCTCGGCTCAAACAGATTCATCAAAGTATGAAGGATTACACTCGTGGATCACAATCCATCCATGAATACCTATACACCCTCAAGCACAAGGCTAACGAACTCTCTCTTCTCGGGTCTCCCATGGATGCCGAAGATTTTCTTGATATTGTTCTCGACAATATCGGTCCCGAGTACGCTGAATTGGCCCATGCTATTCAAGTCAGAGACACCACGATTTCTTTTAAAGAGCTTCATGAGAAACTCTTAAACTTTCGGCCACCTACTCCGGCTGCAACCCCCTCTTTTGCGCCGGCTACGGCCCACGCCGCCTTCAAGCCGCGACGGCGCGCCGGCCACAAGCAAACATCAGCGCCTTCTCGTCCCCGGCGGCGCGGAAATTATGGTAACAATTATCTTCCAAACTATGGTAATTCTGGTAACCCTAATTTTAGTAATTACAATGATCAAAGGTCCAATAATCAAAATCCGAATCAGTCTGCTTCGAATCGTACTAGGCGCCCCTTTTTGGGAAAGTGCCAAATGTGTTATATACAGGGTCATGTTGCTCGGGATTGTCCTCGGTAGGGGGCACCGGTTCTTCAATTTTTTAGTCAAATGCGACCCCAAGGCCCTCGGCCTCAGGCTCACATTGCAGTTTCCGCTCCTAACTCGGCTCAGCTCGATTCGAATGCACCAAATTGGCTTCTTGACAGTGGGGCTTCTCACCATGTGACTCAGGATCTTTAGAATTTGTCTATGCATGCTCCCTACACTGGCATTGATGACATGTTGGTTGGTTATGGTAAGGCCCTATCTATTACTCATACTGGTAGCTCGTCTATTCCTATTTCCCCTGAAAAATCCTTATCCCTCACACATGTCCTCTGTGTTCCCAGCATGTCTCGTAATTTACTATCCATATCTCAACTTTGCAAATCCTATAATCTGTCTATTGAGTTCTTACCCTCTGAATTTGTTGTGAAGGACATTCGGACGAACCAGCCTATCCTCCGTGGTCCAGTTAAGAATGGTCTGTACGAGTGGCCCAATCCGCCTATCGTTGCATTTGACTCAAATAAAGCCTCCTTTCAGGATTGGCACCATCGCTTGGGTCATCCAGCTCGTCCAATTTTATCCACTATTTTGCGCAATTATGATTTACAGTCCTCTAGTTCTACTTTTTCGCATTGTAATGCGTGTCTACAGAATAAAAGCCACAAACATCCTTTTGGCATTTCTACTTTACATTCCTCCCGTCCCCTTGAGATTATTTTTAGTGATGTTTGGACATCCCCAGTTTCTTCTATTGATGGTTATAAATAATTTGTTATATTTGTTGATCATTTCACGCGATATATTTGGTTTTATCCGTTGAAACGTAAATCTGAGGTTCATCCTACATTTATTCGCTTTCGTGCCATAGTGGAAAAATATTTTGAACAAACCATCAAAGTTCTCTATTCTGATAATGAGGGTGAATTTATCTCTCTTCGTGAGTATTTCTCACTAAATGGCATTTCCTTTTTCACTACTCCTCCTCATACCCCTGAACATAATGGTATTTCTGAACGTCGCAATCTCCACATTGTCGAAACTGGTCTTGCCTTACTCTCTCATGCTTCCGCTCCCACCTCTTTCTGGCCCTATGTGTTTGCCACTACTGTTTACCTCATCAATCGTATGCCCACTCCCACTCTCAATAAGACCTCCCCTTATGAATCCATCTTTCACAAACCGCCAAATTACCATAAACTTCGTGTTTTTCGATGTCTGTGTTAGCGTATATAGTTGTGTATATTTGTTTATATTTAATATTATCATTAGGTTGTAGATATTTTCAATTGTATTTACTGTAATAGCCCTAGTGATAGGTTATATATTTTGTGTAATAGTTTCAACTGTGAATATATCAAAAACATAATTTCTAAACATCATCTGTTACTGAGATTGTTACACACTACTCACCTGCAACAAGGACATGTAATTTAAATTTAGTAAGATCTATACAATGGATCTTGGACTCTGGTGCCACAGATCACATTGTAGGATCATTAGATATATTAAGTAATCCAAAAAACCTTCATCTGGTATAAAAATGGGATAACCTAACGGAAATAATGTTTATCTTACACATATAGGACAAGTAAGGGTAAATCATCAGCTGGTCCTACATGATGTTTTTTTTCATTCCTGGTTTTAAATATAAATTTTTATCTTTAACTTATTTTATCAATCATACAAAAGGTGCAGCTGTTTTTCTGCAAACAAGTGTGTTTTACAGGACAAGAACAAGAAAATGCTTGGTTCATCTGAGTTACACAGAGGACTCTATGTCATGGATCAACCAATCAGGCTTTCTCATGTTAATGTTGTAGAGAATCACACCTTATCTGATAGATTAAATGATGCCCTTTTATGGCACTACAGACTAGGACACTTGCCGGATAAGAGACTGCAAGTCATTAGTTCACAGTCTGCTGATGTCAAATTTCGCAATCATGAAATTTACTATGTTTGCCCTATGGAAAAATTAAAGAAAAAACCATTTCCATTAAGTACAACTGCTGTAAATTCTATTTTTGATATTGTTCATATGGATATTTGGGGTCCTTTGAGACAGCATACTGTGAATGTACAACAATATTTTCTCACTATTGTAGATGGTTTTTCTAGATTTACTTGGTTCTTCTTATGAAGCACAAATCTGAAGCTTCCGACCTGGTTAAATCTTTTATTAAATTTGCTTCTACACAATTTCACAAAATCATCAAAGTTATCAGATCTGACAATGGAGCTGAGTTCCAGCTCACTGATTTTTATTCTCGGTAGGGCATTATACATCAGACATAATGTGTCAGCACACCTGGATAAAATGGTATTGTTGAAAGGAAACGTCAAAATCTACTGAATGTTGCCAGAGGACTGAGGTTCCAGAGTAATTTACCTATTGAATATTGAGATTATTGTCTTTTACATGCTGTAAAATTAATTAATGCTACAGCTACACCAATGCTGCAGGAAAGTACTCCAGATGAGATGCTTTTATGGCACTAAACCAGATTATTGTGTGTTTAAGGTTTTTGGCTGTTTAGTTTTTTCTTGCACACTTCCGCAATACATGACGAAACTTGACTCATGATGTAGGACTTGTGTCTATCTTGGGAATTCAAATACATCCAAGGGTGCTATTCATTTAGACATACCAACAAAGACATCTTTATTGCTAGGAATACTCAATTCCATGAGACTTATTTCCTTCTATTTCAACAGGTATTAGGCAAGCCTAGACATCTTGCTGACATGCCAGTTCCTTTACCGGTAATGGACATTTTTGATGATCTGCTGAATGAGTCAGAAAACCAGCTAGACACAGGGTCAGCTGCAGCTGAGGCATCCAATGAAGAGCTTGCACCGGTTAATCAGGCACATGAACCCACACAATTAAGAAGGTCTACAAGAACAAGGAAATCACCAACCATTTATCAGGGAGGGACTCACACTGTTCAGCAGACCCCACACCTGCTGAGTGAGGTCATGACCCTGGATAATATTTCAGCATACTATGCCAGATTCATTAGTGCTATTGAAGCTATTAAAGAGCCTAAGACTTACAATCAAGCCATCAAGCATGATGAGTGGAAAGAAGCAATGCAAAAAGAAATTGAAGCTCTACAAAAGACCCATACATGGGAGATAGTTGATCTACCCCTGGCAAGAAACCTATTGGGTGCTAGTGGGTATACAGAATCAAATACAATCCTGATGGTTCAGTAGAGAGATACAAAGCGAGACTAGTAGCAAAAGGCTACACTCAAACATATGGTATTGATTATCAAAAATCCTTTTCTCCTGTTGTCAAGATTACTACACTCAGAACTTTACTTGCAGCAGCATCAGCTAACAATTGGCATCTACATCAAATGGATGTCAACACTGCCTTCTTACATGGAGATTTGCATGAAGAAGTATATATGTGGTTGCCACCAGGTTATACAACAACTAAACCAAATCAGTTTTGCAGATTAACCAAATCACTGTATGACCTCAAGCAAGCCAGCAGACAGTGGAACTGCAAGTTAACTGAGTCTTAGGAAGCTCAAGGATTCCTTCAGTATAAGAATAAGCACGGTTTATTAACAAAAGGGTCGGGACAATCTTTTATTGCTTTGCTAGTTTATGTAGATGACATCATAGCAACAAGCCCCAGTGTGCAGTTGATTCAGCAGGTCAATGATGCCCTACATAAGCAATTCACTATCAAGGATCTTGGAAAATTAAGATATTTCCTAGGCATCGAAGCAGCTAGAACTCCCGCAGGCATATCAATTTCTCAAAGAAAATACACTCTTAATCTACTAGAAGAATATGAATTTTTAGGAGCGAAACCTGCTAAGACACCTATGGAGTCTAAGCAAACTTTACAGCATGGTGATTCACCACTTTTGGCAGATAATACTGCTTTTAGATCATTAGTGGGCAAACTTATCTATCTTACTACCATACCAGATATTGCTTTTGCAGTTCAACAGCTGAGTCAATTTTTAGACATTCATACTGAAAATCACATGAATGCAGCACACAGACTGCTGAGGTATTTGAAGCCTAATCCTGGTCAATGAATCTTATTTCCAGCAAACAATAATCTTGTACTCAAAGGATTTACAGACAATGATTGGGCTGGTTGTCCTGAAACAAGAAAATCCATATCAGGCTACATAATGTTCCTGGGAGATGCACCAATCTCTTGGAAGGCAAAGAAACAAACCACTATAGCAAGAAGTTCTTCAGAGGCTGAATATAAGGCTATGACAAATGCATTTGTGAAATTCAATGGCTCATTTACATTCTCCAAGACTTGAAGTTTCCAGTTCAATTGCCTACTATCTTATTTTGTGACAATGCTAGTGCCTTGCTCATTGCCCGTAATCCTGTCTTCCATGAAAGAACCAATCATATAGAGATTGACTGTCATGTTGTAAGAGACAAAGTAAAATCTGGACTTGTCAAACTGCTTCCAGTCAACACAAAACAACAAATAGATGACATTCTCACCAAAGCCTTGGATGCACATATCTTTTCTTATCTGCTAGACAAATTGAGAATTTCAAAGATATTTCAGAGTACCAATAGCTGAAGGGAATGTTGAGTGCAAGCTGTTCATGTACCACTCTCAGCTTAAGGGGGTGTTACAGTATAGAGGCTGAAGGGAATGCTGAGTGCAGTGTGTCTGCTGAACTCAGCAGACTACTGATATAGTAGAAGGCTGCTGAGTAGTATAGTATAGTGTAGAAAACGGTTATTCAGTTATAGTTTGTTGTAACCATTTGTAACATACTTCTAACTGATTCATGAGGTGTATAAAGCTATAAATACCCCATGATCAGAAGCATTGTAAACTAAACTTGTAACTTTCAGTTCATCAATAATAATTTCGCATTTTACTTTTAGTTTATAATTATATAAACTTAATCAATTATCTCCAAAATAAAAGGGATTAACGTGTTTTAGAGTCCTTGATGGACACGGCATAGGATTGCCATGGACAAGACGTCCTCTATATAAACGATCCTAAGGAACTACGATAGACTTGATTCCTGAACAATTTCAGGATACGTAGGCTCTTGTATTTTACACCTTGCCGATTTCAGATTTTCAAAACTGAAAGGCAAAGAAGAGAGCAGAGTCGTCACCACCGTCCGGGGAACTCATGGCTATTTGGTGCCGGAATGGGTTCTGGAGAACGGTTTTCCTTAGAATTGCGATGTGTATAGCTACAGAATGCTGCTATTAGAGATCATCGGAGGCCAGAGAAATGTTTCCGTCATTGAAGACGAGAATGACAAGCCGAAGAGGAAGATTTAGTGTTTCGCGAAAATAGTGGTCGAGAAATTAAGAGAAGAAAAAGAAATGGAGATTGTTGATTGGAGACTGGTGGCAGAGAAAGGTGGCGTTGAGGAGTGGTTGGTGAGGAGGTTGGTGTGTATTGCATTGTGGTGTATTCAGAGAAACCCAAGGGAGGCCGAGTATGGCGACGGTGGTGGAGATGCTGGAAAGTCGGGTGGTTGTGGAGGAGCCGCCTGCGACTGAAACTTTTATTGTTGATTTGTTAGCGATGAGTGATGGGAAATGGAGCCCTGGTTATTTAGAAAAGAAGGACGTGACGAGTTCCTCATCGATAGTCAGTGGTTCATTTCTGAACTCACGGGACGATAACTGTTGATGGGTAATAAATATCGTGATTATAGACAACGTTGATGAAAGTGTGTAGATTTGAATTTTTAAGTAACTATTCTAATTTTGATCATGGTCATTATTGATCATAATAAACTTTATGAAATTGAATGTGCTAAATGTATTAAGGAGTTTTACATGAACCTTATAAAATGGTGAAACCGAGCAATGATACAGGCACAAAAAAAAAAGAAAATAAACAACCAATTGACTCAATATTGATCTAACCAATCGACACAACATTGATCTTCATCGTTGATTGTTGTGGGACTTAGATCAATCAACAAAGTTGCCACAACAATGTAGATCAATGTAGTGTCGATTGGTTGTGTATTTTCGTTGTGTCTTTATCATTTCTCTGCATTATAAGTCACCAATAATCGTTGCATGAACAAGTTCCATCCTTAAAATGGTGAAACCTGATACGATCTCTAGCAATGATTTCTCTCTTGTATATCTTTGATATCAACTTGGTAGCTGAATGGCAATTCCCACAAACTCTTAGATTCTTCACAATCCTAAGTGTTGTCCCAGGTTTTGTACTTATCAGTCCAAATGCAATTGCCAACTTTTCACTATGCTGACTCATCATCACTCCTTCTTTGCACTCTTCATCCATGTCATCATAAGGCACCTCAGAATATGCATCAGGAACATGTCCAGCCATTTCCAAAAGCCTGTCTATTTCATCCAACATTTTGTAAATCTTTTCAGTTTCTGGATGTGTTTTATCACTCACAAGAAATTGATGTACCGCGCTATCTACCTCGATCGAAGTACAACCCGGAACTTTTTCAGTCCCTTATCATTTAGCATAGTTCTGATCCTAGCCACATCATTCCACTTGCTAGCTCCTGCATATATGTTTGATAAGAGCACATATGCTCCGGCGTTTCTAGGTTCGAGTTCAAAAAGCCGGTGTGCGGCGTATTCACCTAACTCAAGGTTCTTGTGAAGTCTACAAGCTCCTAATAGTGAACCCCATATGACACTGTCAGGCTCCATAGGCATACTTTTCAGAACCGTCTCTGCTTCATCGAACAGCCCGGCTCGTCCAAGAAGATCGATCATGCATCCATAGTGTGGCAACTTTGGTGCAACATTGTAATCTGGGATCATAGAGTTAAAGTATTTACGACCTTGCTCAATCATACCGCCATGATTACAAGCTGATAATACACTAACAAATGTAATGTCATCCGGGTGGAGACCTGTTTTCGTCATTTCAGAGAAAAGCTCAAGAGCTCCTATTGCATCTCCATGCATTGCTAGAGCTGATATCATTGCATTCCATGAAGCAAGACTCTTATCCTCTAATTTAACGAATACTTGTTTCGCGGCATCTATGCTCCCACATTTACCATACATATCAATGAGGCTAGTCCAAAGAGATGTATTATTACTTAGATCATGTCGATTCGTATCAATATATGCATGTATCCATCTGCCTATATCTAAAGCTCCCAAATGAGCACACGCAGGAATTACGTTTAAAAGCGTCACATCATTTGGCAAAACCTTCATTCTTTGCATTGTAAGGAAAACCTCCAAAGCTTCTTTATACTCACATGCATGAATATAGGCACCAATCATAACATTCCATGAGACAATGTTTCTCATTTCTAAATCATCAAATAATTGTCTCGCGGTATTTATCTCCCCGCATTTTCCATACATGTCAATAAGAGCATTGACGTGGAGGACGTTTGAACCGAGTCCTGATTCATCAATCCAAGAACCGATACGCTTCCCTAATTCAAGATCCCTTGTGTTAGCACAAGCAGAAAGAACAGTCAACAATGTGCTATTGTCAGGCTTAACTTTCGCTTTCCCCATCTCTGCAAACAAATCTAATGCCTCAAGAAACCGACCTACACGTGCATAACCCGAGATCAATGCATTCCATGAAACAACATCTCTAACAGGAATTTCATCAAATAGGTCCCGAGCCTCATCCAGAAAACCATTAGAAGCATAACCAGTTATCAATGCTGTAAAAGATACTGCATCCCTAAACTCACTTTTATCAAACACTATCCGAGCATATCCCAGTTCCCCTGTTCGAGCATACATATTAACCACTGAAGTATGTACAAAGACATCTTTGTGAAGTCCCACCTTCAAAATGTGTCCATGAACTTGTTTCCCTACCTGAGCATCCATCATTTTCGTACAAGCCTTAAAAACAAAAGGATAAGTGTAAGAATTCGGAACACTATCAGAACAAAGCATTAGTCTATAAAAATCCAAAGCTAATTCCGGAGTTGAGCTTATAGAACATCCCCGAATCATATTATTCCACAAAATATGGTTGGGATTCTCAATTCCGTTAAAGATAGACAAGGCGTGCGCTAGATCACCAAATGGGGTGATGGCATATGATTCAATTAGTTTGCTTAGACCGAATTGAGTGTTGTGGAGTCCGTATTTTATGAATTGGGCATGGATTTGCTTCAAGTTTTCGGCGGATTTGCAGTTGGAAAGAAGCAGGAAAGCTGGATGGTCTTGAATGAGTTTGTAAGGGGGATTGGAGTCGACATGGAAGTGGCAAGCGGAAGGGGTAATGGAAAGAGGAGAGGTCAAGAGCGCCATGGATTCTGTTGCAGAAACAAAACTTCATCTTCAAGATATGGTTAATTTGCTGCCGCAAAACTGTTGGCGCTTTTTGGATAATTAATTTGCGAGGGCACGCGGAAAATTCTTTTGGTGTGAGGCAGGGTATGAGATGGTCAAAACCACATCATTTACATCCACATCCCTTAATTCACTACAAATACATCCACCATGCAAAAATCACAAAAACAAAACATGCAGTAACATCATATTTGGAGTTAGGTCAATTCAATTATAGGGCGATTGAAAATCACAAGAACAAAACAAAATAGATATTCGATGTCCGTAAAAAGAAATGTTAAGACTATATTTGATTTTAAGAGGTTGAATGTTATTATGATATTGGGAAGTTAGATTTGATGTGATACAGACATTTTGTGACTTTGGCCTTTGTCTTTGTGGTGGTTCTTATTATTTTTAGGATTCAATTGTCTACAAGTACACATATTAGACTTAATTAGATAAATATGACATACTTAAATCTTATTTGGTTATAAGAACACAAAATTTGTATATAGACCAAACTACCTCTAATTTTGTTTTGTTTTTGTTTTTTTAATGGTTTTTTTTTTCTAGGCGTATTTTTTTATTTATTTCCGGTCACCGTCTCGATACATTGACCACCGCAATGCAGTGACACCCCCGATACAAAAGCGCCGCGATGCAGAGACGCCTCAATGAAGTGACACCGTGATGCATTGACCACCCCAGATCCATTGACAACCTCGATGCAGTGGCCACCTCCGATTCATTGACCACCCCCGATGCAGAGAGACACCGCGATGTAGAGACATCGCGATGTTATGACATTTGACGATGCAGAGACACCGCGATGAAGTGACACCGCATTGCAGAGACACCACGATGAAGTGACACCGCGATGCAAAGACACCGCGATGAAGTGACACCGCGATATAGAGACACCGCGATACGCGTGACCACCCCCGATGCAAAGACACCCCCGATGCAGAGACACCGCGATGCAGAGATACCGCGATGAAGAGACACCGCGATGCAGAGACACCGCGATAAAGTGACACTGCGATGCAGAGACCCCGCAATGAAGTGCCACTGCGATGAAGTGACACCGTGATGCACTAACAACCTCGATGCAGTGACATCACGCTGTCTCTTTAGCGTTCAAAAAAAAAACCGCGTCCAAAAGAAGATGGGAAAAAAAAACGTCCAAAAAAAATACGTCCAAAAAAAATCGCGTCCAGAAAAAAAAAGTTTAATTAAGTGTAGTTTTGTCTAGTTACTAAATTTGTGTCATTATAAACAAATAAAATTTAAGTGTGTCCTAAATGCCTAATTAAGTACTCAAACTAGTTCTTATAAGCAAATACACATTATTTTTATTTTGTCTCACTCAATCTGATCCAAGTCAACTCGGCCGTTTAATGATACATAAAATATTTGTTGTTGTAAATATAGAATTTTCAATTACTTTTTTTTATGGAAAATTTATTTTTATTAGAAACAGCTAAAACGAAGTTACAAAAGCTGAATCAACTCGCCTTATGTAATTTTGTAAAGCATCGACCCTAGCTCCGTCTCAATAAAACCTCTAATTGGCAAAAACTCAATAAAAAAATAATAAGAAGAAATAAGATGATAGCTCAGTGCTAAGTCCAAAACAAAAATGCTTTCTAAGATGCAAACAGATCAAAATTTATTGTGTCTGATTACTTATTATTTTGTTGATTATGATAATTTTGTGAAACAACTTTCATGTTGATGTGTTACCGACATCTAAAACTACGTGAGAACATGTTAGTTAAACATGTACTCCCTCCGTTCCATAATATAGGAGTTTTTTGGTCATTTTACACAGTTTAAGAAAACCTAATAAATTAATTATTTTTTAATATTTCAATGTAAAATATTGTATTGTTTTCTGGAACTAACTAATAAAATTGCACTGTTTAGTGTGAAAGAGAAAACAATGTATTTAATATTATATTGAAATGTGAGAAAGACTTATATTTTGGGACACCAAAAAAAAGTTAAAAAGACTTATATTGCAGGATGGAGGGAGTATTTATTCTATCTGTATTTGTTAAAACGCTTTGATCTTTGATATGATTATTTTTTCGTTCATATTATCACATTCAATATTGTTCAGATTCATGGTTTCTATTTGCTTATACAATATGTTTTTTTTTTCACTTGTTGAAGTTGTATATATATGTATAAAAAAAAGACTGAAAATATACTCAACAAAAAATATGAGTTAGAGAGGATTGTTTAATATCCCACATTGTTAAGGTGAGAGAAATATCGCTCCTTATAAGTGTAAAACATAAATATCTTGTTAACTCGGTTGGCCCTTTTAGACCAAGTGATGACGACGGTCTAATTAAACAGTTGATCGAATCAGTTTATTACTCAATTAGCCCTACCAAACACAGGTCTAAGGGTGTGAAGTGTTATATATTTGTGTTCAATTGAAAATTTAGTTGAAAAAAAGTCAGCAAAATTCAGCCTCACATGCGAATCCAAAGCATAAGGCAACTCAAACAAAAATCATGGGTATTGTTTTGGTTTGATTTGAGTCGAGATATAAATTTTTCGAACAAACCCGATTATAGTATAAACTAACCACACATGAACGTACCAACCTAATTCCTAACCGTGATCAAAGTCTCATCTTGTGAGCGGTACATGCATGTTGATCTTGAAATGATATATTGAGTGTAATGATTATTTAATCATGTTACAACATTTTTGTATGGTTGGAATATGACAAACTTGGAAGACGGACGTCATTCGTGATGAATTCTTGATAGAAGAAGAAAATAAACTAGGAGAAACAGAAAGTTGTAGGAAAAACTAAGAATACTTTGATTGGATTGATTAAAACTGAATTGGTTTTTACAGTAGCTGATTCACAGCTTATATATAAGTTAGGAACACAAGGAACTAACTATTATCGTGTTTTACTTTAAAAACAAAAAGTACAAGTAACTAATTTGTTATCACTACTTTTTTCTATATGCGTGCAAACATGATGACCATTTTTGGTGTAAATGTTCGATCAATTTCCTCAATGAATCTTGCTGCATTTACTTGAGCTGTCAGGGGCGCCCCTGGGGTGTGGCCAACGGGGCCATGGCCCATACCCTCCCAAAATCGATGAATTTAAGTATTCCATCGTATGTGGCCTTATTCCATATTATGCATGATGTCATAAGGGCGATATCCGTCCATCAACCGAGCCACCTTCCTCTTCAAACAATTCATAATTTTAGGTACATTTATATTTTCCCACTTGTAAACTTCGTTGATATTCCATACAAATATAGCACAATGCCTAAACATAAAGGATTGACTCGGCATTGTTTGATTGTTTGGGCTT
This sequence comes from Gentiana straminea, assembly GCA_036785695.1. Taxonomy (NCBI): domain Eukaryota; kingdom Viridiplantae; phylum Streptophyta; class Magnoliopsida; order Gentianales; family Gentianaceae; genus Gentiana; species Gentiana straminea. The sequence goes on along the minus strand of JAVUPR010000048.1, from coordinate 4,708,507 downwards.
GAAGAAAAAGATCCTTAAACTCTAAATGTCAATCCAATCTTAGGCCCAGGGTTTGGCCTGAGGGAGTGTTTGATATTTTCCACAATGAAGCTTTTATCAATTCAACATGCCTCCTCAAGTTGGAATGGATGAGCCAATCCAGTTGGAAGCTCTCTTTATACTTGAACATCATAATAACCCTCGAAAGTGGCCTACTTTGCTGCCGGAGATCGTAGCACATCATCATAAGTTGGGTCAAACTAATGATAATACATCGATTCATTTACTTTTAGATGTTCATTCTTTTTCCTTTTAACTGCAATAAATTATGAGATTAAAGTATCTTTATCATGATGATTTTGGTGTTGATGGCATTTGTTTGATGTTAGTTAAAATCATGATGTGGCGATGTTAGGGCCCTTTCCGTACGAGCTATAACTGCTGATGTCATCCAACTGAATGATGACATCAACCTTAGAGTAGTGAGATAACATATAGTAGTTAGCTTAGTGATAACGTGCTTAGCCTGAATTGAGACAACTACTATAAATAATGAGCTCTTATGATGTAATACACAACTTTTGTTATTAATAAAACCTCTATATATCATTAAAATAAAACTTCTATTTTACTCCTTTCTTCCCTATCTCTCTCTTTTCTCTCTATCCCATCTACAAATTATTTTTGGAAGACAATAACCCTGGTTTCAAATTACCAAAACCATAACATATGGTATCAGAGCCATATCCTGCCCTTGTGGATCTCCATGGGTGAAAGTACACATTTGAAGACAATGGAAAAGTTGTGGAAGAAATAGAATAGGTTGGAGAGAATGTTCAAGTTTGCATGGAGGAGGTGCAAGAATGTAATGTGAAAATTGACGCAAAGGTGCATGCTAAAATGGACATGTTCCGGTCATCTATGACTACGAATCAAGCTCGCAATGCAAGATCGGATGGATTCCGTGATGTCTACGTGTGACTATGTTACAAGCGTGGATGAAGAAGACCGATGGTGTGGGTGATATATTTTCACAAACACCTTCGTCTTCATCTGGATGTGGTATGAGATGTTGGATACACCAAATATACTCTTTTCATGTCAATTTTTTGTTTAGTTTTCTCGATTGACGTCTTTCAACAATATATATATATATATATATATATATATATATATATATATATATATATATATATATATATATATATATATATATATATATATATATATTTGTACATTCGGGGCCGGCCCTCGTATTTGTTGGGTGAGGCCTAAGACAACCAAGATGTGAAGTCTCCGAATTTTGTTGGGCCTTTTAGTTGAAGTTGTTTTTATTTTATTTTTAAAAACATACTTATTGCGTTTTTAACATCCGTAAGTACAAAATTCAAGTTATTTGTTAGATATTTTATTCACAAAGTCTGTTTTTATTTTTGTTTTGAATGTGTTGTTGCACACTGAGTGCGACAGGTGTCGCCGAAAAGAAACGGGGTTCGACATGTGCGAATGACACGTGATTTCGTAGAAGGGATTTTTTATTGGGACACATTGTTTCGGTTGTGCATGGTCATTGGGACACATCCTTGGAAGACGAACTGGTTTGTTCTTTCGTGAATAGGGACATTATCTTTTCGTTGTCTATATATAGAAAGACATCAGCATTCAGTGTGAAAGATAATGAAGTTTTTTTAGAAGCATCATCGTACAAACATATTGTGTCTCTAAAGTTGTACTCCATTGAATACTGAGAGAGATCTTAAAACATCTCTTTAAAAAAATGTTTTATACGTGCCTTGGAGATCATTCAAATCTGTTTGTTTTATCACATTTTTCTAACATTATTGATAGTCTCAAAACATGCCTACAAAGTAGTCTTTTCTAGCATATTTAGAAACAAAAACCAAATTCATACGTATACATAAAACATACTTACATATTACTATTTCAAGATCGCTCTTGCAACACATTTAGAGACGAAATCACTAATCAAAGTAATACTTACATATTACTTACATAAAACAATTTCATTAACCATATTCTTCTCAATTGAGAATTTGACAATAAAATTTATCATTTATGAATGGGAAATTGAAAGAAGGAAATGAAACCAAAAAACTAAAAAAAAAAAATCAACAGCTCAAGCGGCAGGGAAGCTGGGGAAACGAAGGTAGGACTAAAGGGAAGTGCCGGAACTTAGGAGTGAAAAATGAGTTATATCTATTTTTGTTTGTTTTATTTATTTTTGTGTGTGTGTTTTTTTTTTATTTAATATTGATATATATAATAGATTAATAATATAGATAAAGTCAAAAAACAAAAAAAAAAAATTGTTTGTATATATCTATTTTTTTTGGGTCATGTAAATTTTTTTATTGGGGCCTTTATCAATTAGAGTAAAAAACAATTTGAGCCTTTATCAAAAAAGAAAATTAACATATTATATTAGGTTGGATCGGATTAAATCTACACGATTTTTTTTTCTTTTAGCGAAACATGTACCGTTGGGCCCTCCGACACAATTGGGCTTAAGACCCGGGTCTCGCCGGCCTTAGCATAGGGCCAGCCCTGTGTACATTAAGCTTCAATAATTTACAAAATAACAAGGTATTACCCTCGTAGTGAGCAATATAGTATAACCAATTAAGTGACCAGGGTTCGAGTCCCGTTAGGTGTAAAAATTTTGGTTATTCATTTTTTTAAGAAGGACCTATTTTTTTTGGCCCCGAGCCTAAATTTGGACATGGACGCCTCTGGAGCTGTTGAGCTTCAGTTTGTTGTTGTTGTCAAATAACTTCAACACTCCCTTCAAACTGAGCCCTAAGGTTGATAAATTTTAACTAGAGGATAGGAATTCAGTAATGTCTAGAATCTAGTCTTGTATAATGGTTTTGTAAACATATATGCAAGTTGAAATTCTGTCTACACATGTAGGGTTTTAGGAGCCCTAGCTGATACCTATCCCTGATCACATGGCAGTCTATTTCAATATGTTTAGTCTTTTCAAGAAATACATGATTTTCAACTATGTATATCGCATTTTTCCTCTCACGAAATAAGGGAATATGCCTGATTTGTTTGATGTTGAATTCTGATAGTAGATAAGTGAGCCATTGCATTTCACAAGATGCTATAACCATGGCTCTATATTCTGCTTCCGATGAACTTCTAAATGCTGTTGTTTGCTTCTTTGACTTCCAACTTATGAGTGAACCCCCTAAGAATACAAAAAAAAACTTGTTATAAACCTTCTTGTTGATTTCATAACACTTGTGTCATTACATATGTCCCAATGTGAATTTAAAAAGCATTTTAACTCTAAATTGCTTTCTGATGGACAGGCTCTTGATGATCCAAAGAATCAAAGCATGTTCTGATTGTTGTACAACATCATGAACATGATCTTGTGGATTCACATCACCAATAGAACGAGTGTGTGGAATATTTCCCTGTGCAGGAAAAGGCTGAATTTGAAAATATGTCTTGATCAAAAGATACAAGCAAAGGTTAGTCTTGGATATTACCTGATACAGTACCATCTTTATAAGGGAATGAAGATTCATGAAAAACAACATCCCTATAAACAAAAATCTATCGAGTTTGAAGATTTAAAAGATAAAAACCCTTGACAGTAGGTACACCACCCATGTAAACAGGTCTAATGCCTCTTGCTGCAAACTTATTATTATCATGATGAAGATGGTAAGCAAAAGTTAAACAACCAAACACCTTTACATTGTCATAGGATGGCTTCACAGAATATAACATCTCATAAGGTGTTTTATTGTTCAATAAATGAGGAGTAATGTTAATAAGATTCACATCATCGGTATGCCTATCGGTACAACAGAATAAGTCCAGTAAATTGAGGGTAGATCAGACTGAAATCTAAAACTCCTTGCAACATTCAGGATGTGTTGATGTTTCCTTTCAACCACTTTATTATGTTGTGGAGTTTTGATTAGAGAAGTCTGATGCCCTTAGCAGCATAAAATTCAGGAAATTAAACTCCAATCCATTATCAGACCTCAAAATCTTAACATTCTTATTAAACCGAGTCTGAACCACTGTATAAAATTGTTTAACAAGATTTCTGACTTCACTTTTAGACTTTTAACATGTAAATCCAGCAAAATCTACTATAGTCATCAACAATGGTAAGGAAAAGTATATGTCCATGGATACCAACTAATATATAGGGACCCCAAATATCCATGTGAAATAAATCAAAATAAGACCTGGAAACAGACTGACTCATAAGGAAGCTAAGTCTTGTTTGCTTGGCCAAAGGACAAATTTCACAGATGTGACCTTCAAGAACTTGCACTTGATCATGATCCTTCTTTAAGATTTTAAGTCTCTTATTTGAGGCATGGCCAAGTCTGTAATTCCAAAGCAAGAACTGACTATCTGCAGTCTTTACATTATTCACAACAGGAATAGTATAACAAGAACTATCCGCTTTTAAAATGTACAATCCTTTAATGAGATCAGCTGAACCAATCCTCTTGAGACTTATCATATCATGTAAGACATAAGAATCCATAAAAACTTAACATTGTATGCCCTAGATCTAATAAGTTTACTAATGGACATAAGTTATAATGGAAATCAGGAACACAAAGTACATTGTCCATAATCAAAGCATGAATGACTTTTACCAGGCAATATGAGAAATAATAATGTCTTTTCCATTTGGTAAACTAAAAAATTTATTAGCAACATGTTGGCAAGAACTAAACAATGCCTTATTAAACATAATATGATCAGTGGAACCGTTGGCCACTATCCATTCAAAACTGGTGAAAGATTTAGACAAATTTGAGCCCATAGCGCCATAATTTGTAGAAAGAACAGCTGAATTTACAGAATTGAAATCACTGATCTCTTGAGACATAGACTGAGATAAAGATCCTGCCCTCAAAATGTTCAAAATCTGTTGATATTGTTCTTGTGTAACAAGAGCTTTAGGATCTACCACTGGATCTTGAGAAATTTGATCTATAACACTATCTGAAGATACATTATTGGATGAAACAGATCTTCCTCTTCCCTTACTCCTGAAATTAGCAGGATATCCATGTTTCTTATAACATCTATCCACTGTATGGCCTTGCATACCACAGTGATTGCACAAAGGTTTTTTTTGCTGCCATTGTTATAATTCCTCCTAAAATTGGAATTAGGATTCGGATTTTGGGCCATCAAGGCGGTTTTATCAAAAACCCCAACAGTACAGTTCCCAAGAACATTAACAAAACCAATAGAATTCCCAGGTGTTCCATAATGTTGTTGTCTTTCTTGCTTTAATGCCATTGGGAAACCATTCTTAACAGTGGGAAAATGAGAGATCATCAAAACTTGAGACTTCATAGTGGAAAAACTCTTATTAAGACTTTAAGAAACCGTAATACATGATGCCTTTCATTGTGATCTTTGTACCGTTGCTTGCCACAATTACAGGTTGGAGGATGAGTTAAGACAACAGTTGATCCCACAATATTTTAAGCTTTGCAAATATTCTGAAATAGAAAGACCAGCTTACTTCATATTCTGAATTTCATCCATCAAATCTGCAATATGTCTGTGTCTCCACCACCATACCTTTCTTCAAGATAATCCCAAATCTCCTTAGCTGTTTGATAGCTCATCACACTTTGAGCAAAACTCTTTGATACTGAAATTCCTAACCAAGCTTTAATCATCCTATTGTTCTGCTTCCATAAAGACAAGTGCCTATCACCCAATGGTGGCATAGGAATGGTACCATCAATGAATCCAAGTTTATTCTTGGATGAAAGTGCATTAAGCATGGCTGTTTTCCACCTATGATAATTGGATTCATCAAGAACAGGCTGCACCAAGATAAACGTTGGACTTTCACTATGATGAAGCACCAAATCAGTAGGAAATGGAGCAGGAAGAAATGGCTAAGTATCCATGGCAGAAACTTCAAGAAAAACTGAATCTCAATAGAATCAAGGACAAATGATAGAGCAAAAATCTGCAAACAAACTACAAAGGAATGATTCAGTGAAAGAGTAGTCAGGAGTCCAAGGAAAGCTCTGATACCATGATGAATTCTTGATAGAAAAAGAAAAGAAACTAGGAGAAATAGAAAGTTGCAGGAAAAACTAAGAATAGTTTGATTGTATTGATTAAAACTGAATTGGTTTTTACAGTAGCTTATTCACATCTTATATATAAATTAAGAACATTGAACTAACTATTAATAGTTACAACTAACTAATTTGTTATAACTGCTGCTAACTGATTTTTGGTGTAAGTGTTCGATCAATTTCCTCAATGAATCCTGCTGCCTGGACATGAGCTGTTGAGCTTTAGTTTGTTGTTGTTGTTAAATAACTTCAACAATTCGCAACTCCTTTAATTGTGTCGAGGCTGAGAAATTTTTAACAATCCCTCTATCTCCAAGCAACTCAGACGATAAATTATACTTTGTTCGTTCCGGTTACTATCTAGCAGCCAAATTAAAGGAAGCTGAAGAATGAAGTCAAACGGCCTCATCATCTTGTTTACGGAACGGATTTTGGAACAATTTAAGGAAACTAATGTCAAGCCTCGCATCATACATTTCCTTTGGAAAATAATCCATAACTCTCTACCGACCGAAAGTGGAATGCCAATCCGAGGCTTAGGTAACGGAATATGCTAAATATGAAATGAGGTGGTTGAATCTATATGGCATTGTTTGTTTGAATGCCACATTCCGAAGTAAGTTTGGGAGGCGAAAAAGGATGGTCACTATTGGACTCAAATTCCCTCTTTTTTTGATTTTATAGATATAATTTTTGCGAGAGAGGATGTATTGGGCCGGACCAATATTGTTTGTGTCTTATGGAAAATTTGAAAGGCGAAATGTGCTTTTCTATACGAGAACAAAGCAGTCTATATCACTTCTATTTTACATCAAGTGGACATGGAGGCATCTGAATATCCCAATGCGCTCACATCTGCTGCAAAAAATACCCTCTTGTCCTACATGAAAGGAAATGAAAGCCCTCTTCTTTGGGATCAATGAAGATAAATGTTGATAAGACCATAAGAGATCATGCTATTGTTATTATTGTGCGAAATAACAATAAACAATGGGAATGATTTGTTGGCTTTCTCAAAAAAATTAGAATATTCTCAAATAAAAAATATTAGAGGGCGGATATGAGACAATTATTGGAGAGGCTTTAGCTATGTACCATATACTATTTTTCAGGCTATTTTTTTTGGGTCTTTTCAAATATTATATTTGAGGACGACTCGCTAATGGTTATAAATAAACGATCATTAAAGGCCGAAGATCTCTCATATCTTGGGAGCATTAATGATGACTGTCGCACTTTTCTAAGTTCTTTCCCGCTTGCTCAACTTTCTTTTGTAAAGAGAGAGGAAAATATCTCCGTTCATCTTTTAGCTAAAGAAGAACTTAGCCTTGTTGGTAGTGTGGACAGGGGTACATCCCCTTTTCCCAAGAACTTCACGCTGCTTTGGTAGACAATGAATAAAAAGTGGGCTAGTTTCTAAAAAAATAAAATAATTCGATCTTGTACATTAAAAAACATAATCACCACTACCTTTACTCCGTTGGCTACCATCGTCACAGTCAAGGCCTCATTTGGCACCACGGCCACCCCTATCCTACTGCCATTGACCCCAACAACTTTTAGATTCGCTCACATAAGTGAACCAAAGACCTTTGTATGAGAGACAAAACATTAATTATTTTCTTACAATGATAAATACTCTATCCGTCCTAAAATGTAAAACATTTACCTTATTGGTTTATTCCATAATATAATACTATATTTTAGTATATTAATAAATATTTTTTATATTTTTTATCTTAAAATCAATTTGAACCCCATTCCAAAGGTTTCTCGTAAAACCATACCAAAGGGTTTCTATCACCTCGTCGGTAGGAATGAACAAAAATTCCTGAAGCCAAACCAATCAGCCGGGCCCAATCGAATCAAACCGGAAAAGCATAAATTGTGATTTTTCAGTCGGCCTACACATAACTAAAAAAAAAATCGATTAATACAATTTGGTTTTAATTTGAAAAAAAATTAAGACCGGATACGCACTTCTATTAAATATAAAATATCGGAGTGTTTAGTTTGCCCTAGCTAAACCCATTTATATTTCGTATTTGTGATATTACATATCCATCATTCATTTCGTATCCTAAACATTCATTTTTATGATCCTTCCACTCACTAATCTTCAATATTTTGATCTTTTATTAGAACAACACACCCTAAATCAATCCATAACTCACGCCCCGAACACTTCCTTCTATTTCTGCTTTATCAGCACCAATATTTGTATTAACTTGTCATTTTTTTTCCTGACATGTGCAAAAACTAATTAACTTTCACCTCTCTGTCACAACTTATGGAAAATATTATGTTCATCTTTCTCCTCTGATTTCAATTAAATACTATTTTGTCTCAAGTGTTGTGTGATTTATCTAAGTTATTTAATCATGTAGGCTATAGTTCAATATTAATAATATGTACATGTTAAATCTTCATTGATGAATTTAAATTACTAATAACATATTATTACTTATGTTGGTCCCTGGGAAAGGCTAACACAAGTTTAGAGGGGGGGGGGGGTGAATAAACTTGTCACCAAAAACTGATTTGTACCCAGAACTGAGTTTCTCCGAAACTCAAACTGAACCAGAAAATGATGTTTAATATGACTCAGCTCAGTTCTGTTCCCACCCTTAAACCATGTATTTGGAGTTAGCTAATTCAGTTTAGCTGGTGCTAGAACTGAACTAACTTGCAGCGGATAAAGTCAAGCCTTTGTGCAATAGATATGTCAATAAAGATCCTAATCCCCTATGTATCAGTTCTGTGCAGTCTCAGTGTCTAATGTTTGCTGAGTGATGTGATGAAATGATAAACCAATAAGTAAAACAATCATATCACAAATATTAAATGCATAAAGTAAATCAACACGAGGTTTGTTTATGGAAGTTTCGGGTGGTGTAATCCCGTACGTCTCCCCTTCTCCTGTGGTGTAGGAGGTATCATTAGAATCTTGAGATAACTGTTACAAAATCCTAGCCTAATGACAGTCCTTCACGACACCCTAGTTTCACTGTCTACACATTATGAAGAACGGTGAGATTGCTCCCTTCATGCTGCACACTGATCCTTCGGAGGTGGAAATGCTCCTTCACCAGCTCACCACAAACACAAACACAGTCCGCAGATTGCACCAACAGCTGTGGCAACCAAGTTGCAACCGTATGAGGAAAGGTGGAGTTGCTCTCCTCAAACTATACACAACCAACCCTTTGTCATACAAAGTTAGGTTTAGAATTAATCAAAATATTAATTCAGTGAGTTGTTTGATTCTTCTGGGATTGACGTTAAAGCTCCAAGTTGTCTTCTTCCCCCATAACGGGTTACTGGATCTATCTTTTTAATCTTCAAGGCAATTTCGTTGGCTTCCCTATTTCTAGATATAGAATCTGATTTTCTGGATCTGGATCTCTCTTTTCTTGATCTGGATTAAAGATATGTGCTTTGTAAGCTTGTCCAAGATCTGCTCCTTAATTTCAAATGCTCCTCCCTGTGTATTTATAGGGGTAATGTAACGGTCAAATAAGTTTTATAGCCGTTATACTTGTCGTTTAGCCAACGTTCATATGTACGGTCTCCATATCACTTTCTTGATCTGTACTTTCTCAGTTTTCAGTCCTTGATTAATTAACTCAGCTTTTCCAGATTCTCAGTTCTTTCTTGACAAGGCCTTAACTCAGTTTTCTACTCTTATTCAAAACTGAGTACCTCGCATACTTGACATCTGACTTCAGTTGGTTAAGTCAGAGTACACCATTCAGCTTTTTCATTTCTTGGTAACTGATAATCTTTGTCCTTAAGATTATTCAGCTTTACATGATCTATAGTTCAGTTTCAGGTCACAACAGACTTGCTTGATTTCTGACTTATAGTCACGACTTAAACAGCTTCTAACTGAGTTTGTCACCTCAGTTCTTCGGTCTTCACTGACTGAGTTTGAACCCACAGTTCTTCAGTTCTTCTCTAACTGAGTCTGTCACCTCAGTTCTTCAGTTCTCAGATGTATCCCGAGTTTGCTTGCTATGACTCAACTGTTTGCCTAGTTCCTATCTATTACAATGCTTGTCTGAAACAACATATACAAAGCTCAGACTCTAGATAGATCCTATATATTTTTTTCTAGACCATTTCTTGCTTCTTCTTTCATTATGCACTATAACAGTTAGTTATGACTCCATTATCATGGGTTATAAATGAACTTTCTAAGTGCGTGAGGAATCATCATCAAAACATAAATTTTATTTCCAACAACTTATTATCTTGTTTGTGCCCGGGTAGAAGTTTGGTGGTTAATGTCGAGTTTGTTGTTTTGAATTATATTTTATGAGGTGGTTGGTTTTTAGATCTTATTTTGGCATGAGTTGGAATTTGTTCGGTTAAAATAATTTGTTAAAACATCTCTTTGGCTTCACTCATATATAATATTGATGTGTCACATATATTATCATATCTTATTCTTGAATAAGTTGTGATTTACAATCAATAATTTTATTTATTCATGAAATCCGTGAAAACCCGTAACCAAGTCAAACTAAACTAGACTGAACAATTGGTCTTAACTTAAAAACCGTTTCAGTTTTGTTTGAAAACTTAAAACCATATAAAATGGTTCCGGTTTAGAAATGGAAAAAACCGACCAAATTGGACCATATTCACCCTTACTCATAGGGTCGCTCCATACAGAATCAAACTCTCACACTCCAGCTAGGCTGCTCCATACCGGAATCAAACCCTCTATTAAAGTAAAATATTGTTGCATTTCATTGATTAACAAGAGTACAATGGGTGCTTTATATAGATATTACACAAGAGATAAATCCTTAGTTAATCGCAACAGTGATCCCCTAATCTAGCCGACAGTAGCTTGGGGTGCAAGACTAATTTCACCGTCAATACGCCCCGCAACCCCATGGGAATGGAATTCATGGAGATTGATGAGAGTCAAATTGGCTATCATTTACTATGTAAATAAACCCCGTAAATACATCGTTTTATATGTTTTCAGAGACATTTGGTTGTATTTTGATGTATTTTTACACCTTGGTAATCATTTCGAGACCAAGGATGTAAAGTCCGGGATTCTCGGTCTTTTTCGGTGTATTTACAATACTCTCGGTCACCCTAGTGTCCTGTAGGGGTTACGTGTGGTATTTGTTGTGATTTTGTACAGGTATTAGGTGTTCAAGAAGCCCGGAATGCGAGTTACGAAGGTTGGAGCAGGTGCCCGAAGCTTAAACGTTCAAACGGATCAAAACTCGTTGGTACTACAACCATACATTTCATTTATTTGCATTTTGATCTTCCTTAGAGGAATTTTCTGGGCTGGAAATCTTCATGAACGTTGTATAAAATTTCATTATCTTTCCAACACATTTTGAATCACTAGATTTGGAGGTCTACACACAAAGTTATGGCCAATTTACTGAAGATGTGTCAGCAGGCGTCCTAAGAAATGCTAGGCGCACGCATACGGGTTAATTTTGTCCAAAGTTTCAGTCCATCTTTCTAATTTTTTTCATGTTAGGCATGTGCCTGACAAACCCGAGGCGCACGCCTGACAGTCAGATCTCACAAAACACTATAAATACCCCTGATATGATATATATAGATATATATATATATACATATATAGATCAATTTCCTGCGTTTTTTCTGCATTTTTTCTTCATCTTCTTAGCTTAGATTAGATTTGTAGGTAGATTAGCTTAGTTTAGTTGTAGATCTTTGTAATCCGGAGGATCTCGGCGATGGCTTGACTCGTTATTGACGGGATTTCGATCGGAGATTCGATTTTCTACAGCTATATATATATTCGGTATTTCGTTTTCTTTCGATTTCTTGCTTTCGATCTTGATGCTTGTTACTTTTAATGTTGATTTCTTGTTATTTTATAGTATAATGAGTAGCTAATTTCCCGATAGTCTAGTTATGTGATAGTCTATGAAATCGAACCCAAGCTTGTTCATGTGGTGTTCTTGATGTTTGACTGTTGATTCTCGATGTTATTCTTAACCACGTTTGTTAAATTGGCCATTTGATAATCATATGACACGTATCGTCTTTACACATGTATTTTGAGAGAGGATACGGGAACCGGGGTTCTAGGATCACCCTGTAAAACCGACTGAGTTGTTCAGATTCGGTTTCGTGTATGAGGTTTGTATCAACTTGTCGAGCGTTTCATTGATCGTAGACCGTGTGAGGTCAATTAAATCCGGTCAGCGGACTGTTGAACCTGACATAGGTGGGTCGATTATTGAAATAATGTCTATTCTCAGAGCCAAGAAAAGACATCCTACGTGACATCGAGAACGTTTTGGTGAATCAAGAATACCTCGGGACTTAGCTAGGGTTTGTGAGTATTAGATTGGATCATAGCTTGGCTATCTCTTTTATATAGTTTTAAGTCTCTCTTTTGTGTATATTTAGTTTGTAGATTCGGTGATCTGAAAAATCACCACGTTCAGTAGTAGTGTTGACCTAAACTAGGAACGATACCGACTTTGGTACTCAACCAGATTCCCTGTGGGATACGACCCTGACTCACCAATTCTAGGCTACAATTGACCCGGTACACTGCCGGTAAGATTGGACACTTAGAAAAGGCCGATCAATCCTTTCTGGCGCCGTTGCCGGGGAATCGGGTTGATATCTTGTAAGTTTGTTAAGTTCTTAGGATTAGGTCTTTTTTTAATTTCTTTTCTGTGTATATATTTCTTTTGTTTATTTTTGTTGAAGTATCACACCATCTACTTCAGTAGTAGTAGTGACTAGTTACCGTGATTGTGCTCGTGTTGTTTCCCTGATTTGCAGCTAATGAATCCATACTACAATTACGGCTCATTTCCTTACTCATTCGGATATTACAACTACGGTGCTATGGGTTACGGAACAAAACCCTATTACCAGGTCAACCTATACACCGCATCCTATGGAAATGAGTGGGGGAATGCCCCAAGTTACTTTGATCAACAACTCGATACTTCTCCACCTCCAGAATCTGAGATCTTAATAGAGAAATGGATGGCACTTGAGCAAATAGTTGAACAGCAAGGTAAAGAGCTTCGAGAATTTCATAATGAGCTCGCTACGATACAAGCTACGATATAGAATTTGGAACATCAAGTGCAACAACTGTTAGAGGAGGTTGAGAGGAGAGAACGTGAAACTTTGGTAGAAGTCACCCCGGAGGAATGCTACGAGGATGGTAAGACTCTTGTATCCATTGAATCATCTATTATGTCTTCGTTTAGCCCAACTGTTATACCTACGGGGGTGCACCCTATTAAGTTTGTTGTTGATATTGAGCCTTATTGTTATTACATGGCGCTAAAGTCATTATTAGTTGGTGTGTGTTTTCATTCGGGGAAAGTGAATTCGTTGTTATGTGCAATGGATTCATCGAACCAATCTTGGTGGTGGGGATTGAGCCCCGTATTTCTCATATTTCATTTTTAGGGGGTGCTCAATTCCTATGATTTTGGTAGGGAGAAGCAACGGTTTGCTCTCCTTTGGTATAGCTATCCTTGACATAATTCGGGGTAGAAAGTCGAGCTGAGGACTTTAACCTCAGAATGTGTTTTTATTGCTTTTTCTTTCCCCTCGTGTTTCACTGTATTTCTTTAGTTTGTAATATGATACTTTGGGTAAGTTTTGTTGTAATATAACCCGAAGAAGTGTGTATTAGAGGGGCTAGTGTGGTGTTTTTGGTTTTGATGAGTTGTGGTAATCCGGGTAGTTTCATTGTGTTATACTCCATACTTGTACACCTTTGCTGTTGGTTGTGTATATTTTATGAGTATAGGTACCCTAGGAGTTCATTTGATGGATGCCACGTGATCGTACTCGTGCATTTTTCTGGTTTTAAGCTAACTTTTCTACCCTTATCATTCGTGTTTTGTTTTAAAGTAAGGGGTGGTTGGTTTAGCTTCAATGTTTCGTTTTCATGTGGAACGAGTTATAGTTAGTGATTGTTATCCCTTTGGTGTAAATGAGTCATTTTTAGAAATTTTGATGCCTTTGACATTGGTTTTGATACATTGAGCCTGTAGTATTGTTTTGATTAAACATATAGTGATTGTATGAATGCATTTCATTTGAGTTGGGATCTTGTATTGAGAATGGAATAGTTCTATCACGTTAGCTTCGACTTCACGAATCACCTTGACTAGTGAACAATTATGGTAGTTATTAATGACCCGGTTACCTAGAACTTATATTAGTAACTTCGAGGCGAAATAGAAATTTCGTCGTTGTTAGGTATGGGATGAAGGTTTTGGCATTTATTTTGACCGGATCAGAGCCAAAGGCCAACCTAAACGATTAATCCACTATTACCCCTCTAAGCCTTTTGTAGGGTGGTTAGACTGCCACCTGAACTAGCTTTTCATGTTACTAACCCGTGAAAATTGATGTCCCTAACTTTATTTCAGTCTACATACCCTTGACTACCTTGCAATTGAGCTTGTTCATTCCGCACATTTTTATGATGTTATGAAGTATTGTTGAGACGTAAGTAATGGTATGGAGTCGTGATTTACGAGTTATTCGGAACGAGGAGTGTAACAATGTGTAGGTTCCAGTTTGTTCGGAATTTCGATGTATAGTGTCCTATTTTCATAATTCGATCATGTATAGTTTGTTCTTTCAATCAAAAGAAAAAGGAAAAAAAGAGAAAAAAAAAAAGGAAAAAGAAAAAAAAAAAAAAAAGAAACAAAAACAGTAAATGTGCATATATATAGTTTGATATACGTCCAAAATGGACTAAAGTGTTGTATAATGAAAAAATGTGAAGGTTGAGTTAGGGTTCGGTTTGAAACCTGAGAGTGTAAATAATCGGGAAGGATTGAAGATGAAGTTGATACCGAGTACGTGTTTATATTTATCGGTTAAAGCTCTTTTGCAATTTCTTCTTTCTATTTTTATCATAAATATCCTTTCGTTAGCCCCGACCCTAGCTTGAAATTATAACCCTTCAAGTCCTGCTTGACCCTACTAGACTTTGATTGACCTCGATTAGTGGAGATGTTTATGAAATATAAGCCTATGGTGTAGCCTCGGTACGTTATACGTCTATAATCTAAACCGGTCGTAGGTAACGAATGATGATGAAGCTTTACACACACACACACACACACATTCTTTTCTCAATACAAGGTAGAACTTAAATCATATGCATTGGTGTCAATTACTTGTGTTTTACCATTTCAATTCTTATAGACTTGATGTGCCGAAATCGTACTTTCACCATGGATCCTCATTCGGCCCGACCGACCACCTAGTGGATGAGGCCACCGCCCATTACTATCCGCGAGCACGCAAGCGATCGTGACCGTGAGCCTTCGAACCCATTCCAAGCCCTCAACCCTATGCGACGACAAAAGAGGATTAGTGGCCGACACTCGATCTCATTTGATAAACGGGTCCGCCAAATGACCTCGATCCTACGTGCGGAAGCCGCCGAGATATTCGATCCACTTACCGTCTAGATATTTAGTTTTACTTAACGACTAAGTTTACTTAAGCTGCTAAGCTTTCTCTTCCTATAAGTAGGGGAGACATGTAACTCATTAAATCACGGGCAAAATGATATAAAACACACGCGCAAAGCGAATTCGACCGTCTTCTTCTCTCTTATAACGCACCACCGCCGGAATCCATGGCCGCCACCGAGCGCCACCGGAAAACATCACTAAAATACACTTTTATCAGCTAGATATCTACCTTATACCGCAAACCTGATGTTTTTAACCACATCAGTTGGCTCCGTTACCGGGAAATCGACATATTTATCACTTTTCCAGTCAGATCTTAATTTTTCCGGCGGCCTAAAATTTCCCATTTATTGGCTTTCCGGCTAGGTGTTCTACAAGACCTCCTTCAGAATCTAATAGATCTTGATTCAGATCTAAAATTTTTCATAACAGAGCTCGAGGTCTTCATCAAATTGGAAGATTGAGAGGGGGAAGAATGCAAATTTGCTGCTTGAAGAAGTTCTACTGTGATTAGAAGAGAAAAGGCAGCTAAGGCGTGCTCTTCCTTGAGCATCCAGCTGATGTGACCTCCAATTGGGTTTCATTTCATCTCACTGGAGAAGATGACCGGAGCCTAAGAAGCATCACCGTCCACCGGAGCTGCAAAGGCAGTGAGAAAATCAAGAGAAGAGAATGAGAGTAGTGCTCTGCTCAGTGCTGCTGGCTGTTTTGCTTCGGACGCCGACATCATTCGGTGCTGCTTCTGTGTCGCCGCTACCGCTGCCGGAGCAAGGAGTGGAGGAGGGAGCCGACTACGAAAGAGGGAGGCAGCACCGAAGCCACCAAAATCCGAGTTCTCATCTACTAGATAGATGAAAGAGCTGACCGAGAAAAGAGCCGGAGTATCCGTTGACGTCTTTGCCAGAGCCTGAGAACCAAAGGATTTACGTTCCTCTCTTGTTGCTGCTGCTGCTATTTTGGAGGCTCTGGGGGTGGAATCAGATTTAATTTGATACAAGCATTTTTCATGATATGGTATGCACTCCTTTTATTTGATACAAGCATTTTTCATCAACATGTTCCATGAATTTGCGGAGGAACGTTGCCACCATCATGGATAAGTTTCTAATGGCATAATTGATAAATTCCCCCCAAAAAAAAAAAAAAAAAAAAAAAAAAAAAAAACAACTCAACAAATTCAAGTAGCTCTAAGCCCGACCTCGGTCGGCCAAATTCTAAGTCCGACTTATCTGGCCAAATCTGCCGGACCTCGGTCGGCGAGTTTTAAGTCAATTAAAGCTCGACCTCAACATTTATTTCGCATGTTTACTCGCAATCTCAATCTTGTCCCAAACAAGTGCCACACATCGGAATTTTTTGATTCAGTTATCAAGTTCAAGTCAGACTTTATGTTCGATTATTTTTAGCGAGCTCGATATTTAGCGCCCTCGACCTCACCAAAAACAAGGGGGCCATATATCGGATTTTTCGATCAAGTCAAAAAGTGCAAACAAAACAGGTCCCATTCGAGACAAGTATTATTATTCGCCCCAAGTATTTTCGGCGAGCTCAGTCTTTTAGCGCCCTCAATCTCACCGAAAACAAGGGGGCCGTACATCAGTTTTTTCGATTCAGTCATCAGGCTCAACAGAAACAAGTAAGGTTTTCAATTAAATTATTTTTAGCAAGTTCGACGCTTTAACGTCCTCGACCTCGCCAAAAACAAGGGGGCCCTATATATATTTATATATACATTCGCGGATACGTCGGACCCAAATAGCGAACTCGAAAAAGATGAAATATTTCGAGCAAAAATAAAGGTGCGAGCTCAAAAATACTTTGGGAAAATCGTTACAAAAGGCAAAATAAACATCATTACCAAGAATCAACGAGATCTTTTATTACATGCTCCATATCAGCGAGCTCCTTTATAACGAGCTCTCTACAACAAGCTCGCCATCAACATGGATTTCTTTGCAACGATAAGTCCGACAGAGCGTTGTCGGCATCTAAGCCCGTCGCTTCATGCACGGCATTCTAAGCCCAACAGAGCGTTGTTGGCAACTAAGCCCGATATAACGACTATCGGCGATCAAAGCCTGTCCGCTACATGCACAGCATACAACTGGTGGTTTCCATCAACACTAGTCTAAGCCCGACAGAGCGTTGTCGGTGATTAAGCCCGATAAACAGTATCGGCACTCTAAGCCCGACGCCAGGTCGGCATCATATTTGGAGTTCGCCCTCGAGCGAACCTTCTTATAAGCCCGACGCCAGGTCGGCATCATATTTGGAGTTCGCCCTCGAGCGAACCTTCTTATAAGCCCGACGCCAGGTCGGCATCATATTTGGAGTTCGCCCTCGAGCGAACCTTCTTGTAAGCCCGACGCCAGGTCGGCATCATATTTGGAGTTCGCCCTCGTGCGAACATTCTTATAAGCCCGACCTCTAGGTCGGCATCATATTTGGAGTTCGCCCTCGTGCGAACCTTCTTATAAGCCCGACGCCGGTCGGCATCATATTTGGAGTTCGCCCTCGTGCGAACCTTCTTATAAGCCCGACCTCAGGTCGGCATCATATTTGGAGTTCGCCCTCGTGCAAACCTTCTTATAAGCCCGACCTCTGTGGTCGGCATCATATTTGGAGTTCGCCCTCGTGCGAACCTTCTTATAAGCCCGACCTCAGGTCGGCATCATATTTGGAGTTCGCCCTCGTGCGAACCTTCTTATAAGCCCGACGCCAGGTCGGCATCATATTTGGAGTTCGCCCTCGTGCGAACCTTCTTATAAGCCCGACCTCTAGGTCGGCATCATATTTGGAGTTCGCCCTCGTGCGAACCTTCTTATAAGCCCGACGCCGGTCGGCATCATATTTGGAGTTCGCCCTCGTGCGAACCTTCTTATAAGCCCGACCCAGTCGGCATCATATTTGGAGTTCGCCC
The DNA here is from genome assembly GCA_036785695.1 of Gentiana straminea. Lineage (NCBI taxonomy): Eukaryota > Viridiplantae > Streptophyta > Magnoliopsida > Gentianales > Gentianaceae > Gentiana > Gentiana straminea. Next base: position 4,690,004 of record JAVUPR010000048.1, on the reverse strand, counting down.
TCGAGCGAACCTTCTTATAAGCCCGACGCTCAGGTCGGCATCATATTTGGAGTTCGCCCTCGTGCGAACATTCTTATAAGCCCGACGCCAGTCGGCATCATATTTGGAGTTCGCCCTCGTGCGAACCTTCTTATAAGCCCGACGCCAGTCGGCATCATATTTGGAGTTCGCCCTCGTGCGAACCTTCTTATAAGCCCGACCTCAGTCGGCATCATATTTGGAGTTCGCCCTCGTGCGAACCTTCTTATAAGCCCGACCTCCAGTCGGCATCATATTTGGAGTTCGCCCTCGTGCGAACCTTCTTATAAGCCCGACGCCAGGTCGGCATCATATTTGGAGTTCGCCCTCGTGCGAACCTTCTTATAAGCCCGACCCAGGTCGGCATCATATTTGGAGTTCGCCCTCGTGCGAACCTTCTTATAAGCCCGACCCAGTCGGCATCATATTTGGAGTTCGCCCTCGTGCGAACCTTCTTATAAGCCCGACGCCAGTCGGCATCATATTTGGAGTTCGCCCTCGTGCGAACCTTCTTATAAGCCCGACCCAGTCGGCATCATATTTGGAGTTCGCCCTCGTGCGAACCTTCTTATAAGCCCGACCTCCAGTCGGCATCATATTTGGAGTTCGCCCTCGTGCGAACCTTCTTATAAGCCCGACCCAGTCGGCATCATATTTGGAGTTCGCCCTCGTGCGAACCTTCTTATAAGCCCGACGCCAGTCGGCATCATATTTGGAGTTCGCCCTCGTGCGAACCTTCTTATAAGCCCGACCTCTAGGTCGGCATCATATTTGGAGTTCGCCCTCGTGCGAACCTTCTTATAAGCCCGACGCCAGGTCGGCATCATATTTGGAGTTCGCCCTCGTGCGAACCTTCTTATAAGCCCGACCTCTAGGTCGGCATCATATTTGGAGTTCGCCCTCGTGCGAACCTTCTTATAAGCCCGACGCCAGTCGGCATCATATTTGGAGTTCGCCCTCGTGCGAACCTTCTTATAAGCCCGACCTCAGTCGGCATCATATTTGGAGTTCGCCCTCGTGCGAACATTCTTATAAGCCCGACGCCAGTCGGCATCATATTTGGAGTTCGCCCTCGTGCGAACCTTCTTATAAGCCCGACCCTGGTCGGCATCATATTTGGAGTTCGCCCTCGTGCGAACCTTCTTATAAGCCCGACCTCAGGTCGGCATCATATTTGGAGTTCGCCCTCGTGCGAACCTTCTTATAAGCCCGACCTCAGGTCGGCATCATATTTGGAGTTCGCCCTCGTGCGAACCTTCTTATAAGCCCGACGCCAGTCGGCATCATATTTGGAGTTCGCCCTCGTGCGAACCTTCTTATAAGCCCGACCTCCAGTCGGCATCATATTTGGAGTTCGCCCTCGTGCGAACCTTCTTATAAGCCCGACCTCAGGTCGGCATCATATTTGGAGTTCGCCCTCGTGCGAACCTTCTTATAAGCCCGACGCCAGGTCGGCATCATATTTGAGTTCGCCCTCGTGCGAACCTTCTTATAAGCCCGACCTCAGGTCGGCATCATATTTGGAGTTCGCCCTCGTGCGAACCTTCTTATAAGCCCGACGCCAGGTCGGCATCATATTTGGAGTTCGCCCTCGTGCGAACCTTCTTATAAGCCCGACCCTGGTCGGCATCATATTTGGAGTTCGCCCTCGTGCGAACCTTCTTATAAGCCCGACGCCAGGTCGGCATCATATTTGGAGTTCGCCCTCGTGCGAACCTTCTTATAAGCCCGACCCTGGGTCGGCATCATATTTGGAGTTCGCCCTCGTGCGAACCTTCTTATAAGCCCGACGCCAGGTCGGCATCATATTTGGAGTTCGCCCTCGTGCGAACCTTCTTATAAGCCCGACCTCAGGTCGGCATCATATTTGGAGTTCGCCCTCGTGCGAACCTTCTTATAAGCCCGACCCAGTCGGCATCATATTTGGAGTTCGCCCTCGTGCGAACCTTCTTATAAGCCCGACCCCAGGTCGGCATCATATTTGGAGTTCGCCCTCGTGCGAACATTCTTATAAGCCCGACGCCGGTCGGCATCATATTTGGAGTTCGCCCTCGTGCGAACCTTCTTATAAGCCCGACCCTGGTCGGCATCATATTTGGAGTTCGCCCTCGTGCGAACCTTCTTATAAGCCCGACGCCAGTCGGCATCATATTTGGAGTTCGCCCTCGTGCGAACCTTCTTATAAGCCCGACCTCAGGTCGGCATCATATTTGGAGTTCGCCCTCGTGCGAACCTTCTTATAAGCCCGACCTCTAGGTCGGCATCATATTTGGAGTTCGCCCTCGTGCGAACATTCTTATAAGCCCGACGCCAGGTCGGCATCATATTTGGAGTTCGCCCTCGTGCGAACCTTCTTATAAGCCCGACCTCTAGGTCGGCATCATATTTGGAGTTCGCCCTCGAGCGAACCTTCTTATAAGCCCGACCTCCAGTCGGCATCATATTTGGAGTTCGCCCTCGAGCGAACCTTCTTATAAGCCCGACCCAGGTCGGCATCATATTTGGAGTTCGCCCTCGTGCGAACCTTCTTATAAGCCCGACGCCAGGTCGGCATCATATTTGGAGTTCGCCCTCGTGCGAACCTTCTTATAAGCCCGACCCTGTGTCGGCATCATATTTGGAGTTCGCCCTCGTGCGAACCTTCTTATAAGCCCGACGCCGGTCGGCATCATATTTGGAGTTCGCCCTCGTGCGAACCTTCTTATAAGCCCGACCCAGGTCGGCATCATATTTGGAGTTCGCCCTCGTGCGAACCTTCTTATAAGCCCGACCTCAGGTCGGCATCATATTTGGAGTTCGCCCTCGTGCGAACCTTCTTATAAGCCCGACCCAGGTCGGCATCATATTTGGAGTTCGCCCTCGTGCGAACCTTCTTATAAGCCCGACGCCAGGTCGGCATCATATTTGGAGTTCGCCCTCGTGCGAACCTTCTTATAAGCCCGACGCCGGTCGGCATCATATTTGGAGTTCGCCCTCGAGCGAACCTTCTTATAAGCCCGACGCCGGTCGGCATCATATTTGGAGTTCGCCCTCGAGCGAACCTTCTTATAAGCCCGACGCCAGGTCGGCATAATTTTTGGACTTCGCCCTCGAGCGAACCTTCTTGTAAGCCCGACGCCAGGTCGGCATCATTTTTGGAGTTTGCCCTCGAGTTCGTCCGACGCCAGGTCGGCATCATTTTCGGAGTTCGCCCTCGAGCGAACATTTATAAGACCAACTTCTAGGTCGGCATCATATGTTGGAACTTGACTTCAAGCGAGTCCTCTACATGACTGAAAGCTCTCCAGCCACCAAAGACAAGATCAATTCATGGCACAAGCCACAAGAAGATCTACTCAGAGTACGGCACTCAAGCAAAGCTAACAGGCGATCCGCCACAACAGCGAGACATCACAGTATTTCAAGGCAACGGATCCGCAAACAGACTATTACTCCCCGCCTAACATTTTGAGAAAATGATTAAGGCACGGAGTAGGGGGCCATTGATGTGCCGAAATCGTACTTCAGCCCGCGGATCCTCATTCGGGTCTGACCGACCACCGACACTAGTGGATGAGGCCACCAGCCATTACTATCCGCGAGCACGCAAGCCAGATCAGGACCGTGAGCCTTCGAACCCATTCCAAGCCCTCAACCCTATGCGACGACAAAAGAGGATTAGGGGGCCGACACTCGATCTCATTTGATAAACGGGTCCGCCGACGACCTCGATCCTATGTGGAAGCCGCCGAGATATTCGATCCACTTACCGTCTCAGATATTTAGTTTACTTAACGACTAAGTTTACTTAAGTGCTAAGCTTTCTCTTCCTATAAGTAGGGGAGACATGTAACTCATTAAATCACGGGCAAAATGATATAAAACACATGGCAAAGCCGAATTGCCCCCGTCTTAGTCTCTTATAACGCACCACCGCCGGAATCCATGGCCGCCACCGAGCGCCACCGGAAAACATCACTAAAATACACTTTTATCAGCTAGATATCTACCTTATACCGCAAACCTGATGTTTTTAACCACATCAAGACTAAATGTATGATTTCAATGTTGACTCTATCTTTATTTTTGAAGCGCTCATCTTTGCTCGAGGGCGAGCAAACGCTAAGTAGGGGTAGTTGATGGCTATCATTTACTATGTAATTATACCCCGTTTTTTATACATTTGGTTGTATTTTGATGTATTTAAACCTTGGTTATCATTTCGAGACCTAGGACGTAAAGTCCGGGATTCTCTTTTTCGGTGTATTTACTATACTCTCGGTCACCCTAATGTCCTGTAGGGGTTACGTATGGTATTTGTTGTGAGTTTGTATAGGTATTAGGTGTTCGAGAAGGCCGGAATGTGAGTTACGAAGGTAAGAGCGTGTGCCCGAAGCTTAAACGTTCAAACGGATCAAAACTCGTTGGCTCTACAACCATACCATCCATTGATCTGCATTTTGATCCACCTTAGAGGCATTTTCTGGGATGGACATATTCATGAAAGTTGTAGACAATTTCATTAGATTTCCAACTCATTTTGAATCACTAGATTTGGAGGTTTACACACAAAGTTATAGCCGATTTACTGAAAATGTGTCATTATGCATGCGCCTGAGAAATGCTAGGAGCACGCCTACGGGTTAATTTTGTCCAAAGTTTCAGTCCATCTTTCTACTTTTTTGCATGTTAGGCGTGCGCCTGACAAACACGCCTGACAATCAGATCTCACAAAACACTATAAATACGCCCCATGTGATATATATAGATATATATACATATATAGATCAATTTCCTACGTTTTTTTCTTCATCTTCTTAGCTTAGATTAGATTTGTAGGTAGATTAGCTTAGTTTAGTTGTAGATCATTGTAATCCAAAGGATCTCGGCGATGGCATGCCGCGTTATTGATGGGATTTCAATCGGAGATTCGATTTTCTACAGCTATATATATATTTGGTATTTCGTTTCTTTCGATTTCTTGATTTCGATCTTGATGCTTGTTACATTTAATGTTTATTTCTTGTTATTTTCTTAGTATAATTAGTAGCTAATTTCCCAATAGTCGAGTTTTGTGATAGTTTATGAAATCGAACCCAAGCTTGTTCATGTGGTGTTCTTGATGTTTGACTTTTGATTCTCGATGTTACCGTAGTTCTAGAACTTATTCTTAACCATGTTTGTTAAATTGGCCATTTGATAATCGTATCACACGTATCGTCTTTACACATGTATTTTGCGAGAGGATACGGGAGCCGGGGTTCTAGGATCACCCTGTAAAACCGACTGAGTTGTTCATATTCGGTTTTGTGTGTGAGGTTTGTATCGACTTGTCGAGCGTTTCATTGATCGTAAACCGTGTGAGGTCAGTTAAATCCGGTCAATGGACTGTTGAACCTGACATAGGAGGGTAGATTATTGAAATAATGTCTATTCTTAGAGCCAGGAAATGACATCATACGTGACATCGAGAACGTTTAAGTGAATCAAGAATACCTCGGGACTTAGCTAGGGTTTGTGAGTTTTATATTGGATCATAGCTCGGCTATCTCTTTTATATAGTTTTAAATATTTCTTTTGTGTATATTTAGTTTGTAGAACCGGTGATCTGATAAATCACCATGTTCAGTAGTAGTGTTGACCTAAACTAGGAATGATACCGACTTTGGTACTCAACCAGTTTCCCTGTGGGATACGACCTTGACTCACCAATTCTAGGCTACAATTGACCCGGTACACTGCTAGTAAGATTGGACACTTAGAAAAGGTCGATCAGAGATTGTTCATCAAATCAGCAAAACGAACATGACCAAGTGCGAAAGATTCATGGTGGTTTTCAAAGGAAAAAGAAGAAAAATAAAGAGAGTGGAATAAGCAAGCTTTTATCCCACATTGCAAGTTTGACAGATTTTCTTAGTATTTATTTCTTTTATTTTTATTTCTATTAAATAGCTTTGTCCCACATCGCTTTGGGAGTAGTTTATGTCTTTTATTCTAGCCTATAAATGGCATCATATGTAACTTTACAATCAGTTGAATAATTTGAATGATATATATTTTATTTAAAGCGATTAAGCTTTGGTGAGTTTTTCTCACGTGGAGGATTCCAACCGGACTACTAAACATCCCCAACCATACAAGCTACAATGGATGAATGACTGTGGGGAAGTTCGAGTTACAAAGCAAGCGATGATCACTTTTAATGTTGGGAAGTTCGAGGATATGGTCATGTGTGATGTAGTGCCTATTCATATTGCACATGTTATTCTCTGTAGGCCTTGGCAATTTGATCGGATGGTTATATAACTATGATGGGTTCTTGAACACGTACGCATTACATCACCGGGGAAAAAAGGTTACTTTGGTGTCATTATCACCCCAAGAAGCACATGTGGAGCAACTTAAATTTGATCAAAGTTGGGAGATTAAAAAGCAAACAATGGGAGCCAATTCGGTTGTGCAAAGTGGAGAAAAGAAGACGTGTTTAACTTCATTGGTTGTTTGTTCGGGTTCTTCTTTTCTTTTTTGCAGGTACATAAAGCTCCACCACTTCACGTTGATAAAGTTGGAGCCAAGTTGGAGAGCAAATCCATTACACCGAGCATTGTTCGAGATGTTGATGTTCGGATTCAAGGTCGAATCCTTTCCGAACCGGGAGGGAATGATGTGATCCGATGGCAAGATTCATGGTGGTTTTCAAAGGAAAATGAAGAAAAAGAAAGAGAATGGAGATGCTGGCATTTTATCCCACATTGCATGTTTGACAGATTTTCTTAGAATTTTATTAGTATTTATTTCTTTTATTTTTATTTCTATTAAATAGCTTTGTCCCACATCGCTTTAGGATTAGTTTATGTCTTTTATTCTAGCCTATAAAAAGGCATCATATGTAACTTTTACAATCAGTTGAATAATTTGAGTGATATATACTTTATTTAAAGAGATTAAGCTTTGGTGAGTTATTCTCACGTGGAGGATTCCAACCGGACTTATCAAGGTCGTGAGCGTCCCTTGTGGTCTCCACACACCGAGGTTCTTAGATACGGGTTTCTACGGGTTTAGGTTATACCAAAGTTTTTGGTTACGGGTTAACCAAAGGTCGAGGTGCTCGTTCATTGGTGCCTTTAGTCAAGTCATTGGGTATTTTCGGATCTGATTCGGCTACAAATCACATCAAAGTGGTTTGGTGAGGATGTTGTCCAATTGATCTTTAGAGGAAAAAATGGCAACACGCAACTTTTTGAGGGCTACCAACTCATGGACATGGTGGAAATCAATCTCAATATGTTTTTTGCGGGCATGGAAAACTGGATTGGCTGTGAGATAAGTGGCGCCAATATATCGCACCACATCGTAGGTGGCTGAGGAAGTCGGACCAACGTTAACATATCACGAAGCAAGAAGGAAAGCCACTAAAGTTCGGCAACAGCATGGGAAAGAGCCTTATACTCAGCTTCAGTACAACTTTTCGTGAGAGTAGCATGTTGTTTAGAGCGCCAACTGATCAGATTGGAGCCAAGAAAGATAAAATGCGCACCAATAGATCATATGTCATCGGGGTCGGATGCCCAGTCAGCATCGGTAACGGCCTATAGAGCCGAAGTAGAGAATGGCTCAGAAGAAGACCGTCAGAAATGGAAGTGCTTGAGATACCACAAGATACACTTAATGGTAGCCCAATGTGTATCATGAGAAGCATGCATAAATTTGTTAAATTTTTGCACAACAAAAGCGATGTCTGGGTGAGTGAAGCCAAGGTATTAGAGGCCACCAAAGATGCTACGATAAAGAGATACATCAGAAAATGGTTGACCATCAAGACGGCTAAGCCGGAGATTCGAAGCCATTGGCATGACACATGGTTTGGTAGTTTCCATGCCAGCGCGCAGCAATAATGTGTGAATGTATTTGCGCTCACTCGGAAGAAGACTATTAGAAGTGGAGACAGCCTCAACACCAAGGAATAAGACAATGGCCCGAGGTCTTTGACCGAGAAGTGAGAGGATAGAAAATCAATAGTGTGCTGAACAAGATCGCCAGAGGTACCCGTAAGTAAAATATCATCAACATAAATCAAGAAAAAATAGAGTCAGAGCCACGATGATAGATATATAGGGAAGTATCGGCCGTGGAAGGCTGAAACCCAACCCGCCCAAGAACGTCAGTGAACCGAGAAAACCAGGCCCGAGGTGCTGGCCGAAGGCCATAAAGACCGCGCTTGAGCTTACAAACATGATTGGGGTAGTCAGGGTGACGAAATCCCTGAGGCTGCTACATATAAACATTTTCAGTGATAAAGACATGGAAAAACGTATTCTGAATATCAACCTGTCGATCAATCCAACCATGTGAAATAGCAAAAAGAGTGCGAATGGTGACCGGTTTAACAACCGGACTAAAAGTATCTGAAAAATCCACACCAGCTTCCTGATGGAAGCCCTTAGCAACGAGAGGGGCTTTATAATGCTCGATGTGACCATCTGCATGCCTTTTAATATGGAAGACCTATTTATTTCTAAGTAGATTCTGAGATGGAGAGTTCCGGACGAGGTACCACATGTCATTTTGGACCAAAGAATTAAACTCGTCTCTCATGGCATCCCACCATTCACGGTGTTTCAGGGCTTCAGTAACCAAAGAGGGTTCAAGGGCATCGGTGGTGGCAGTTAAGGCTTTGGTAAGTGGATAACGAATAAAGTCAGCGTCAGGACGTTTAGATTTAAGATTTTTGGCTTTAGAGCGGGTGACCATTTGATGCGGAGCAGGAGGTGGAAGTGAGTTGGATGAGCTGTACTCGTTGGTGGTAGGAGCGGATGAAGATGGCTCATACGTGGGGTCCCGATCAAGACTTGGAGTAGGAGTAGGAAGAGATGGATCGGATATAGCGGGTTGAGGAGAGGGCTCAGATATTGGGACCAGAAGAGTGATGGCGGAGGGTAGAATTACTGCGTCAGGGGTGGAAGAGGCCGAGTTGGCCGAGGAGGTAGAATAGGGGAAGGAAGACTCATCAAAAATGACATGGCGGGAAATATAAATACGACCCGAGGAGAGGTCAAGACATTTCTAGCCATGGTGATTGGGACTATAACTGAGGAAGATACACGCTTTTGAGCAAAAGTCGGTTTTATGATTGTTGTGGGGGCGAAGATAGGGCCAACATGCGCAACCGAAGACACGGAAGAAAGAATAATCGGGTAGACGATGATAAACCATTTTATAGTGAGATTTATTGTTAAAGACTTTTGTGGGAAGACGATTAATGATATAGGTGGCGGTAAGGAATGCATCCTCTCAATATGGTAGCGGGAGGTTAGAGTGGGCGAGAAGGGCATTGCCAATTTCGACAATGTGACGATGCGTCGCTCAATGGCACCACTTTGTTCGCACGTGTGAGGACAAGACAAACTATGTTCAATTCCTATAAAATTAAAGAAAGTACTAAAGCGACGATATTCCCCACCCCAATCGGTTTGAACGGACTTGATTTTAGTGTTAAATTGACGTTCGACCAAAGAACTAGTTGAGGAAATATTGACTCCGCATCAGATTTGTGATGCAAGGGATAAAGCCACAAAAATTTAGTAAAATCATCAAGAAAACTAACATAATATTTATTGCCATAAATAGAATCTTCGGCACAAGGGCCCCATACATCAGAATAAATTAAATCCAACGGACGCGAAGAAGTAAAAGACGACATAGGTAACGACAGACGATGGCTCTTGGCCATTTGACACGCAACACAAATAGATGTAGGGGAAGTTGAAGGTGCCGAGTAACACTTGACGAAAAACCGGATACGAACAATGTCCTAAACGTTGATGCAATTGAGGGACGGAGAAGCAACTAGAAGCAAGAACTTGAGCAGGAAATTGATTGAATGATTTGGAGAAGCGGTAGAGGACATATTTAAGGTAGCCCCGGTGATGGATGTGGCCCGAGTAATCCTTCACAAGAATATAATTGTGATGAAACTCAAAATAAACAGAATTATCTTTGGCAAATTGCACAACGGATAAAGGATTATTATAAAGGGTGGGGGCAACAAGAACATTATTAAGCACATAAGATTTATTGGGGGAAGAGATAAGGGAAGAACCAGAGTGCGTAATAGTCAAACCTATACCAACACCCATATAAAGTTGATTAGGGCCGTTGTAAGAGTCGGCAAATAGATTCAGATTGCGGGGATCATTGGTGGTGTGGTGGGTGGCACCAGTATCAGGAATCCACTCATTTGAACCGGATGAAGACGCAACATTGGCTTGAGAAGGACGGGTAGGGCGGGGTGGGTTGAATGTCGAATCGAACCGGTACCAGCAATCATGAACCGTGTGACCAAAACGATCACATAGTTGACAATGAATGGACGGACCTGAAGGGGATTGGCCACATCCATGGCCTCTACCTTGTCCTTGGCCGTAATTTTGAGGAGGACCACGTCCCTGTCCTCGATTTGATTGAGTGCCTGAATTTCCGCGTCCATGATTACGGTTATTTTGATTATTATGATTGTTCGAGGCGGTATAATTAGTAGAGGGGTTGGGGGTCATAGTTGGCTGCAACGAAGTGGTCACCGGAGAAGGCATATTATGTTGAATACATGCCTCGGTGGTAAGTGTTAGGAAATCTACGCGGGAACGCAGCGGAATTTAAAATTTTATTTCCTTTTAACCCGGATCGACTTCGTTCAAGCAATAAACAAATAAGCTAGTAGACGGTGGTTACCTTGGTTGATCTAAAAGATCGACGCTTTGACCGTCTAAGGAGAGTAGTTCTGCATAGATCCGCCCAAGTGTTCGGCCTCTACCACTAGTCCACACGAACAGCCCGCCGGAATCCCATCATGGATTGCTATTGAAAACTAGTTGATTGAGACCGGCTTTTTTCCCTCTCTCCAACTCTTTACACAAGAACCATTAGTTCTTGGAATTGTGATGTACAAAAGAGCTTGACACACACCTCCTATTTATAGTGGTTGGGACGCCCCCTAGTAGAGTAGAGGAGAAGAAAACATTTTCCCAATAAAATAAGGAAAATATAATAGATTGATTTATCTCATTTAATTTAATATCTTATATTAAATATTTCCAAGATATTGTCAATATCTTATATTGACTATCTTTATCTTATTACCATAAATCAATTTACACATGTGTGCAAATCTATAGTCATTAATATCTAATATTAAATATATGATAATCTTATTAATTAAATTGCACAATCCAAGTGTATCTTATACACTTCAATGTGGCGCCCCATATAGCCAAATATTGGCTTCCGGAATATTCATTAATTAATATAATACTATGATTAATTAATTTGCAAAATACATGTTTATCACATATATACATAATTTTGAAATTTATATCTATCAATATACATATTTAATTAACCATCATAATTAATATCTTGTATTTAATTTATTCATAATAAATTAATACCACCATATTAATTTACCACTATAACCTTTATAGTCTCGAGATAAACTTTCCTTATTTGGTTATCATCTATAACCATATTTTAATCAGGCTAGATGTTCATATGTGTGTGACCCGATAGGCTTCCGAATATGTTGGCCGTAGACACAAAGTGCAAATTACGAAAATGCCCTTCATGCCTAACGATCACGGGATAGCATCTAGCAACACAAAGTGACCCCCAATCATCGGAAGAGTCAAATGCAATGACTACTACCTTTCATGTGAAACAGTTACCGTGTAACTTACAATCCTATCGATGTAGTACTATCCATACGGTCGTTAGTCGAGTGTCAAAACATCAACGACCGTATCTTATAATCTGGATATCAAGCTCTCTCGAAGTAACTCGTTTACTCCCACTTTGCAAAGATTCACGAGAGTAAGACATTCCTTATAAGAATGCCATTTCGGATATTCGATCCCAATAATAGGATACGCGATTCCCGGACGACCAATCATGTATACTCCGCATGCTTCGCATCATACCCAATCACTACCGCATGATCGCCCCGTGGCTGTGGAAACCTCAATAGTGTCAAAGCATGACAATCCACACCGTGATGCCATGAAGACTCCGGTCCAAAGGATAATTACACAACCGCCACATAGTGTGACACTTAACCGTGTAAGTGGGTCAGTCTAACGTACGCATTCTCTAATACACGCCCACGTATAGTCCAAGTGTCACTACACTTCGATAGACGAGATCTATCCCTGTCTTTAAAGACAGAAGACATCTAATACGTGCTAGCCTGTTTATACTATCAATGCCCTGTTTAATAGTACATCAGTCTAGAGACATTTAAGTATCAAACTTATTAAAGTGATTAGAGATCTTATCAACCATAATCGCCTATCATGGTTTCTCTATCACAGTTTAATACCAAGGACGTTATCATATAACAATTCACAATTGATTCTCAAAAAGAACATATATATGATGACAGAAAAGCCATTTAATATATGTACAAACATAAAGAAATAGTAGAAATGATCCGACCCGGTCGGATCCGGTCCAACCCGATTGGGTTTAGGACACTATTTCAATAGTAAGAAGGGAATAAATCTCATCAAGTATGATATCTGATTTGGTGTAAAGCAGGGTGACGAGAGTATCATAATCTGAGCCAAGCCCCGCAAGTATATATGCAATGATATCATCCGTATTCATGGGATGACCCATCAAATTGAGTTTGTCGGTAATCTTTTTTATAGTCATGAAGTACTCCGTTGCAGACATGGTGTCTTTCTTCGTGGAGGCCAATTTTGTGCGCAGGTGGACTAATTGTGCATGGGATTATGATGCAAAAGATGTGTTGAGAGCTTTCCGAATTTTGGCAGAGGTGGACGCCGTATACACCTGTGCAAGAACGTCATCATTTAGAGATGGCGTGATCGTACTAAGGATCAAACTATCATGTTTGATCAAGTGAACGTACTCTAGATTTGTTTTAGTTACACCATCAGCGGTTTTGGTTGGAGAGGGAGCAGGAAGAGAACCGTCGACGTAACCGAAAACGCCTTGACCACGTCGGTATGGTTGGATTTGAGCACGCCATAAGGGGAAGTTCTGGCGGGTAAGTTTTGTGAGATGAAAGTTAGAGGAAGGAGAGAAGGAAGGATATGTAGCCATGGATGTAGCATCAGCGGAGGAGGTGGCCGAAGTTAAGGGTCGTCGGCCATGGGAGAAGCTTTGCGAAGAAGATGAAAAAACCAGGGTTAGGGTTTTTTTTTATGATATTACGGCTAAAGAGAGAGGAGGGGAGGGAGGGAAGTCGTGAGAGACGAGTTGAATGGCTCTGATACCATATTTAAAGTAAAAAAGTGTTGTATTTCATTGATTAAACAAGAGTAAAATGGGTGCTTTACATAGATATTACACAAGGGATAAATATGTAATTAATCGTAACAGTGATGCTCTAATCTAGCCGACAGTAGCTTGGGGTGCAAGACTAATTTCACCGTCAATACCCTCACATATTATCTAGACAAAGTTGTCATTACAACACCCAACTCTTTAACCACTAAGTTATGCCTCTGGAAACATATTTTTCTTTCAACAACTATTCATGAATTTATAACTGTTATTATATTAATGATAATCAAATGCTATTTGAGAGTTTTCTTTTTGAAATTTATAACATTTTTCATCTTTTTTAAACAATGTGAAAATTGTAGAAAAAAAACTTATAATTTCCGGTAGAGGGAGTATATACATACGGATCTTGATCATCTCAAGTACTTAAGGGTCAAGTACATTTATTTTACACATTATCACAAAAATGACGTAGTTTTGTAAAAAAAAATTATAATCAGATGATTTTCACATTTTGGGTGTATGGTTAGATCTCTTCAATTTGAGAGAACACTTCCTCAAGTATTTGAAAGGATGCCGACTCATATACATACTCATACAATAACATCTCATTACAAAACAAATCCACCCCTCAAAAAAAAAAGCCTTAAATTTTCGTAAGTAATAAATTGAAAACGAATATACACATTAAACATTGAAAAAAAATTGTTCATCACACCTGATAAACATATAGATAAGTAGAGTTACTTATGTGATAAGCTACTGTAGTACTTCCATGTGTATTATTTTTGTTATGCAAGTGGTACATCTTGGACCATTAGATCATATCTGTGTACTCCCAATGTGGATAGATTTAATCCTTTGCTGGTGATATAAGGTGTAAGCATGACGATGAATGAAACATTAAGAAATTTACTGAAATAGAAAATATTCTCTCTTCTGCAAGTCTTCGAGTTTGTAGCAGAGCCACCGAGCTCGGCCTGATGGAACCACCATCGTCTTTAGCTCCCAGTCAAGAACCAGGTCAAAGAAATGCTACTTCAGTGACAGCTCCACCCGTAATCAATGTTTCTGGAGATGCTCCTAGCTCCATCGTCTTCCCCTTTGAAATTGCCGGTGGAATGTATTTCTCTCCGACGACTGGCTATATCCCAAGCCCTTTCTCAACTGGATATATGGGAAATCTCAGCTCACCATCACCGATGCAGCTCGGACCATCATCTGGATCTGGTCTTCTACCATAGCTTCCTATGCAAAAACTATGAGGTAATCTTAATCAAACATGCTCAGTTAAATTAGATAGAAACAACTATCTGATGTGGAAATTCACTGTATTACCGGTGATTAGAGGCCATATTTTGGAAGGATTCTTGTTTGGAACGCACCCTTGTCCACCTAAATACATAGGAATGCCTAATGTTACATCTTCTATTGTGCTTCTTGTCAATCCGGCTTATGATGAGTGGATGGCAAATGATGCTTTGCTTACTAGATGGTTATTGGCTTATATGACGGAGCAGACCCTAGTAGAAGTGGTTGGATGTACTACTGCTCATGAGATCTGGCAAACCCTAGAACTATTGTTCAATAATCAATGTGAAGCTCAAATGCTCGAGTATAAAGATGCTTTAACAAAAGCTGAGAAAGGATCTAAGATTATGGCAGATTATTTGGCTCAAATGAAAACCTACTCTGATAAATTAAGTGCTGCATGTTATCTTATTACCAGGTCAGAATTGATATAGGCTACTTTCGGAGGTCTGAGTAAGGAATATGAATCAGGAATTGTCAATCTGACAGCTAGTATGGGAGCCCTGTCATGGCCTGAAGTGCAAGCACAATTGATTACACATGAAATACTGATAGCTAGGTTTAATCATACAGCTAATATTGATCTGTCCCAAGCCTCTGCTAATGCTGCAATAAGGACTAATGGATCAGACTCTTGTCAGAACAGAGGAAGAAATAATGGCAACCTTCATGGTCAAGGCAGGGGTAAGAGGTGGTTCAAACCAAAGAGGAGGCATGTCTAGAGGTAGAGGTAGATCAGGCTACAACAACAACAATTCAATGCCTACTTGTCAGCTGTGTAACAAGACTGGACATATAGTGATAGAGTGCTAGTATAGATTTGATTCCAACTTCAATCCTCCAGCACAAAACCAGGGCAATCAAGGAAACGCCCAGGCTCCTGCTCCTGCTTACTTGGTAGGTCCAAAAACTCTAGGTGATCCAAATTGGTATGCTGACAGTGGTGCTACCAATCATATAACATCAGATCTTAGCAAAATTCAACCGGGGAATGAGTACAATGGCTCAGAAACTGTGAGAGTAGGTAATGGTTCTCAACTTAAAATTGATCATCTTGGCTCTAGCAGCTTTCCTCTGTCTAACTCTACACTCCACTTAAAACACATATTACATGTTCCCTCTATCACCAAAGACCTTGTTAGTGTTTCTAAATTAACTTGTGATAACCCTGTTTCTGTGGAATACTAATCTTGGTTGTGTTGTTAAGGACAAAACCACAGTCAAACTTTGCTCAGAGGTAAAGTGGTCCATGGACTATACCAGTTGCCTCTACCACAACTCCAGAACTCCCTTCAATCCAGAAATCACTCAAGCGGTTCCAGTGTCAAAGCTCTGCAAATTGGTTCAAGCAAACCTAGAGCTTATGTAAGTAGTGTAACTAGACCTAATAGTGATGTCATGTGGCATTGGAGGTTAGGACATCCTTCAGTTAAGATTTTGAGTCATGTTATGAAAGAATGTAATGTTTCATTTAGTAATGAAATATCTTTTGTGATGCATGTCAATATGGGAAAAATCATGCCTTACCTTTTTCTAATTCAGAAACTGTCACTGCTTGTCCTCTTGAACTTGTCCACACAGACCTGTGGGGGCGAGCACCAGTCCAATATATGTCTGGTTTTACTTATTACATACATTTTTTGGATGACTATACCAGATTTACTTGGATCTACCCCTTAAAACTCAAATCAGATGCTCTTCATGCCTTATTGCACTTCAAGAAACTTGTTGAAAACCAATTTTCCACTAAGATTAAAATTGTACAATTTGATTGGGGAGGGGAGTATAGATCATTTGTTCCTATTCTCAAAGACCACGGGATTCACTTCAGACATCCTTGTCTTTGGATGTGCTTGCTTTCTTTTTCTTAGGCCATACAATAAACATAAGTTGGACTTTCATTCTAAAAAATGTGTGTTCATTGGCCTTAGTGACGGTCATAAGGGTTTCAAATGTCTAGATCCCACTGGTAAGGTTTATATATCTGAGCATGTCATATTCAATGAGGAAGAGTTTCCGTATCACTTAGGTTTTCCCCATTCTGCTGCTACTGCACCATCTCATATTCCATCTGCTACAACTTATATTGGTATTCCACATTATTCTGAGTTCCTAAATCCTTTACCTAGTATCAGTCCATCAACTCCTGATCCTATTCAATCCTCCTCTGTATTATATCATGTCCCTTCTGAAAATAGTCCTGACAGTCAGCATACTCTCTCTCCTATCTCCATTGATCCACCAGTATCATTTCCTACTCCTGAGCCTCCATCACCACCAATTGAGTTTTCTCTTTCACCATCACCAGCACCAGTCCTTCTTATGCCTAGTCATCCCATGAAAAATCGGTCCAAGAGTGGCATCTTTAAGCCTAAAACTTTCTCTTATCTAGCCTCTACTTCTCCTTCCTCCAAACCATGACCTACCACAGTAACTGAGGCATTGAATCAACCTCAGTGGCTAGATGCTATGAAGTCTGAGTTTTAGGCTCTTCAAAACAACAAGACATGTGTTCTGGTACCTCCTTATAAACATCATAAGTTGGTTGGGAACAGGTGGATATTCAAGTTAAAACCGAATCCTGATGTGACAATAAATAAGCACAAGGCTAGGCTTGTTGCTCAGGGGTTTAGTCAGAGCTATGGCATAGACTTTCATGACAATTTTAGTCCTGTCATGACAACCCTCTACTATCAGGGTTATCATGGCTGTTCCGGTTTATTTTCATTGGGATAGACAACACATTGATGTGAATAATGCTTTCTTAAATGGCCAGTTACAAGAAGATATCTTCATGCCCCAGCCAGTTGGATTTGTTGATCCTACCAAGCCACAGCATGTATGCCATCTGAAGAAGGCCCTTTATGGCCTAAAACAGGCTCCTAGGGCATGGTTTGAGGCCCTCAAAACCTATTTGACTTCATTATATTTCACACAATCCACTTCTGATACTTCTTTATTTTTTTTAAAGATGGTCAAGTTACTTTGTATGTACTCATCTATGTAGATGATATCTTAGTCACAGGTAACTCCAAAGTTGCTATTACTGGCCTTTATTAGCAAATTGGATCAGAAGTTTGCTCTGAAATCTCTTGGCTCAGTTAGTCATTTTCTGGGTGTGGAAGCTTATAGAGATGCCTCTGGTCTGTATCTTACACTTGCTATTTATGCAACTCAACTCTTGCACAGGCTTGGTATGGACAACATCAAACCCTGTAGTACCCCTATTGATTCTCACAATCACCTCATTCCAAATTCTGGTCCTTTGATGGCAAATGCTACAATGTACATGAGCACTATTGGGGCCTTGCAATACCTTACCTTAACTAGGCCTGATCTTGCATATAATGTCAATACTCTTAGCCAGTTCATGCAATCCCCTACAGAGATTCACTGGCAGGGGGTGAAAAGACATCTTAGATATGTCGAGGGCACTCTGCATTTATGACTACAATTTAAATCCACTTCAGATATCAATGTGCAGGGCTATTCAGATGCTGATTGGGCTACTTCGCATCATGATAGAAAATCAGTTAGTGGATATTGTATCTACTTGGGCAGTTCCTTTATCTCATGAACATAAAAAAAACAGCATGTTGTTGCCAGATCCAGCACTGAAACTGAATATAGGGCCTTAGCACAAGCTGCTGCTGAACTCACTTGGATCAAGTTTCTGTAGTCTGATCTGCATCTTCCTATGGCTCAAACTCCTGTCTTATGGTGTGATAATACAAGTGCTACTTTTCTTGCTCACAACCCTATGTTCCATGTTAGGACAAAGCATATTGAGGCGGACGTACATTTTGTCAGAAATCAAGTTCTAGCCAAGCAACTGCATGTCAGATATGTGCCCTCACAGTCTCAGCTGGCTGATACATTAACCAAACCTCTTGTTGCTACTGCTTTTGCTGCAGCTAAGACCAAACTCAGCTTAGTAGATACGAAGTTTCGTTTGAGGAGGGATGATAAACATATAGATAAGTAGAGTTACTTATGTGACAAGCTATTGTAGTACTGCCATGTTTATTATTTCTGTTATGCAAGTGGTACATCTTGGACCATTAGATCATATATGTGTAATCCCAACATGTATAGATTTTATTCTTTGCTGGTGATATAAGGTGTAAGCATGATGATGAATGAAACAACAAGAAATTTACTGAAATAGAAAATATTCTCTTCTGCAATTCTTCGAGTACAACTGTCATTGTTTATTCTTCATAATTTAGAAAAGAGAAATAATTATTCCACAACAAATATGCACAACAAAGTGATACAACAACCTTTTTCATCATTGATCTTTTTTGGAATTATTTGAATCAATAAGTCTCATATCATAATCAATAATTCAAAAATGTGTTGTGAAACTTTGTTGTGTATATTTGTTATGACATTATCACTACTCGAAAAGAAAACATTTGAATAATTGTTTCAACCGATTGGACATAGTAACAACCAATTTTAAAATAACATAATAAAAACCACCAGCCGGCGTGACATTCAAAACTGGATTCATTGATTGTTATAGGAGGGCAAAACAGTAAATACAAATAGAAGATCAGATACCCCTTTATGACCTCTACCTCCAATATAATTAGTTACATGTCATTTTCCTCTCGTTATATATCATCATTCATCAAAAACTCAAAAAAGTCTTCACCTGATCAATACAAAGATCTTCTGTAGCATTTGCTGAGAGAGAGAAAAACACAAACAAATCCATGGCTGGATTGCAGAGATCGGAAATTTCATTTAGAAGGCAAGGATCATCTGGATTAGTTTGGGATGATAAAGTATTATCTGGTGAGCTGAAAAAGATTTCAACAAAAGAAGACGAAGACAACAATAGAACAGCTGAAACAAAACCTACAGCAGCCAGCGGCGGCGGAGGAAGAGCTTATCGTACGATTGATGTTGAACCGGCGGCTGAGCCGCCGTCTCCTAAGGTATCTGGCTGTGGTGTCTGCTCTATGTTCGGGAAGAAGAAGAAGCAGGCAGCAGCGAATTCAAGGAAGCGAAAGCATGGTCATCGGAACATATAGTATGTAAATTAGTTTTTTTTTTTTTTTTTAAATTACTGTTTGAATTTGCTTGTGAAAGAAAAAAAAAAAAAAAAAAAAAAAAAAAAAAAAAACACTTTGGGATTATGTGTGAAATGATCGGATTAAACATCTGTTTTGTGGATAGTTTCAATTTTCAGCTTTCGATGTTTACGATTTCTAATTCCATGTTAAACTTAATTTCGTGTTTTGATTTTGCAATTTTTTTTCGATAAATGACGACGAACAGGTAAAAGTGTTGGGATGCAGCGTTGTTGTGATATAATTGTTGTGACAGTATAATTTTCTGGAAAAGAAAATAGGATATGAAGGATAAATCGGACCAAGATCCTCTCAAGTAACTTTACCCTTAAGTTAGTGTTTTTACATATAATGAACTAAACTACGTAGTTTTGGAAAAAGTTAATCAATGGCTAGATGTTTTACACTTTGGGGGTGTGTGGTTGGATCATGCATACTTAAGAGAATATTTCTTCAAATTACTTGAGAGGATCCTATCCCGGATAAATCTATCATTTTGTTAGATACTGTGCTGATGATTATATAGTATCATAATTGCATGGTAGATTTTTTTTCCTTTTGTGTTAATGTAAATACATTTGATTGAAACTTTGTTTGTGTGAGCTACATAAATCATCTTGATCATGTGTAAAATGGATCAATATTTTCATGCAATTTATATTGTAAATATTTTGATTTTTTATTAATTATTTTTTTTTATTACCTTTTACAGAAAATAAAAACTTTTGATTGCTCAATAATGGGTGTGAGAATGAGAATGGTTAGGTTAGATCCAATAGAGTTGTTTGTTGCCTTTCAACAAAGGCAGGCGACCCTATATGATTTTTTTTTAGTTTATTTTTGTTTTTGTATGTACTTAGCTGTCATTGATGACTAGGTCAATTTTGCACACATCACAAGTTTGAATAGGTAAACAATATTTAGTTAATTTTGATTTGGCTTATTCTTAACACCAAATCAGAGGGTTTGTTATAACAAAAGGAGATAACACTTACCAAATCAGAGGGTTTGTTATAACAAAAACAAGATAACACTTAATTAGCATTAGTTTAGTCTAAATCATGGATATTACCGAAATGGGATCAATTTAATTCATTGCAAACTCATTTAGTCAAATCAAACTTATTTAGAAGGAATTTGTCAAATTTAGCAAGTACAAAAACGGTCATCTCGTGAGATTTTTCTTTGGTATCTCCATTACTCGCTTCACGATATATATATAGAGGATGAAACCGTTGTTGTTTTAAGAATATACCAAATGTCATACATTACAATCATTTATTTCAAATCTTACACTCAATAAAGTATATTATGGGAAGAAAATCAAACAAACATGTTTTAACTGATAATATTTGGTACATTTAAAACAACTCGTTGTACTGTAAAACCTCTTATATATAAATGTATAAACGAACGTGTATAAATAAACATATGTTGAATAGGAAAAAAAAATATGAGTACAGGTCGTGTGAAAAATAACCGGGAAACGGTTCGATATAACATAGACTTTGATCTGTTAACTATCACAGTTGCGACCAAACCCAAGAGCTTATTATCATAGATCAGAATAAGTTGATAGGATCCCCTTTTTTACGTCCCCATGTCCCCCCCCCCCCCCCCCCCCCTGTCTTTTTCTATTTGGCTTTGCTCCCCCTCCGCGATTCTCCACTTGGAAGTCTTGTTAGTGTGATGAAGGCTAGGTTAGCCGAAAGATGGTTATTGGTTCAAGAACGTAAGGTGCCCCTGCTTTTTCGGGGTAAGAAGGGGTAGAGAAAATGCCTCGAGCCCATTTATACCGAATGGTAAAGGGGAACTTTAGGATCACCGACCATAGAATAGAATTCATGTCGAAGTGACGTACTAAAAACTTATATCTGAGTAAAGACATCAAAAATATCCTAAATACTCTTGAAACACACTTGGTGCCCTAGAAGGGCGGCAGTCACCGGCTCAACACCAGCCTACAACCGGTGTACCGCCATCCCGAATTCAAAAGTTCCATCCTTTCAGTTCTAGCAACATTCTAGCAATTCTCTACAATTTTAGCAGCGCTCCCTTTATGTTTGACCATTAAAACAAGTCGGCCTTCCATATTTCTTCACTTTCCATTCATTAATCACATTTTTATATTCTCCTCTCAAACCCTCTCTTCTCTCAAGTTATAAGGCACAAATATGCAGTAAATACAAGGCTTTAATCTCTTGCACTTGGCCTTCTTATAGTTCTTATGATGACTGAGAGCCTACAGATCTGTTGTCATGCTGATTACGTGCTACAGACATGTGAGAGGAGGCGGCGATGGGTGAATATTCCATGAAAGCTGCGATTTTTTTTGAGTGAAAAGGATTGAGAAGCAATGAAAGGGATGAATTAGATGGATTCTACTGCAACTGTGATGTGGGAGGCGGCCGCATAGGTGAAATCGTCTGACGAAACAAAATCCGTCGGGTATCAAATATGGGCCGTTTAATCTAATGATAATTGTATCAAATGATCAATATATGGGGGGGAGATTGTTTTGGGGCTGATTTTAGACTGAGCCTAGGATGTTTTCTCTAGGGTGCCTATGTATCCAAAGTGTGTATTGGAATCAAGTCCGTAGTTCTTGTGAACGTTTATATAGGGAAAATTTGTGCGCTAGGCCTACATGAGCCGTGTCCATTATGGACTCTTATTTTCGTATCTCACAAGTACAAGTAAACCATAATTATCCCTTGATTTTAGGAGATAATCTCGGTTTTCAAATGATGAATATCAAAGCCTTAATGGCTTATGATTCTTTCCATAATTACCCTGATAAAGGTATATCTATTATATATGCTCTAGCCGACTTGCGGCGAGCATCTGAGGTCAAGGTGACCAAATGCGCAGGTCTGTCTTTATCCTGTTATGACCGACCTGCGGTGGACTGAGGGGTGACCTGAGCAGCCCCCTCATTTGGAGGTGGAGATCGGCCCTTAGGCCTACAAAAGGACTCATGGTCCTTAAAGTTAAGGTTCTAGCCCTATTTCTATCATGACACACGGTGTGGTAAAATCCGGTGTCGTCATAAGCCCCCCCCCCAGATCCAAATGAGCTTTTGAGGTCGGGTCGGATCTGAATTATGCATCCTAGGCTTTAGCTCTGTCGCTTTGGGGCTCGGTTCTTAGGTTATTATAAGTGAAATAGTCAACTGTGCCTAGTGCTGTTAAACGAACAGAGTCGGTCATGAACAAGCTCGTGTTCGACTCTTTAGTACATGTGATCGTTCGTTTGTTTAGCTTAACGAACCAAGCTTGAACAATATTTTAAGCTCGTTTCCTAAACGAACGAACACGAACTTACTCGTGAACGTTCGATTATGTTCGTGAATTTGCTTATATAGATAAATCAATGTACAAACTAACTGACTTAAAAAATGATAAAGCATCTATTAATCTAATAGATACTCTAGTGGATTTTTATAAAATATTGATATAGTTGTCATAATGTTTTTACTACTATAATGTTTGAATATTGCTTTGTATTTTCTTTTCTATTCAATTGGACTTAATTTTTTATACCTTAACAAGTCAAACTCGAATTGAGTGGCAAAAATACATCTAGCATGCCAAACTCGAACATACGATCGAACAAAATTTCTTTATAAATGATTTGAGTTTGAACATAATTTTATATTCGTTTATTAAGCAAACGTTCGCGAACAAGCTCGTTACCTTAACGAACCAAGCTTGAACATATTTTTCTGTTCGTTTATTAAACGAACGAACATGAACAAGCTCGTGAGATAAACGAACAGAGCTTGAACAAATGATACTCGGTTCGGCTCGGCTCGTTAACAGCTCTAGCTCCGGTGACATAACCTTGTAATAAATTCCGTCATAATGTTTTTTTGAAAAACGAGGCATTTCCCGCCCACTGTAAGGGACAGTTTCCAAGGACGTGTGTGGGGAGTTACAACCCCCGTCACATCAATCACCCACCCATTTTACATTCAAACATCTTTGCTGCGGTTTGAAGATTAGTGGGCTTTCAATACTTCGTGATTTCCCCCCTCCCTTCTCATAAGTAAGTCATGCTTTTTACATGTCCCCCGCCCTCGTTCATCTCAACTGAGAGCTTCAACCCCTTTTAACTCCTCCGTTGAAGAGCTATTTGTCTCTGAATAGGACATTGAAAATGAGAGACTCTTAACTAACCCGATTCTAGTGCCTTCCGATACTTTTGATCCTTCCTTTAGGCACAAAATTAGGACTACCACCCAGAAGATGATAGGGAGTTGTGGGATAGATTCCATTCTATCTGAGAGTAGCTTGGACTACATATGTCAAGAGTATGAAATAGATAGGGGGTACTTGCTCCTATGCTTCCCTTCGACTCTCGTCCTTATTCATACCAAACTCCGGATGGCTTCTGCGCCTTTTTGAAAGTCAATTGAAGGGCGGATAGCGTTTGCCATGGTGCCCTGCCTTCATGGAGGTATTAAAGCACTACGGCATAGGTGCTGCCCAGATAGCCTCTAATGGTATTAGGAGCATTATCGGGTTTTCTGTCCTATGTCGGATGGCCGAGGTTCATTTTTCGGTAAACCTCTTTAGGAATTTTCACCAGATTAGGAAAAACCCAGGACCTGTCGGGTTGTATCAATTTCCTCACCGGTATGGGGTTCAGGCGTACATAGTTGACGGACCTTCCCCGCCTGCGGGTTGGCGTTCGTGCTTCTTCTTTGCCTAGAATGAGGGCCATGATCCGCGTGTAAGCCACTAATACGAACGAAATACTACAAAGAGTACTAGGACAATCGTAGTATAATAGATGCGAGTCAAACTCGATCCCACAGAGACAATGCAACTTAGATAATAACCACCAAATCTAAACAAAAAGACAAACAACGGTCCCTTGACCAACATAAATACAGAAAAGGTAATTGGTGTATCTCTCCTCTCTGATCACCTAACTTGGTGCCATTAATCTTTATGTCTACTTTTCCTCGTAATTTCTTAGATTAACCAGAACATTTTCTAATTTAGTTTAGCTACGGGTGCACTCTCCTAATCTTATCTACTTCCATGGAAAGGACGGTAGACGTCTATATGCAGTTAACCTCATTCGTTGGTTGTATTAACTCACACGCAATAAGTATTAGAAATTGCCGGCTCAAACCGAGAACCTCCCTAAGCAGCTATCGTGGATTGACTAGCACGTTCCTAGGGATTGATCAGACTATGTCCTAATTACACTTCACTTTATCGTCCTTCATGTTAATTTATGAATACAATAAGCAGATTGGTCAGATCTAACCTACAGTTAATTAAACCTGTCGATCAACGTAGCTGACGCCGAATCTTCAGATTAGGGGGACCTAAGTTTTCGCGGTTGCGATATAGACTGTCACAGGACCGGCAACGGCGGTTCCAAATTCAAAATCTACATTGTTATGTTTTGATTAATCTAGTTAATTACGAGTTGTTTAGACAAGTAGATTAATTACAACACGTTAATCTTACTAAATCTACCATGATCAAAATACGAAGGAACGTTCAAAGCCTCAACACTTAGCATAGATTTGAGCCGTGGCTCCTCCTTTCGGCCTTTTCTGAACTTAGGCTTCTTTAGATTTTTGAGTCCGTTTCCCAACTCGTCTGTCCTGCGGACTTAATAAGATTATACCGAGTCTGACCTGCGGATCTCAGCTCGTCTGTCCTGCGGACTTAATAAGATTACACCGAGTCCGACCAGCGGACCTCAGCTCGTCCGTCCTGCGGACTTAATAAGATTACACTTAGTCCGACTTGCAGATCTCAGCTCGTCCGTCATGTGGACTTAATAAGATTACACCGTGTCCGACCTGTGGATCTCAGCTCGTCCTTCCTGCGGAATTAATAAGATTACATTGAGTCCGACCTGTGGATCTCAGCTCGTCCATCATACGGACTTAATAAGATTTTACCCTTTGAAAACTTTCACAAATATAAGGGCTCTGCAATTTAAACAAACATTATTGTACATAATAAAGAGAACTTATAATTTATGTAAAAAAGCACCCGCCAAGTGCAAAATCAAATTGTCCTAAAGTAACAGTATTGAAAACAAACAATCATAATAAACATATCAAAGAGCAGAGGTAAAAAGATAGATCAGTGGTGCCTGTAGCTTGTCTCAGCTGGCGCCAATTCGACTCATTTTCTGTTGATCATTGCTGTGTAGCAGCTTCTGGCCATTTCTACATCTCCCATGATTTCTACTGAGCCTTCCATGATTGGAAACTTCAGGCAAATATGGGCCGGCGAGATCACAGCTCGGAGCTCGATTAGTGCAGGTCTTCCCATAATGTTGTTATAAGCTGATAGAGCCTTTACCACGATATAGTTCACCATCAAAGTCTTGCACCCCGGCTCCTTTCCAAAGGTGGTTGCCAGCTTTATCATCCTTAAGGGATGAACTGGAGGTCCCGCGAAGCCGAACAACGACACCGAGACAGGTGTGAGATCTGAATCTTTCAGCCTCATCGATTGGAAAGCAGAGTGATATAAGACGTTAACAGCGCTTCCAGTATCAACATCTTCACCATATTCTTATGAACTACGGCTTCAATGACTAGCCCCTCTTTGTTTGTTATCATGGGGAGTGGGTCCTTAGGTCCATAGATCACGGACTTTCCAATTTGTCCATTTAATCCTTCCAGACTAACACTGGGACCGCTTACGATAGTGTTAATGGTATTGATCGGGCGGTTATCTATTTGCTGATAAGCATCAGGAGTTCTGTCTCTTCTTCTTCGTGGTTCTTCCTGTCTACCCTAGTCTTGTCTGTACATCCTTTGTCTGAAATCCCTTCGACCACGGGGCTCGGGTTCTTTAGATCGGTCTACTACCTCATCTATATTTCCCTTCATGATGGAAGATCAATATCTCTTATCAAATCCATGCAATCCTTTGAATAATGTCCTACATCCTTGTGGTAAGCACATAACTTGTTCTGATTCCTCCTTTCTGGAGGACCTTCCATCGGGGAAGACGCCCTGGCCAACCCTTATATCACAAGCCGGGTACTTTTTGATTTCGTCGGAGTGGTGGCTAGTGAAATCTAATTGATTGTTTTTTACCGAGCCGAAGATGATGGTGGTTCCGGTTCCGGTGGTGTTTGATAAAACGCATGGGATGTTTGAAACAATTGTAGATGTGGTGGATGAAGTGGTGAATGGTAGAAGTTTAAACTGAGATGTATAATACGGTGGGCTTGGACCCGCCATAGCTACGAGAAGAAGAAAAATTGACATATCAAATTTTTTTTGCTTCAATTTTTGCAGCTTTAAATTAGGTGATCATAAGGAGGAAAAATAACAGAGAAATTGAGAAAGTGTTTGATTTGGAAAGATTCGTTGTTAATAGAGTTAAATGGTGTTTTTATTCCAATAATATTTGCGTAAAACACATTTTACGCCAATAATATTGGAGTAAAAACACTATTTAACTCTATTAATGCAATGTGACGTTTGGGTGGTATTACTCTGATATTATTGTCGTAAGAATCCATCTTCTGACGATATTATCAAAGTAATACGTAAAAACGAGTTTCCGAAAAGGAAAAAAAAAATTCAAATGGAAAGGGGGACACGTCTGATTTGCCGATTTCCCCGTATTTTGTCCCATTGGTGGCAACAACATGTATATATTACGATGTGTATATATTGAATTGAATGTCAGAGTGACTGTACAAAACACAATGTCGTTTGACTTAATAGTTAATGCTAGCTCCATGATGTGTGGTTTTGTTTTTTTGTTTTTCGGTTCCAATTTTTAAGATTTTATTGTTTTATTCACAGACAAAAATTACACAAAGCCAACCTAATTTTGCCGGCCATGACTTCAATATGAATCTTTCCATATATATATATATATATATATATATATATATATATATATATATATATATATATATATATATATATATATATACATTCATGAGAATGCATTGTATTTATGTGCAGCCAGTTCAGTGAAAGATACATTAGCAGTAATGACAGTATCTGTGAGGATGTATTTTTACAGTTGATGTATTAAAGATATATATATATATATATATATATATATATATATATATATATATATATATATATATATATATATATATATATATATAAAACCCCGTTTCCGGAAATCAAGTACTTATTCGAAAAAAAACATCCGGCATGCATATATATATATATATATATATATATATATATATATATATATATATATATATATATATATATATATAAATATTTAAAAGAAATATTTACGTAAGCCTCGTATTACAATATCATCAGACTAAAACATATATAAAACTAAAAAAACGATTCGGGAATGTCAAAGACATAAAACGGATCAGCAGTTCCACTCCACGTCTAAGCAATCCAAAAGACAAAAACAACGAAATAAATTATGTTCGGCTATTACAATCCCAAATGAAATAAAAAAGGTAAAGTCTAAGAACTCTCAAACCATGAATGTTTATCTCTCATAACAATATTAAAATGCATAAAAGAAAGATAGCATTCTTCATTGAATCATCCCGAGCTCATACATCAACACCATCAAGGCCATTGTCATAACCGGACTCATCATCCTGTCATTCACCTTCTCAGGGTGGGAACATTAATAAGGAGTAAGTACCACGTACTTAGTAAGGGGAAAATGATGTGATCCATCCCAAGGAGAAGGAAAAAGGGATGCAATTATGACTATTATTAATGCTATTGGGCTTGAGGAAGATGAAAAATTCCATATTGGGCGTAAGTGATTCATTGAAACCCAATAAGACATGATATGCACATTTTTATTGTATTTTGTCCCAAATTGGATTGCTAGATTATTTCTTGGGAGTCTGTAGCCTATATAAGACAATTAAAGTACTTGGAAACAAACAAAGAAAACTATTGAGTGAAATATTTATTAAAGTCTTTTACTTTGCATCACACGCGTGTGAGTATTCTCTTCGTTGTAGAGAATCGTCCCGAACTCATCAGTGTCTTGAGCAAGCGTTTTGACGTTTTTGCCAACGTTCTTAGATTGGATAAATCTAAATTCGTTGTAATTCAGCTCGTATTGATTCATTTAGTCGATCCTTGGGCAAGGATCCTGATTCATATCAGTAGAAGAATCATATACAATATAAACATACATATATAACAGGAATAAATCTACAATCACTACCACATAGGTTGTAACAGAAGAGCTCACTCACCCTCTACTAGCTCAGTCAGTAAAACCTCGCACAAGTAAGTTTGTTACACTACGATCAAATGACACTATGTATGGTGAACACTGCACCACAACACATTCAGTAACCCATATGGCACGGAAAGCTCCGTGAGGAAGATTACACGAGTCCATTTGGCATCAGACCATGTCATGCCCACCCACCCTCCCTTTTATAGCATCCTTGTACTTGTTTTGACCAGTTTTGATTCCCTTTTGTTTTCCTAACTACTTTCTTACCACTCACTTTTCCTTGGGGAGAATGCCAGTTCGTAAGTGGGTGTGGAAATGTAGTTAGTCCAACAATGGGTAATATCATTAAATGCATAAGAAACACTTAGTTTTGATTATTTTCAAGCATTTCAAAGCATAACAAACCACCTTTTGTTGAAAGATATGGTTTTGCAATTGATAAAGTGAGTACCTCAACTAAATGAGTAACTTTGGTGACGTGTAAGTGCATTTTAACCATGAATCTTTGATTGTAGTGTGAACTCTTTGAGTACGTATATTATGATCTTTTGTTAACATGCGAACTTTTATGCAACCATGTAAGCATGCTTCCATAGCAACTACAACTTTGGCTTGATATCCTTTCGAGACGAAATAGAAAGGTGTTTGGAGTCGAAGTTTGGGATGACGGTCCTGGCATTTCTTTGACTGGACCATAGTCAAATGGCTTTCCTGAACGTAATTTCCATCTGTCCCCATCTCAGCCTTTGTAGAGTGGTGAGACCCCACTCGAAACTAGCCATTCATGATTTGCCTCAATATATCCGACCCTTAGCCTAATTTTGGTCTACGTTTTCTTGATGTCTCTCAAGTTTAGCAAGTTACTATGTATTGTGTGGTGACGACATTGGAAGTTGGGCAAGAGTTGGATGACATTATCGGCACAATGTTGAGATGGTATCTTTTGAAGTTCGAAGTCCATTAGTGTTTCTTCATAGCTAAAAATAATCAATCAAAAATAAAATTTTCTCCAAAAAAATTCAAAAACAAATTAATAATATTCAATAAAGTTGAAAATAAAGTGAATAATTTGTGAGTCTTGAAGCAATTTTGGAGGACAAGTTCAACAAGTCCAAGTGATGTAAGTTTGGGGAGATAACTCAATTGAAGCGGTACTTGATCGATGAGAAGAATGTGTGGATTATTTCTATCTTGTTTTATTCTCTTTGATTTAGCCTTTTATCCCTTCGATTAGCCAACTACCCGAGCCTAACGTTACAAGTTATCAAGTCCTACCTGACCTACCTTCTTAACTCCGAACGACTCGATTAGTGGAGATTTGTATCATTCTTAAGACTATGGATTGCACCTAATAAGTCTTCCATTCATGATTTCATAATTGGTTGCCTGGTAACAAATTTGAGGAATATTCACACACACACACACACACACACACACACACACACTCCACTATTTTCTTAGATTGCGGTTAACGTGCGGTTATGGGTCCAATTGGTTGCATCATCTATTTGATTGCTTACTTCTTGATGTTGTGTAACTCTATCCTTTGACTTGAGTTGTTTTGTCAATTAAGGACGATCAAAAGCTAAGTGGGGAGTAGTTGATGTAAGTCAACTAGATGATACATTTCACAATGTTTCATTCATATTTCTCATGCATTTATTGATGTTTTCGTATCCATTCGAGCCATTATTTTTTGTTTCATCCAAATATGTAGATAGTAATTATTATATAAAATATCATATTTTGATAGTTTTGCACCGGTTATTGTAACCAGAGTGTCGTTTCTGGTTTACGCTTGGTATTTTGGTGTCCTATTGCAGGATTATAGGTTGACCAAGACCCCGAGTGACGACACGTGTTGAGCACAAACACGTCTTTTGAGGGCTAGAAGAGTTTGCCGGAAGCTATTGAATTCAAACGGATCAATTGTCTTTAATGCTTCTACCGTTGAATATCTTCAATGGATACTTGACCCCAATTAGAAGCATTTTCTGGAGCAGACCTCGGTATGAGAGTTTTAGATCAAGAAACGATCTTTCCAACGCATCTTGAATCACATAAATCGGAGGTCCACAACTCAAGTTATAGCCATTTTACTGAGCTGCTATGAAGGTTGGCCGGAGCCAACTGATCATTGGTGGCGACCAAACGTTGGCAGAAGCTGATAGAGATATTTTGGTGACAATTGGTGGCCACCAACTTATATTGGCACCAGCAAAGCGTCGTAGAAGGCTTTTTTCAGCCTATAAACTCCATTTTTTGGGCATTTTGAACACATCTTTCGACCCCAACTCTCCAAACATGAAGACAACATCTCCAAGGGATCTTAGAGCCGAAATCCACCATAGATTATCATCTTATTTGGCTTGTAAAAATTAGGAATTCTTGATTCGATTTTGAAATGCTTTGTGGAACAAGTTTTCATCTTTTGGTGTAAACTCTATTGGAGCTACTTTGAATTGAATGCAAGTTTCTCTTCTTGAAGTTCATAGCTTTTGGTTGGGTAAATTCTCAGTCTTTAATTACTTGTTATTTAGTTGTGTTCATAGGTATGAAATCCATGAGTGACATGTTGGATTTCATAGCTATGACTTATGAGTGTCTAGTTTCCCATTACTAGCAGAGATAATATATTTGTGATAGATTTGTATCTCTGTTAATTGATTGAGAATGTAAGTAAATGTTTCATAGCTTCATGCATGTGGTGTTGTCTTTTCTTATTTGCATTGTATTTCTTGTTTTTGTTGGTGTAATTAACTAACACTTGAACGTGCGCGCGCACACACACATAGTTGAGTCCGAAAAGATATTCTAGTTGTGGGAAAGATATAGGAAAATCGGAAGGTAAAACCGACCTTGAGTGGAACTCAGTTTCTTCTCCGGGGATTATTGTTCATTCATTGCCATCCAAGAACTTCATCACGTTGAATCATTAGGTCTAGGGTTCTTAAACCAATGAGGAGGCATAGAGCAATTGCGGACACTTGTATGAGGGGGGGAATTGCTAGCTTAGGGGTGCACCGATAACACACACTTCAACACTATTGGAAGGTTGGTAGGTTGTTAATTCCCATGATACTAGTAGAAATATACTTGATCATTGCATTGTCTTTCCTAGGCCTTTTATCATTTGAATACCCGTTTTAGTTGTAGTTGATTGGGCTTACTAGCTTGATATTTAGAACCATATACATTCTTGTCCTTTGTGAACTTAGACAAAGATAATAGTAGCTTTTAGGTACTTAACCTCACAATCCTCGTAGGATACGACCATGACCACTTACTATACTACAATTGACCCGGTATACTTGCCGGTAGTATTGAACACCGAGAAAAGTTCGACCAGTGACACTTCTTTTGTATTAGGGATCCAGATACATCGGGTTCAGGATTATTCTCGAGGTATTATTGGATTGTCACAAAATGGCTGTATCGGTACAATTTTGGAAAGATTCGGCATGGTGGGCTTCAAACCACATGATACCCCTATGATTAAGGGAGACAATTTTTTCTCAATCAGTGCCCTTATACTAATTTGAAGGAGGAAATACAATAGATTCCATGTGCTTCTTTTGTTTGGAGTCTAATGTATGCTTAGGTTTGTATGCATTCGGATATTGCATACATTACCGTCATACTAGGCAGATACTTAAGAGATCCTGGAAATGATCATTTAGTCGCATCCAGTAAGGTTATAAGGTAATAAGGTACTTACAAAAACAAAATAAAGTATGCTCATATATAATGAGTAAGATCAGGTAGAGATCATTCAGTATTCTGACTCAAGTTTTGGTGGATGTAAGGACATGCTTAAATCCACATCAGGTTTGTATTTATTTCTAGATGGAGGGGCTA
This sequence comes from Gentiana straminea, assembly GCA_036785695.1. Taxonomy (NCBI): domain Eukaryota; kingdom Viridiplantae; phylum Streptophyta; class Magnoliopsida; order Gentianales; family Gentianaceae; genus Gentiana; species Gentiana straminea. The sequence goes on along the minus strand of JAVUPR010000048.1, from coordinate 4,657,264 downwards.
TTTCTGGAAAAAGCAGACACTCATATCTTCTGTTGAAGATACAGTTACAAAAAATAATAATGATGATTGCTTCTACACAATCCTTGTGTTAATTATGATTGATCATTGTAATAATTATATTTCTTTCCTACTAAGTATCCTAGTAGGAAAGAAAAGAAAAAGGCTAAAATAAACTCATCCTATTGCATCCAAATTTAATTAAAACTGAGACCAATCGATCCAACAACTGGCCATCAAAAGCTATGGCGACAGCATATGCTTGCGATGATTCCAAGAACGAGAAATTCAACTAGCAAACGACAATAAAGAAGAATAGGATTCAATTGGAGCATGAAAGATAAATCGGATTCGAAATTCAACCACAACCAATTCTCATCAAGATGGAGAAAACCAATTCTCATCAACACAGAGAAACACTTTTCAAAGGAAACATAGAGAAACACTTTTCAAAGGAATAGAGGGTTGTACCCTAACTAAATAAACGTAAGAAAGGAATAGAGGGTTGTAAGATGAAACCACGTATTGCTGGGGTTTGAAAAGATAATAATGAAAAAAGACCAATTTATTTAATAAAAAAATCAACAAAAACAATTGCAGAGAAGTGCAAATTAGCGGCAATAGTAGAGGAAATTCACCAATGGTCTCCTGCTTTTCACGGCACCGGATGCACCCTCTTCAATCATTGAGTAAAGATCATTTAATTTGAGACTTACAAAAAGCAACGGAACGGGAAAAAAAAAGATATGAAAGAAGACGGAAAAAATATATGAATGAGAGGAGATACCCTCCACATATTTCCTCCTCTCTATCGCAGGATTCAAGCAATATCAGGTTGGAAGAAGTTGATGCCGATCTGGTGAAGTTTGTTGCGGGCACCATTGAAGGACCCAAGAACCATTCTTTACGAGCGTGTTGAAGATACAGTTACAAAAAATAATAATGATGATTCATTCTACACAATCCTTGTATTAATTATGATTGATACTTGTAATAATTATATTTCTTTCCTAGTAAGTATCCTAGGCTATAAAGCAAGCATTGTATCATTCAATTGAATCAATGGAAAATATTATGTTCTCTTTATAATTTGTTATCTTCTTTGCATTTGGAGATAAAATTTGGAGCTTGTTTTGAAGCCATTAGTTATGAGATATGGGAGCAGAATTTCATTTCATTGCTGCAACTTTTAGCAAATGAAAGACCACTAAGGTATTTTGTGATAATAATTCCGTACTTTCACCTCATCTCTGTTTCCATCTACTTCCCATCTATAGGAAGATTTAGGGTTTGGTGTGATGTTTTGGAAGATTAATATCCATGATAGTTACGCGATATCACGATCTTCTTGACAAATCCAGGCACACTTATGGTTTAATTTCCGCATTACTTTTATCGATTTAATATGAACGAGATCCTGGAGTAGTGATTTAATCACATAAATTTCTAACAATATCATGATCGAGTCCATTACTCTTTAGAATTTTTTTTTTGTAGTTTACAAGAGTAGTTATTTTTGGGAAAAAATGCAATTTACCCCCTTAAACTATGTTATTTGTAAAATTTACAACCTTAAACTATCATTTGTTCAAATTGCAACATTAAACTATGAATTTGTTCAATTTGCGTCATCGAACTTTTAATTGGTCGATTTATCACCATAGTCTATTGTTTTTGCTCGATTTGCGCCCATTTTTCACTATTATCCATTTTACACCTTTTAAGAAAGGGTAAAATTGTCATTTAGATTTCATCTTCCTCACATTATCCCCCACCAACTTAATTCTTTTTTTCCTCTTCCACCCAGAGGCCACAACCCCTTTGACATGAAATTATAAACATATAATCTTCCTCACATTATCATTTAGCAAATTCCACAACCATGTGTTGCAACTGTCCATTATTTTTTTTCACTGTATTATGACTCGTATCCTCTCTGGTTGCAAAGGAAATGTGATTTCCATAGAGATTAATGTAGAAAAAATAATAAAAACATCAAGTACGTGAAATGGTGAAGAAAAGATCTTAACTTCAATTTATAAATGACATCAACAAAAACTCTACAATAGTGTTAAATTAATTATTACTATGTCTGACGGAAATATTAAAAGGTGATGAGGTGATTTTGTTGGCAGGTATAACATTTGATGAAATAGAAAAATGAGCACAGTGATGAGGTGATTTTGTTGTAGATGGGGGTGAGAAATAGATGGCGGTGAGAAATAGATGATGGTGGTTGAGGTTTAGATGGAATAATGATGGAACATAGGTAATGATTTTGAAGGGGGATGCGTTGGGTGAATTGGGGGAGTGTGCAGCCATGGTTGGAGAATGTGAGGAAGATGAACTTGAAATGACAATTTTACCCTTTCTTAAAGGGTTTAAAAAGGATAATAATGAAAAATGGGTGCAAATCGAACAAAAGCAATAGATTAGGGTGGTAAATCGATCAACTAAAAGGTCGAGGTTGTAATTGATCAAAATAATAGTTTAAGGTTGTAAATTGAACAAATAATAGTTAAGGATTGTAAATTTTACAAATGACATAGTTTAGGAGGTAAATTGCATTTTCTCCTTATTTTTGTCTAGCTTCTCATTAATAGAGAGATTAATTTACACATTCTAGTTTAGTATGCTTCTACCTTTTATACTTTATAGCATAAATATATATATATATATATATATATATATATATATATATATATATATATATATATATATATATATATATATATATATATATATATATATAGTTAGTATACTATTAAATATGCATGTTTGGTCGTCCGGCTTTTTGCGACGCTTTGGTCGTCCGGCTTTAGCGACGTTTTGGTCGTCGCTATACCAAAATTTTTGTCTTTTCCCTTTTTTTTCGGTTAGGTAAAACGAAGTCGTATGATTTGGTACGGTGTTATCACATCAACGTGTTTATCACTAGGGTTTTTATTTGAAGCATTCAATTCTCTGATTCGAGTTTCGGAAATTTTAATTGTGTTATTATGTACTCCCTCCGTTCCATAATATCTGATTCAGTTGTCAAAAAGATTCGTTCCAAAATAACTGAGGCAGTTCGCATTTCAATGGAATATTTAATGTATTTTTTCTACTTTACCCTTCATTAAATGCATATTTTTGGCATTCCAAATGTCTTTTGTATTTCAAAGGTTTTTTTAGTTGAGGCATTATAGTATATTTCATATAAAAGTCAATGCAATAAATGGTTTCTTTAATCTGTGTGCATTTGGCAACTGCATCAGTTATTTCGGAACGGAGGGAGTAGTTTCTATTGGTACACTGAAACTCTGATTTGACTTTTTGTGCACGAAGGTGCATTTCGATTTTCAGAAGTTTTTGGTTAAGTAAAACAAAGTCGTATGATTTGGTACGGTGCCACAAAAACTACTAGAAAATAAAATATTGTTAAAATTAGATAAGGAATGAGAATGTTCATTCGATCTATGATATATAAAAGATACATAAAAATAAAAAACGAGATCCAACTCCCATTTATCTTACTTATCCTTCGGTTAATTTACTTCGATAAAAGATAAGAAAATGAAAATCTTCCGAACCTTTTCTTTTTTACTTTTTTTTATTAGTATTAGTTAGGGTTAAGTCTGACATGAATAATATTCTACGACTAACAATTCATTTATTCGAGTTTGGGAAATTTTAATTTTGTTATTATGTAGTTTTTATTGGTTCACAGAAACTCTGGTTTGACCTTTTTTGCACGAATGTGCATTTTGATCTTCAGGATTTTTTCCCCACATGTAACCTTTCTTGCTGCAACACGCAGGCATATTGTCACCTCTAAAAGATTGTTTAAATGTTTTTCTAAGCATTGAAGTAGGTTGATATCTTCTTTATTTTTGTTAAAGTAAATTTATTGCAGACATAAAAACTATAATCGGTGCATAAAAAAAGTGAGGGCACACCGTGCATCGCACGGTATATATATATATATATATATATATATATATATATATGGTGAATCTCATATTTGCCTGTCACTACTAAACTCTTTGAACTTTGGTTCTGAAAATTAGAATATATAGTTTTTCTATTGAAAAATAGAGGAAACAACCCGCAGAATGAGTCACGAATGATCCAAAACTTAATCCGACAATGCAGTGCCAAGCAGGGCCATAAACTCCGTCAAATTCCTACAACAAAGATGAAACATTCATTAATCAAATCAATTTCTGTATATTAAGGTCATGACTACCTTGAATATATATAAAAGCTAAAAACACATACCAACGTCCAATAAAATACAACGAACAAGATTGGAATGCTATTAAGTCAATGGCATAAAATATTTGATATAATACTCGATTTAAATCATTATTTATTGATTACAAGTTTTTGGGTATGTGTTATAGCTTATTATTAACAGTTTTATTAGGATCATTTGGGTAAGTGTTATAGCTTATCATTAACCGTTTTATTAGGAGATACACTCTTTAAATCATTGTATTTCAAAAGAAATGTTGTAGACTATCATCCCTCGTACGTAGTCCAAATATTGGACTACGTAAGACGTACATATTCCTTCAAAAAAAAAAAAAAAGACGTACATATAGGATAAACTGTAATATCTCGAATTTTAAGAAATGACAAACGTGTCATTTTTATAAAATTCAGAATATTATGTTTAATTGTAATTAAGGATCAAAAGTGTTTTTTTATATATAATGGATATATGTATTTGGGAAAATCTTGGATTATTTGCAATTAAATGGAGTTAATGGCATTTATGTAAGGGATGTTTCTTTTGGGGAAAATAACTACCCATTTAGTAAGGAAGTTATTGTTAGAAAACTAAACTTCTTGGCAAGTTCGAACTCTGCCTTTGTGGGTGAAGAAACAGAAAAGAGAAGCATAAGAAAGAATTCTCCAAAATCCTCATCAAGTTCTTGTTGGATTTCAGAATGGAATAAAGTTTCAGAATCAACGGAAGAAGGGCTACGAGTTGATACAAAAAGTTCAAAGTTTCATAAAGTTATGAGTTTTAGCCCTAGTTATGGTTTAGATTTCCTAAATTCGTAGAATTGTGCTACTATAAGCATGCGATTAGGTCTAATTCAAAGTTTGGGGTTGATCACATAAGTTTATAGTTGAAGGATCAAGTTTGCTGTAGTCTTTCTTGGAGTTTTTGCTTTCTAAAAGGTAAGAGGCTCTTCCTAATGAATATTATGGTTATATAGTGTTAAGGTTGAGTTTTAGTGTTAATTTGTGGTTGGAAATCATGCCTATGTGTTGTTGTTGTGCTATGTTATGCTATAGTATGTTTAGAACCTGTTTTACTGTTGTTTTGCTGTCATAATTGATGTTGATAATGCTTGGATTGGGTTAGAAATCGTTTAAGTGCATAAAACTATTGTTTAGGGCTGTTTAGAGTCAATGCGTGCGCATTGGGCGCGTAGCGCGCGCATTACCTGAACCAGAAAGAGGGAAATTGATACATAGCCATTTTAGCGCGCGCATTGATGGTGCAGGAGCATCCTGAATGGTTCAGGAAGCAAGCTTGAAGCACACGCATTTAGTGGGTAGCGCGTATTGAGCCTGTTTTTGGGAAATAATGTGTTTTAAGCCCCGAGATCAGTTTTAAATGTTGTTTCTTGATCTAATAATATTAAATGAACATGAACAAGCCATGATTAAACTTCTGATGCGTTTAGTTCCGGCACCGAATGGATTCTTTATAAGAGTTGAAGTTTGGGACCGTCGGAAGAACATGATTGACTTGTGCTTTGATGAATTAGTATTCATCAATGTCTGTGTATGTGTTAGGATGTTGTGTCTAATAGTTTTAGAAGAGGGAGTGGAAGGAGTAAGGGAGCTTATTGGAAAACATTTATGTTGCTAATTAATAATTAATAGCATACGTACTTGTGTAGTAAAAGACTAAACATCATGTTATTCTTGGTAAGGCACAAGTCTATATCACAATGTGTGGGAGGTCGAATAAAGTGAATAACTCTGCTGGCCGAAGGGCTACTGGACTAGAGGGACTTCGCGAATGAATAACTCTGTAGGTTTACAAGACCCCAAGTACGGAGGGATCTCACCGGACGTGTACACTATCGGGGCTAGCCCGTGGTTATTGGTGTGATCCACTGATAGGTTGCACCCATATACTTCGTGGTGAGTAGCACCATGTGAAGTGCCCTTGAATACGGATGTAACAAAGATAAGTTAAGCTAGAAACTAATAGTTACGACACGTTGATGAGCATGAAATGAACCATCGAGTTTGTATCGGTCTCACAAAGACAACTTAATTAATTAATATGAACCTTTCTTTGTAAAGCTTAATTTATTCAATAGTTTCTACTTCTTGCTAAGTACCTATGTACTTACCTCATTTGCATGTTGTTTTGTATCCACTGTGGGATGAGAAGATGAACTGGTTCATCCAGTTGCGGATGAGGATTTTGAGGATGATGATGCTTTTGCTTTACTTTATTTTATGAACTTTGTATTAGACTATGTTGTTGTACTTTTGCTTTCAAGTTGTAAGACAAGTTTAGTGTGTACTTTTAAGGCTCTTTGTAAGATATGTTTGTTGTACTTTTCCTTTTTAGACATCATACTTTTGTAAGACTTTGGAGACTCGTTGTTGTAAGTTAAATTTTCTATCTTTAGTTTGTGGACTTTCTATTCTTAGTAGTATTTATGGTGTTTCCCGAGTTTTTTAAACTTTCGTTTTGCTAAACTCGATACGACGTAATAGATGCTTACGTATAATATTAGATTTATTTAATAATATACGTGTCGAACGTTTTTTTTCTGAATAAAGACTCGATATCCGGAAACGGGGCGTTACATAAACTTTCCATTTGGCCCATATTATTTATTCGTTGAACTAAGTTTGACATATAAATGATACAAAAAAATAATGAAAGCAATATGTATTTGAATGTTTATGTACTTGTATTTTTATCCACCAAAATAAAAAAAGTACTTGTATTTTTAACAATGAATGCTTTGAATCAAGTTAAATAAGTGAGGTAATGTATTAATCAATAGGTACATGAGACATTAATTTTTTTTGATGTTCCTCCTCCTTATTAATCAACTTTGCAAGTGTTCCCTTAAAATTAAGAGATGTAGTGTGATATCCCACATCGGTAAATTAAGTGAATGCTCACCCCCATATAAGTGTGAGACATAAAGGTCTTGTCAACTCGGGTTAGCCCTTTTAGACCAAGCAAGGACGGCGGTCTAAGCGCTTGACCGGACATTTATGACTCATTTAGCGCTACAGGGCCGGGGTCTGGGGGCGTTACAGAATGGTATTCAGAGCCGACTATCGACGGAACTATGCGCCGCACCGTACAAGAAGATGGTGTAAGGATGGCCTCTAGTTACCTCCGGTAGGGACGATCCGGGACAAGTCTTGGCCGTCCCGGCGAGGACGCCGGGGCCCTTATAAGGGGGGGGAGAATGTGATATCCCACATCGGTAAATTAAGTGAATGTTCACCCCCATATAAGTGTGAGACATAAATGTCTTGTCAACTCGGGTTAGCCCTTTTAGACCAAGCGAGGACGGCGGTCTAAGCAGTTGACCGGACATTTATGACTCATTTAGCGCTACAGGCCCGGGGTCTGGGGGCGTTACATGTAGCGGGATGACGATTTTTGCGTGGTATCAGATGATCAGAAGCAAGAAATTAGACAGTATTTTCTTATAATAAAAGATTACTTTTCAGTTTTGCATGCTTTTCACGCTTTTTATCGAGAATAATTACATGTTGGGATTATTGTAATACCCAGAGTCTAAATTTAAGAATATATCACTTACATGTGGGTCAAGTGACATATTAAATACATCACATATTACTAAGTATAATGGTTAATGCATCGTTTTTTATTGGGTTTATTGTCAAAAAAAAACAATTTGAACATAGAAATATGCAAATAGGACAGTGGAATATTTTTCTAGGTAAAAAGGACATATCCTTATTTCATTGTGATAGTGAAACATTACATTTGTGGTCAGTTCCACTGCAGCAAACAATGGATTTAAGGTTATGAACAGTGAATTTATCTTTATCACTCAATTTATATTTTTACTGTCTTGATTCTCATTTTCCCCATCTTTTTTGTTTTTTTAAACAACTTCCCTTTTTTATTTGAATTTGCATAAATTACATCAAGTGGGCTCCAAAAGGGGTAAGTCTTCTATGGTTACTCCATTTACACCGTGAGCCTACGTGGCTCATTCTGGACCACACAGTTTGAATCTGATTCAAACTGTGTGGTCCAGAATGAGCCACGTAGGCTCACTCCTCAAATATCCTCCTCATATAAGACTAACCCCTCCAAAAGATCATCTGGTGTACCTGTGGAAAGGCCAGTGGTACAACGCCAACTGTAAGGATGAATGCTGCAACTTATCAAGTAGTACAACTACTGGACGTTTTCAGCATTCATTGTCAGTCCCTTATGATCAGGACTAAAACCAATGAAAACACATTTCTTGGTATGAAAGTCAAACTTATGTTTGTTATAAGGCCTCAAAAAAGGAAAGCAAGTACAACCAAAAACTCTCAGATTTGAGTAGTTAGGTGATCTGTGGAACAACTTTTCATAAGGAGACTTATCATTAAGGATAGGTGTAGGCAATATGTTAATAAGATGAAAACTCTCCTACCAAAGATGTAGAGGCATTTTGCCTTGAGCTAAAAGGGTCAGACCTAATTCAGTGATGTGCCTATGTTTTCTCTCAGCTTTTCCATTTTGTTCATGAGTGTGAGGACAAGGATGCCTGAATAGAACACCAGCATTTTTAAGAACAGGTTCAAACACTCACCACCCCAATCAGATTGAACCATTTTTATTTTAGCATCAAACTGAGTTTCAACAAGTTTCTAAAAATGAAAGAAAGCATTAAGTGCATCAGATTTGTTCTTTAAGGGATAGATCCAAGTATATCTGGTGCAATCATCTAAGAAATGTATATAGTAAGTATATCCAGAAGCAGATTTAACTGGGGAAGGTCCCCACAAATCAGTGTGTATTAGCTCAAAAGGTTGAAGAACAGTAGTGTCAGATTTAGAGAAAGGTAAGGCATGATGTTTTCCATAAACACAAGCATCACAGAAATCCATTTCATTGCTTAACTGAACATTACAATATTGCATAGCAGTACTTAAGACTTTAAAAGATGGATGTCCTAATCTCCTATGCCATAGGACATCACTTTTAGGGCTACTGACTTCACTAACATAGACTCTAGTACAGACTTTCTGACTAATACTGGAATTTGAATGCTGAGGGCTTGACTTGGAAGAGTTGTGACTGGATTGAAGGGAGCTCTGGGTTGAAGATGGAAAAAGCTGATAAAGACCATGGTGCACTCTACCTCTGAGAAGAATTATGCCTGTGGTTTTGTCCTTCACATAACAACCAACATTGTCAAACTCAACACTAACATGATTATCAGATGTCAACTTAGATATGCTAACAAGACTCTTAGTAATATCAGGAACATGTAGGATATTTCTTAGTTTAAGATCAGAAATAGGAGTGGGAAAATTAGTGGAACCAAGATGATTAATAGCAAGTTTGGAGCCATTACCTACTCCCAAAGTGTCTGATCCATTGTACTCTGTACTCAACTGAAGTTTGCCAAGATCTCGCAAGGTGACATGATTAGTGGCCCCGAATCGCATACCAATTAGGATCGAATAGACTCGGGACCGATAATAGGCAGCAGGGGCATTCTGACTTCCTTGATTAGTTGCTGTAGGGTTGTTGAAGTTCTGCCTATACCAGCATTCCACCACTGTATGTCCAGTCTTATTGCACAATTGACATGTAGCTCTAGAGGTGTTGTTGTTATTTCCAGCTCTACCTCTTCCTTTAGACCTTCCTGTTGTAAAATGGTTGATTGATTTTCACATATCATTTTCTTTTATTAAATCTTTGAAGTATCACTCATTTATTAGTGTTCTATATTTTTATCTTAATGTATTATTCCACAATGCACTGTACATTAATATATTAAGTTTCATCCAATAAATGATATATTGTCTAATAGCATCATAACGGCATTATTTCCTACAACATGCTATTATCAAATGTACATGAAATACCTAATTCTATGGTGTTAATGATACGTATTCTAGTGGCATAATATATGTCATACATAAAATGTTTCACACATATCCAAGTCATTATATGACATTTTATTATATGATTTAAGTTAGTCTCATGGGCAAATTATTATACAACATTTTATTACATACGGACTTTTACATGGAGCAATTACACAACTCTATTGAACTAACCATGTTGCAGAATTTATTTAGTCCAATTCATTTCTTATTGGGCCGCCCTTATCCAAAGCCCAATCCTCTCGATTAATGTCCCGCTCAAGCTTCCAACTTCTAAAACACATAACCCTAATTTCCACATCCTAATTCTCCATTTTAATAGATGGAAACTCGGCAGCCCTTTCCTATTGCTTCCACCTCTTCAGACAAATTAACTCTCCACTATTAACACCTAGAAACCTCTCACTTCTCTCCCATCTCCCAGCCGCTCCACCTCCTTTCTTGAACACTGAACCAGTCATTCCATCTTCCATATTGAAGGGTGTATCTTCTATTGACTCTATTGATTACATCTTGATCTTTGACAGTCAAATCTTTGAATGCTATGTCCATGCTGTTTTTCGATTAAATCAATCCTCGATTCAGCCTCCATACACCAATTTATTGCTAAGAAGATGGTTAATCTTCGATGAAGCTTTCAATACTCCTTCTGACTGTTTCATGCTTTGAAATCCACATCTGTTAAATGCTCATCTTGAATCTGAGTCAAAAGTCTTGACCTTTTCGGTTGAGTCTCGTTTAATCTGGTCAAATGATGTTTCCGTTTAAGCTCAGTCTTCAACCGGTGACGCAGCCACTCCAAAAAAAGGCAAGGTGATGCCTTGAAGATGATGCATGTTGCTGATGACGAATTGATTGCCACAGATCGAGATAAAGACTTGACCTTTTGGTCAATAGACTCAATCTCCAAACCTGCTCATTCAATGACGAAATTGATGCTGCAATTTCCGATTAAAGTCTTGATTGTTTTCGGTCAATCTAGATATCTGAGCAACGATATGGTTTCCATTAAAGTTTTTGCCGTTCTGCTTGGTCAAATGCTCTGTTGACCCGAATCAAACCCTATTACTGAATCAACCTTTCCGACAGGTAAAACAGGTCTGATTTATCTTTCTAATTCCCAACTCCTGTCTGAATAATTGATGAAATTGATTTCCATAAAAATCAATTAATGATTTACTTATTCTCTGCATCTGATTAATTATGTCAAAGTCCTTATTTGGTTTATGATTCAAAAATTATTTGATATTTTTAGATTCATTTTATGACGAAAATATCTCACTAATTTTTGTTAAAATAAATAAGGTGTTTGATTTATTAATCAATATAAAGTTGATATAATCAGTCACTATTTTTCCACTGATTATAAATGAAACTTACACACATTGCATGTGCCATCGGAGAGTATGATATAGATCTACCTCTATGTCTATATCATACTCGAACAAAACTACACTTATCACTTTGGGATTATATGGACCATACACTGTCACTTAGCTGCATTCACATATATTATTACAGACTATACTATAAAAATGATAATAATAAAATAATATTCATTGATGTTAATTTATATTGGAAATATATATGAAAATAATTTTCGAATTAAAAATATTAATAGAAAGATTTTACTGTGTCACTCAATGAAATTAATTTTGTGTATTTATTTAACAATGTTAGTCTATGTATTAAATGAACCTCGAAAATGCTTAAGATGTCCGTTTGGAAACTGAACCATCTACTACCTTGAAACACTACAAGTTTTTCTAAGAAAATGGGTCTGCAAGAGCCTTCTCACTTATTCAATGCATTACTATTTTCTGTGTGCCAGTTAGTTTTCCAAGTCATTTCATTTAATACACAACACTTGCATTCTCCACCACTTGTCTATATAATCCCAAAGACAACAAACTGATCAAGCTAACTAAGCTGATCAAACATTTTGTCTATACTAAAAATTATCCTTGTGTTTTCAATCTGTTTGCCGAAGTTCTTGCATTTCGTTCCTTTGGTTCGTAAAGTGCGGGGATCGTATTTCATCTTGAATCTTTGTGATTCAAGGTTGAAATTGGTTGAGTTGATTAAGTCCGGAAACCCAAACTTGAGCCTGGATTGCGATCTCGGTTCGTTTCGGTAACGACCTTCCGCTTCTCTCAACCTAAACCTTTGTGGTTCGATATCGGTAAGTTCGCGCTTTTACTTTTGCTTTCAAGTTGCTCCTTTCATCCGTTTTATGAAATCTCGAACTTGTGCGCTTAAAAGTACCGAAGGTTGTATATTGTTCCGTTGTGTTAATCCTTTGAAAAAAAGCTGTGTTTGAATCTTTGTGACTGTGTGTCACTATTGTGTTTAAGATTCTTTCACTACAAGGTGTGATCTAAAGGATTAACAAGTCGAACCCGTTTAATCCCTTGTATCGTTACTTTCGTTTCGAATCTTGAATAATCATTGTAATTGTAATCATCCAAAGTTTAGTGGAAATATCCGTGTGGTGATTTAAGTGATACACACCTAGGATTGTATGATCTAGGTAATCAACACAAAATCTCGAATTATATGTGATTAATACTAAACTAGAAATATCACTTATATCACCGTTTCCGTAATATTGCTACATCCGTTCATGCTAAGAAACTATAGCAATTATTAGTCTTAAATATTGCTGCATATATTACAATTAATGAGATGAATGATCCGTAAATCAAATTTGCTCTATTAAAATCACTTTGAGATATAACTCGTCAAAATTATAAGGTCTAAGTCTATAAAAGTTGATGCGCTTTGCCGCGGCTCAATACTACATCGTTATAAAGTTTGTATAAACTACCTTGCCGTGTATTGTGAACATTCTAAGCTGCCGTGTGAATGCCGACCGTGTTTATGTAACTTGTGAAAACGTTTACCGAATATTCAAGTAATCCCGTGTTGAATAATTATCGTGTCTATACTTGAACTATCTTTACCATTTAGAGTTAAGTAAAAAGTAATATACATAACTTGATAAAGTCAAGCAATTAGTTTTGCTGTTGTATTAAACACTTTGAGCTAATTGATAGAAATTGTTGTACTTGTTTCTTAACAACATTGTATTGATATCATTAGCTAATATAATAAATACTAAGTTCACCGAAGATTAACATTACAGCTTGCATATTGTGTGATCTCACCTATCAAAGCATAATTTAGCCGAAACGATTTTAATCTTGATTTATCGCCTTAATAACCGATCAATTCCAATAAGAACCTCGCTCTTGATTGCATAATCTAATATACCGTGTTCAACTTGGGAACACTATTTGATCAATCAAGGTTAAGTAAAAGTAATATATAACTTGATCACCTAGTACCTTAGGAACGACACGTTGACCGGTTAGTTCTTCTGCCTAATTTGGTCTAACAGCTTCCTAAGTAGTTGGAACTCCGTAATTAACTTAAGTCCTTAATAAACTTTGAAAAAGGATTAAGTAAAATTTAAAAAGGGCACATATCCTATTCACCCCCCTCTAGGATATATTATTGCGCATATACGATCCAACAAGTGGTATCGAGCTTGGTTACTAGTTGATCTTGTTCTCGTATTACTTTGCTTCGTGATTAAATCTTTTTGTGTTGTATATCGAAGTTCACATAAATTAAACCGAGTTGGTTACCGTAATCGATTATATCCGAACAAATCGTTAAAGTATTCGCAAATTCAAAATTGAATGATATTGTCTTTGGAAGCTTATGTGATATATTCTGCAAGATCTTGTGCTTGTAACTCGTTGAAATATATTGTCTTGTCTCGATATAAACTTCGTGATATATCTCACTTGATTTTGTGAGTTCTGGTAGTCATTGCGATTTCTACATTGCTTTGAATACTTCTACAATTTGCTTGATCTTTTCCTTGCTAAGTTGTTCCTTGATCGCCCCTCAATTAAGCATCCTCATTGCTCGAATTAAATATTTTTTTTAAAAAAAAAAATCCCCAAACAAATTTCGTTTTTACATAAAGAATCATCTTATTCCCTAACCATTCTACCCTTTTTACTTCTTATAGATGGATTCCATATCCCATATTGCACATCAAAGATTGGGTTTACCTTTTGATACTCTTCCTCTCTTTGATGGGCATAACTATGATTTGTGGAAGAGTCATATGAGAATACATCTTGAAGCTACAGACATCCGTCTGTGGTATATTATTAAAGATGGATCATCCCTTCCGAAAAATAAACCAGTGTCAAAATCTGACGTTGAAAAATCTCTTTCTTACAATTCAAAAGCTTTAGAGATTTTAGTAAATGCTCTAAGTCCTCCTATTGCTTGTCTTGTATCTTCCTGTTCAACTGCCAAAGATTTATGGCTAAAATTAGAAAGGAAATTTGAAGATACAAATCAAGAAATAGAAATCTTAGAAAATCTTTTTGAATCCGAAATTTCAACAAGTCACAACTACACCGAATCATTTTCTGGAAATGAACAATCTTTGCATAAGTTGTCTCCTAAGTTCATTAATGTGGCTGGATATGTTGCTGCTACATCTGATGATAAAAAGAGCCTAGATCAAAATGGCCTAATCATTCAAGTCAACACTGATTCGTATGTCAATCAATCGAGAATTCGAAGATGAAAATTCGATGTCGAAAATGCAAATTCGTACTCGAAAATTCAAATTCGATGGTGAATCCAATGAAATATCGAATGCGAATTCCGACTCCAAAACTGAGGTAACTTGTGACATCTACTACTTTTGCAATAAATTTAAAGATAGATGTGTTACATTAGAAGTTGAAAATGATAAATTGAAAGATAATTTACTTGAGAAAAATGATTATGTTATGTCACTACTAGACACTAATAATCAGCTTGAATCTACTATCAATGCCTTAAAAGCTGAGTTAGAAATGCTTAAGAGTGAGCGAGTTGATATTCCACAAGCTATTCCAAAGCTTGATGTGTTATCAAATGATGTGGATACATCTCTCTCATCTCTAAATGATCATTTGGTTCACACTGATCTCATTTCAGATTTTCCATCGAAAGTATCTCGGACTGAGACTGTAGTCACTGAATCAAATCATCAAGAAAAATATTTTGTTCCCCGATCCATTAATTTGGAACAAGTAAAATCTCACAAGTATGCTTCGTCTTCACGATCACACACATCACAGCATACTTCTGATTCTAGAAAGAATTTTTATAAGAAGAATCATGCTTTCCTATATAACAAAAGAAGTTCTAGGAAATTCTTTCCAAAGAACAACTTTTATCACAATCACCATGCCAGACCTAGAAATCATGATTTTAGGATTCATACACCTTTGAATTACACTCATCACACCAATGCTTACACTCCACGTGTTGCTCAAATTCACCATTGGCAACCACACTATCACTACTCACGTAATCCTCGTTCACATTTTGTACCGCATACTTATCGATCTCATGGATATAATGAACAACCTTTTAGGACCTATGGCACTAATTGGAATGTTCATAAACCTAAGGTCAAGAAAGTATGGGTGCCAAAAATTAAAAAGGTTTGGGTTCCGAAGTCCACATTGACTAACACTCTTGGACCCAATGTATAAAGGGTACCATATATATATCTTATTGTCTTTGCAGCTTTTTGGTGAAATTGCCTTGTGTGTATCAACTTCCTTGGTGCAAAACTCTATTGTTGTGTATCAATTGATGCACATAACTCATATTGACATTGGCTCAATTTATGTACATAACTCATATTCAACCGCTCTCAACTGCAGGATGATAGGGAAGTATCCCTTGTCTTTTATTTTCCCTTTCCCATTTTGTAGAGATTCATGGAATTAATTCATTGCAAGATTCCCCTTGGTATTGATTTGTTGAATTAATTTGAAATTGCAAAGTTCCCTGTAGTATTAACTACCTCGTCAAATGCCCAAATGAAGTAATTGTTCTTTGACAAGTCATTGTTGCCACAATCTAATCAGGAAGTTTTCTTTAATATTCCTTCTTATTATGCAAATCCTTTTTGACAATAGTGTCAATTTCTGATCAATAAATCCGATTATGATCTAGCACATTGTTTTTAGAAATAAAAAAAATCAGTTGTGTATTATTGCACCAAATTCTTTTGATATCGGCTTTATCATCCCATCATCAATAATCGATGCATTTTGACTACTTAATGATAGGGCGTGTCATTTACACATTGACCCAACACATAAAGGGTGCCATATTCTCTCTTATATGTATTTGCAGCCTATATCTTTGGTAAAGTTGCCTCATGTGCATTAATTCCCTCAGTGCTAAACTGCACTGTTGTCTCTCATTCTGTTTTGGAGCATTTAAAAAAAAAACCAATTCAATATGTATCAACAGTTTGTGTCAGCTCGTTAGTGTTTCTCCTATGGAAGTATTCTTACACCCCTTATCTATATAATGTGCTTTTACTTTTCTCCTATATATTAGTGCGCATATATGGCCTATATTTTTTTTTTTCTTGTCTACCATCTATACTCCGCCTGTGACATCAATTTGATAGGGTAGTTCCCTATACTTATTTCCTTGCCATTATACTGTGTATCTCTTTTGATTGAAAATTGGTATAACATGTATGATAGGAAACTGTGTGTCTCCCTTGTCCTCTACTCCTTATGTTGATTAATTTTCAAAATTAAGGGGGAGAAGAGAGTTATAAAGCTCTCAGTAAGGGGGAGCGATACTATACATGAAAGGACTCATTTTCATATATACTTAAAACACTTAAGCTTGTATTAAGAGCACTTGCATCAGTGTCTCTGAATAGAGTCTCTACCTTACAGATTCTAACATCATTTACAGAATCTCTACACATAGTCACCTGTACTAGAATCTCTACCGTACTACAATAATAAAGTAACTGTAAACCAAAATAATTATGACATATTTATAAAAACAAATACACATATAAATAATTTATTTTCTATTATTATAGTGATAAATATTACCTTGTATGGATATTCAAAATATGTGTAGAAGATCTTATTAATGAAATATTTCTAGAAAGCATTTTTTGTGACTCGAAATATATATATATATATATATATATATATATATATATATATATATATATATATATATATATATTGATGTTAGAAATAGCAAAAACTTGAATCGTAAAAAATTCGGATTGCGGTAGATATAGAGTATGATGTCCAATTTTATCCGTAGACTGTTGAATAGAGATCAAGTATACAGATTCTGATGCAGCACATTTTAGTTGGATCTGGAGCTGTATATACAGATTTACCACTTTTTACAGATTCTAATGCGAGTGCTCTAAGGGGGAGCTTAGTTTTAAGAGAAGCATTACTATCAATCCTTAAAAGCTTTAATATGGGTAATTGTGAAAATGAATCAAAGGGGGAGAATTGTTGTAAAATGGTTGATTGATTTTCACATATCATTTTCTTTTATTAAATCTTTGAAGTATCACTCATTTATTAGTGTTCTATATTTTTATCTTAATGTATTATTCCACAATGCACTGTACATTAATATATTAAGTTTCATCCAATAAATGATATATTGTCTAATAGCATCATAACGGCATTATTTCCTACAACATGCTATTATCAAATGTACATGAAATACCTAATTCTATGGTGTTAATGATACGTATTCTAGTGGCATAATATA
Source organism: Gentiana straminea (assembly GCA_036785695.1). NCBI lineage: Eukaryota > Viridiplantae > Streptophyta > Magnoliopsida > Gentianales > Gentianaceae > Gentiana > Gentiana straminea. Next base: position 4,639,492 of record JAVUPR010000048.1, on the reverse strand, counting down.
TGTCATACATAAAATGTTTCACACATATCCAAGTCATTATATGACATTTTATTATATGATTTAAGTTAGTCTCATGGGCAAATTATTATACAACATTTTATTACATACGGACTTTTACATGGAGCAATTACACAACTCTATTGAACTAACCATGTTGCAGGAATTTATTTAGTCCAATTCATTTCTTATTGGGCCGCCCTTATCCAAAGCCCAATCCTCTGATTAATGTCCTGCTCAAGCTTCCAACTTCTAAAACACATAACCCTAATTTCCACATCCTAATTCTCCATTTTAATAGATGGAAACTCGGCAGCCCTTTCCTATTGCTTCCACCTCTTCAGACAAATTAACTCTCCACTATTAACACCTAGAAACCTCTCACTTCTCTCCCATCTCCCAGCCGCTCCACCTCCTTTCTTGAACACTGAACCAGTCATTCCATCTTCCATATTGAAGGGTGTATCTTCTATTGACTCTATTGATTACATCTTGATCTTTGACAGTCAAATCTTTGAATGCTATGTCCATGCTGTTTTTCGATTAAATCAATCCTCGATTCAGCCTCCATACACCAATTTATTGCTAAGAAGATGGTTAATCTTCGATGAAGCTTTCAATACTCCTTCTCGATTGTTTCATGCTTTGAAATCCACATCCGTTAAATGCTCATCTTGAATCCGAGTCAAAAGTCTTGACCTTTTCGGTTGAGTCTCGTTTAATCGGTCAAATGATGTTTCCGTTTAAGCTCGGTCTTCAACCGGTGACGCAAACGACCACTCCAAAAAAAGGCAAGGTGATGCCTTGAAGATGATGCATGTTGCGATGACGAATTGATTGCCACGATCGAGATAAAGACTTGACCTTTTGGTCAATAGACTCAATCTCCAAACCTCGCTCATTCAATGACGAAATTGATGCTTTGCAATTTCCGATTAAAGTCTTGATTGTTTTCGGTCAATCTAGATATCCGAGCAACGATATGGTTTCCATTAAAGTTTTTGCCGTTCTGCTTGGTCAAATGCTCTGTTGACCCGAATCAAACCCTATTACTGAATCAACCTTTCCGACAGGTAAAACAGGTCTGATTTATCTTTCTAATTCCCAACTCCTGTCTGAATAATTGATGAAATTGATTTCCATAAAAATCAATTAATGATTTACTTATTCTCTGCATCTGATTAATTATGTCAAAGTCCTTATTTGGTTTATGATTCAAAAATTATTTGATATTTTTAGATTCATTTTATGACGAAAATATCTCACTAATTTTTGTTAAAATAAATAAGGTGTTTGATTTATTAATCAATATAAAGTTGATATAATCAATCACTATTTTTCCACCGATTATAAATGAAACTTACACACATTGCATGTGCCATCGGAGAGTATGATATAGATCTATCTCTATGTCTATATCATACTCGAACAAAACTACACTTATCACTTTGGGATTATATGGACCATACACTGTCACTTAGCTGCATTCACATATATTATTACAGACTATACTATAAAAATGATAATAATAAAATAATATTCATTGATGTTAATTTATATTGGAAATATATATGAAAATAATTTTCGAATTAAAAATATTAATAGAAAGATTTTACTTGTGTCACTCAATGAAATTAATTTTGTGTATTTATTTAACAATGTTAGTCTATGTATTAAATGAACCTCGAAAATGCTTAAGATGTCCGTTTGGAAACTGAACCATCTACTACCTTGAAACACTACAAGTTTTTCTAAGAAAATGGGTCTGCAAGAGCCTTCTCACTTATTCAATGCATTACTATTTTCTGTGTGCCAGTTAGTTTTCCAAGTCATTTCATTTAATACACAACACTTGCATTCTCCACCACTTGTCTATATAATCCCAAAGACAACAAACTGATCAAGCTAACTAAGCTGATCAAACATTTTGTCTATACTAAAAATTATCCTTGTGTTTTCAATCGTTTGCCGAAGTTCTTGCATTTCGTTCCTTTGGTTCGTAAAGTGCAGGATCGTATTTCATCTTGAATCTTTGTGATTCAAGGTTGAAATTGGTTGAGTTGATTAAGTCTGAAACCCGGCTTGAGCCTGGATTGCGATCTCGGTTCGTTTCTCGGTAACACCTTCCGCTTCTCTCAACCTAAACCTTTGTGGTTCGATATCGGTAAGTTCGCGCTTTTACTTTTGCTTTCAAGTTGCTCCTTTCATCCGTTTTATGAAATCGAACTTGTGCGGTTAAAAGTACCGAAGGTTGTATATTGTTCTCCGTTGTGTTAATCCTTTGAAAAAAAACTCGTGTTTGAATCTTTGTGACCGTGTGTCACTATTGTGTTTAAGATTCTTTCACTACAAGTGTGATCTAAAGGATTAACAAGTCGAACCCGTTTAATCCCTTGTATCGTTACTTTCGTTTCGAATCTTGAATAATCATTGTAATTGTAATCATCCAAAGTTTAGTGGAAATATCTCGTGTGGTGATTTAAGTGATACACACCTAGGATTGTATGATCTAGGTAATCAACACAAAATCTCGAATTATATGTGATTAATACTAAACTAGAAATATCACTTATATCACTCGTTTCCGTAATATTGCTACATCTCGTTCATGCTAAGAAACTATAGCAATTATTAGTCTTAAATATTGCCGCATATATTACAATTAATGAGATGAATGATCCGTAAATCAAATTTGCTCTATTAAAATCACTTTGAGATATAACTGTCAAAATTATAAGGTCTAAGTCTATAAAAGTTGATGCGCTTGCTAGCGGCTCAATACTACATCGTTATAAAGTTTGTATAAACTACCTTGCCGTGTATTGTGAACATTCTAAGCCCGCTTGTGTGAATGTTGACCGTGTTTATGTAACTTGTGAAAACGTTTACCGAATATTCAAGTAATCCCGTGTTGAATAATTATCGTGTCTATACCGAACTATCTTTACCATTTAGAGTTAAGTAAAAAGTAATATACATAACTTGATAAAGTCAAGCAATTAGTTTTGTGTTGTATTAAACACTTTGAGCTAATTGATAGAAATTGTTGTACTTGTTTCTTAACATTGTATTGATATCATTAGCTAATATAATAAATACTAAGTTCACCGAAGATTAACATTACAAACTTGCATATTGTGTGATCTCACCTATCAAAGCATAATTTAGCCGAAACGATTTTAATCTTGATTTATCGCTTTAATAACCGATCAATTCCAATAAGAACCTCGCTCTTGATTGCATAATCTAATATACCGTGTTCAACTTGGGAACACTATTTGATCAATCAAGGTTAAGTAAAAGTAATATATAACTTGATCACCTAGTACCTTAGGAACGACACGTTGACCGGTTAGTTCTTCCGCCTAATTTGGTCTAACAGCTTCCTAAGTAGTTGGAACTCCGTAATTAACTTAAGTCCTTAATAAACTTTGAAAAAGGATTAAGTAAAATTTAAAAAGGGCACATATCCTATTCACCCCCCCTCTAGGATATATTATTGCGCATATACGATCCAACACTTCCACCTCTTGAACTTTGGCCACCCCTGCCTCTATTCTGTCCTTGATTGTTGTAATTTCCTCTACCTCTTCCTTGATAATTATCACCAGTTCTTACAGCAGCATTAGCATATGCTTGAGACAGATCAAGGTTAGCAGTGGGATTAAACCTTGCTATGAGCCTTTCATGTGTAATTAACTAAGCTTGTACCTCTGGCCAAGATAGAGCCCCCATCCTTGATGTAAGATTAACAATAACTGACTCATATTCCTTGCCTAAAGCCCCCAAGGTTGCAAGAATCAGTTCAGACCGAGTAATGGGATATCCAGCAGCACTTAATTTATCTGAATATGTCTTCATCTGTGCCAGATAATCTGCCATAGTTTTTGATCCTTTTTCAGCTTTAGTTAAAGCATCCTTATACTCCAACATTTGGGCTTCACACTGATTATTGAACAACAACTCCAATGTTGTCCAGATCTCATGGGCAGTAGTGCATCCTACTACTTCAACCAGAGCTTGCTCAGTCATGGATGCCAAGAGCCAGCTAGTCAACAAAGAATCCTTGGCCATCCATTCATCATATGCAGGATTTACAGAAGTAAGCACATATGAGGTTAAATTTGGAACACCCAGATACTGTGGTGGACATGGAATAGTTCCAAACAAAAATGGTTCGAGTTTATGACCACGCACAACTGGAAGAACACTAAATTTCCATAGCAGATAGTTATTCCTATCCAATTTGACAGAACAAGCTTGATTACGGTTACCTCCAAGAGTATGAACTGGGGATGAGACTGGTGTAAGATTCATGGAAGAGAACGGAGATCTTTGGGTCAACAATGGTGAGCTTTGATTCGTCATAAATCCTGATGGAAAAGTACTGTAGACGAATCCACTTGAAGGAGAGCCACTGTGCATGAATCCGATCGAAGAAGAGGAGATTATGCCTGTTCCAGCAGACGGTATAAGCGGATTTTGACTGACTCCAACTTGTGTTGAGCTTACTGGAATCCATGTTGAGCTCACCGGAATTTGGGAAGAGGTACCACCACTCTGTATACTTCCTTGTTCACCGGCGGACGGTGGTGGCGGTGTCGCCATTTTAACAGCTCTGCTACCAACTTAAAAGTAAGAAAGAAGATAGTAAGATAGAATTTTCATTAGAGTTTTTCTTAATTACAATCATCCAAGCTATCTTAGCATATATGCTAGATTTTGTTGTAACCAACTTCACAAATCTCAAGACACAATCTAATCCAAGGGTTCTAGTTGACACACCACACTACACACTTGTATACTCTAAACAAGTGACATGTGTCAACATAAAACTTATCCAAAACAGTCTTTTACTTTTCAGACAGCAAGGAAAAATTTGAATCATTAAAGGTCCTCGGTATCAACCGGTGTTCATGGATATGAATGGTAAACATTATATCTACACGGTTAACAGTTCATGTCCATAGGGTATATATAATAATTGAAAAACTTCCTCTTTAACTAATTCTCTATTTCACGGTTTTAAATACCAAATTTAATATATAGTTTAGAAAATATATATCCAAGATGAAATATATCAGATTTTATATTTTACTAAATCTGAATAAATACGGTCGTTGAGTCATAATAATAATATATGTACCATCATTTAAATAAATAAATAAATATACATATATACTATCTCTGTCCCACAAAATGCATATTTTTTTTATAAAAAAAGTCTATTTAGAGAGCTATACAACAATTAATATTTTTTTTTTCAAACATACATATATAAGAATTGTTTATATGCTTATATATTTTATATATCATAATATTTAATGTTTGTATGCTTATTTTATATTTCAAATAAAGTGTTTATTCCACTCAAAAAAAAAAATCAAGTGTTTATTATAAGATATGATGTACTCCCTCCGTCTCAAAATGTTTGGGACGTTTGACTTTTCAACCGCTTACGAAAATTCTAATTAATCCTTCGAATTTCATCAAATGATCTAATACTTTTTACATTTATGTACTTTAAGTTTCACTTTATCATAACCCTAATAATATTACATCAATTAACGAAATTCCAAGGATTAATTAGACTTTTCGTAAGCGGCTAAAAAAGGAAATGTCTATTAAAATTTATAGCAGTGATACATCATCTACTAATTTTACCATTATATCCTAGACAAAACAATCAACATCATTGATTTTATTTGGACCCACTACAATAAATAATTCACCACTTTAATCATTGAAAATAAGAATGTAGTTGGGGAGTGTACTACACAAATACGGAATGCACATACCATTTCTCTAACATTTAAAATACAATACATTAATTACAATATTTAATCTGATTGGATATTTTTCATGAGACAAGGGAGTATAAGTTAATGCGTACCTTCTTCAAGGCTTGGGCCAATTGCTTAGAGCTAACAACCTCATGACTATCGTACATCCGCCGTGCGCAGCGGAAAGCATGAACCTGCATGAACGCCGGCATATCAGTGACCAAAACCTCTGCCTGAAGATACGCCGCCGATGCAGCCGCATTCACTTCTACGTATGAAACCGATTTCCTCCCATGATCTCCGCTCACCGATTCTTCAATTAATCCCTCAGCCACCGGAGCTATTTCACCGGCGCCGTCTATGACGCCATTCATTCCAATGGATTGAAGATCGATTTCACATGCAACGGTTTTCGATCTGCTTAATCCCCAGCGGCGGCCTCGCAAAGAAGACAGATTTTTTGTTGTGGACAATGAATCGGAGACGTGCTTTAATTTTCCGGTGTACATCTTGTACATATGCATCACTCCTTTCTTTCGCTTCTCCGGGGGAGGTGTAGTCGCCATTGCCTTGATCGATGTGATAGCACAAATGTGTACTACTACTATGTAATGACCGATATACCGGATTGAAAAGGCAATGATATATATATATATACCGGATTGAAAAGGCAATGATATATATATATATATATATATATAAAATGAGTTCATATACATACCTATTGATCCATGCTTACCGTACATACTACTAAAATAGTGATCGATCACTATTTTAGTGCACCAGCTATTGTTTGAGTGCACCTTTTAGTTAATGAAGCGGGAAATCTGCTATTAGGTAATACTTAAACCTAACTTGTAAACCATCGCTCCTCAATTTGTAGTTAGACCGAAACAATAACAGGCGCACTAAAATAGTGATCGATGCACTATTTTAGTAGTATGTACGGTGCGTGGATAGATAGTATGTAGGGAACCCAACCCTATATATATATATATATATATATATATATATATATATATTTATTTATTTATTTTTTTAATTATTGTATCATTTCCTTGTTATTCCATATTAGCGTTCACATGCAAGTGTCTATAATATATATATTTTTTTAAAAATAGGATACAACATTCGTTACATTCTCACAAGCCTTTATACATAAAATTTCTCAATATCTTCACCATATACCATTTTTTATTTTTATTTTTTTGTTTGCTCCTAACGAGGTTCGAACACTGATTTTCATACCAGATTATACAATTTTAATTGCATAGATAATACTCCTTCCGTCCCGCAATATAAGTCTTTTTAACTTTTTTATGGTGTTCCAAAATATAAGTTTTCTCACATTCTAACACAATATTAAATACATTTTTTTCACTTTCACACTAAACAATACAATATTATTAGTCAGTACCAGAAAACAATACAATATTTTAAATTGAAATATGAAAAAGTAACTAATTTATTAGGTTTTTTAAACCGTGTGAAATGACAAAAAATACTTATATTATGGGACGGAGAGTATTCTCATATATTGCAGATATTTCCCAACTTTATCATTAAATGTATGAGGACTTTCGTGCAACATTTAAATTATATACTCTCACAGTTCCTATTTAACTCTCACAGTTGCCAAAATCAAGAATTCATTTTTATCGGTTGTAGTTATATTTTCAATACATATTTTAATATTCTTCTGCTTTTCAATATTACTTTTCAATTTTTTAGACTCATTCAACCATTCAATCTTTCATATTCAATACTCCACTACACTTTTCAAGATTTTTTTTAGTATTCTCACTACTAGAATTTCCCGGATTTGTGACGAAAATTGCCTGTCACAAATATGCGACACCAGTGCTACGAATTAGTGACGAAACGCAAAATAAATAGTTTTCCTGTAAATTACGACAACTTTGTGTCGAAATATGTACATGAGAAAACGTACATGACTATTTTGTCACAAATCCTAGCGCCAGATTCCGGCGCCATAAGTTGTGACAATTTTGCTGCAAATAGTTTGGTTGCAAAACTCCACCGTGGCTAATTCGATGGTAAATGATAAATTTGTCAACATCAGAAAGTTGTCACGATATTTCGACAACATTGCTATGAATTGGTGGCAAAACTAAAAAAAATATCTATATGAAAACTTGCGACGACATTGCAATAAATAATGCACATGGAACATCATAAAATTTTTTTGTGACGAACCAACAACAAATTTGGTTGATGCACAATTTTCTATAGCAAATTCGTTGCTACTTTATGAATCTGTCCACATCAATATACCTAAAAATTGCTGACGAAACATTATACAAAGCAACAAAAATATTTCGTCACTCATTAGTCATAAATTTTGGATGTATTAGTGCCAAAATGTAAATAAGTTACAATATTTTTTTTCTAGCACATTACATACGTTCAGAATTCAAAATCTAATAAAAACTAGAGCCAAATAACACAAAATGATTTAAAATAGACAAATGGAGCAATATCATCTTTCATTATTTATAAGGAAAAAAATTGCAAATGAGGATAAACATAACATCAGTTTAAAATTTTAAAAAAGTAGAAGACATCTTTACTGCTTGCGGTGTACACGGTTTGGTATTGTTAATGGCCATAACCAAATCCAAACCGAAATTTATTGTTAATAAAAAATTGAATTTGAACCGTTTTTGAAAGGTAATCGAACCGAAATATTTGGTTCAATTCAGTCGGTTAACCGAAAAAACCCAAATAAATGGTCAAATATATTAAAGTTTGGATATATTCGGTTTCTGTTTTTATTCGGTTCGGTTAATTTATATCACTAACCGTAACCGAACTATAAGTTTTAGTTCCTTCAAAATACGAACCGATACCGGACCATGGGTGATCATTAATCGAACCCGTAATCGCTATATACCCGCTAAAAAACAACAAAACGACGTTGTTTTGCTTTTTATGACTTTTTTTTAAAATTTATTTATTGTATCCTGTCGATTATTCTAAAATAAAATACAATTCTATTTATATTCTTTTTCAACTTTTCTGTCCTTAAAATTTCATTATTCTGTCATCAAAAAAGGGAAAAAAAAAATTCACGATTCAGGGAACAAATTTCACGATTCAATTTAGCCAGATCCCCTTTTCCTCACCGTCCGGCGTCCTTCCCCTGGAGCAGCAGCAGACGCTAGGTAGTAGTCTATAGCCGATAGGCGTTAGGGTAGCTAGCAGACTAGCAGCAGCGAGCAGTGGACCACCAGTCTACCACACCACTGCTTTGACGACGCCTTTTCCGCTGGAGGACTCGAGAGGCTTCACTTCAGGTAAAGTGTTTCCTTCTTTAAGACTTTAGATATAATGATGTAATATAACAAGACATAGATATATATACTATAAAAATGACTATATACATGATTAACAAGAGAGAGTACAAAACCCTTTTCCAAATCTTTTAGTTCTTAACTTTGAAATGGTTACTTTTGAGCATCTTGAGAATTGAAAGATTTAGTTAGCACAACAAAAAAAAACAAAAAAAAAAGTAAAAGGATTGGTCCCTTTCATCCTGTGGTTAGGATATCGGTAGTAACGGTTAGGTACAAAACATTTCAAAATACAAGGTTCGTCGAATTGTTCCAATTTCACATACGTCCATATGGGTGTAGAAAAAGTCATAGAAAATTATGATAACCATTTCATTTAAAAATTTGAGGGTAAAGAAAGATTATTAAAATAATTGTTTCAATGTGTATATGTTGTTCTAATTTTCAAAGCGTCCTGCTTAAAAAACGTTTAAATAATGTTTAAAGTATAGAAATACACCATTTTGAATATTTAATAAAAATTGATGGGATAATAATATTTCACATAAAATCAATAATTTCAATGTGTACTTGTCAATGTAATCAAATTCCAATAGATGTGTTCAAAAAAAAAAAAAAAAAAAAAAAAAAAAACGCTAGTAGTTATTAGAAAACTAGCCAATAACCCGTGCATAATGCACGGGTAGAATCACACAGCTTCACGACTATTGAAACATAGATTATTGGAAACTGAATAATAGTTTTATTATTATTATTATTATTATTATTATTGAAAAAACCAATGGTTACTAAACACAATTAAAACGGTATAAAAATGATTTGGTTTTAGTCTAATTGGTCCGTTTCTTTATTAGGAATGAAAGGCAAATATGTTTCAATGGTTTGTTTCTTTGGATTGAAAGAAATGAAATTATTTATCATTTCTATTCATTTGGGATTGATTGAAATGTAATGAAATGATACGACATTCCAGTAAAGTGAAAAAATGAAAATTCTTTACCATAAAAAATTGATGAAATGTTATGAAATAAAAGTTAAAAAAACGTGTAACCCCCCCTTACAGGGCCGGCCCTATGCTAAGGCCGGCGAGACCCGGGTCTTAGGCCCAATTCTGTCGGGGGGCCCAACGGTACATGTTTCGTTAAAAGAAAAAAAAATTCGTGTAGATTTAATCCGATTCAATCTAATATAATATGTTAATTTTCTTTTTTGATAAAGGCCCAATTTTGTTTTTACTCTAATTGGCCCCAATAAAATATTTTACTTGACCAAAAAAATAGATATATACAAACAAGTTTTATTATTTTTTTGCATTTACGGATTGTAAAAACGCAATAAGTGTTGGAAAAAATGTAGTACTTAGGATTTGACAGAGAATTAGAAACTCCAAGACACGTTAATAACGTTGTCTTTTAAGAGATGTTTTGTCCCATACGATTTGTCACTAAGGGATCAAATGAAAATCTCTTTCAGGATACAATGGGGTGTTTGATTCAAACAGTGACTTATTTGAATCAAACCCGAGAACACTCAAAGTTTTTCCAATGATGTTGTCAAATTTATAGATTTTCGTCTTCATACTTATGCCTTTTATAGGTTGCAAGTACCCCGTTTCGTTGCGATAACATTAATTCGTACGACAACTCGTATGCAAACGATAACCAAAATATTTATTTATGAAAAAATATCTAACAATAAGTATGTTTAAATAAAAAAAAATTCAACTAAAAGGCCCAATTCGAGGGCTTGGTCTTAGGCCCAACACAAGCGAGGGCCGGCCCTGCCCCCTTATATCCAACGCGGCCTATTTTGCCACCCCACTTCACACTACTGTATATTACAAAACTTGTAACAAATCTCACCCAATTGTATATTACCGTGCCATAAGGAATTCAAATTCTTTTAAGATATTGAAACAAAAACAATAATAAGGTAAGAAAAAAAGAGAGAGAAGATATTCAAACCAGAATCACGCCACATAACTGCAAGTGTAAGCAGAAAAACATGAATCTCTACCAAAAAATGTAAATTACAACTTAGCAACAACAAAAAATAGAATTTCTTTTTACCCTTACTAACAATTACAACCATCAGAGGAAGACCATATTCAAATCATAAGACAATATGGCATATCCTTTCATAACCTGCGAAATAAAATAAACCAATCAAAGTTAAGATACGACTACTCGATTTGTTAACATAAGTAGATATACAACTAATCTATTTTTTTTTATAAATTTCTATACAAATGCAAGAAGCATGTTTTGCATAACTGCAATGTTCATTCCCCAGTCGAAGATTTTAAAGCATAACCTGCTGTAAAAATCATGAAAACATCCGTCATGAGTGCTATAGACGGTAAGATTGCCGATTAAACAAAACAAAATTGATGTTGCATATCAATAATTTAAAAGCAGAAAAAGAAAAGATGCGAAATCCAAATTATCAGCTCCCCTAATCAGAGAAGATGGAGCTTAAAAAAACTGTTGCTTTGGATCAATCACAACCAAAGTATGTTTGGAACATTATTATAGGCGATATAAAAGTATGAAAAAATATTTCACCACTTTTTAGCTTGAGATTTGACCGCAACGAAAAGGCGGTAAATTCAATAGTTGCTTCTCTTATCTCGTCTTCTTGGTATGTGACGGTTGAAAAATGCCTCCACAAGTTTTTGTGATATATATCTTATGTTCTCATGTGAGGTATCTTTCGCTGCTTACCCTTTGTGATATCTTGTATTCTCATGTAGAGGTATCTTCATGGCTGGCCCTCTGTACAATTTGGTTGATGTTGGTGGATTCTTTCATAACAAATATATTCACATACAACAAGAATTTTCAAATCTTGTTCTCTTTTGGAGCACGAAGAAGTTTTCATGTTTCGAATGTATTTGTAGGAATGAAAAGATTTGTTTTTACCATTCTACTGGCACTCTCCACATACAAATTAAAATCGAGAGAATTGTCCGCAGCTGAGGCACCATTAACTATTCCGGTTCTTATATTGTGGAAAACCCGGCCGTAATCTTCATAAATTGAAATCAGTGTGTGAAGCTATGATGCTAATGAAAGATGTATCAGAGAAGCAGATAAGACAACTGGTTAAGAATGCAAAATGAAAAGAAAAGAAAATTTCATTATTGTAAGTAATATCAAGGTGAGGTGATGAGCTACAAAATGGGGGAAACAGATGGATGAAACATTTTTTTTTTAACAAAAGTAAAAGGTAAATAAAATATTATTAAATCTCGCTTATTATTGCAAATTACATGAACTTCATGATTTTGAGAAGATTAAAAAAACAAATAATCAGATACCTGAAATCATTGGACATTACCAAAATAAGTAAAAGAAACCTAAATTGAGATGCTTACAATGTCGGCTTTAGGTCACCTTCAATGAAAACCACCCGTCGGGAATCAGGATTGAAATTCATGTCAAGATGCTTGCCAAATCATTGTTTGATCTGCTATTGCAAAATCACATTGTTTGATCATAAGAAAACAAAACAAAACAAACAACATATTTGCATTACTGGATACCACCTTCATGTCGGCAACCTTTCAAAGTCATCATAAGAAAACAAAACAAACAACATATATGCACTGCTAACTCATTTTTAGATCTACTATTATCAGGAAAATAAAAACGCAAAATACAAATTATCCTTCTCCCTTTTGTAGTTCGTAAATGGTGTACGTACCTCGACGGCGATGTGCAGCTACTTTCATCACCATTAAGGAATCTTATTCTACTTCCTTTCACCACCATCACTACCTCTCATTCTGAGATTAATTAATAAACATGAACATTAAAGTGAAAATGGCAAAACAATACTTTAGAGATCTAAATTACCTGCAATTCAAAGAGTTACCAGATAAGAATCTTAATCACATATTACTCACCCAAGACTCAATTGGAAATTAAGATTTATCTCCATTGACCACAACTCAATTCAGAAATCTTAAATAGCCTCTCAGCAGCATTCTTCGAGAAATGCAAGATCCAGAGCCAAGAACTGCACCAGTCCAACGACTTTTTCAGTACAACCTACACAAAAGAAGCAGCATCATGCATGACAAATGCCAAACTGGCCATCATGGATTATGTTGATCATTTCCGATCCAAATGAAAGGAAGATATAAACATTTTGTCTCGTCAATCATCTTCCTCCTTTGAAGACCAAGTACAGAGTCAATTATTTATTTATTGCCTTTTATACAATTTCGTTACCCATGTTCCACCAAAGCAATCAAATCAATCAGAAATCTTAAACTTTTTGCTTTGGAACCTAAAGATTAACATCAAATTGGAATAAGAAAATGAGAAGACAATCAAGACTACATATAAAGCGGACACCTTCCGCAGAAGCATATTTAGCAATTATAACAATAAGAGAATATATAAAGTACAACAAACAAACAAACAAACAAAAAATAAGACTTTAGTGAAGATAATTATATGAACAATAAATTATGTAAACATCAAGGGAAAAAAGAGAGAGTAGAAAATCGAAGAGTAACAGACCTGAAGTAGAGAAGCTGACTCGAATGTAGCGGATTGCGATTTACTTAACTGGTGAAGCATATCAAACAGCCTATTTTTGGAAACAAAGAACACGTCTTTAAACAAAGAACAACAAAATACCATTTTTGGAAACAAAGAACACGTCTTTAAGAATCCGAGCTGCTTTCGACTGTTACACAAAATTTGACCAGCCTAAGAATCTGTCATGATCTGAGCTAGGAATTCCAGAAATTAAGCAAAAGAGAAAGAGATTGAAAGGGGAAATTGGGGAAGAAGTAGAAGAGAGAACAGGAGAAGAGAAAATGAAGAGAAATTAGAGAAATTAGAAATATTTCATTAATCATCATCATCATAACCATATCCATGTTTACATCTCTAATTTATATAGCCCTCACTAGTTCGGCAATAAGATAAAATACTCAAATAATAGAAAATAGACATAAAGTAATGACATCACATATGACATCACTAATGGATAACAACTCATGTCTAACGGGCACCGACATCTTCTCTAGTCGTCTTTCTAATTTTAAACCTCGGAACATGACAAATCCTTCCCCTCAACAACCGCCTTGTCCTCAAGGTGGGGAAATGACAAACCCAAACAAGACCGGGATCCCATACAAAACCCTTCGAAATAACAAGCAAAAAAATCCTCATTGCAACGGCCAAATATACCAAAACAAGTACACCGGACTTCCTTGAAACTTTAGATGGATCAGTCATAAATAATAGCAATATATCCTCATGCGTCAAATGATCCAAGAACTTCACTAAACAATTTCTATCTTGCTCCCATATAACCGGTTGTTTTAATATGATGCCATCCTCCATTACCGCCTTAATATAATGTTGTGCCCCCATTTTAACCTCCATTGCTATATATTCAAGCGACCTCGGTATACCAAGATAGGCAAACGGTAGAAAATTGGCCCCAACCGAGTTTGCTCCGGACGGAATACCGGCCATGCTTATACCCTCCGAAATATTCCAATATCAACATGGCATCACCGCCAATTCATCAACTACATCATGAACCTTAAGCTTCCTCACAATATATCCTTTCACAAATGATAAATCATTCTTAATGGCCCATGACCAATCTGATAGCTGATGGAATTCCCATTCAAAATTCACAGGAACTACTTCATCTTTGCAAATGTCACACATAAATGTATGAAGATTTTCAAGAGAAGTCACAATAAAATCTCTGAGCACAAATTTAGTACACACATTCTTATCCACTTTCCAATCCAACTCTCGTAGATGCACCGATTTATCATGATAATGTGATTCAATTCCGCTTAACGGAACACTAAATGGAATGCCATACCTTGAAGCAAATGCTTGAAGTAACATAGGCCATTGTGCACTCGTTCTTTACTACACTCTATCTCGAAACAATGCCATTTGGCCCATTTTCAAGGAGTGACTCCGAATGAAATGATTTACGAGTAAGATGCACTAGCTTTAGGTACATGAGACAATAGGTAAGAGGACCGGAATTGCTTGCACCCGCTTGACATAACCACCCCTTCCCTCTTAATCACGAATTGGTCATCACATTTCGTTGCGATTCGGTCATTATATGCACTTCGTGTGCATCAACTTCACTTGTATCAAAGAGTAGCAATCGAGCGAGCTTCTTCCAATTGAGATATGCATAAAAGTCTCGTATCAAAGAAATATAAAAACAAACTTTTACGAATTCTCGATTGTCTCATCGATAGCTTCAACGCATAGCTCTTCACTCCCACCATTCTTTAGAATACTCGCTACAAAAAGTTGCATGAGGTTCCACACTTGACCATCCCGTAACACCATTATTGCAAATAATGTCAAAGTGTTCCATAGGTGCCTTCTGCCGAAATGTGAATTACTAACCAAGCAATCATTTACATAGTAACCTCTCTCGCTCCATTCTAATTTTGACGAATTATGGATGTAGCTAAGAAAACTACTCCATGCCGTCGCATTGAGGACTCCGGGCTCCAACTTGACAAACTGAGCAAACTTCACCAAATGTGTAGAAAACAACATTCTAGGCAATGCCATCCTTTCCTTGGAAGCTCCTCTCGAATATATCAAAGTACTCATTCTTCAAGGATTCCGTAATATACGTGGTAGGAATGCAAATCACTTTGTTGTCAATAAACAAGCCCTCAAAAGGATACAATAAAACTAACTCGAGTGGGCTAAATATGCAAGGATACTCTCCATCGACAACTTAAAATTAACTCCCCAAACATGGCTTTTGAATCCATTTTAGTAAAGTCATCTTCATGTGTACCAATATCAACTATCACAGCCACTATGGCGTGAATACCATTACCGAATAAATAAAAATAAATGGACCCAACAAGATAATGTATATCCCTTGAAGCCATAACGAAATGGCATGCATAAGTGATGAAACAACTCTTATCATGCCATTAACACAAATCCCCGGAGCTTTGCTAATCAATGGATGAAGAGCTCCTCTACTAAAACATGTTACGTATATTCCACCCGGATCGAAATAAAACCGTACATCAATATCGAGAGAAACCGGCATTCTTAAACTCTACAAAGGCTGGATACGTCAAGTTTTCTCTACTTGAATATAAATTAGCCGAAATAAGTCCATACTTCATTATAATCCATGTTTGGTTCTTCTCGGAAATATATATGAGTAAGCGAGCATCCGAAATAGAGGTTCGATTACCCGAGCAAGCACTCCAAAGCAATTTCATTGCCGTGATTCCCTTCATTTTTCTCAACCGAAGGATGCCCGTGCAAATCACCGAACAGGTGGTGAGCAACTCCCACACTTCTAAGCTTCAATGAAGGTCGCTGATATGTCTCATTAACCAACCGAAATCCATCCCGAAGGGAAGATGGAAACTCTTCGATGTTTTGTGAATCGGATTGCTCAAACCATCAAGCATATTGCTAGCTTCATCGCCCAAGTCAAGTCGTCCCAAGGATTTGTTTAGTCGTTATTTCTTCTCCAATTGAGTCATAATCGCCATTTTCTTCTAAATCGAGTGCCCTATTAAGCTCCAACATTTCATCAGCTGGGTTTCCCAAAACTATAGTTGATGCTGAATATTCGAGTGTTGGTCCATCTGGGTTAGAATTCACTTGATCCAATGGAGCTCCAATCATATCTAGAGGTTCTAATCCCTTACTTTTCCTCATCTCGTGCAGCAAATCCATTATGGCGTCCAATTTGGAACGGATATCAGCCATTTGTTCATCGTTCTGAGCTTTGAACTGGGCAAATTCTTCCTTAAACTCAGACTTAAAAGCATACAATTCTTCATTGATCTCCGCCTGAGATTTTGGAATTTCCTCAGCCACATATCGGTTGTCTTCACGCATTTCGTCCCTGAATTCCCTGAGTTCAAGCATTTCTTCACTAATTTCCATTTTTGTTTTTTTGTTTTTTTTAATTGGCAGAAAATAGAGATGTGAAAAAACCAGAGAATTGGAGATTAGAAGCGAGGAAGAGGAAGAAGAAGAAGCCGAGAATCGTTAGCTCTGATACCACTTGTCATGATCTGAGCTAGGAATTCCAGAAATTAAGCAAAAGAGAAAGAGATTGAAAGGGGAAATTGGGGAAGAAGTAGAAGAGAGAACAGGAGAAGAGAAAATGAAGAGAAATTAGAGAAATTAGAAATATTTCATTAATCATCATCATCATAACCATATCCATGTTTACATCTCTAATTTATATAGCCCTCACTAGTTCGGCAATAAGATAAAATACTCAAATAATAGAAAATAGACATAAAGTAATGACATCACATATGACATCACTAATGGATAACAACTCATGTCTAACGGGCACCGACATCTTCTCTAGTCGTCTTTCTAATTTTAAACCTCGGAACATGACAAATCCTTCCCCTCAACAACCGCCTTGTCCTCAAGGTGGGGAAATGACAAACCCAAACAAGACCGGGATCCCATACAAAACCCTTCGAAATAACAAGCAAAAAAATCCTCATTGCAACGGCCAAATATACCAAAGCGACAAAGTACACCGACTTCCTTGAAACTTTAGATGGATCACTCATAAATAATAGCAATATATCCTCGTGCGTCAAATGATCCAAGAACTTCACTAAACAATTTCTATCTTGCTCCCATATAACCGGTTGTTTTAATATGATGCCATCCTCCATTACCGCCTTAATATAATGTTGTGCCCCCATTTTAACCTCCATTGCTATATATTCAAGCGGCCTCGGTATACCAAGATAGGCAAACAAGGTAGAAAATTGGCCCCACCGAGTTTGCTCCGGACGGAATACCGGCCATGCTTATACCCTCCGAAATATTCCAATATCAACATGGCATCACCTCGCCAATTCATCAACTACATCATGAACCTTAAGCTTCCTCACAATATATCCTTTCACAAATGATAAATCATTCTTAATGGCCCATGACCAATCTCGATAGCCGATGGAATTCCCATTCAAAATTCACGGAACTACTTCATCTTTGCAAATGTCACACATAAATGTATGAAGATTTTCAAGAGAAGTCACAATAAAATCTCTCGAGCACAAATTTAGTACACACATTCTTATCCACTTTCCAATCCAACTCTCGTAGATGCACCGATTTATCATGATAATGTGATTCAATTCCGCTTAACGGAACACTAAATGGAATGCCATACCTTGAAGCAAATGCTTGAAGTAACATAGGCCATTGTGCACTCGTTCTTTACTACACTCTATCTCGAAACAATGCCATTTGGCCCATTTTCAAGGAGTGACTCCGAATGAAATGATTTACGATAAGATGCACTAGCTTTAGGTACATGAGACAATAGGTAAGAGGACCGGAATTGCTTTGCACCCGCTTGACATAACCACCCCTTCCCTCTTAATCACGAATTGGTCATCACATTTCTTTGCGATTCGGTCATTATATGCACTTCGGTGCATCAACTTCACTTGTATCAAAGAGTAGCAATCGAGCGAGCTTCTTCCAATTGAGATATGCATAAAAGTCTCGTATCAAAGAAATATAAAAACAGCTTTACGTAATTCTCGATTGTCTCATCGATAGCTTCAACGCATAGCTCTTCACTCCCACCATTCTTTAGAATACTCGCTACAAAAAGTTGCATGAGGTTCCACACTTGACCATCCCGTAACACCATTATTGCAAATAATGTCAAAGTGTTCCATAGGTGCCTTCTTCGAAATGTGAATTACTAACCAAGCAATCATTTACATAGTAACCTCTCTCGCTCCATTCTAATTTTGACAGAATTATGGATGTAGCTAAGAAAACTACTCCATGCCGTCGGTATTGAGGACTCCGGGCTCCAACTTGACAAATGAGCAAACTTCACCAAATGTGTAGAAAACAACATTCTAGGCAATGCCATCCTTTCCTTGGAAGCTCCTCTCGAATATATCAAAGTACTCATTCTTCAAGGATTCCGTAATATACGTGGTAGGAATGCAAATCACTTTGTTGTCAATAAACAAGCCCTCAAAAGGATACAATAAAACTAACTCGAGTGGGCTAAATATGCAAGGATACTCTCCATCGACAACTTAAAATTAACTCCCTCAAACATGGCTTTTGAATCCATTTTAGTAAAGTCATCTTCATGTGTACCAATATCAACTATCACAAACCACTATGGCGTGAATACCATTACCGAATAAATAAAAATAAATGGACCCAACAAGATAATGTATATCCCTTGAAGCCATAACGAAATGGCATGCATAAGTGACGAAACAATTTTTTTCATGTCATTAACACAAATCCCCGGAACTTTGCTAATCAATGGATGAAGAGCTCCTCTACTAAAACATGTTACATATATTCCACCCGGATCGAAATAAAACCGTACATCAATATCAGTAGAGAAACTGGCATTCTTAAACTCTACAAAGGCTGGATACGTCAAGTTTTCTCTACTTGAATATAAATTAGCCGAAATAAGTCCATACTTCATTATAATCCATGTTTGGTTCTTCTGGAAATATATATGAGTAAGCAGAGCATCTGAAATAGAGGTTCTGATTACCTGAGCAAGCACTCCAGCAATTTCATTGCCGTGATTCCCTTCATTTTTCTCAACTGAAGGATGCCTGTGCAAATCACCGAACGGGTGGTGAGCAACTCCCACACTTCTAAGCTTCAATGAAGGCTGCTGATATGTCTCATTAACCAACCGAAATCCATCCTGAAGGGAAGATGGAAACTCTTCAGATGTTTTGTGAATCGGATTGCTCAAACCATCAAGCATATTGCTAGCTTCATCGCCCAAGTCAAGTCGTCCCAAGGACTGTTTAGTCGTTATTTCTTCTCCAATTGAGTCATAATCGCCATTTTCTTCTAAATCGAGTGCCCTATTAAGCTCCAACATTTCATCAGCTGGGTTTCCCAAAACTATAGTTGATGCTGAATATTCGAGTGTTGGTCCATCTGGGTTAGAATTCACTTGATCCAATGGAGCTCCAATCATATCTAGAGGTTCTAATCCCTTACTTTTCCTCATCTCGTGCAGCAAATCCATTATGGCGTCCAATTTGGAACGGATATCAGCCATTTGTTCATCGTTCTGAGCTTTGAACTGGGCAAATTCTTCCTTAAACTCAGACTTAAAAGCATACAATTCTTCATTGATCTCCGCATGAGATTTTGGAATTTCCTCAGCCACATATCGGTTGTCTTCACGCATTTCGTCCCTGAATTCCCTGAGTTCAAGCATTTCTTCACTAATTTCCATTTTTGTTTTTTTGTTTTTTTTTAATTGGCAGAAAATAGAGATGTGAAAAAACCAGAGAATTGGAGATTAGAAGCGAGGAAGAGGAAGAAGAAGAAGCCGAGAATCGTTAGCTCTGATACCACTTGTCATGATCTGAGCTAGGAATTCCAGAAATTAAGCAAAAGAGAAAGAGATTGAAAGGGGAAATTGGGGAAGAAGTAGAAGAGAGAACAGGAGAAGAGAAAATGAAGAGAAATTAGAGAAATTAGAAATATTTCATTAATCATCATCATCATAACCATATCCATGTTTACATCTCTAATTTATATAGCCCTCACTAGTTCGGCAATAAGATAAAATACTCAAATAATAGAAAATAGACATAAAGTAATGACATCACATATGACATCACTAATGGATAACAACTCATGTCTAACGGGCACCGACATCTTCTCTAGTCGTCTTTCTAATTTTAAACCTCGGAACATGACAGAATCATGGACATTTAATATGAAGATAAGTGATAGATGCATCATCACACAATCTGGAAATCAAAGGATGAGAACAACCTAATTCATAAACACAGCAAAAGAATTTCAAATAATATGCAAAAGACGAAACGGGAAAGTTACCAAGAATGCAGAGCCGCATAGCCAATGAATTATTCCCTGTACTTAGATGATTGCCTCTGCTAATGATTGAAAACAAATCTTTAATGGGTAAATTCAAATAAATTTTCTCGTATGTGTCAGTCACGATGGAATGGAGGTTTGAGTGATGATGAGATAAGATCTATTGTTCATCAGAATTATTTCAAATTTCAAATTTGGGGATACGGACGATTGCAAAGTCCGATCTTTTGGTAATGAGGAGAGATTTAGTTGAGTGTCTTGCGGGAATGGGAGATATGGGATCTGCGTGTTATTTATTGAATTTTACATTGTAAACCGGGTCATTTGCAGGTTTGGAGCGGGCAATCGGCTAATTGGGTTAAATGTGCTCCTCTTTATATATATAGATAGATATTATGATTATTATAAGAATCATCACCAATAAGGATTCCTTTCTTTAAGAAAAAAAAAGGTAAAAAGAAACCATAATAATTAGCTGTATTTAATTTGCAAAGACTTTAATTAGTCCAAAAAAAATTAAAAACGGCAATCGCACATTACGCCATTACGGTAGAAAATGGATGTCGTGCAAATTTTGTTTTCACTAAAAATCAAAATCAAAATATTTTAATATCTGAGAAAATCAATTGGCGGGACTGAAAATTTAGTATTTCCCACAATTTTTTATTTCATCAATATAAACCAAAACCCTACATCTGCCATATCAAACCAGGAAAGATCCTTCTACCAAAAAAAAAAAAAAAAAAAAAAAAAACTATCCCCAATTTCTCCTCATACGTTTGTTTGGGCATCTACAGATCAAAGGTACTATGTTCATATTATCAATTTTATAGCGTTCTCAATCTTATTTTTTGGATTTTCAGATGAATTTATTCTTTCAAAAAATATATTTTTTTCGTCAGAAAATTAATTGGAATATGTTGTTTAATTTTTTCTTTCGTGACATATGCGAATTGGTGTGTTATGCTTCTAATTTGGAAATTTTTTGAATTAGTTGATGCAATAATCAAGATTTTCTTTGGAAGAAATTAATAGTTTAGTCATTTTTCTCGTTAATCATAGAACATTTTGTCGATAGATTCATTTTACAAATCCCTTTCAATCTCGTGGGGGAATGAGATGAACAAATCAACACTTAAAATTACGTAGATGGACTGCTCTATGTAGTTTGTTGGTTCTGCTATTCTAAAAAAATCCTCTCGTCTAATTTAGAATGCTTTTTTGGGTATGAAACTGCAAAACATAGAATTATGTTGTGCAAATTTATTCTTGTTTTTTGTTGATAAAAGTGTAAATTTATTCTGAAACAAAAAAAAAAATTTGTTGGACACTTTATTTTACGTAGATAAAATTCTGTTCTGCTCTAATTTTTTAATGAATATTGTGGGAAACTTAATAAATCAATATAGATTTGCTAACATTGTTTTGCTAAAAAAGGTATATTGATTTAATTAGCAGAAAGCTGTATGATCACCATTTGCTTATCTTTCACTTTTACCCAGCTTTTCTATGTTATAGCTTTAGGCTATGTGGCTAAAAAAATATTGCTATGTTTTTTCTTTTAATCACTTACATTAACTTATATTTTGCAGACACCATGATGGTTCGTGGTGGGAAAGTTTGCTTTCGTGGCTCTGATGCCTCGCATGCCAGACATTCGAGTACAAGAGCTTACTGAACAGGTAACACAATTAACTCAAGAAAACCATGAGCTAAAGAAGATGTGGGAAGAACAAAAAGGTCGTGATGCTGAGCGAGATCGTCGGGATTCTGAGCGTGATGCACAACTCAAGATGCTTCTAGAGAAGATTGGTCGTTCGAGTGATTGAGTTGTTTTTAGCAATAAAATAATTTGTTTCTTGAAAATTGTCTACTAGTTACGAATAAATTTTGATTTCTTGTTGGAGATATTATTTGACTATGAATAAAAATATTTTGGATTTTTTTTTCATGATTTCATTTGTGTTTCAATTATTTATGCAAATGGAAGATGTTTATTATTTTATGAGATAATTTTATAATATTGAATAATTTTTTAAATAATAAAATTAATGCAAAATATGAAATATAAATTTGAACGTATAATCATTCCAAATATATTGATTTGTTTTGTCACAAATCTATACAATATCTGGTTTCAAATCCATCAATAAATTTGGTCATAAATTTATCAAAAATAATTTCATCACAATTTTACTGTACAAGGTTGTCACAAATTAATTTTAAATTTATAAGAAAATTGCTTTCACAGATTTATTTTAGACTGGTAACAAGATCGTTGTCACAAATTTATATTAAATTTTGTAGCAATTTTGTCATAAAAGCCATAAAAAACTAATCACTATAAGTTGTTGGAATTTTGTCACAATACGTTGTTATAATTTTGTTGCAAGCATTCGTCACAAATTTATTTCATATTCATGGCAGATGGTTGTCACAATGTCGTTACTGTGTTTTCGTCACAAAATTATCAAAAAAAAATTATCACATATTTGTCGCTATTTTATGTAACAACTTTGACACAATGTTCGGTAACAAACTCATTGCAAAGTTTCATTACGCTTTCGTCACAAAGTATAAATTTTGTTGCAGATTCAACACCAAAAAACGCGTTGCAATTATGTCACAAAGTTTAGATCTTGTCACGGTTTTGTCACAAAAACTTAGCGGCAAGGCTACTTTCGACGTAAACATTTGCAACGGAGGGTTTCGTGACGGAAATAGGGTTCGTCACAAATTCGTCACTAACACTCGTTTGTGACGAAAACCACAGTCACAAAAATCCGGGAAATTAATGAAAATCAATGCAAATACTTATTTTATTAATTTGTGTGTTTTTTCTCAAATACTCCAGATAGTAAGGAACGGATGGAGTATATTGATATGCATGCAGTTAGGTGATGAGTGCATCATCCACAAATTTTAGTATGGTTACATCAGATATTGTAACAAATAGTTTATCAAGCAATCAATTCCATTTTAAACGTTTTGTAAGTGTCCAAACATACTGCAACAAACTGCTATGAGAGTTAGTTATATTGGATCCTATTGTCAAATGAGATGTAATCGATCGGTTTTAGAATTAACACTCAAAAGTTGAATTTATTGTAATAAATTTCAAAGAAGGATGATTGTGCAATCTTTTAAGAAATGTTTTGTCCTTATCGATTTGTCATAAAGAAAACAATCGAAAATCTCACTCTTAATACAACGGAGGGTGTTTGATTCAAACTGTGATTTGTTCGATCAAACTATAAACTCTTAAAGAGTTACTGATAATGCTTCTTCTGATTGAATGAATCCGATGCCTTTCATAGACGATAGTGTCTCCTCTAATATGTTGCCAGATCAATGGACATTACTCTTTGCATGTATAGTTATATCACTTCGTATTATAAATGTATGTCACTTCAATCTCCGTTTTGTTATGGCAACATTTATTTATACAATAATTCGAATATATACGGCCAAAAAAATATATAATTTCTTAAAAAAAATATGTAACCATCCTAAAATCATTTCTTCAAATATACGTGGCATCACCGTACACATACATACTAATGACTGACAATTGTCACCCATTATTATTATTATTGTTTTTTTTGGAAAAAATTATTATTATTATTATTATTATTATTTTTTTTTAATTTTATTTTATTTTTTTTTTTTGTAAAAAAAGGTGATCATGTATCAACACAATCATCATTCCAAATGTAATGTAAAATTAATACAATTCCAAATATAAAAGATGAATCTTTACGGACAGTGGCGGAACGAGGAAAAATTTTCGGGGTGGTCTTGGTATATAAACTGCAAAGCTAAAAAAAATCCGGGAAAAAAAATAAAAAATGTTGGTAGTGGGATTTGAACTTACAACCTAGAATTATGGAGACTTAAAAAGTTTGTTCTTAAACCACTAGGATATAAGATCTTTTGTTCAAGAAAAAGACACATAACATACTAATATTAACACTACTACTACAATAATAAAAATTTGGGGGGGCTTGGGACCATATAGGGGGGGGGGGGGCTTGTGACCATTTGGGGGGGCTTGAGACCACCCTGGGCATAGGATGGGTCCGCCCCTGTTTACGGACTGCATGCCGACAAGAATATCATAGTTAATAACGAGAATGATAAGTGTACATCATTTAATATACATTGAAAAAATATATATAAAATGATTTGAATCATGCGTTTTTAATGAAAAATAAAAACTTAAAAATATCATAAACACCATGTCTCTTAATCCTTAATAACGTATCTTTTATGTAAATCAAACTATGTAAATGTAAATGTAAATGTATCATTTTTTTGTGTGTTGTTGGATTAGTAATAAGAAGTGGAATGTGTGCAGAAATTGTGGTGCTAGATCTATAATGTAGTAGTAGGTTCAATGTTTGATTGATTGCAAAGTGATTAAAGGGGGTAATATTCTTAAAAGATGCAAACCATGTGCTATTGCCTGTTTTGGTGATTACAAAAATGGAATGATTGTCTAAGAGATATTTGACAAGTATTTTGGTCTCTCATTGACTTGATGGTGGTTGAGATTAGTCCAGAGGCATATTTTAAGGGTTAATTAATGGGTTATTCGATGTAAGGAGCAATAGAGAGCTGCATACGTGGCAACATCTGGACCACACAGTTTCATGCCACGTATGCAATTTCCTATTGAGGATGAAACTGTATGGTCCAGATGTTGCCACGTATACAGCTCTTTATTGAAGCCTCCCTGCATCAGAATAACCCTTAATTAATTGTCACTCCTGAATTATTTTCGATATCATAAAAGCACTTGCGGTAGTTACTGTAATATTTTACAAACTGTATGTTAAAGATTTCAACATTCAGATTTAGAAAAAATAGCACTGCAGCAGATACTCTAAATTTTACTGTAAACTACAGATTCTGTAAAATTTCCTTTACATATACCATATTTATCCAGATTCTGTAAATTTTCTCTTATATCTAACTGATTACGTAAAATAGAGAATCTGATTCATTTCATCTTAAAGATTTTGTAAACTAAAAAAATATATATTTAAAACTATAAAATAGAGTATTACTTTTAGAGTATCTGATACAAGTGCTTAACTACACATAAAGGTGTCGGAAATAATTAGAAATATCAATATAACAACATATTTTGATTATGAGGTGGGTCATTGTAACCTATTCGTTGTAACATATGATGAGATGAAGAAAATACGTTATGTTTAGAATTATGTGAAGATATAGTGAAATATATTAGATGAAGATTCAATGGGTGAACAAATAGAAGTGGAATATAATTTTACAAAGAAAAAGTATTTTTAACAGTAAAAAGAATATAGAATCACTAGGTTTAACTAATGAATTCTTTCATTAATCTCTCAATACATAAAAAATAAGGGTAAAATATTTTATTTTTAGGATAAAGGGTCAAAAGGACATAGTTCATAAGATATGAGGCAAAAAGGATAAGGAATATTCAATTTATAATTTAGGACAATCTTTGTAATTGGAATTCTCTGGTTGGTTCATTGCCGGTTGTTTCCCCAAAGGTTCACTGTTTAAGCACTTTAGTGAACTCGATTCATAAATGAGTCATAAATATCCGGTCAACTGCTTAGACCGCCGTCCTCGCTTGGTTTAAAAAGACTAACCCGGGTTGACAAGATGTCTCACACTTATATGAGGTTATATGGGGGTGAGCATTCTCTTATTTTACCGATGTGTAACTTTACACATCACCAAACAATGAATGTCTTAAATAGTGATGAAACCAAATAAATCTACTCACCAATTTACAGTTAAATAATTAAGAGATAATTATTACATTAATCCTTTTTCCAAATAAAAGATAAATAAAATAATTATCCCAAACAAATTAGGATAAATCATATTATTATCTAATATTCCATGAATTATCATTTAACAAATAAAAGATAAATCACATGTCAAATAATTATCCAAGAAAACTAATTTCCTAATAATTAAATAATATCACAAAATTCATGCGCACCTTTCTCTCAAAATAAGGTCACGCACCTTTTTTCTATATTTGACCAAAAATTAGGTCAACACACCAATTCGGGCCGATAATTAATCCACATATCAATTAAATAGCCCAATCCACTATTTAATTATAATTGAGGTGCAACGACGAGAAATCCAATTATGCTATTTCGGGAGCCACGTCGGGGACCATGGACCCATATTCAGTAGTTACAATAAATTAGATAAAATTATTCGTCAGACAGAATAATTATATCCAACCTATTAATTCCGGGATTACACCACCATAAACCCGAAATTGAACTCTATCGAATATAGATAACTTACACTCAATTTATGAGTCGAAATCGTCCAACGATATAATCATTACATACGGATAAATCCTCCATAGACTGTTCACTTCGATTCGGGATATTTCCGTAAACCCTTCTCGAAACATATTATCCTTATTTACCATTAACCCCCTAGTGATCAATTAGTTCATAACCAATATAATATGAACTGGGCCCATCGATCAGTTTAGGGTTAACAAATAAGGGAATCGTACGCCTACTTCCCGAGGGAAGGAATGGATTCCATATACGTGATAACACGGACCACTCACTCATTCCGGAATAGAGCCAACGAGAAGTGTTGGACCACATACGCGAAGTGATCCTTACTAACACATCAAACTCTACCTAGCTAGTCTAAGCGGTTGTCCGTGATCACCTCGTTCGATTAATCCATATATGATCATCTTGTGATTCGATAAGACTTCTCGATCACGGAATTATATCGAGAACTCAAATCAAATCGGTCCACCCTATATGATTATCATCATATATAAATGCCCCACTAGGTACCCTATTACCGACAGTCCGGATAAGACTGTCACACCGTAAAGTGTTCTGGGCGCATTATTAGCAAAATAATCTAGAGACCCGTACTCCGATTAATAAATGCTACGGACTAAGTTAATTTTAAGTACATCTCACTAACTCAATCCTCTTGTGTATAGCCATACACTGAGTTATGTGATTACACAAACGAGGTACTTAGGGTTTTCAGTAGTGTCTTAATTATAAGCATACATGCATATAATAAGATGAATTACTAATTCCGTCCTTAAACAATTATATAATTGTCTTTCGGGCACTACACCTTACACAAACAATGAATGTCTTAAATAGTGATGAAACCAAATAAATCTACTCACCAATTTACAGTAATTTGTTGATGAAAAAGACCAAAATCGATTAGGATATAAAAAAAAATACAAAGTCCATACTAAATACCATAATCCAGAAATAATTCAATCAAAATTCATTTCAATGGAGAAGAAGCAAACCATTCAAAAGTATCATAGTAATAAGAGTAGTTTCACTAAATTCATAGGATCTAAACAGATATAATAAAACTCTCAATTGCCTTCATATTTTGGATCCGCCACGACATAATGGTAAGCAATGACCAGCGCAAATATGAATATGCCAAGAAAGTTGGCAATGAAACCAAAGGTATCCAGGTTGTATATCTGAGGGGTCATTTTTGCCGTCATTCTCTTTCAAATTTGACCCAGGTATCCAGGTTGTATATGTGGAGTTGAGGGCGATCTTGCTCGCCCTCGTGGAGGGCCACCGCATGGGAGTTTCGCGGATGATTGTGGTGGGTGGCTGTTTGACTTGCGTTCAGATGCTTTCTTCTAGGTAAGATGGCCACTCGCCGTTCGGATGCCTGCTCCGTGATTGTCTTTACGATGCGGCTAAGTTTGATTTTATTCGTTTTTCATTTGTTCGGCGCACGGGGAATGCTCCTGCAAATTTGTTGGCTAGGGTTGGAGTTAATTCTTTAGGTGTTGTCTCTTGGGGCTATCAACCCCTGAATGATGTTTCGACCGATGCTTTAGCGGATTTGGTTGAATAAAATGGCTTGGCTTCTTAAAAAAAAAAAAGAACATAAAAATAAATATTTCTAAACATTATAGGTAGACGTTTCTTGTTCCTAATTAACTTTCAACATGGAACATTGCCTTTCCCACTCTTAAGAAAATGTCTTAAGTAACGGTGTTATCACCTTTAACAGAAAATTCGAGAGATGACCTCCACCATGTAACAATTTTCCGTTCCGTGAGCTAAAGGTGACCTTATTCTTATAGCATTGTGTCACGTTCGTGGGTTCAAGATGTGTCATCCACGAGATGTCGTTTAGATTATCTGCAATCTTTGATATTGTTATAACGGATCCGTCAAGAAGTGATGGTGATTGTGAGTAAATAACAGAAAATAAACATGCAAGTAATACAGAAACAAGAAGAACATTGATTTTATGTGGTTTCCGGAATTATGCCGACTACGCCACGGACAAACGATGATTATTTTATTATCATCGAAAAGTTACAATTCACATGAAATACATATGGTATTTATAGGCCTTCAGAATCAACCCTAACCGACTTAACAGTTAAACCAGACAATGACTAAAATACCCCAGAAGTAACTTAACCAAATAGAAAACCCATGAAAACGTGTTCCCCAAGTAATGCTGAGAACCAACTCAGCAGATGATCCGATCCGGCGACCTCCTCACCGGTGAACACTGAACTCGGCAACGAATGTACCCAATGCTTTGTGCGGACAAGATCACAGGTTTCCACAAAGACTCGGCTGAGTATGCCACTCAGCTGGCCAGATTCAGCATGCATAGTTTAAGTCAGCATTACAAATCTCCACCTTGACTTCAACTCCATGCAAACCAACCGGAAACAGATGCACAAACAATTGCCAGATTTCCTCTTTGTCTTCAGATTTGAACACCTCAGCAGAACCCATACCTTAGATGAGTGTTCCAAGATACAGATTAACAGCTTTGGATGTTCAGCAAGTCCAGACACAACTGAAATTTGCTCCTTGGAAATGTTTTAGTGAACATATCAACAGGATTAACATTAGTGCCGATCTTCTCCACTTTGACACTTCTCTCATTCCTCAGAAAATGGTACCCAACATCAATGTGCTTGGTTCATTCATGGTGAGTGTGATCCTTAGCCAAGCATATTGCACCAAGATTGTCACAATACACCCTAGGTTGATCTTGATACATACTCAGATCATTGATTGGCCTCTTTAACTAGATTGCATCATTTGCAGCTTCTGTCAATGTCATATACTCTGATTCAGTAGTAGATAATGTCATTGTTTCCTGTAAAGTTGCCTTTCAACTTACCACAAAACCACCCAAAGTAAACACATACCCAATCATAGATCTCATGTTGTCCACATCAACAGTATAATCAGAATCACAGTACCTTGTGACTTTACGTTGAGTACCACCTGCATATATGAGTCCAATATCAAATGTTGTTACAGTATATAGGCTGATGGGAATGTTGAGTGCAGAATATGAAGACCTCAGCAGCCTGCTGACAGAACCTGCTGACAGAAAGTCCTAGCAGCCTGCTGATTAGTTTAGTATGATGTAAAGTAGAAAACGGTTATTCAGTTATAGTCTGTTGTAACCATTTGTAACTTACTTCTAACTGAATCATGAGGTGTATGAAGCTATAAATACCCCATGATCAGCTGCATTGTAACTTAACTTGTAACATTTACTTCATCAATAATAATTCTGTATTTTATTTTGTGTTTGTAATTCTACAAACTTCATCATGGTATCGGAGCAGAAATTCCTGAATGCTTTCCTGTGTTTTCTCTCCCATATTTGAAGAATCTTGAGAGTGTTCTTCATCTTTTTTGAGATTTCAGTTTCTTGAGAGTAATCTGTCATCATTTTCCTATTTTTTTATCAGTTCTTGATCGGTTTTTTCACTTTCATTATTGATTTGTGATCAATTATGGAGCTCTTGATAGCCATGGCTAAAAAACAAGAAATAAGTCCCTCTAGTCTATTCTATGTTCATCCTAATGAGAATCCTTCTCTGGTTCTTGTTCAGCCATTGATGAATGACAATAACTATAATCCATGGAAAATGTCCATGTAGATGGTGCTGATCACCAAGAACAAAATCGGCTTCGTAGACGGCACAGTAAAAGGCCAGCAGCAGATTCAGCAAACTTCCATGCATGGAGACAGTGTGATACAATGGTTAGATCATGGATCTTAAATTCTGTTGAAAACACCATTGCATAAAGTTTGATGTATTTCAAGAATGCACATGCAGTTTGGAAGAATCTTGTAGCAATATTTTCAAATGTTGATGTCTTAAGACTTTCAGATCTTCTTGAAGAAATGAATCTGCTGAAGCAAGGCACATATTCTTTCAATCAATATTTCACAAAGTTAATGATTCTTTGGGAAGAAATCAAGACCATCAGGCCTGTAACAGTCTTTTCCTGTGATCCTCAATGTCACTGCAATGCAATTAGCAATCTGATGATCATATGGAGGCTGAACATGTCATGAAATTCCTTAAAGGTTTGAGGGATGAATTTGAACCAAAGGTTTCATAGGCAATGATGATGGTGCCCTTTCCAGAAATTCATGATGCCTTTGCAGTGACAATCAAGTTTGAAAGACAGAAGTTGTATGTGGCTAACAAGGCCAAGAATCAAGATTCCATTATTCTCTTGTGATGGAAGAATGGACAGGGACAAAATCAGATTGTCAGCAGACCTAAATCTACCGTAAAACCTAGACCTAAAAATCCCAAGAAGATGCAATGTAGTTTTTATTGATTTAATGGTCATACTGAGGAGACTTGTTACAAGAAGCATGGTTTCCCTCCTGGTTTCAAGTCAAAAAGAGCCAATATAGTAGAAGAGGAACAATCAGCAGAAGAAGATCAGACACCAAGTAGGTCTGCTGGACCGGGGTTTCCCAATCTTACTGCATAACAACTTGACAAGTTGATGGCTCTACTGAATGATCCTCCTAGACATGTAGTATTTGCTGTTGGTCAACCTGCTGATATTGTCACACACTATTCACCGGCTACAGGAACATGCGATCTGAATTTAGTAAGGATCTTGGACTCTGGTGCCATATATCATATTGTAGGATCATTAGATCTAGTAAGCAATCCCAAACCTTCATCTGGTATAAAAATGGGACTGCCTAATGGAAATAATGTCTCTGTCACTCATATTGGACAAGTAAGGGTAAACCCTCAATTGGTCCTACATGATGTGTTTTGCATCCCTGGTTTTAAATATAACCTTTAGCCTTACCCTCTTTTATTAATCATACAAAAGGTGCATCTGTCTTTTATGCTAACAAGTGTGTTTTGCAAGACAAGAACAAGAAAATGATTGGTTCGGCTAAGTTACACAGAGGACTTTATGTTATGGATCAACCAATAAGACTTTCTGTTACCAATGCTGTAGAAAATCACACCTTATCTGATAGATTAGATGATGCACTTTTATGGCACTACAGACTTGGGCCTTTTTTAGATAAAAGACTGCAAGTCATTAGTTCACAGTCTGCTGATGTCAAGTTTTGTAATCATGATCTTTGTTATGTCTGCCCTATGGCTAAATTGAAGAAAAATCATTTTCCTTTAAGTACTACTGCTGTAAATGCTGTTTTGACATTGTTCATATGGATATTTGGGGTCCTTTGAGACAACATACTGTAAATGGACAACAATATTTCTTATTGTTGTAGATTATTTTTCTAGATTTACTTGGGTTTTTCTTATGAGGCATAAATCTGAAGCCTCTAACCTTGTTAAATCTTTTGTCAAATTTGTTTCTACTCAGTTTCATAAGATTATCAAAGTAATTAAATCTGACAATGGTGTAGAATTTCAACTCACAGACTTTTATGCTCAGCAGGGTATCATACATCAGACATCTTGTGTAAGTACACCTGAGCAAAATGGTATTGTTGAAAGGAAACATCAGCATCTACTGAATGTTGCAAGAGGTTTGAGGTTCCAAAATAATCTACCCATTGAATATTGGGGTTTCTATCTTTTACATGTTGTATAGTTTATTAATGCTGCACCTACACCACTACTGAAGGAAAGTAGTCCACATGAAGTGCTTTATGGCACTAAACCAGACTATTATGTGTTTAATGTTTTTGGTTTCTTAGTCTGCTAGATATCTTACGACATGCCCGTTCCTTTACCGGTAATGGACACTTTTGATGATCTCGTTTGAATGAATCGACGGACCACCAACATAGGGTCACCTGCAGCTGAGGCATCTAATGAAGAGCATGCACCAGTAAACCAGGCACCTGGACCTACACAACTAATAAGATCCGCCAGAACAAGAAAATCACCAACCTTTTATCAAGGGGGTGCTCACACTGTTCAGCAGACTCCACACCTGCTGAGTGCAGTCATGATTCTGGACAATCTTTTAGCAGACTATGCCAGATTCATTAATACCATTGATGCTGTTAAAGTGCCTAAGACTTACAATCAAGCCATCAAGCAGGATGAATAAAAGCAAGCAATGCAACAAGAGCTTGAAGCTCTACAAAAGACTCATACATGGGAAATAGTTGATCTGCCCCCAGGCAAGAAACCCATTGGGTGTAAATGGTGTACAAAATCAAACACAACCCTGATGGTTCAGTAGAAAGATACAAAGCTAGACTAGTAGCAAAAGGTTACACTCAAACATATGTGATTGATTATCAAGAAACCTTTTCCCCTGTCGTCAAAATCACAACAGTTAGAACCTTACTTGCAGCAGCAGCAACCAATAATTGGCATCAACATCAAATGGATGTCAACACTGTCTTTCTGTTGAAATAGTGTCCTAAACCCAATCGGGTTGGACCGGATCCGACCGGATTAGATCATTTCTACTATTTCTTTATGTTTCTACATATATTAAATGACTTTTGTCATATATATGTTCTTTTAGAGAACCAATTATGAATTGTTATATGATAACGTCCTTAGTATTAAACTGTGATAGAGAAACCATGACAGGTGATTATGGTTGATGAGATCTCTAATCACTTTAATAAGTTTGATGCTTAAATGTCTCTAGGCTGATGTACAATTAAACAGGGCATTGATAATATGAATAGGCTAGCACGTATTAGATGTCTTTTGTCTTTAAGGCGGCGATAGATCTCGTCTATCGAAGTGTAGAGACAGTTGGACTGTACGTGGACGTGTATTAGAGAATGCGTACGTTAGACTGACCCACTTACACTGTTAAGTGTCACACTATGTGGCGGTTGTGTATGTTAGGAAATCTACGCGGGAACATAGCGGAATTTAAAATTTTATTTCCTTTTAACGAGGATCGACTTCGTTTAAGCAATAAACAAATAAGCTAGTAGACGGTGGTTACCTTGGTTGTTCTAAAAGATCGACGCTTTAACCGTCTAAGGAGAGTAGTTCTGCATAGAGCCGCCCAAGTGTTCGTCCTCTACCGCTAATCCACACGAACAGCCCGCCGGAATCCCATCATGGATTGCTATTGGAAAACTTCGGTTGCTAGACCGGCCCTTTTCCTCTCTCTCAAACTCTCTATAGAATTCTCTCTATTTTACACAAGAACTATTAGTTCTTGGAATTGTGATGTACTAAAGAGTTTGACACCCACCTCCTATTTATAATGGATGTGGCGCCCAGATAGAGTGGAAAGGAAGAAAACATTTTCCCAATAAAATAAGGAAAATATAATTGATTGATTTATCTCATTTATTATATTATCTTATATCAAATAAATCTAGGATATTGTCAATATCTTATATTGAATATTCTCAAGATATTGTCAATACCTAATATTGACTATCTTTATTTTATTACCATAAATCAATTTACACATATGTATATATCACATATATATAACACATATAAATCTATTAATATCCAAATATTCAAACATGTCAACTTGATCAATTGGCATTTACGTGTGTCAATTACACACACAAATTTAGGCTCCATATATATATACTAGTGTTTTTAGACCGTGCAATGCACGGTGTATGCCCACTGCAGGCATGAGTGATTGTGACCGTCTGGTTATGTAGTTTTGATGGTAAAGTGTAACATGATATAATAAGGGAGATATTTGCTACATAAGAGATCGTTGTAAATATTTGAGAAACCGAAAACAATTAACTCTCTAATAAACGGAAGTTGATAATGTATATTAGGCATCCAATGCCCTATTGTATGCAATATTAAACAGAATATATCTCTATAAGCTTCAAGCAGCATGGCGATCTGCATTGAATGACCCTAAAGTGGGAAAATGAAGTTCGGAATGAGTTCTGTACTATTTTTTAAATGCCATGTCGTCCTTCAATGGTGTGTTGTTCATGATGTGCATTGGTCTTTATTTCAAGGGTTAGACATGCATTGGAATGGGAAGCTACTAAATAAAATAAGTAAAAAAAAAATTGTGCATGGTAGAATCTCGCTCATGACGAGCCGGGAAAGGTCCAACATTTTAGGCTAATGCCAAAAACTGGATAATGCATCATATGGTGCAGGAAATTTAACAGCAGCAAAAACTGAATCAAAGTTGAAATGGACAAACCTCAATTGCAAAGGCAAATGTATGCTCTGTATAAAATTGGCATATGATGTGCCTCCCATGCCCAACTTCAGCTCGAACTGGGATACACAAGGCATTGCACGGAAAGTAAGACACCTACGAAAGCATACCAAAACAGACAAACTTGATAACCATTTGACAGATTAAGAAATAATAAAGTAAGGATGATGGAATATCTCAAGTTCGAAAGATCTATGCATGCCATTTCCAAGTATGAGGCAACTCGAAAGTTGCATTGAATAGACCAAGAAATAAAGTCGGACTTGAACAGTAAGAGAGTTTCGAAAGATAAAAGAAACATTCTTGCATCATCTTAGAAAACAAAGGTTGCATCCTTCAAAAAAAAATGGTTGATGGAATCGACAATAAGAACTTACAGTTGGTGCTAGAAGTCCACCAAAAACCATGATTCCAGCAATAAGAGAGAAACAACTCGCATAATAGTGCTTCAGATTAGCCGTTGTATGC
The DNA here is from genome assembly GCA_036785695.1 of Gentiana straminea. Taxonomy (NCBI): domain Eukaryota; kingdom Viridiplantae; phylum Streptophyta; class Magnoliopsida; order Gentianales; family Gentianaceae; genus Gentiana; species Gentiana straminea. The sequence continues at coordinate 4,603,565 of JAVUPR010000048.1, read as the reverse complement.
ATTTTTCAAGTGCAATACCCACACCAATATAAATTCAAAAGGAACTAAACGAGCAACTATCGGAACAATCCAGAAGTTCTAATATAATATATGCAACAGAGCAAGTCTGTGTAAAACTTTAATGAAACGTGGAAGGGATAACTCACCAAAGGCGGCAAAAATGGTATGAAGGATGGGAAATTGGAAAGTTCATTTTTATGATCATCCTGTTTGATTCCAAGTTCAATGTTTTTGATTCTTTGTTGTATCCTCAGCCTACGGACCTACACAACTTCAAAGGTATAGGCATAAACAAAGCTTACTTTATTCTTTTGAACATCAACAAAAAAATCAACGCGCAATGTTCTACTTTGAGAGACCATTTTGAAGTAATTTTGGACCACCAGCCTAACGTTTATGATAGAAGAAAGACTGAAACTTTGTAAGGTCATGAAAGTTATGTTGTTTATAGAGCATGCAAGAATCTACAAACCAGTGTCCAGCTCTATTGTGTAATGATTGGAGAACTCTCACACATAGGGGATAAGACTCTAGTGATCTACATTTCTTTTGAAATAAGTGACAACCATTTAAGCTATTCTCTTAAGTAGGCAAAGAAGTAAAAAAAAAACATAATTTTGCTCAGAACAAGCAGGATAAACTAAGAATGGACATAGAATAGAATTCAAGAGTTAATGTTTACTAACTACTTACCAGCTGGTTTATACGAATGTTGGGCAACCAAACCAGATGCATGGCTAACTTCTTCAATAGCTATGTAGTGTTTTAAATAACCAAGGCCAAGTCATCTGTATAGAGTGAAAGAGTTTGAAAATCAGATAATTGTATCTTAGACCACCAGAAAATATAAGAACAATCTATTTGGAGTCTTATAAACATAACACCAAAATCAAGGGTAGCCATGCAGAACAATAATTCAGGGAACGAAGGACAAATTGATGGTTAACTAACATGCTTTACCTGGCATAGTTATTCCATGGTGCCCAAAATCTCCCATGACTTTCCATAAATTAACTTTTTGAGACAATAGCATATAATCAATCCATGACTTTCCATAAATTAACTTGCAGTTTGTTAACAAAAAAAAATATACAACACATAAACCAAAATGCTTCAGTCTCTAAAATATGAAATATTGCTCAAGCCTGAAGTTTCTAAAATTCAATACATCAGTGCGCATGAATAAAACAATACACTACAAAATCCCATTCAAGTTTACCTCTTATATATGAATCTTGGACAGAGTAACTGACATGATTTAACTTCAACAAAAGGTTATATTTCTGCTCGTATTCCTTCATCTTACATTTGTCACAGCACAAGCATAAATACGTTGTCTTGAAACCATAAAACCAAGGACCAAAGTCTTGAGGAAGTTCTTGAGGACGTGATACGCACACAACCAACCATTTTGCAAGAACCTAACCAGTCCGTATCCAACTTTTCATGTTTGAGGCCAAGATCTTATATTTGACCTGATATTGACAAAGAAAATAAGTGTTAAACCTATGAAATTACTCGGGTAGACAACATTGAACAATAGATCATCTAAGAATAATTTCGCCAAAGAAACAGTAACAAAGTATATCTATCCATAGAAACAATATATATCCATAGAAACAATATCAACACTGAAATGACTCAAGCACGAGATAATACAAACAAACTTAGTCAAAGAAACAATAGCAAAGTATATCTATCCATAGAAACAATATCAAGTGTCATACTGTCATTGAGTACCATGTATGAGCCTCATGTGTTATACAAGTGTGAATATAATGCAAAATAGAAAATTCTAAGAATACACAAGCAATTGAAGCTTAGGTGAATATGAAAACCGAGACCATAAAAGTAAAAATAAAATTAAATACTTTACCTTCAGCCATATCATGCACAAATGCCAATTTTAATGCATCTGAAAAACCTGTAGATAAAGACTCACTATTAACAACAGCTATATCAGCAACATTAAATGAAACTGTATATCTCTACCGATTCCTATATATCTCTACGATTAGAACAACATATAAATAAATAGCACCAGGTTATGGGAGAAAAAGTAACACTAAAAGCAATGACCCCAATTTCTAACATCGTTTATTATCACCAGCATAGCCTACATGAAATGAATAGAAGAGAGGGTTAAATTTTTGTTGCAGGTGTAAGAAACGCAATAAGGGCCAAGGACAAACCACAGCAAAACAATACCGGCTTTAAATCATTTATAGTTCATGCAAAAAAATGAAAATGCATTAATTAATTAAACAGAAGAAAGAAGGCATTAATGCAGTAAATTTCCATGGCAACAGAGAGAGTGTGAAAAGCACCTGAGCCTGCAGTGCATTTGTGAGAAGTTCTGAGCACCAAAGGGGTATTTAAACTCATTTTAGATCTGAATCAGGGCAGAGATCAAAGTTCAAATTAGTAATAATATCAGATATACGATATAATAAAGGAAAGGATTCACCTCTATTCAGATTGACTGCGTATCGGTTTGAATCAGAGCCTTAATAGGTCGTATCAGTATCGTATCAAGGAAAGATCAAGCCTTTCATACACAAAGCTTCAATTGACACAATAGACAAGAAATCAGGGTAGATAATCCGATAAAAATCAGAATAATAAACAATAATATACGATATTAACCAGAAGAACATCACCTTTATTGCGCATCAATAGAATCAAGCCCTCGTCATAGACTATGTTGCTTGAAATCGAATCCGTGGCGAAACAGAAACGATTCTGAATATAATCAGCAGTAAATCGTCATAAAGACGACGCTTTTCCTCTTCGAACTTTGCATAAACGCCTTGCGAAAACGTGGTAGCTCGATATACCATTCACAACAACAATCTGTTCTTAGCATTTGCAAAATTAATCACACAACCTTAGTCTTTACATAATAGACTTTATTTTACACAAATCATTAACCTAAATAAATGACACTACCTTAGTCATTAACTTGAGATTATGCAGCATCAGTTTCTTCATTTCTTGGTGTCTCAATCATCATGTAAATGAACATGAAAGTGCTATTGAACACAGGCTTAACCCCCAAAACACCCGCCACGCACAACATCTTTTCCAGCAGTGTTTTACCAATCTTTAGTAACAAGTATCACTGCAATTGAGATGTGACTATACATCCCCTGCAACCCCCCAAATCAAATGCATTTACTTGAACTACCCCATGATAGCACAACAAAATACAAACCAAAGTAGATACATTTGAAGGTTAAAGATTGTAAATCTCCAACGTATAAACTATTTTTTGTAACTCCTTCGAGGTCACTAAATTTCCGTTTCCTTCGAGCTCTTACCGGATTAGAACTCCTTTGAGCTCTACGGTATAAAAAGAACGGATGATGAAATAATACAAAAAAAAAAGACGAAAAATGCAGTATTTTGACACTTACCAGCACTATTTGCTGGAGAAGATGCTTGCTGCAATCATTCGCCGAAGAAATTGAACTGGAAGCTCAATCGGCGCCGCTCAGATCTAGGGTTGAGAATGACGGTGAAACAGTGAAAGAGAAGAGAGGCAAAAGTTATCCGAGGAAAGTGACCGTGAGGTAGGGTTAGTCTTATCCTTAGTCCTTTCTATTTTTTTTTTTAATGTAAATATATATTAAAATTGAGGAAGATATTTATTAAAATTGGGTCCTCCTAGCTTTGGAAATAAGTTGAGGGATTAATTATTAAAAATAAAAATAAAAATTAAAAATATGTATAGTTTTTGGTTCGGGTAATTGTTTCACGGTTCGGTTATATTGGTTCGGTTTTTTATTCGATTCGGTTTTCGGTTCGAATACGGTTAATTTCCAGCATTAACCGTAACCGAACTGAATTTTACGGTTTCTATATTACATGAACCGAAACCGAACCATAGGTATTCAATAACCTAACCGAACCGAACCAATTTGATACAATTTGGTTCGATTTTCGGATAATCCATATCCGTGAACATTATATATATGTGATATAGGAAGGGGAAAAAAAGACAAAGAGCTTCAACAGTGACAAATTATTGAATCATAAAACACGAGACGAAAAAGAATAATAAACATGTAGTAAAATTCGTTATACCCGGTGTACAGATAAAAAAACAATAAGAAGAAAAAGAATAATAAACATGTAGTAAAATTTGTTAAACCCAAATAACGAGAACGAAATAAAAAGAAAGAGTTGAAAAAAAAGCAGATGACCAAAGGGAAAAAGCCGAAACAAACACACAATATATAAAATTAAAAAAAGCAAAGACGAAAAAGAATAAAATATGATTCATTAACTAAAAAAATAAAGACAAGATTGAGACCGAAAATGAGGGAGAAAAAGCGGGAAAAAAACCATTGACCAAAGGGAAAAAGCGACACACACAATATATAGAAGTAAAAAAACGAAGACGAAAAAAATAATCAATACGTAGTACCCAAAAAAACGATGCATCTCAAAAAAAACCGGCATAGACACACAATATAAAATATATATACGCAAAAAATAAAAAGAACACACACACAAACAAACTCTACTGCATTGAAGTGTCACGTAGCCGTATTATACAGGATATAGAAAAGAAGATAACTAAAAAAATACGATTCATTAACATAAAAAACGCAGACGAAAAAGAATAATAAATATGTAGTAAAATTTGTTAAACCCGGTGAACGGATAAAAAAAACAATTATAAGACCAATACAAAACAATAATCACGCACGACCCCAATAAGAATGAAAAAACAAAGAATTGAAAAAAAACAGATGACCAAAGGAAAAAGCCGAGACAAACACACAATATATAAAAGTAAAAAAACGAAGATGAAAAAGAATAAAATATTATTCATTAACTAAAAAAACGAAGACGGGAATGAGACCGAAAAAAGGAAACTAAGAAAACGAAGACGAGAATGAGACCGAAAAAAGGAAAAAATTCGGGAAAAAAAACCATTGATCAAAGAAAAAAGCCGACACACACACACTATATAGAAGTAAAAAAACAAAGACGAAAAAAAATAATCAATACCCAAAAAACCGATGCCCCTAAAAAAAAAGACGGATACAATATAAAATATACACAAAAACACAAAGAACACACAAAACAAACTCTAAGTACGTTGAAATATCACGGGTCGTAGCGTATTAGAATAGATATATATATATATATGTGTGATATATAGGAAGGGAAAAAAAAAAAAAAACCTAAAATGAAAAAAAAAAAAAAAAAAAAAAAAAGGAAAATAATAAAAATTGCCACGTGTCGGCACAACGGGCCTTGCCCCTTGTCTTTGTATAAGTAAGTAATATATATATATATATATTAATATCTTATATTAATATTTGGTAATATTATTAATTAAATTGCACAATCCAAGTGTATCTTATACATTCCAAAATTGCGCCACCTTTAGCCATTAATTGGCTACCGGAATATTCTTTAATTAATATAATTAATATCTTGTATTTAATTTATTCATAATAAATAAATATCACAATATTAATTTACCACTATAACCTTTATAGTACGAGATAAATTCTTTCATTCTTTGGTCATCAACTATAACCACATTTTAATCCGGCTAGATGTTCATATGTGTGTGGCCCGATAGGCTTCCGAATATGTTGGCCGTAGACACAAAGTGCAAATTACGAAAATGCCCTTCATGCCTAACGATCACGGGATAGCGTCTAGCAACACACCGTGACCCCCAATCATCGGAAGAGTCAAATGCAATGACTACTACCTTTTATATGAAACAGTTACCGTGTAAATTACAATCCTAACGCTGTAATAATATCCATACGATCGAATCTCGAGTGTCGATACATTAACGATCGTATCTTATAATCTGGATATCATGCTCTCTCGAAGTAACTCATTTACCCCCACTTTGCAAAGATTCACGAGAGTAAGACATTCCTTATAAGAAGGTCATTTCGGATATTCGATCCCAATCATAGGATACGCGATTCCCGGATGACCTATCATGTATACTCCGCATGCTTCAGTATCACACCCAATCACTACCGCATGATCGCCCCGTGGTTAGAGGAAACCTCAATAGTGTCAAAGCATGACAATCCACACCATGATGCCATGAAGACTCCGGTCTAAAGGATAATTACACAACTGCCACATAGTGCGACACTTAAAGTAAGTGGGTCAGTCTAACGTACGCATTCTCTAATACACGTCCACGTACAGTCCAAGTGTCTCTACACTTCGATAGACGAGATCTATCCTTGCCCTTAAAGACGAAGACATCTAATACGTGCTAGCTTTGTTCATACTATCAATGCCCCGTTTAATAGTACATCGGCTAGAGACATTTAAATATCAAACTTATTAGAGTGATTAGAGATCTCATCAACCATAATCGCCTATCATGGTTTCTCTAGCACAGTTTAATACTAAGGACGTTATCATATAACAATTCATAATTTGGTTCTTTAGAAGAACAGATATATGACAACATAAAAGCCATTTAACATATGTATAAACATAATGAAATAGTGGAAATGATCCGACCCGGTCGGAACCGGTCCAACCCGATTGGGTTTAGGACACTATTCCAACAATCTCCCACTTGTCCTAAAACCAATCACTCGCACACACAAGACCAAGTTGATACACAAGAATCTCATGCAATACTCGCAACTTGCCTTAGCCATGAACGGATCGCTATCCGTGGGGACTCAGACTATCTTCATATCATGTTCCAAAATGACCAAGTCAAAGGAACCGCCTCAACACACACACGGATCTCTGACGAGACCCCGGTCCTTGCTTTAAGCAATGAATCCACTTAATATATCTGCTATATAGAAAAGGTGGAAGAACCGTACAAGGTTCAGGAATGAACCTTCTAGATCCATGTACTGCTCCCACTGCGCCTCTATGGCACTACTATGTTTTGGCCTAGTTGTAGAATTTACAGTGACCCATATGCTAGAACATTTCCAGCTCACTGTATCACTTAATCAAGGTGATTGAAAACCCAGACTGTAGCTCCCACTCGTTTTCATAAGACTCAGGATATACGTCTGTATAACTATATTTATCTGATTCCAAGTTTCGATAAACTAGGAAGCCATCCTTAACTTGTTTAAGGATATTCTCGACATTCACCATATTTACTTTCATACTTGCTCATGACTCTTCATGGACCATGAACATCCGGCATTACCTTTATGATGGTTCCTATCGCAGTAGCGAAGGAAACCTTCCATAAGCATCATCTTTCACCTTATCCTTAGGACCAACATCCTAACATAGATAGATCTCGAGAACACCGACTAGCAGTATCCCCTGTCGCGACCTATGCTAAACTCTTTTAGCATCACATCTATATAGGTAAAGTATAATTTAACAGCAATTAAATCTATCACTATAGATTCTTATTTCTAAAATAGGAACTGCTAATCCAAGTGCTTTCGTAAAGACCTTGAATTACCAAACTCTAAGTTGACTGTGACATGGGGTGGCAATTCCTGAGAGAGATATTTAATACCTTACTCAAAAATCGTAATACACTCCCACTATCCATCTTGAACATTGGGCATATCCTTATTTTGACTAAATCAAACTCCTTTGATTATCAAACAAAGAAATCATCTAGAGAAACTTGTTTGAGTCCATAAATGGATCTCGTGGGCTCACATATCATGTTATCGTCTATGAACATCGAGCTATTTGCCCAACGTGTTCAACACTATCATATAGCCATGATACGGAGTTATAACAAGCATAGTCTGAATAGAACTGGGCTCAGCCTTACAGGGACATTCCCTCTAGGTAAGACAGACTAGGTTCACAACCTGGGTGTCACTGATGGAACCTAATTCAAATATTATGGCTCCTGGCCATATCTCTCAATCTTGCCTTTCAAACATTCCTTCATAAGTCGTGAGATATTCATTCATCAAGATGAACATACCAGCAGCCCTTTTGGGCTTGAGGTTATCCACGGACTTACGAACTTTTGTGTGCACTGAGCAGTGTTCTACACCTCATCGTTATGCGGCATCTGCTCATGTTCCAATGGTTGAATATATCTTTGTGGTTCTCAAACTCTTTTGAGATCTGATTCACTCCCACTGTTTCTTTTGGAAGAAACACTTCCTTTAGAAGACAGCATGTTTGGAGACAAACATTTTGTTCCGCGGACAAGTAAATAATATATAACATACTTGCTAAGATACTCCACAAAGTTACATATGTCATACTAGGCTCCAAGCCTTTCTGACTTTGCCTATGACAACTTCAAATCACCGGTTAAGATAGATTTGACATTATCCTCTTCCATATCTAATATGAAATTTATTCAACATTTATCTTTGGAACTCGGTTATGTATAAGGGCACTATCCCGAAACGGGTAAGGGATACTTCGCTTGGCTTGCGGCACACCTTTATCATATAAAGTGTTGTTTCCATTTTGGGAACACAATCTAATTGCGTATCCCAAAGATGGTATCCTTCAAGGGAGAATCTTATTCCTTTCAGACGATTTCTGAAAAACCCTTCAGGTATTAATTACTTCAATCCAATTGAAGATTAATTCCTAAGTAGCTCATCAATCTCATATTCGTACTAGTTCGAGCTTTTCAGGCTTTCCGAATTATGCACTTCACTGAGTACACTTGACTATTTCTAAAAATAGTCGTAGAGATTAACAAACAATTATTTGTGGCATTAATTGTCATAAGCCGACAAACATCGGTATGTTTAGGCTTTAGACAATTTTTTCTAGATTTTACAACCTTTTCATAAAAGGGTATTTTAGTCATCTTTAGATAGGATACGTATCACCCACATGATTCATAATCACATGGTTCAGACATCATCTAAATGACATTTGATTATACGTTTCTCTCCAGAGAGTCGACGTCTAGAACAACTACAAATATCAAGGATAACATCCATACAAATATTTAGTTGAGATCTCATCACATATATCAACTATATAGTGACATCAATCTAGTATGTTAGATTCAGTGACCTTTCAAATTATCGGAATAACATTTATTCTTTACAATTGAATATGTCTACTAAATCCTAACAAATAACTGAAAGTATATTCTTCATAAGAACCGGAACATAATAACATTTATTTAGTTCCATTATCAGTTTACTAGATCCAGAATGTGGTAAGTGTTACAACGTTTGCTTCACCTTCCATATCTATATTTAATCTTTCTAATTTAATCATACTCGCAAGATATCATATATCTAATAGTTGACTTTCACTTAGATAGATTTATCTCAACTCACTTGTCTAGAATAAAAACTTCAATAAGTTCTCTATTTAAGCACATGCCCTAACTTTCCTTTTCAATCCTTCAAGCACTTGTAAATATTTCTTAGTGTAGTCTTCATAAGACTTAAGAAAGATCACAAGAACTATGTCTTCAATTTCCTTACATAAAGAAAATCTAAAGTTTATTAAATAGTTTATATAACCTTTTGAATCGTATTCAAAACATTGACTATTTAATTAACCTTTAAGCAATGATAGAATTAATTCGATACTTAAATCTTACAATTTTGAAAACAAACTTTCCAAAATTAGATGTGGTCATTCTTATCCAACGTTTGAATTAATTGTCATCACATGATTGAATGATCATATTGGATCGTATCCAATGTCATGAGCTACCGTTTTTCATTAATAATTAAAGTCTTGGAGCACTGCATCAATTATGTAGTCTCTTTGTCTCTAACTACTATAACGGTGTTGCTCGCGTCATTGCTTATTTTAAAAGTATTAAAATTTACTTAACCATTCTTGAGAACGTTTCTTAAACAGTCATAATTTGGTTTTACTAATTGAGAAAAAATATAAATATAAAAGTTTGCTAAAAAACTACAACATAAAAAATGAAGATAAAAGAGTGTTGTTGTCTATATACGCAAAATCAAATATGGTCTTTGGGATTATGATTTTGCTCCCACTAATCAACTACTCCCAATTGACTTTCAAGAAATTTTTCAAAATTCTTTAGTGGCTGGAATCCTATATAGTTGACTCGATCCCCGACGTGGGCCGATCGACCGGATCAATTTTGATGGGTAGGTACTTCTTACCAATAGCGTCTAGCGCGACTTCTAGTGGTTTGACTAGTCAACTCTTTGACAATTCACATCGTCTATGTGATAGTCAACCTTATGTCTCTAAAATCAGACGGTCCTGACGTGGGCCAATCACCGCACGATTCTTAGTCGAGTCGTAACCCAAGTATTCATGAGATCTCATAACGATCATATCTTGATAATGACGATATACCCGTGGTAGGTCAACTCCCGACGTGGGCCGATCAGTTGGATCCGAACAAGGGCTCTTCACCGTCACTATAATATTGGGAGACATTTTATCACTCGAATTTTGTTTTGGGAGTAATTACGTAAATTAATTCACTTAATTAATGTAATTACGGTCTCATCTAATATATCTATCTCTATAGACATACATCCTACATATTTATCTAGATCGTGCCTAGTCATGCATCTATCATATCATATAAAATAAATACAAGCACAAAATAAATAAATGCGTAAAGTAACCAGTATGATCATGGACTTTTCCTAGGTGCGGTTTCGAATACAAACTGACGAAACCACGGGTCGCAATCTAAAGGTAGCTGCAACCGTCAATAGGATCTTTAATGCTCCATTCTCCAATGAGATATTTATTTTCGTATTTTTTTGGTCTTCATCTTCTGCTCCATTCTTGTTACATTTAATTCTATCTAATAAAATAAATACACCCGCCGCACACAGGGGGAGCTAACGGGAATGAGATAAATGCAGAAAATAAACTAGGTCACGTTCTTCATAACGGCCTAGGACAATTTTTAAAACCAACAGAAAAATTAAATCATTCACATCTATCCTATCGGTCGAGTGCATGATCAATCGGGGTCCATATGATCATATTATATCTACTATATCTAATCCATACAATAACATCTTATGAAAAAGATAAAATTAAAATTTAACTACTTGCGTCTTAATTAATCAATTAACATTTAATCTATTAAATAATTTTATCCAATCAATTAACTAATTAACATTTAATTAATTAAATGATTTTAATTGAAATAAAATTAACGATTAATTTTAAACGATATTAATTTTAATTTTAATAAATTAGAACTATTCTAAAATTAAATCGAAATTAAAATTAAGTCTCTTTAATCAAAAGGGATGCATTTGGTTTCCTAAACCAAAATGCATCTTCCTAAACCAAATTTGGTTTAGGCCTGACCATTTTCCAAAATCAAAATTTTGGAAGTAGCACAGGCCTAGGCATTTTACATATCAAATATTTGAAAAGGGCCTAGGCCTATTCCAAATTAAATATTTGGAAAGGCCAAATAATTTTGGTTTAGGCCTGACCACTTTCCAAAATCAAAATTTTGGAAGTGGCCTAGGCCTTTTCCCAAATCAAATATTTGGAAAGGGCCTAGGCATATTCCAAACAAAGTTTGGAAAGACCATTATTATTTTAATGCCATGTGGTATCCCAATGGCCCAAACTATTTGAACCATTGGTTAGCCACATGACACAACTAAACAAAAGAGGAATTATCAATCACAACTATGAACCATATTGAATCACAATATACACAAAACAAAAATTTGGGGATCCGCCAGTATTGACCGGTCAACCGACTGTAGGTAGCAGGTTGCCGTGTTGCCCCCCCGCCGCCGACCAGACGCCGCCAGTCGGCCGAGCACCACCCGATCTAGTTTTTTTTTTCTTTCCTTTTCATGTATCACTTTTGCGAATAAAAAATCTTTCATCTTTTAATTACGTGATTTAAAACGATAAAATTAACTACGCAAAAATAACATGCTTATTGCTTAAGCTCGAAGCTCGCTCTGATACCACTGTTAGGAAATCTACAAGGGAACGCAGCGGAATTTAAAATTTTATTTCCTTTTAACCAGGATCGACTTCGTTTAAGCAATAAACAAATAAGCTAGTAGACGGTGATTACCTTGGTTGATCTAAAAGATCGACGCTTTGACCGTCTAAGGAGAGTAGTTCTGTATAGAGCCGCCCAAGTGTTCGGCCTCTACCGCTAGTCCACACGAAGAGCCCGCCGGAATCCCATCATGGATTGCTATTGGAAAACTCTGGTTGCTAGACCGGCTCTTTTCCCCTCTCAAACTCTCTATAGGATGCTCTCTATTTTACACAAGAACTATTAGTTCTTGGAATTGTGATGTACTAAAGAGATTGACACCCCCTCCTATTTATAATGGATGTGGCGCCTCAGATAGAGTGGAAAGGAATAAAACATTTTCCCAATAAAATAAGAAAAATATAATTGATTGATTTGTCTCATTTATTATAATATCTTATATCAAATATATCTAGGATATTGTCAATATCTTATATTGAATATTCCCAAGATATTGTCAACCTAATATTGACTGTCTTTATTTTATTACCATAAATCAATTTACACATGTGTATATATCACATATATATAACACATATAAATCTATTAATATCCAAATATTCAAACATGTCAACTTGATCAATTGGCATTTACGTGTGTCAATTACACACACAAATTTAGGCGCCATATATATATATATATATATATATATATATATATATATATATATATATATATATTAATATCTTATATTAATATTTGGTAATACTATTAATTAAATTGCACAATCCAAGTGTATCTTATACACTCCAAAATTGCGCCACCTTTAGCCATTAATTGGCTACCGGAATATTTTTAATTAATATAATTAATGTCTTCTATTTAATTTATTCATAATAAATAAATATCACCATATTAATTTACCACTATAACCTTTATAGTACGAGATAAATTCTTTCCTTCTTTGGTCATCAACTATAACCACATTTTAATCTGGCTAGATGTTCATATGTGTGACCCGATAGGCTTCGAATATGTTGGCCGTAGACACAAAGTGCAAATTACGAAAATGCCCTTCATGCCTAACGATCACGGGATAGCGTCTAGCAACACACCGTGACCCCCAATCATCGGAAGAGTCAAATGCAATGACTACTACCTTTCATGTGAAGCAGTTACCGTGTAACTTACAATCCTATCGCTGTAATAATATCCATACGATCGAATCTCGAGTGTCGATACATTAACGATCGTATCTTATAATCTGGATATCATGCTCTCTCGAAGTAACTCATTTACCCCCACTTTGCAAAGATTCACGAGAGTAAGACATTCCTTATAAGAAGGCCATTTCGGATATTCGATTCCAGTCATAGGATACGTGATTCCCGGACGACCAATCATGTATACTCCGCATACTTCAGTATCACACCCAATCACTACCGCATGATCGCCCCGTGGTTAGGGGAAACCTCAATAGTGTCAAAGCATGACTATCCACACCGTGATGCCATGAAGACTCCGGTCTAAAGAATAATTACACAACTGCCACATAGTGCGACACTTTGAGTAAGTGGGTCAGTCTAACGTACGTATTCTCTAATACACGTCCACGTACAGTCCAAGTGTCTCTACACTTCGATAGACGAGATCTATCCCTGCCCTTAAAGACAGAAGACATCTAATACGTGCTAGCCTGTTCATACGATCAATGCCCCGTTTAATAGTACATCGGCCTAGAGACATTTAAGTATCAAACTTATTAAAGTGATTAGAGATCTCATCAACCATAATCGCCTATCATGGTTTCTCTATCACGCTTTAATACTAAGGACGTTATCATATAACAATTCATAATTGGTTCTTTAGAAGAACAGATATATGACAACATAAAAGCCATTTAACATATGTATAAACATAAAGAAATAGTAGAAATGATCCGACCCGGTCGGATCCGGTCAACCCTATTGGGTTTAAGACACTATTCCAACAGTGTAATAATCCTTAGGACCGGAGTCTACATGGCATCACGGTGTGGATTGTCATGCTTTGACACTATTGAGGTTTCCCATAGCCATGGGGCGATCATGCGGTAGTGATTGGATGTGATACTGAAGCATGCGGAGTATACATGTTTGGTCGTCCGGAAATCACGTACCCTATCGGTAGGGTGAATATCTGAAAGGGCCTTCTTATAAGGAATGTCTTACTCTCGTGAATCTTTGCAAAGTGGAAGTAGATGAGTTACTTCGAGAGAGAGCATGATATCTAGATTATAAGATACGGTCGTTAATGTTTGACACTCGACGTATGACCGTATGGATATTATTACAGCGATCGGATTGTAAGTTACACGGTAACTGTTTCACATAAAAGGTAGTAGTCATTGCATTTGACTCTTCCGGTGATTGATGGTCACGGTGTGTTGCTTGACGCTATCCCGTGATCGTTAGGCATGAAGGGCATTTTCGTAAATTGCACTTTGTGTCTACGGCCAACATATTTGGAAGCCTATCGGGTCGCACACATATGAACATTTAGCCGGATTAAAATGTGGTTATAGATGATAACCAAATAAGGAAATTTTATCTCGAGACTATAAATGTTATAGTGGTAAATTAATATGGTGGTATTTATTTATTATGAATAAATAAAATACAAGATATTAATTATATTAATTAAAGAATATTCCGGAAGCCAATTAATGGCTAAAGGGGGCGTAGGTGTTAAGTGTATTGGATACACTTGGATTATGCAATTTAATTAATAAGATTACCATAATATTAATATTGGATATTAATTGATTTTGGAAAAATAGATTTATGGTAATAAGATAAAGATAGTCAATATTAGATATTGACAATATTTTGGAAATATTTAATATAAGATATTAAATTAAATGAGATAAATCAATCTATGAGATTTTCCTTATTTTCTTAGGAAAATGTTTTCTTTCTCTCCACTCTACTCAAGACCTGTTCCCCAAGGATTTTGGAGGACATATGGGGCGCCACCTTTATTATAAATATGAGTGGTTGGCTAGCTCTTTTGTACACCATAATTCCAAGAGTTTAGAATTCTTGTGAAAAATAGAGAGCTTCTTAGAGAGAGTTTTGCGAGAGAGAAAAGACGGATCTAGCAGCCGGATTTTTCTAGTTGCAATCCAATGGTGGATTCCGGTGGGTTGTTCGTGTGGACAAGCGGTGGAAGCCGAACGCTTGGGCAGCTCCATGCATCGCTACTCTCCTTAGACGGTCAAAGCGTCGATCTTTTAGATCAAACAAGGTAACCACCGTCTTTAGCTTATTTGTTTATTGCTTAAACGAAGTCGATCCTGGTTAAAGGAAATAAAATTTTGAATTCCGCTGCGTTCCCGCGTAGATTTCCTAACAGTGGTATCAGAGAGAGCTTTGAGCTTAAGCATCAAGCATGTTAATTTGCGTAGCTAATTTTATCATTTAAATCACGTAATTAAAAGATGAAAGATTTTTGATTCGCAAAACGATACACAAAAAGAAAAAAACAAGATCTTGTGGTGCTCGGCCGACTGGCGGCGTGATGGGAGTCAACTCGACTCTGTTTTCTACTTATTATGTGCCCCATTATGACTCGTTTTGTGCTATTCTGGGAATTTCCGGCTAAGTTTTGGTGCATTTTACACCATTTTGCTCATTCCGGGACTCCGGTACATAATCCGTGAATCTCGGCCATTTTCTGTGTTTTTCATTCATTCTCGGTCACCCTAGTGTCCCGTAGGGGTTACATTTGGCATGTACTTTGATGTTTTTCAGGAACTAGGTACCCGAGAATGCCCGGAAAACATGACACGTAGCTTCGGGATGCAAAGAGGCTCACTTTGGGGAAAATACATGCTAGGCGTGTGCCTAGCCTTCCTTAGGCGCACGCCTAAGACCCTGAAAACAGGCCAATGTATCAGTACGTGATTTCCAGGCTCATCAGAACCTAGGCGCACGCATAAGAAAGGCTAGGCGCACGCCTAGCAAGGGATCTGCATCTGGGATATTTTGTAAATGTTGTCAGGCGTGCGCCTGACTTTCCCTAGGCGCACGCCTAGCAGGTTATTTTGTCAAACACTATAAAAGCTCAATTTTGAGTTTTGGATAGAGAGAGACTACTTTTTACAGCATTTTGAGGCGATTTTCTTCCCCAAGAACACCATAGATTATCATTTCAAGCTTTCTTAGCATAATCTTTTGTAACAAATACTTGGATCATCTTGGATTGCATAGTTATATATTCAGTTTGCTCGTTTTCAGATTTCGATCGGTTTTCAATTCGTGTAGGTATTTCTAATCCTTATCTTTTGTTTGATTGTTCTTCTTTTATGATGAAATCTTGTGTTTCGATAGTTAATATGAGTAGCTAATTGCCTTATAGCCGAGTTATGCGATACTCATCGAAACTAGATCCTAGCTTGTTCATGTGTTATTCTTGATGGTTGATTTTATCATTCGTGATGTGTTTTTAGTCCTAGAACTTATTTGTAAATGACTTTTATTGAACTCGCGACTCGATAATCGTGTATCACGCGTCTTCTTTACATATGTATTTTGCGAGAGGATACGGGAAAAGGGGTTCTAGGATCACCGTGTAAAACCGACTGAGTTGTTCAGACTCGGTTTCGTTGTGAGGTTTTGTATCGACTTGTCGAGCGTTTCATTGACCATAGACCGTGTTAGGTCAGTCAAATCCGGTCAGCGGACTGTTGAACCTAACATAGGAGGGTAGATTATTGAAATAATGTCTATTCTTGGAAATAGGAAGCGACACCCTACGTATGACGTCAAGACGTTTAGGTAAATCAAGAATATCTTCGGACTTAGCTAGGGTTTGGTACGTAGTTGATTGGATCATAGCTCGGCTATCACCTTTAATCATTTGCAACTCCTGTTTTAGTTAGTCATTACGAACGTAGCAAATTAGAATACAGTAACCTTCTCAAAAATCTTATTGACCTAAACTAGAGATGACACTAGCTTTGGTACTTAACGAAATTCCCTATGGGATTACGACCTTGCTCGCTAGTTTTATACTACAACCGATTCGGTACTCTGCCGGTCAAAGTTGGTATACTATAAAACGGCCATCAAGTTTTCTGGCGCCGTTGCCGGGGAATAGAGTTAATATCTTGTAAGTTGGAAAAATCTTCAGGATTAGGTCGTTTTTTCTTTTTAATTGTTTGTTGTTGTTTCATTGTTTGGGCAGTGTACGACCCGTAGTAGCAACGAGAAATTGGTCGATTATAATCCGGAGATCGAGCTTTACTTCCGTCGACAATTGGCTTTGAGAAATTGGACGATTGATCGTCGAGCAGCTCAACAAGCCGATCCATCTAACCCCGAAGTTGAATCCTCAATGGCTATGAATACACCAACAGGCAGCAGTCAAGGCTCTACAACCGGGAGAGTAATACCCGAGCATCATGTTGAGGAAGTTGAGTCTACAGAACGGCATGGTGAATCGAGTCCTCCGGTTGAAGGAGGAGTCGGACTTCACCTTCGGGAGCCTATTCAAAGCCCGAGGCAAGAACAAAATCAAAGAGAGCCTCCACCTCAGATTGTTCAACAGCAGCCCCAGTTTCAAGGGGTGAATTTGAATCCAAATACCGTTGTCCAACAGCCCGCACCTCAGGTTGATCCGAACCAAGTCATGCAACAGTATCAACAAATGATGTTGCAAATGGCTCAGATGAACCCAATAGTGAATCAATACAATCCGATGGCTGCTCGTATAACCCTATTCCTATGAATCAAATGATGGGGCAGTATCAGAATCCGTATCAACAACCTAATGTGCCAATCCCGCAACCAATGCCAGTTCCGGTACAACAAGCCGCTCAGAATGCGCATCCTTATCAGGCACCGATATTCTGACCTCCGGTTATTCAAGGTATGGTGAAGGCCCCTGGAAGAACATTGAGGGATTATTCTACACCCGCTATCGGTGAAGGGCATGCCCCTATCCGGATCCCACCGATCCAGGCCAACAACATGGAAATCAAAGGTCATGTTTGGAAGTAGCTACAAGAGATCGCTCAGTTTAGAGGAAAACTCGAGGAGGATCCAAACAATTTCTTAAATCACTTTATGCAAGTATGTAAGACGGTGAAGATTAACGGTGTTTCAGAAGAGGCGATTCGGTTGATAATGTTTCCACATGTCTTAAAGGAACATGCTATTGAGTGGTACGAATCTTTACCTCATGATTCCTTACACACTTGGGATGAGGTAACAAGAACTTTTCTTTCAAAATACTTCCCTCCGGGACGAACTTTGGATATGAGGGCAGACATCTCAACTTTTGAATAGTGGGCTTCTGAGGAATTACACGAGGCTTGGGACCGGTACAAGGCAATGTTGAGGTAGTGTCTGCAACACGGTTTCAAAATTTGGAATCAAATGCACATATTTTACCGTGGGGCGGATAAAGAGTCCAGAAGAACATTGAATTCTGCGAGTGGAGGAGATCTTATGAGTTTGGAGCCGGATGTTGCGTTAGCTACGATTGAAAGGATAGCCGAGAATAACCGACAATGGAATTCTATTAAACCTAAAGAGCGTCAAAAGGGGAGCAATTCTGAGAAAGAGGTAAAAGTCGGTGGCTACGATCAGTCGATGCAAGACGAGAACAACAAGTTATCCAACAAAGTGACGATGTTGGAGAAACAGTTGCGTGAGGTGATTCTCGATCAACGAGCGGCGAATAAATGTTCATCTTGTGGTGGTATGCATAAAACTTCAGAGTGCACTAACACCGATGTGACTCCAAAGCAGTTATTACCTAGAGCTCAAATTAATCAAGTGAGTGTGGGAGAAGCACCTATTCAACCGATGTTGAGTCCGGAGGAGTTAAGTCAGATGTTTGCGGATCAAATGAATCAAGCTTATGTGAACCAAATGGCTATGAATCCATGGGCGATGCCACCGGTGGATCCAAATACGTTGCCGGTTAACCCCACTTATGATGTTAACTATGTTCAGAATCAGAATTGGAGGGGCCAACCTAATCAATGGCAACCAAACCAATGGCAATCGAATCAGAATTGGAACCGGAATCCAAATCAAGCCGGACCTTCGAATCAAAGGCCGAATGCTTATCAACACCCGAATGCTCCGGGGAGAATAGATAATCAGAATCAACAACCACCGAAAACTCTTGAACAGATCGTAGAACAATTGAGCAAGATAGTTTCTGACAACTATAAAGAGTTTCGAGAGGTTAAAAATAGTCAAACTACGATGCAAGTGTCTATACGAAACATAGAGCATCAAATTGGCCAAATGGCGGAAAAGTCAAACACTGTTCCGGTTGGAGGCCCACCGAGAAATACGGTTAGGAATCTGTTCGTTAAAAACGTGTTTTAAATTTATATTATCGGAACACCCCAAGTATAAGGTACGTAGTATAAGGTGTTGCCGAGTCGTCCTAAGGGAATCGTACAGTTGTCAGATTAAGATATAACTCCTAAGTCGGTTATGTCACGAATCTAAGAACTAAAACGAGAAAACGAAATAAAAACAAGCGAGAAAATCGAGAAAACGACAAGATGGACGAGCGTACGCTATTGCGGACGAGCGTCGACTATGAACGACAACGAGAAAAGTGCGAAAAACTAGGGTTTGTAAAACTAGAACTTAAAACTAACGTTGAAGCAAACGATTTTTGTATCAAATTATAAAGGGGAGACAGTAGAACACCTAGAATCTATCACTCAACAATCAAACAACCAGTTTATGATTCGAATACAGTTTTATTGGTATGATCAATCACGAAACCGACTAAATTCCTTTAGATCAATTTCTAGGGTTTGTTTACTTTTCCAAGAAAAACAAATAACATTCATCACAAGATCAACAATTTGTTCCCAAATTGTAATACCCAACTAACGATATATGATTCCTCAAAACATCATCAATTGTATCGATTGAATTAAAAACTATTGTTGAATTATATTTCCATAAAAATTCAAACAACATAGAGGTTCATTGACATTCCTATCTAATGAAACTCTTAACCAATAAATCGGGATTCAAACGATAAATAAAACAAAGTATTCAAAATCATAACTAAAGATAAACTAACGAATCATGGTTGTGATGACGTTGATGTGATATCCTCCGGTTGTTCCACTGCTATGCGTTTAGCCAACAATCATGTTGTTAGACATAATCATTGGAATGGAGAGATACATCTTTGACTCTTCTCTTTGAATAATGCGGCTGCTAGGGTTTATTATGAGTGAATGATGCGTATGGGATGTCCCCTAGGGTTTAATACACACTGCTATTTATAGGATTTTAGGTCGGCTAGGGTTATGTCGGCACTGGACGCCCGTCCAAAGGGGTGGACGCTCGTTCAACTTTTTTTTGGACGGAGATTCAGACGCTCGTTCAGCTTCCGTCTGGAGACTCTGTATGTAAAATATGACTCTGGACGCTTCATGGACGCCAGTTCACTCCTGGACGCTCGTCTGGATCAGTGGACGCCCGTCCAATATGCTGAGGATCGGATTTCTTCATAGTTATCCATTCTTCTTCAAGCCAATTCCATATTTATCTCTTATAATTCGAATTGAGCCTCATTTATCCTCTTTATGCACTCGAAATTAAGCATCTACATAATAGATAAAACATGGAAAACATGTAGTCATCCCCAAATAATAATAATTCAATAAATTTAACACATAAAAGCGCCCAAATTACACTTTTGACACTTCTAAACCCATTATTCAAATTCACGCCTTAAACATATAATTTCCTCTAAAAATTACTAAAATACGAAAGATATTGTTCTCTAATAATGCGATAAAAACCATAAATTTCACCGAGAACAACTCCCCCACACTTGAACTTTTGTTCGTCCCGGACAAAACAATCAAAACTATAGCTCAACTTTCATGCATCCCACATAGATCTCTAACTCACGTAACAAAAGATACAACAATTATAGCCTACAATACCATCACGAGAGATAGATTCGGTGTATGTGTGACAAGCCCTTCTCAAATTTAACAAGCCTTTCAAAAGAATATCCTCTCAAAAACTTCAATGACTATCCTAGGTATAGGCAGTAATAGCTCCACTCAAAGCCTTCCCACGCACTCAGTAGGATAATCCCTACAACATATCATGCGGTTCTACTGGGTATAAGATCCATGATAACAAAGACTTCACTTTATTTTTACTCATCATTTTTCAAAATTTTCAAATTTGACGCATATCAGAATAAGCTCTTACCCATCATAGTAGAGTAGGACATTTCGCGATAATCCCCTACCTACTCAAATCATAAGGTAGCTATAAACTGACTGTCGTGAGCTTCTGGTCATCATAGTGGTATAGGACATACGTGGTATACCCTACCTCACTCAAATCCATTAACCAGCTTTCGACAAACGTATTTATTAATAATTGCTTACTCACTTTATTTATTCACTTTTCAAAGTCATAAGTTACATCTCACTTATCACATTCAAACTTTATGATATTCACAGCACGCGGTCTAACTAAGGTGTCACTATACTGGCCTTCCTAAGATAAATCATCAAAATAATGAAAGGATATAGTTCAAAAATCTTGTTTCAAAATCAATGGCTCTCGTGAACGTGAAAAACGAATACTATCTCCATAAAAGTAAAGACACGCTATAATTATCTCACTAAGTCACATACTATCATCGTTAGAAAACTACAACTAGTAAGCATCTAGTTCCAATTATATGCTCGAGACTCACAAAAAAATTTTAAATTATTTAAATTTGCTCGAAATTAACTCATATTACCAGATATAGCATGAAAACATACCCATGTTACCCCCCCACACTTAAATCACATTATGTCCTCAGAATGTGCAAATAAAAATAATAAAAAAAACTTAGCTGGTTTCAACAGTGGTTGTCAGATGAAAGTTGGCAGAGGTCAGGCTGGAGCATGAATGGCCCGCTACAACTTGAATGGACAACACTGGACATAAAAGCTTGCGAACCTGCTCAAAAATATCTGCAACACTCGACATACCATATAATCTCGGGGTACAAGGGGTATATGAATAAACATAAACGAAACATTCAACAACTCGTAGGAACACAACATCTCATTCAAACAACCAAGGTACTACGCCTACAACTAAAACATAAATAGCTTACTTAAAGAGAAAAGAAACAAAGCTAGGTTGCCTCCTAGAAGCGCTCTTTTTATGTCATTAGCTTGACATACTCTTCAAAGTCAACCCGGGTCGGGCCACTTTGGCTTAAATGCGACCACCTCATCATCAGAATCAGAGTGAAGGACCGAGGTTTTACCACAACCTCCACAAGTGAAATGCCCTACCAAGTTTTTTAACTTGGCTCTCCAGACAGCACTGACTTTCGTCTTTGTCTCAACTTTTCCTACATGTGGCACCAGCGGAATGATAGGTTCAGGAATCGTGGTAGAAGCTTCTTTAAGGGTAAGAATGTCATCATTCGAAGCAAAGAATTCGGATGGAATCTCGTCACAATTCAAAGCACATCGAGCACGTCAACCAACTTTTGAAAGTATATGACCTCGGGTACTTCATAAGGTTGGCCAAAATACTTTTTCAATCTGTGTGACCGTTCACTTTAAAAGGTTGACCGCTTGTACCCTTTCAAGGAAATCGCTCCTCCCGGATGAACTTCGACAATTTCAAAGGGTCCGGACCATCCGGACTTAAGCTTGCCAAACGAATCGATGTAATCCGGTGTTGTAAAGTAAAGCCATCTCTCCTACCTTGAAATCTCTCGTCCTTTATTTTAGCATCATGGAGCGCTTTCGTTCTTTCCTTGCTCGGTTTGGCATTCTCGTAGGCCCCGAGTCCGAATTCATCGAGCTCATGCGATTGCGGTAATCTTTTCTCGCCACGGAGCCGGCTATCGAAGTTCAAGTATTTAATAGCCCGGTAAGCTTTGTGCTCCAAACTCGACCGTAGGTGGCATGCCTTGCCGTAAACCATTTGAAAGGGCGACGTACCCATAGGGGTCTTGAACGCGGTACGATAAGCCCGAGTGCGTCGTCCAACTTCGGACTCCGCTTGGATCTATTCGAATTCACCGTTTTCTCTAAAATCCGCTTTAGACTTCGTTGCTTACTTCGACTTGGCCACCGGTTTGGGGGTGGTATGGTGTACCAATTCTATGCTTGACACCATATCTCTCAAGAATTTTATCCAAATGCGGTGCATTACGAAGTGCGAACCTTCATCACCGATAAGGGCTCTAGGACGCCAAATCTAGTAAAGATATGCTTTTGCAAGAATTTCTTTACAACTTTATGATCATTGGTATGGGTGGCTATAGCCTCTACCCATTTGGAAACATAGTCAACGCGGACTAGGATATATTTATTGCCGCACGATGATGGGAAGGGTCCCATGAAATCGATGCCCCACACGTCGAAGACTTCACATTCCAAGATAGGCCTCGCAGGCATCTTCATCCTATTACCGAGCCTCCCTACTCTTTGACATCTATCACGACCTTTGCAAAAGGTTTCGGCGTCTTTGAACGAGTGGGCCGGAAAATCCAAATTTGAAGGATTTTCGCAACGATCTTTGGTGCTCCGTAGTGTCCACCAAACGGGACCACTATGACATTGCTCTAAGATATCCGGTTGTTCATGCTCCGGAACACACCTTCTAAGCAACCCGTCTTTGCGGACTTTAAACAAATGTGGATCCTCCCATACGAGATACTTCAAGTCACCGAAAAACTTCTTCTTTTCCCCGATACGTCATCTCTTCTAAATGCCCGGTCGCTAAGTAATTGACGTAATCGCATACCACGGCCTCACATTCTCTAGTCTCATTAATCGCTCGGTCGGAAAGTCAATGCCTATTTCCTTAGGATTTTCGTCACCCTCGTTCACTAAGCGAGATAAGTGATCGCTACAACATTTTCGCTACCTTTCTTATCCTTAATTTCAAGGTCAAATTCTGGAGAATCGGGATCCATCTCGGTAACCTTGGTTTAGCATCTGTTTTTTCCATGAGGTAGCGTAATGCCGCATGATCCGTCCAAACCACGACTCGAGACCCAAGAAGGTAACTTCGAAACTTATCCATAGCGAAAACGACGCTAGGAATTCTTTCTCTCGTAGTAGTGTAGTTACACCGAGCCGGGTTCAAAGTTCGGCTCGCATAGTAGATTGGTCGAACTTCTTATCAATCCTCTGCCCTAGAACTGCGCCTATAGCGTAGTTAGAGGCATCGCACATGAGTTCGAAAGGTTTAGTCCAGTCGGGCGCGATCAAAATGGGGGCACTGGTTAACTTATCCTTTAAGAATTTGAAAGCTTCCTTACACGCATCATCAAACACGAACTCTACTTCCTCTTTAAGCAGGTTGGATAGCGGCTTTGCTATTGTCGAAAAATCTTTAATAAATCGCCGATAAAAGCCTACATGTCCCGGGAATCCTCGTACCTCCTTAACTGTCTTTGGATATGACATTTTCTCAATGGCCTCTACTTTAGCCCTATCCACCCGAATACCTTCACCGGACAACTTGTGTCCCAAAACAATCCCTTCGTCAACTAGAAAATGGCATTTCTCCCAGTTAAGCACCAAATTTTTCTCAACACATCGCTGGAGTACCATATCTAGATTCCTTAAGATCTCATCAAAACTGTCGCCATAGACTGAGAAGTCATCCATGAAGACCTCCATGCATTGTTCCACTAGTCCATCAAAAATGGCTAACATGCACCGTTGAAAAGTCGCGGGTGCATTGCATAGGCCGAATGGCATTCTGCGGAAGGCAAAAGTGCCAGATGGACATGTAAACGTGGTCTTTTCCTGGTCATTAGGATCGATGGCTATCCGGAAGTACCCGTAATATCCATCGAGAAAACAATAATATTTGTGACCACTCGCCTTTCAATTAGTTGGTCAATGAAGGGTAAGGGGAAATGATCTTTTGCGGTGACTTCGTTCAATCTGCGATAATCAATGCGGACCCTATAACCGGTCACGAGGCGTAAAGCAATTTCCTCCCCTTTTTCATTTTTTTCTACGGTAATACCCCCTTCTTTGGCACAACCTGAGTAGGGCTAACCCACTCACTGTCGGCGATGGCATAAATAATCCCCATATCAAGCCATTTGATGATCTCCTTTTTGACAACCTCCTGCATATGCGGATTCAGCCTTCTTTGCGGTTGTCTGACCTTTTTCGCTCCTTCCTCCGTTCGGATCTTATGCATGCATACATCTGGGCTTATTCCTCTGATATCGCCCACCTGCCATCCGAACGCGAGGATATGTTTCTCCAGCACTTTGATCAATTCTGCCTCTTGCTCAGGCTCGAGTTTAGATGAGATGATTAGAGGCAACTTATCGCCGCCTTTCAGAAAGATGTATTTTAGATGCTGCGGAAGTGGTTTCAACTCTAAGTCAGCAGGTGGTTGGTCGATACTCGATTTTAACGGACCACCTCTTTCTTTTTGAGTGAGGACCGGTTGACTGAAGAACACTTCATCTTCCTGGGGTGTTATCCCAGAAAGGTATTGAATAACGTCATCAAAAGGGATCTCCCTGTCAGCTTCCGTTTTTTCTTTGCGATGTGCAATCATTTTCTTAAGCTCTTCTTCTTCAAGTTCATCTGCAAGTTGCTCCCAATCATCCAACTCCCAATGGGTAGCTTCTTTCCAGAATTCGATTTCATCCCAGCTTCCCATTAGAATTTCCTCTTCTTCAAGGTTAAAGTCTCGCCCGATTGAGCTCCTTCGGATCACCACTTTGCTCATCCCCGGAATGTCCCAAATTTTCTCGTTCACTTATAGGCTCGGTATGCGCAAGTTGTTGAGACAAATTCTACGGTGACTATGGCTCTTGAACAAGTTGTTTTCTTCTTCTTCGTGATTTATGACATCCGGGGCTTCGTCTCTGCGAGCTCTTCATCGTGGGTCGATTCATCCCCATAAATTGCTTCAATGAATGAAATTCCCCGAATTGGGGATTCTTCGAACTTTTACCTTGCTCGATGGAAATGGAAGTGTCTCCTATTCTCAAGGTAATTTGGCCGGTGTGGAAGTCAATGGTGGCGGCGGCGGTGTCCAAGAAAGGCCGGCCTAGGATCGGGGCATTTCCTTGTCGGATTGGTAGTCCAATATAACCCGGTCGGTTGGAAACACCAATTGTTTAACATGGGTAAGGACATTGTTGACGCAACCGGTCGCTAAACGGCTAGATTTGTCCACAACCGAAGAGAGACGGGGCGCTCCCTTAGCCTTTTGTCCAACCCGAGACTTTTGCGGATGTTCAAGGGCATCACATTAACGAGAGGCACCGAGTCGCATAAGACATTGTGGAACGTGCGGCCTTCGATCATGCAAGAGATTGAAGGTCGTCCGGGGTCACCACGTTTTATTGCAATGCTCTGAGAAATTGCCGAGCATTCTTCGTTTAGCACTTCATCTGCCATTCCTTTCAGCTTCTTCTTACTTCCACAGGCGTCCTTAAGAAACTTGGAGCATTTAGGCATCTCAGTTAACACTTCGGCGAGAGGCATAGTCACCATGGTTTCTCTAACCGGCCTTCCTCACTCCATCGTAAGTTTTATCAGAGTTCAAAGTATTCTCATTTTTCTTTGCTGGATAAGGAAGGGTTTTCGGATGATTGATTGGAATTTGATTTTTAATGGCTTCATCCTCCTTATCCTTCCATCTGACAAACTTTTCAGCTTTCTTTTTAGTCAGGGGTTCGGCCATCTGACTATCCTCATCACTTCCTCCCGTAGAATCGTTATCATTCAGCTCTCGCTCACTGTCGCTTTCTTCGGTATTTGTCTGCTGCTTATCCCCTCCTGAACTCATGGCGTCAGGAGGGGCTACTCGTTTCCCGACAGCTTCTCGGGTCCAACTTTCTTTCCGCTTCTAAGTGTAACTGCATTCAACTCCTCCTCTTGTCCATAATTCCACTGCGGTGTGATGGCATTACAGGCACTTACTTCTGCCTTAGGATTTTTATCTCAGTGTAACTCGGCGGTCTTCCTTGGGGCCTCGCTTGCTTGTTGATCACCATCGGCCAATCTGTCTCTCTATCGCCTTTTGACCGGTGGCTAGTGCTTGCACCATATCTACTAGCTCATCGAATTTCTTTTGAGAGATAGAGGTGGGCTGTGGATTTTGCGTTTGAGCCCAATTGCCTTGGGGCTTTTGATTGTTGGAATTGGATGCGCCAGGTGGCGTATAATAACTGTTTCGCGGATTTCCAGAAAAGTTACGGTTTGGATTATAGCTTGATTGACCAGAATTTTGATTGAAATTACGAAAAGTTTGATTCTGGTTGCCTATCGCATTTACTTCATCTCCGTTCTCATTGCTCGCCTGCGTTCCCAGAAGACTCATATCCGCTGATCCCTTCGTTGCTTGCATTTGTAAGTTAGCCATCTGTTGGTTTATCATTTCCACTTGAGCAACCAACTTCTGTGTCACAGGATCGCTTGCAACAGATTTCCTCTTATCTTCCTCAACATGGGTCTTCCTAGAGGTTGACCACATGTTGTTCTTGGCAATTGTTTCAGCTACCCTATAGGCAGCATCATCTCCTCCGCCCAGAAAAGATCCATGAGCTGTGGAGTCTAGATAATCTCTATTGGGTTGAGTAACACCCTGATAGAATAATTCTAGGAGCTCATGTCGAGTGTATCCATGGTTAGGGCATTTCCTCATTAACAAATTCAACCTTTCCCAGGCCTTTCCTACGCTTTCTCCTTCTAATTGCTCAAAATTAGCTATGTCACGTTTAAGGCCCATTATCGTTCCAGGTGAAACGAATTTCAGAGCGAAGGCTCTTTTAACATCGGCCCAGGTATGGAGAGAGTGATGGGGTAAGGATTTGAACCATCTGTTTGCTTCACCTTTTAAAGCAAACGGGAAAAGTTTCAGCTTAACAATCTCAGAATCAACACCCGGATAGTGGCCTGCTTCGCAAATTTGAACAAAAGTGGACAAGAAGTCATGAGGATCTTCTTGAGCAGTGCCATGAAAAGAGCTATTTTGGACCAGTCCAACCACTCCATTTTTCAGATCGAAATGCACTTGGCCCATATCTGGAGGTCGAATAGGTCTATGCCCCTCCAGGAAGTCTTGGTTAAGATAAGGGGCATAGGGGTCTTGATTTAGCTGGGCTTGCTGGAGTTGTTGCAATTGGTTTTGTAGCCCAGCTTGCTGATTCTGTTGTTGTTGTAACAACTGTATTTGTTGAAGGAGCTGATTCAGCTGAGCTTGAGGGTCTGGATTTTGATTTGGGAGGGCTGGATTAGGAGGAACTAGATTCGGATTTTGAACTGGGTCAGCCATGATGTCTAGATCGGGAAAAAGCCTTCTTCTTAGGATGGACCGTTCCGGTTCTGGATCAAAAAGGAGAGGTCCCTTCTTGCTTCTGGTTTGCATAAACCAGGAGGACAACCAGAGAGGTCAACACTGACTAAAAGTCAGGTTGACAGAAGAGTTAACCTTGGAATTCAAGCTAAGAGAAGAAAGGAGAAGAACAAGAAAGATAGACGGACGGGCGTTCAGAATCGTGAACGAGCGTCTGTCTAGGGAAGTTCCCGGACGGGCGTCTGGTACAATAGACGCTCGTCTGGTGTACTAAAAGCAGTTCAGAGGCGTTTTTACTAAACAAACGGGCGTTTGGATGACCAGACGCTCGTTTGACCGATAAACGAAACGATAAAAGGAAATTTTTCGAATGGACGAGCGTACGTATAATTGGACGTTCGTTCAAAAGCCGACAAACGAGGATCGGGCGTAAAAACAACAGGAAACAGAAGATAAACAAACTGAGACTAAAGAAAACAAAACTAATCTAAAACCTAAGAAAGTTACTAACTAGAGAAACTATACCTACGAAAAATTGAAAAACAAGAAAAACACTAAGACGGTAAAAAAAACGTGTTGAAATCTTCTAGGGCCAAAAAGGAGGGGAAAACAGTGGATTTTGACCTCGAAAACGCACTGAACGGCCTATGGCCGTTCACCACGTCGTCGGCGTCGGAACGAGCTTTCCGAATTGGGGTCCTGCGTTCCAAACGGACACTCGAGCCGAAAGTTATGGTCAAAATACTACCGCGTGCCCTAACGACCCCTTTTTGACACAGAAAATTGTCCTAAATAGAATCCGACAACCGTTACCGATTCCCCGGCAATGGCGCCAAAAACTTGTTCGTTAAAAACGTGTTTTAAATTTATATTATCGGAACACCCCAAGTATAAGGTACGTAGTATAAGGTGTTGCCGAGTCGTCCTAAGGGAATCGTACGGTTGTCGATTAAGATATAACTCCTAAGTCGGTTATGTCACGAATCTAAGAACTAAAACGAGAAAACGAAATAAAAACAAGCGAGAAAATCGAAAAACAAGCAAGATGGACGAGCGTACGCTATTGCGGACGAGCGTCCGACTATGAACAACAACGAAAAAGTGCGTAAAACTAGGGTTTGTAAAACTAGAACTTAAAACTAACGTTGAAGCAAACGATTTTTGTATCAAATTATAAAGGGGAGACAAGTAGAACACCTAGAATCTATCACTCAACAATCAAACAACCAGTTTATGATTCGAATACGCTTTATTGGTATGATCAATCACGAAACCGACTAAATTCCTTTAGATCAATTTCTAGGGTTTGTTTACTTTTCCAAGAAAAACAAATAACATTCATCACAAGATCAACAATTTGTTCCCAAATTGTAATACCCAACTAACGATATATGATTCCTCAAAACATCATCAATTGTATCGATTGAATTAAAAACTATTGTTGAATTATATTTCCATAAAAATTCAAACAACATAGAGGTTCATTGACATTCCTATCTAATGAAACTCTTAACCAATAAATCGGGATTCAAACGATAAATAAAACAAAGTATTCAAAATCATAACTAAAGATAAACTAACGAATCATGGTTGTGATGACGTTGATGTGATATCCTCCGGTTGTTCCACTGCTATGCGTTTAGCCAACAATCATGTTGTTAGACATAATCATTGGAATGGAGAGATACATCTTTGACTCTCCTCTTTGAATAATGCGGTGCTAGGGTTTATTATGAGTGAATGATGCGTATGGGATGTCCCCTAGGGTTTAATCACACTTGCTATTTATAGGATTTTAGGTCGGCTAGGGTTAAGTCGGCACTGGACGCCCGTCCAAAGGGGTGGACGCTCGTTCAACTTTTTTTGGACGGAGATTCAGACGCTCGTTCAGCTTCCGTCTGGAGACTCTGTATGTAAAATATGACTCTGGACGCTTCATGGACGCCGCTCACTCCCGGACGCTCGTACCGGATCGGTGGACGCCCGTCCAATATGCCGAGGATCGGATTTCTTCATAGTTATCCATTCTTCTTCAAGCCAATTCCATATTTATCTCTTATAATTCGAATTGAGCCTCATTTATCCTCTTTATGCACTCGAAATTAAGCATCTACATAATAGATAAAACATGGAAAACATGTAGTCATCCCCAAATAATAATAATTCAATAAATTTAACACATAAAAGCGCCCAAATTACACTTTTGACACTTCTAAACCCATTATTCAAATTCACGCCTTAAACATATAATTTCCTCTAAAAATTACTAAAATACGAAAGATATTGTTCTCTAATAATGCGATAAAAACCATAAATTTCACCGAGAACAGAATCCGAGAGGGGTCAATGCCGTATCAATTGAAGAAACTGTGATTGAGGACGATGATCTTGGTATCGGGAGAAGTCTTGGGCCAGCTAACCCAATTAATACGATCTATACTTGGAGTGGTAAGAAAGTTGGAGTTGATGATGAGATAGCTCGAGATGAGAAGAAGAAAGCACCGGTGAATGATGATGAGAATGAGAACGGCGGGGTCAATTCTGAATTGGTAAAGGTAAAGATTGATCCGGTGGATAGTGATGACGATTGTGATAAGGTTGTGGAAATTCCAAATCCCATGAAGAAGAATGCCGAGTCAAGCAAGCAGGCACAACTAACCAAAGCACACGACAAAGGTAAACAGGGTAAGGATTTTACACCTACTTCTATTGATGTTAATTCGTTACCCTATCCCCCGAGAGGTCCTAAGAAGACCATCTTATCAAAGAGTCAAAATAGATTCCTTGACATTTTACGTAGAGTTGAGATTAATATCCCATTTGTTGACGCGATTGCAAACATGCCCTCGTATGTGAAATTTCTGAAAGGGATATTATCTAACAAAGCAAAAATGGAGGAAGTTGTGTGTTTAAACGAGAACTGTTCCGCCGTATTCCAGAATAAGTTACCCCAGAAACTTAAAGACCCGGGTAGTATTTCAATACATTGTACCATAGGCTCTAAAACGTACCCGAATGTCATGTGTGACTTAGGTGCGAGTGTGAGTTTAATGCCCCGCCACATTTACGAGGAGTTAGGTTTAGGTAAGCTTACCAGAACCGCTATGACCTTGCAAATGGCGGATAGGTCTTTAAGGAAACCGTTAGGAGTGGCCGAGGATGTGCTAGTGTGAGTGGACAAGTTCATTTTTCCCGCGGACTTTGTGGTGTTAGAAATGGAAGCCGACAGTCGGACACCCCTATTGTTAGGGAGGCCCTTCCTAGCAACTGGGAGGGCGATGATAGACATCCAGAAAGGAGAGATTGTGTTACGGGTAGATGAGGAAAGTGTTACCATTAATGTTTTCAAGTCCATGAAGCACCCGTATGATGAAAACGAATGCAATTTTCTGGATACTATTATGCCTCTTGTTGTTGAAAATGCTAACACACAGGGCTACAAGGAGGATGACTCTATGGAGCAATGTTTAGTGAAGTAAATCGCAATTGATGAAGAAAACGAAGAGTTGGTAGAAGCCGCCGGTGAGCTCAAAATCACCGAATTTGTGGATGCAAGATGGCACAAGTTATTGGAACTTGAACTGAGTGATGAAAAAGCAAAGCCTTCCATAGAAGATCCGTCCCGAAACCTTGAGTTGAAGGAACTCCCGGCTCACCTTAAGTATGCTTTTCTTGAAACTAATTTACTCCCGTTAATTATTTCTTCTATTTTAACTAATCTGCAGGAAGAAAAGTTATTGTGTGTTTTGAGAAGTCATAAGCGTGCTTTTGGGTGGAAAATGGCGGATATACGAGGAATAAGCCCGGAGCTTTGCAAACATAAAATTATTCTCGATGAGGGCATGAAACCGGTGAGGCAATCCCAAAGAAGGTTAAATCCTCATATGCAAGAGGTTGTAAAAAAGGATGTGATCAAGATGCTTGAGATGGGTATCATTTATGCTGTAAGTGACAGTGAGTGGGTTAGCCCGACGCAGGTCGTACCGAAGAAAGGAGGAATGACGGTGCAAGCCAATGAACTTAATGAGCTCGTACCCACCCGACTGGTCACCGGATACCGCGTGTGCATAGACTACCTGAAGCTAAATGATGCTACACGTAAGGATCACTTTCCTTTACCTTTCATTGATCAAATGTTGGAGCGTTTGATTGGGCATGCTAATTACTGTTTTCTAGATGGCTTTAGTGGATATTATCAGATTATAATTGACCTTAAAGACCAAGAAAAGACCACTTTTACGTGTCCATATGGCACTTTTGCATACACTCGAATGCCGTTTGGGCTGTGTAACGCCCCAGCGACATTCCAACATTGCATGACTGCCATATTCTCTGATATGATTGAGAAGTTTTTAGAAGTATTCATGGATGACTTTAGTGTCTTTGGTGCTTCTTTTGATGATTGTTTAGATAATCTTGACAAAGTGTTGCAACGTTGTGAGGACACTAATCTCGTGTTAAATTTGGAGAAATGTCACTTTATGGTTGAAGAAGGTATCGTGTTGGGGCATAAGATATCAAAGAGAGGTATTAAGGTAGACCGATGTAAAGTTGAGGCTATAGAACGATTGCCGCCCCCCACGAACTTCAAAACGCTTAGAGGTTTCTTAGGACACGCAGGTTTTTATAGACGGTTTATACCGGATTTCTCGAAACGTGTTAAATCTCTTACGCATTTGCTTTAAAAAGATATGCCCTTTCTGTTTGATGATGCTTGTTTAGATGCCTTCATAGACATTAAACGCTTGTTAGTGACTGCCCCGATTTTGATAGCGCCAGATTGGAGTCAAGAATTCGAAATCATGTGTGACGCTAGTGATATGGCAGTTGAAGCCATATTGGGCCAGAAACGTGATAAACTGTTTAAGCCTATCTACTATGCGAGCCATACTTTGAATTCGGCCCAAACAAATTACGCGACCACTGAGAAAGAATTGCTAGCGGTAGCTTACGCCTTTGATAAATTTCGTTCATACTTGATTGGTTCGAAGGTTGTAGTTCACACTGACCACGCTGCACTGAAATATCTTATGAATAAGAAAGACGCAAAACCTCGACTCTTGAGATGGGTACTGTTACTCCAAGAGTTCGACGTTGTTATTAGAGACCGTAAGGGCTGTGAGAATGTGGTTGCAGACCACCTAAGCTGCTTGCAACTGATCCCCGATGTTGTTGCACGAGAAAGAGCGATAGATGACGAGTTTCCAGATGAATAGTTGTTTGCTGTCGATGCAGCTATTCCGGAAATGAGGTTGAGCCCTCTAATTCCCGGAAAGTACGGTAACCCTTGGTATGCTTCTTTTGTGAATTATCTTGCGTGTGAGTATTTAGAGCCCGACTTGAACTACCAACAACGTAAGAAATTCTTTAGTGACCTTAAGTATTACTACAGGGATGACCCGTATCTGTTTCGTAGATGTTCTGACGGTATAATTCGTAGATGTGCTCATGATGGAGAGATACCTAGCATTCTGTCGTTTTGTCACGACAGGGAAGCTGGTGGCCATTTCTCCGGGCACCGAACAGCTTTGATGGTTCTCCAGAGTGGTTTTTATTGGCCCTCGATCTTTCGTGATTCACACAAGTACGTGAGTGTGTGTGATGCGTGTCAAAGATCGGGGAGAAACTCGAAACGGTTTGAAATGCCTATGCAACCGATTCTCGAGTGTGAAATCTTCGATGTTTGGGGAATCGACTATATGGGACCCTTCCCATCTTCCTACAATAATAAGTACATTCTAGTCGCGGTTGATTATGTCTCGAAGTGGGTCGAAGCAATGGCCTCTCCTACTAATGACCGTAACGTAGTCATCCGGTTCTTGAAAAAGTACATTTTCACGAGATTCGGAGTTCCTCGAGCTATGATTAGTGACAATGGCAGTCACTTTCAGAATCAACCGTTTAATAAGCTTCTGACCAAATACGGGGTTCGACACAAGTTGGAACCGCGTATCACCCCCAAACGAGTGGGCAGGGGAGCAGAGGTTGAATTGCCTGAAGATGACTCTACTGGAGAGCAAGAGGCCGACCAACCTAGGCAGCCTCGTAACCGAGACGAAATGAACCGTTTCATAGATGACAAAGCCCTAGAGTTTTTTAATGGCAAATTTAGGTCCAAAACTGCGCTGATCGAGCGAGAGATCAATAGGGGTGAGGTGAGTGAGACTTTCTGGCTGAGCATGCAAACCCGAGGGTGGTGGAATCTTCTAACCGTTAAGAACGAACCGATAAATCTATCAATGGTTAGGGAATTCATTTCCAATGCTAAGGCCGTAGGGGCGACTGCGAATTATATCATTTTGAGGGGCCAGAGGTTAAACATCAGTCGTGAGGGAATAGCTCGTCACTTCCACCTTCCGAGTGTCCTCTTTGACGGTGAGTGCACTCAGGTCTTTGCTAGGCTTTCCTCCGGACAACCCCCGGTAGATGTTCTCGAGATGGTGAGAGAGGCCGTTTGTCCTAACTGTCCGTGGATTCTGAGTTAGACCGACCCGAGACATTCCATTAACACCAAAGACTGGAATCCACCGGAGAAGCTTGTGGTGAAATTTGTCACAAACCGTCTCTATCCCACCTCTCAATCCACCACGATTAGTGCTGAGACTCTCAAGATTGTTTATGCCATCCTTCATAATATTCCGGTTGACGCGGCACAGATCATTAGAGATAAGCTTTCCTCTTATGTTAGGAAGCAAACTCCCAACATGATTTTTCCTCGTTTAATCACGGATATGGCTGTTTCTTTGGGGTTGGAGCACTTGCCCGGTGATGTGTTTATTCATAGGAAGTTTCCCCACATAGTCAAAAAGTCCAACTTAGTGAGGCATGAAGTCCAACATCAACCTCAACCACCCCCCCCAACCAACTAGGGCCGCCCGTTCTACTCTTGAACAAGTCACCTATGCCGCCCTAGGAGCACAACGTGATTGGTTCAATGACAACCGCCTAGCCATGTTGTCCTTACGCACCATCAGTGATGAACTTGCCAAGCAGAATAACTTTGCAACCTCACACCTCCCTAATGTCTCCCAGACTCCGTATCAGTACCCCTATTTTGTTCAAGAGTTTGTCCCACCCTTTTCACATCAGAGTTTTGAGGATTTTGACCAATCTTCTGAGGGTGGGGAGCCTAACCGAGGTGGTGAGTCTAGTGGGGCTGCATTTGGGGGTGTTGCTGGTTCGAGTGGTGGTGCTTTTGGAGGTGCTGGCTCGAGTGGCGGTGGTTTCGGCGATTTTGGTTTGGCGGCTACATTATGGTCGGATTTGGGAATGGACACAGACGATTTTTTTGAGGACGTCGGCGCTCAACAAGGGTTTGGAGCGGAGAGGCGTGATTCCGAGACCGATGAAGAGTAGGTTGAAGATGGGAACTTTTCACTTTTTATTATTATTATTTTATTTTGTTCATTTTAAGACTGTTTTGTAAGCCCGAGGGGCAACGACTTAGTACTTTTTGGTACTCTTGTCTACTTTTGGGTAGGCCATTTTTGGCCTCTTTAAATTTATGTACATACTTTTGTTTCTTCCATAGTGTGTACTCTTTTTGTTTGTATGCACGGTGTATGATATTTTTTGAGTGATGCTCTTGGCACAATTTTCCGTTTTTGTGTGGCATCCCCGGTAAATTGTATATATGTGTACATATACCCTCCCCTCCGTGTCTACCTGTGTTGGTAGGATGTTTTGTTCATTGTACAGGTACCCCGGATATCCGCATTGCGGACACTTCATGCAAAAATTCCACCTTTTGAAGGGTTTAAGCTAAGCCTTTTATCCCTCGTTTTTATTTATTCCAACACCGGGGACGGTGTTCAATCTTAAGTAGGGGGTGGAGGCTAGTAGCCGTTTTTATTTGTTTTGTTTCTGTCAAGTCGTGACTTAGTAGTTATCGCCCTTTTTGTGAAATTTTGGGCGAACTTTTTCAAAATTTTATAGTTTTGATGTTGTTTATTGTGTCACGAGCTTTCATATCCCGTAGTGATGCATGTGTAGTTACTCGAATACATTTTACTTTGTAGTGTCTATCATGTGTTGAAAATTGAAATGATTTCACGTTATAGCTTCGACGTCATGATCACTCGACTAGTGAACGATTATAGTTGTGTTAATGACCCGGTTACCTAGAACTTATATTAGTAACTTTGAGGCGAAATAGAAAGGTCGTCGTTGTTAGGTACGGGATGACGGTTTTGGCATTTATTTGGATTCAAATAGAGCCAAAATCCATCCTTATACATTTTTCCACAGTTACTCCTCTCAGCCTTTGTAGGGTGGCCAGACCGCCACCCGAACTGATATTTTATGTTACTAACACGTAATTACCGATACCCTGAGCTTTATTTCGGTCTACATATCTTTGATCACTTTTCATTTGAGCTTTTAAGTTCCGCACATCTCTTATACGATGTTGCGAAATATCATGAAGACTTGAATTTTGTTTTGGTGTAGTAAGTTGCGAGTTGGTTGGAAGGAGGAGTGTAACTATGTGCCGGTTGTGACTCTCGAAAAAAATGTTGGTGTACTTTTCGGTTAATATATATATATATATATATATATATATATATATATATATATATATATATATATATATATATATGTTTTGAGTCCAAATTTGGGCTAAATTTGTGTTTAGAAAAAAAAAAGAGAAAAAAAGAGAGAGAAGTTGAAGTTAGGGTTTGGTTTCCGAGTTTGTAACGAAGTGATAACCGAGTTTTGTATTCATGTGTCGGTAAAAGCTCTTTTGCACCTTCTTTCTTCTATTTTATCGTAAATATCCTTTCGTTAACCCCGACCCTAGCCTAACGATATAACTTTTCAAGTCCTGCTCGACCGTACTAGACAACGTTAGACCTCGATTAGTGGAGATGTTTACGACATATAAGCCTATGGTGTAACCCTGGTACTTATGCGTCTATAAACCGAACCGGTCGTCAGTAATTAATGTCGAAAAAGATATTTTCACACACACACCTTCATTAGTCAACACAAGGTAGAACCAATGTTTGATGTATTTGTGTCTTTACGTTTGCATTATCTATTTGGTATGGAAGGTTCGTCAATACATGTGACAATGTTGACTCTATTTCTGTTTGGAACGCTCGGTTTTGCTCGTGGCGAGCAAACGCTAAGTAGGGGGTAGTTGATGGGAGTCAACTCGACTCTGTTTTCTACTTATTTTGTGCCCCATTACGACTCGATTTGTGCTAT
The DNA here is from genome assembly GCA_036785695.1 of Gentiana straminea. Taxonomy (NCBI): domain Eukaryota; kingdom Viridiplantae; phylum Streptophyta; class Magnoliopsida; order Gentianales; family Gentianaceae; genus Gentiana; species Gentiana straminea. Next base: position 4,566,101 of record JAVUPR010000048.1, on the reverse strand, counting down.
TCCGGGAATTTTTGGCTAAGTTTTGGTGCATTTTACACCATTTTGCTCATTCCGGGACTCCGGTACATAATCTGTGAATCTTGGCCTTTTCTTGTGTTTTCATTCATTCTCGGTCACCCTAGTGTCCCGTAGGGGTTACATTTGGCATGTACTTTGATGTTTTTCAGGAACTAGGTACCCGAGAATGCCCGGAAAACATGACACGTAGCTTCGGGATGCAAAGAGGCTCACTTTGGGGAAAATACATGCTAGGCGTGCGCCTAGCCTTCCTTAGGCGCACGCCTAAGACCCTGAAAATAGGCCAATGTTTCAGTACGTGATTTCCAGGCTCATCAGAACCTAGGCGCACGCCTAAGAAAGGCTAGGCGCACGCCTAGCAAGGGATCTGCATCTGGGATATTTTGTAAATGTTGTCAGGCGTGCGCCTGACTTTCCCTAGGCGCACGCCTAGCATGTTATTTTGTCAAACACTATAAAAGTTCAATTTTGAATTTTGGATAGAGAGAGACTACTTTTTACAGCATTTTGAGGCGATTTTCTTCCCCAAGAACACCATAGATTATCATTTCAAGCTTTCTTAGCATAATCTTTTGTAACAAATACTTGGATCATCTTGGATTGCATAGTTATATATTCAGTTTGCTCGTTTTCAGATTTCGATCGGTTTTCAATTCGTGTAGGTATTTCTAATCCTTATCTTTTGTTTGATTGTTCTTCTTTTATGATGAAATATTGTGTTTGGATAGTTAATATGAGTAGCTAATTGCCTTATAGCCGAGTTATGCGATAATCATCGAAACTAGATCCTAGTTTGTTCATGTGTTATTCTTGATGGTTGATTTTATCATTCTTGATGTGTTTGTAGTCCTAGAACTTATTCGTAAATGACTTTTATTGAACTCACGACTCGATAATCGTGTATCACGCGTCTTCTTTACATATGTATTTTGCGAGAGGATACGGGAAAAGGGATTCTAGGATCACCGTGTAAAACCGACTTAGTTGTTCAGACTCGGTTTCGTTGTGAGGTTTTGTATCGACTTGTCGAGCGTTTCATTGACCATAGACCGTGTTAGGTCAGTTAAATCCGGTCAGCGGACTGTTGAACCTAACATAGGAGGGTAGATTATTGAAATAATGTCTATTCTCGGAAATAGGAAGCGACACCCTACGTATGACGTCAAGACGTTTAGGTAAATCAAGAATATCTTCGGACTTTGCTAGGGTTTGGTACGTAGTTGATTGGATCATAGCTCGGCTATCGCCTTTAATCATTTGCAACTCCTGTTTTAGTTAGTCATTATGAACGTAGCAAATTAGAATTCAGTAACCTTATCAAAAATCTTATTGACCTAAACTAGAGATGACACTAGCTTTGGTACTTAACTAAATTCCCTGTGGGATTACGACCTTGCTCGTTAGTTTTATAATACAACCGATTCGGTACTCTGCCGGTCAAAGTTGGTATACTATAAAACAGCCATCACGGCGGCACCACCACCGGCGGAGGCGGCAGGGCACCCTGCTGCCGGTGTCGGTTGACCGGTCAATGCTGAAGGATCTCCAAATTTTGTTTTGTTTATTTTGTGTTTCAATATGGTTCATAGTTGTGATTGATAATTCCTCTTTTGTTTAGTTGTGTCATGTGGCTAACCAATGGTTCCAATAGTTTGGGTCATTGGGATGCCACATGGCATTAAATAATATTGGCCTTTCCAAATTTTGTTTGGAATAGGCCTAGGGTCTTTTCAAAATTTTTGATTTTGTAAGGTCTTTTTCAAAATTTTGATTTTAGAAAGGGCCAGGGGAGATGATTTTTGGTTTATGAATCCAAAGGCATCCATTTTGATTGAGAATCAAAAGGAAAGAAACTAAAGAGACCTAATTTTAATTTTGATTTATTTTTGGAATAGTTCTAATTAATTAAAATTAAAATTGAAATCGGTTTAAAATTAATCGTTAATTTTATTTTGATTAAAATCATTTAATTAATTAAATGTTAATTAGTTAATTGATTGGATAAAATTATTTAATAGATTAAACGTTAAATGATTAATTAAGACGCAAGTAGTTAAGTTTTAATTTTATCTTTTTCATAAGATGTTATTGTATGGATTAGACATTGTGTAGATATAATATGACTATATGGACCCCGATTGATCATGGACTCGACCAATATGATAGTTGTGAATGATTTATTTTCTTTTGGTTTTAAAAATTGTCCTACCCGTTATGAAGCACGTGACCTAGTTTATTTTCTACATTATCCCATTCCCGTTAGCTCCCCCTCGTATGCGGCGGGTGTATTTATTTTATTAGATAGAATTTATGTAACAAGAATGGAGCGGAAGATGAAGGCCAAAGAAAGAAGAAAATAAAGATCCCATTGGAGAATGCGCTTTAAAGATCCTATTGGCAGTTGCAGCTACCTCAGATTGTGACCCGCGGTTTCGTCAGTTTGTATTCAAAACCGCACCTACGAAAAGTCCATGATCATACCGGTTACTTTACGCATTTATTTATTTTGTGCTTGTATTTATTTTATATGATACGATAGATGCATAACTAGGCACGATCTAGATGAATGTGTAGGATGTATGTCTATAGAGATAGATATACTTTATGAGACCATAATTAAAATTAATTAAGTGAATTAATTTACATAAATACTTCCACCTCAAAAGAATCAAGTCGCAATTTCCTCCCCATATTATAATGACGATGAAGAGCCATTGTTCGGATCCAACTCATCATCCAAAGCAGGGGGTTGACCTACCTCGGGTATATCGTCATTATCGAGATATGATCGTATGAGATCTCACGAATATTGGGGTTATGATTTGACTAAGAATTCTCTCGGCCACCATCCAAAAGCGGGGTCGTTTGGATTTTAGAGGCAAGGGTTTGACTATTTCATAAGACAAAAATTGTCAAAGAGTTGACTAGTCAAACAACAAAAGTCGTATAAGATACGATTGACAAAGAGTTGTCTACCTATTAGGCTATTTTCGGCCCACCAGCCAAAGCGGGGGTCGCGGTACGTAGTTTAGTGGGATCTTGTCCACTTAAGAAATTAATAATTCTTGAAAGTCAATTGGAAGTAGTTGACTAGTGGGAGCGAAATCAAAAACCAAAAGACCATTTTTGATTTTGCGTGTATAAACAACAGCACTCTTTTATTTTCATTTTCATGTTGTAGTTTAAGCAAACTTTATATTTATGTTTTATTCTCGATTAGTATAAACCAAATTATGACTGTTACCTTTTGAGAAACGTTCTCGATTATGGTTAAGTAATTTTAATCCTTTTAAATAAGCGATGACACGAGCAACCCCGTTATAGTAGTTAGAGACAAGGAGACTACATAATTGATGCAGTGCTCCAAGACTTTAATTATTAATGAAAGCGGAAGCTCATGATATGATTAAATCATTTGAAATAAGTTTCAACGAATTAGTCATATATTGGATACGATCCAAGATGATCATTCTGTCATACGATGACAATTAATTCAAACGTTGGATAAGAATGACCGCATCTAATTTTGGAAAGGTTGTTTTCAAAATTGTAAGATTTAACTATCGACTTAATTCTATCATTGCTTAAAGGTTAATTAAATAGTCCATGTTTTGAGTACGATTCAAAAGGTTAAATAAACTATAGATTTTCTTTATGAAAGGAAATTAAAGACATGACTCTTATGATCTTTCTTAAGTCTTATGAAGACGATCTACAATAAGAAACATTTTTCAAGTGCTTAAAGGATTAAAAAGGAAAGTTAGGGCATGTGCTTAAATAGAGAACTTATTGAAGTTTCTATTCTAGGCAAGTGAGTTGAGATAAATCTATCTAAGTTCAAATTCGACTCCAAGATATATGATACCTTACGATTGTGATTAAATTAGAAAGATTAAATACAGACATTGAAGGTAAAACAAACGTTGTAACACTTATCATATTATGGATCTAGTAAACTGATAAGGGAACTAAATAAATGTTATTATGTTCCGGTTCATATGAAGAACATACCTTCAGTTATGCCAACTTCTGATGGTAGATTTTCTATCAAGTCTGCCTATGAGATGCTTAGAGGCAGGAATCAGACTGTACACGAGCTCAAAAAAATTTGGAACTCCTATACTCCTAAGAAAATTTCCTTTTTTATGTGGAGATTGTGTAATGACCTGCTTCCTTTTTCAGATCAACTTACCAAGTTTGGTATTAGTGGCCCTTTTCAATGTATGTTCTGTCATGAAGAAGAAACTATGGAGCATGTTTTTTGGAGCTGTGACAAAGAACAACAGATATGGAGACATTTTCAAAGCATAGTACATTGGGGTTATGGGTCATCAACTTTGCATCAGAATCTTCTCAATTGGTTCAGTCCTCAGATTAAGGGTGCTAGAGGTAAAATCTTCTCTTTAATACCTTGTTTGATCTGCTAGGAAATTTGGAAGGCTATGAACAAGATGTATTTTGATAATATACTGATTGATAATGCTGCTGTCATCCTTGCTATTATGGATAATCTGCACTTGATCTGTTCCAATATGAAAGTTACTAGGATTAATGATCAAGATGATATTCTGGTGCAGTCTGGTATTCTCAAACATTTTATTCAGAAAATCTCTATTACTCATATTCCTGTTCAGTGGCACTTCCCCCAAGCACATGGCTATAAGCTCAATACAGATGGTTCTTCTATTGGTAATCCTGGTATTGCAGGTGGTGGTTTCCTTATTAGGAATCACTTAGGCCAGGTTCTGAAAGCTGGTTATGAGGCTTATGGTATTAACACCAATATGCAAGCTGAAATCTTAGCCATGCTTTCTGGAATAAAACTGTGCATTCAACTTCAGCTGCAAGAGGTTATGGTTGAGACTGACTCTCAAGCTTTAGAGAAAATGATCCAGGGTACCTATCAAATTCCTTGGAGGTATCAGCAGGATGTGGAGATCATACATCATTTACTCTCTACTCAAGGCTATCAGATTCAACATATTTATAGAGAAGCTAATGCCCCTGCTGATTATCTAGCTAAACTTGCCGGCACTACTCAGAATTCTGGGATCATTGATGATACACACCTTGATGCTGAGCTTGGACAGTTGATTAATAAGGATATTCTTCAAATTCCAACTATCAGAACCACAATCAGATGAATACAAATAGCTGGATTTTTTGGAAGCACCCTTCATTGTTATGAAGGGTGCAAACAGGTGGTTTACTAATATTTACCATAATTGTCCATTCTGGTTCTTAAGTTTCACGAAGCTACTACTTTGTGGAATTATTTATTGTTGCAGGCTTGGGGATCTGATCTGGGAGAATTGTGAGCCCATATGGTAAGGCAAAGCAACCCTGGAAGCACCCTTCACTAAGTTGAGGGGTGCAAATAGGTTGTTTCTCTCTATCTGGATTTTTTGGTTTATTTTTCTTGATGAGTGGAAGCTGCAGTGTTTTGTAAATTTTTGTAGGTGCCTGAACTGGAATCTAACCAGAAGAATTTGGATTATTTCCTGGGGGCCTTGCAGCTGAGAGCTTTTTTAGGCAGGCTTACATTAGTTTTTGTTTTTGTTTTTGATACTTGGTGTTTTCTACTCTAGTTTTTCTTTCCAATACATGGGGGATCACACTCTTTCCTTAGCACCCGGGTTTTCCCACACGGGTTTTCCGGACTAAGGTTTTAAGGAGGTGATGAACATGTGTTGAGGACGCATATTTTTTTGGAGGTTAGGTCAGGGGTTGGCCATGTAAAACTTCAGTTCTTCTTTTAATATAATTTCTGAGTTTTACAAAAAAAAAAAAATACCTTCAGTTATTTAGTAGGATTTAGTAGACATATTCAATTGTAAAGAATAAATGTTATTCCGATAAAGTTGAAAGGTCACTGAATCTAACATATTATATTGATATCACTATATAAGTCGATATAGGTGATGAAATCTCAACAAAATATTAGTATGAATGTTATCCTTGATATTTGTGGTTGTTCTAGACATAGTCTCTCTGGAAGGGAAGCGTGTAATTAAACGTCATTCTGATGATGTTGAACCATATGATTATGAATCATGTGGGTAATACGTATCTTATCTAAAAATGACTAAAATACCCTTTGATGAAAAGGTTATAAAATCTAGAAAGTTGTCCAAAGCCTAAACATACCGATGTTTGTTGGCTTGTGACAATTAATGCCACAAATAATAGTTTATTAATCTCTACGACTATTTTTTTGAAATAGTCAAGTGTACTCAGTGAAGTGCATAATTCGGAAAGCCCAAAAGGTTCGAGCTAGTACGAATATGAGATTGATGAGCTACTTTGGAATTAATCTCCAATTGGATTGAAGTAATTAATACCTTAAAGGTGTTTCAGAAGTCGTCTGAAATAGAATCAGATTCTCCCTTGAAGGATACCATTTGTGGATACATAATTAGATGTGTTCTTGAAATGGAAACAACACTTTATATGATAAAGGTGTGACGCAAGCCGTGCGAAGTATCCCTTACCCGTTTCAGGATAGTGCCCTTATACAATACATATACTTAACCAAGTTCCAAAAAATAAAGGTTGAACAAATTCCATATTAGATATGTAAGGGGATAATATAGAATCTATCTTAACCGATGATTTGAAGTTGTCATAGGCAAAGTCGGAAAGGCTTGGAGCCTAGTACGGCGTATGCAATCTTTGTAGAATATCTTAGCAAGTACGCTAGATATTATTTACTTGTCCACGGAGCAAAATGTTTGTCTCCAAACATGCTGTCTTCTAGAGGAAGCGTTTCTTCCAAAAGAAACAGTGGGAGTAAATTAGATCTCAAAAGAGTTTGAGAACCACAAAGATATATTCAACCATTGGAACATGAGCAGACGCCACATAATGATGAGGTGTAGAACACTGCTCAGTGCAAACAAAAGTTCTGTAAGTCTGTGGATAACCTTATGCCTGAAAGGGCTACTGGTATGTTCATTTTGATGAATGAATATCTCACGACTTATGAAGGAATGTTTGAAAGTCAAGATTGAGATATATGGCCAGGAGCCATAATATCTGAATTAGATTCCATCAGTGACAACCAAGTTGTGAACCTAGTCTGTCTTACCTAGAGGGAATGTCCCTAAAAGGCTGAAATGGATAGTAATATGATTACCATAAGGCTATAGTGATGGCTGAAGGGTACGGGGTATAACCCTTGTAATTAACTTTATGCTGCCAGCTGAGCCCAGTTCTATTCAGACTATTCTTTTTATAACTTCGTATCATGGCTATATGATAGTATTGATGATGTTGGCCAAACAACTTGATGTTCATAGACGATAACATGAAATGTTAGTCCATGGGATCCATTTATGGACTCAAACAAGTTTCTCTAGAGGATTTCTTTGTTTGATATTAAATGAGTTTGATTTAGTCAAAAGAAGGATGTGCCCAATGTGCAGGATAGATAGTGGGAGTGTGTTATGATTTTTGAGCAAGGTATTGGATATCTCTCTCGAGAATTATCACCCTATGTCACAGTCAATTAATGTTTGGTAGTTCAAGGTCTTTACGAAAGCACTTGGACTAGCAATTCTTATTCTTAGAAGTAAGAATCTATAGTGATAGATTTAACTGCTGATGGTTTATAGTTTGCCTATATAGATGTGATGCTAAAATAGTTTAGCATAGATCGCGACAGGGGATACTGCTAGCCGGTGTTCTCAAGATCTATCTATGTTAGGACGTTTGTCCTAAAGATAAGGTGAAATATGACACTTATGGAAGGTTTCCTTTCCTACTGCAATAGGAACCGTCATAAAAGTAGTGCCAGTTGTTCATAGTCCATGAACTGTCATGAGCAAGTATGAAAGTAAGTCTAGTGAATGTCAAGAATATCCTTAAACAAGTTAAGGATGGTTTCCTAGTTTATCGAAACTTGGAATCGGATAAATATAGTTATACAGACTTATATCCTAAGTCTTATGAAGGCGAGTGGGAGCTACAGTCTGGGTTTGCAGTCACTTTGATTAAGTGATACAGTGAGCTGGAAATGTTCTAGGCTATGGGTCACTGTATATTCTACAACTTAGGCAAAACACAGTAGTGCCTTAGGGGCGCAGCGGGAGCGGTACATGGATCTAAGAATGTTCATTCCTGAACCTTGTACGGTTCTTCCACCTTTTCTATATAGCTGATATAGTAAGTGGATTCATTGCTTGAAGCAAGGACCAGGGTCTCGTCAGATATTCATGTGTGTGTTGAGGCGATTCCTTTGGCTTGGTCAATTGGAGCATGATATGAGGATAGTCTGAGTCCTCACGGATAGCGATTCATTCACGGCTAGAGCTGGTTGCGAGTATTGCATGGGATTCTTGTGTTTCGACTTGGTCTTGTATGTTCGAGTGATTGGTTTTAGGCCGAGTGGGAGATTGTTGAATTAGTATCCTAAACCCAATCGGGTTGGACCGGATCCGACCGGATCGGATCATTTCTACTATTTCTTTATGTTTCTACATATATTAAATGGATTTTCCGTTGTCATATATATATATATATATATATATATATATATGTTCTTTTAGAGAACCAATTATGAATTGTTATATGATAACGTCCTTAGTATTAAACTGTGATAGAGAAACCATGATAGGCAATTATGGTTGATGAGATCTCTAATCACTTTAATAAGTTTGATACTTAAATGTCTCTAGGCTGATGTACTATTAAACATGGCATTGATAGTATGAACAGGCTAGCACGTATTAGATGTCTTCTGTCTTTAGGGCAGGGATAGATCTCGTCTATCGAAGTGTAGAGACATTTGGACTGTATGTGGACGTGTATTAGTGAATGCGTACGTTAGACTGACCCACTTACACTGTTAAGTGTCACACTGTGTGGCGGTTGTGTAATAATCCTTTGGACCGGAGTTTACATGGCATCACGGTGTGGATTGTCATGCTTTGACACTATTGAGGTTTACCTTAGACATGGGGAGATCATGCGGTAGTGATTGGGTGTGATACTGAAGCATGCGGAGTATACATGTTTGGTCGTTCGGAAATCGCGTACCCTATCAGTAGGGTGAATATCCGAAAGGGCCTTCTTATAAGGAAGGTCTTACTCTCCTGAATCTTTGAAAAGTGGAAGTAGATGAGTTACTTCGAGAGAAAGCATGATATCCAGATTATAAGATACAGTCGTTAATGTTTGACACTCGACGTACGACCGTATGGATATTATTACAGCGATAGGATTGTAAGTTACACGGTAACTGTTTCACATGAAAGGTAGTAGTCATTGCATTTGACTCTTTCGATGATTGGGGGTCACGGTGTGTTGCTAGACGCTATCCCATGATCGTTAGGCATGAAGGGCATTTTCGTAAATTGCACTGTGTGCTACGACCAACATATTCGGAAGCCTATCGGGTCACACACATATGAACATCTAGCCGGATTAAAATATGGTTATAGATGACAACCAAATAAGGAAAGTTTATCTCGAGACTATAAAGGTTATAGTGGTAAATTAATATGGTGGTATTAATTAACGAATATTCCGGAAGTCAATTAATGGCTAAAGGGGGCGCAGGTGTTAAGTGTATTTGATACACTTGGATTGCGCAATTTAATTAATAAGATTACCATAATATTAATATTGGTTATTAATTGATTTTAGAAAAATAGATTTATGGTTATAAGATAAAGATAGTCAATATTAGATATTGACAATATCTTGGAAATATTTAATATAAGATATTAAATTAAATGAGATAAATGAATCTATGGGATTTTCCTTATTTTATTAGGAAAATGTTTTCTTTCTCTCCACTCTACTCAAGACTTGTTCCCCAAGGATTTTGGAGGACATATGGGGCGCCACCTGTATTATAAATATGAGGGGTTGACTAGCTCTTTTGTACACCATAATTCCAAGAGTTTAGAATTCTAGTGAAAAATAGAGAGCTTCTTAGAGAGAGTTTTGAGAGAGAGAAAAGGCCGGTCTAGCAGCCGGATTTTTCTAGTAGCAATCCAATGGTGGATTCCAGTGGGTTGTTCGGGTGGACTAGCGGTAGAGGCTGAACGCTTGGGCGGCTCCGTGTCTCGCTACTCTCCTTAGACGGTCAAAGCGTCGATCTTTTAGATCAAGCAAGGTAGCCACCATCTTTAGCTTATTTGTTTATTGCTTAAACGGAGTCGATCCTAGTCAAAGGAAATAAAAATTTGAATTCTGCTGCGTTCCCGCGTAGATTTCCTAACACTTTCTACATGGAGATTTACATGAAGAAGTATATATACAGTTACCCCCAGGTTGTGCAACAACCAAACCAAATCAGGTTTGCAGACTTACTAAGTCATTATATGGCCTCATTCAAGCTAGCATACAATGGAACTGCAAGTTAACTGAATCTTTGGAGGCTGAAGGATTCATTTAATCCAAAAATGATCACAGCCTCTTCACAAAAGAATCAGGACTATCTTTCATTGCCTTATTAGTATATATGGATGACATCATAACTGTTAGCCCTGGTGAAGAGTTGATTCAGCAAGTCAAGGATGCTCTACATCAGCAGTTCACATCAAAGATCTTAGAAAATTGAGATATTTCCTAGGCATTGAGGCCGCTAGATGTCCAAAAGGTATATCCATTTCACAATGGAAATACACACTTAATCTCCTAGAAGAATATGAATTTTTGGGAGCCAAACCTGCTAAGACACCTATAGAGTCTAAGCAGACTTTACAACATGGTGATTCACCACTTCTAGAAGACAACACTGCATATAGATCACTAGTGGGTAAATTCATTTACCTCACTTTTACTAGACCAGATATTGCTTTTGCAATACAACAACTAAGTCAATTTCTAGACACAACTACTGAAAATCATATGAAGGCAGCTTACAGGTTGCTGAGGTATTTGAAGACCACCCCTGGTCAAGAAATCCTATTCCCAGTAGACAACAACCTTGTGCTTAAAGGTTTTACAGACAGTGATTAGGCCGGTTATCCTGAAACAAGAAGACAGTATCAGGTTATATGATGTTCCTAGAAGATGCTCCAATCTCTTGGAAGGCCAAGAAACAAACAACTATAGATAAAAGCTTATCAGAGGCTGAGTACATGGCTATGGAAAAACAAGTTTGTGAAATTCATTGGCTGATTTATATACTACAAGATTTGCAGGTTCCAGTTCAGTTGCCTGCTGTGTTGTTTTGTGACAATGCCAGTGCAATGCACATTGCTCATAACCTAGTTTTTCATGAAAGAAAAAAACATATTGAAATTGACTGCTGATCGCGTTTAAGTCACTAACATCGATAATACTAGCAAGAATACTAGGTACATCGTAGTATAGTAAATGAGAGTCAAGGTCGATCCCACAGAGACAATGCAACTATAAGTATAAACGATTCTAACCTAATGAAGAAGCAACATAGAGGAGGTCATGGACCAACAATAACATAAAAGAAAACAAACTTGGTACTCTTCTCCTTCTTCTCACCGATCTACTAACTTGGATTAGTTAATCGTTATGTTTACTTCCCCATAAAATTTCCTTAGATTAATCGCGAGATTAGTTTTAATTATCATTATCCTCGTCATTATCATTATCAGCTACCGGTGCAACTTCTACTCCTATCTACTCCGACATTGGTAGTAGACTATCTATACGCAAGCTACCCTCCTTAATTGGTCCGTAATAGCCCATATGCATAAAGGTCTAGAATTGCCGATATCGAGCGCTAACTCATACCACTAACCTGCCTAGACAGCTGTCGATATTGATCCGCACGTTCCTAGGGTCCATTCAAGACTTTGTCCAAACTTAGCACTTTACTATTCATATTTCATGCCAGTTTACGATTACAATAAGCAGACTGGCCAGATCTAACCTACTGTTAATTAAACCTGTCGATCAATGTAGTTGTAGTGAATCCTAGTTTTAGGTTTTTTAAATTATGCCTCGGTAAACCGGTATAGACCGCCGGTTTACCGGGTGCGGCTTTTCCTATCCCTGGATCTACATTGCTCAATTACGATTATTCTAAGTAAATTATGGGGTCTTTAAAGATGTAGATTAACTAAAACACAGAAATACGAATAGATCTACCATATTGAAGACAAAAAGGAACGTTCAAAGCTTCATACCTTCAACATTGGAGATCTAGCTCGATCTACTCAAGCTAGAGATGATGGAAGAAGGGAGGAAACCAAAAATAAGTCTTCCAAAGCTCAAATAACTTTATTTCATCTAAATATATAATGTATGTAATGTAATATGTAAAAACTTATGAAAACTTTGTTAATGCGGCCTTATATAGATACAATGACCGACTTAAGACTCTCTAAAACCCAAACCGACCTAGATAATGCGGTAGAATCAGTTTCGTGTCCAACAAATCCTTGGTTTACCGGCCCTAGCCTCCGGTAAACCGGGCAAACTTTTCTCCTTTTTCTTCAGCAGGCTTCTTCTTGGACTTTAATCACTTGGCCCAATATATTTCTTTCGGTCCAGATCCACTCTCCAATGCTCCAGATTCGGTACATCCTATAAAACATACAAAACAAGACGAAATAGTACCAAATCTTTGGGAAAATAGCATAGATGCAGAATTACGATCCTGGAAACACTCACATAGCATTTAACATATATTCCACATAGTAACGAGTCTATCTATCCTCTCTTGAGCAGAATTCGGGGTGAATAAGGGTATAGTTTTTTGTACCATTTAGAGCATTATCAACTACCCCCCACTTATCTTTTGATCGTCCCGAGCAAAAAGGCGAAAAGAAAACAACACTCTGATCAATATACAAGTTAATTAAAACAACTATGTCTCACAAAGTCAAGATCAAAATCATGCCACTCATATCCATCAGTGATGCATTAAACACTATTCACGTCATGAGCCAATGTGTTTATGCAATAACTTTCACAACCGCTTAATAATGTAGACTCACATTACGTCAACCCGTAGTCGAACTAACCAGTCTCGAACATGTTATTTATAAGTCAAATTAAGCTGGCAAGGCGGATCGAGAACCGAGTATATATTACTCTTAGGCTCGTGTTTATCGGTCTATGCAAAAGTCGTGCGTCTTACGCTCCATCGACTAAAATATTTGCCAAAGAGAATATAGATGTATATATTTCAATGCACTTCTCTTTCTTGGCGGGTGAACTCTCATTGATTTAACTATCCTCACGGCCCCACTCATGATAAACTACCGAATCCGAAATTCTTTTGCCTTTATAAGCGTTGTTGGAACATGATTCGTGATTAAGCCAGGGTCAACTCTAGTCAAAGCAATATGCTATCGACGACACACCAAGGGAAGTGAGTTATACGTGCTTAAAATGGTGGCTCATAACGAATATGCGCTTAATACGCCACTACTTCAGAAGTGTGCATTTTCTCTTACTTGTTTAAAGTAAAGCCAAAATGAAGTCAATTAACTCGAAAAGATCAAAGATCGAAAGGAATCAAAGTCTAAGTGGTGAATCGTGCATCAAAGAGGATCAAGATAATCATGCAATTCACGGAATATAATGATAAAAAGCTAAGTGACGTTTTTCTACCCCCACTTAAACGAAACATTGTCCCCAATGTGTAAGATGAAAAATGAAAAATGAAAAGGAACTTAGCTTCGGTTAAGGGTGGAACCAAAGAAGAAACGATCATCATGCAAATCATCGGGCTCATGTAAGTAGTCCATGAAGAATCTGTGCTAAGTATCTCAAACAAACCAAGAAGAACAGCGGTGACAAGCAAACTTGGACAAAAAAATCACGGCGGTAAAAGAGAAAATAATTAACTCTAAATCAAATTAAACCAACAAAATGATTATAATATTAATATTCTGCAACATCAACTAGCTAGGAGAAAAAAGAGAAAAATAAAATCAATAAAATGGAAAACGACAATAAAAAGAAATAAAAATTTGTCATCATCAGAATATCCCTCCCAGTCATCTCCAGGCGCAAAACCGGGAGGTGGACCAAAACTTGAGGCAGCAGCGGCTGAAGATGAGGCCCGGTGATGTGGGTCAGTCCTAGGTGGCGGGGTCGAGGAAGGTATGCCAAAGTAATCTCTAATTCTGTCCATTTTTCGGTGCAAACTTGCAATCTCTCGCGAGTGCTCCTCTAGCATAGCTCTCTGAGTCCGGGGTGCTCCGAGGACCGGAGTACGCTCCCTCTCAGATCTTCCAACCCGTCTTGTAACTCTTTGAACCGACTGCGAACTGATCATCGGCTCAGGGTCTTCCCAATCATCACTGACGAGAATTTTCACCTTGTCCTCTAAGGCAAACATGTCAATCATCGGCCCATATGGCAACAGCTCGCGCTCAGATACGGCGGCAAGCTCGTGAATACGGCTATGTATCAGAAGACCGATGTTGACCCGAGATCCCTGCTCTAGATAAAACATCAACTCCTCCCTCTCGGTGGTGACAAAGACCGTGTGCTTGGTCGGTAGAAGGCGGGCACATACAAATCTGTTGACCATCTTCCGGGCCCAAGATAACTCATTCTCTACGAAGATGGTGGAGGCTACTGCAGGATTGCGCTTCCATTGCACCCCAAAAAACTCAGCAATCATGTTCATCCTCTCTAAGTCTTCAATATTTCTCGAGGATGTGTACTCATCCGGGACCACTGGTGGATGTCTAACCCCAAAATGAGCATTGATCCGCTCAATAGAAAAATCTACTTTAACCCCTCGGACCATAGCAAATGTAACTCCGGGGTTATGTGAAATGTAAGCATAGAATTCCCTTACCACCGTGGCGTTGAACCGAGTCGGAGAATCCGTCATATCCCAAATATCTTGCTCTTGTAAAGCTCCTGGCAGGATCGAACCGCAGTCGTCCAATTATACCCCTCGTTCTCGAGCAACTGGACTTGCGTTCCAATGCCCTCGGAACGACTCGTAGATCTCTAAAGAATGGAATTTCTCAACACCATCTATCAAGGGGTTAGCATATCCATATATGCTCTGATAACCTTTGGGACAAACAGAAGATCGGCTACCTTTGGGACCCAACTTGCTTTTGGAATAGTGTCCTAAACCCAATTGGGTTGGACCGGATCCGACTAGGTCGGATCATTTCTTCTATTTTTTATGTTTATGCATATATTAAATGGCTTTTATGTTGTCATATATATGTTCTTTTTGTGAACCAATTATGAATTGTTATATGATAACGTCCCTAGTATTAAATTGTGGAAGAGAAACCATGATAGGCGATTATAGTTGATGAGATCTCTAATCACTTTAATAAGTTTGATACTTAAATGTCTCTAGGCTGATGTACTATTAAACAGGGCATTGATAGTATGAACATGCTAGCACGTATTATATGTCTTCTATCTTCAAGGGTAGGGATATATCTCGTCTATCGAAGTGTAGAGACAATTGGACTGTACGTGGACGTGTATTAGAGAATGCGTACGTTAGACTGACCCACTTACATTAAATGTCACACTATGTGGCGGTTGTGTAATTATCCTTAGGACCGGAGTCTTCATGGCATCACGGTGTGGATTGTCATGCTTTGACACTATTGAGGTTTCCCATTGCCACGGGGCGATCATGCGGTAGTGATTGGGTGTGATACTGAAGCATGCGGAGTATACATGTTTGGTCGTCTGGGAATCGCGTATCCTATCAGTAGGGGTGAATATCCGAAAGGGCCTTCTTATAAGGAATGTCTTACTCTCGTGAATCTTTGCAAAGTGGGAGTAAATGAGTTACTTCAAGAGAGCATGATATCCTGTTTATAAGATACGGTCGTTAATGTTTGACACTCGACGTTCGACCGTATGGATATTAATACAGAGATGGGATTGTAAGTTACATGGTAACTGTTTCACATGAAAGGTAGTAGTCATTGCATTTGACTCTTCCGATGATTGGGGGTCACGATGTGTTGCTAGACGCTATCCCGTGATCGTTAGGTATGAAGGGCATTTTCGTAATTTGCACTTTGTGCCTACGGACAACATATTCGGAAGCCTATCGGGTCACACACATATGAACATCTAGCCGGATTTAAATGTGATTATAGTTGGTAACCAAATAAGGAAAGTTTATCTCGAGACTATAAAGGTTATAGTGGTAAATTAATATGGTGGTATTTATTTATTATGAATAAATTAAATACAAGATATTAATAGTATTATATTAATTAAAGAATAATTTGGATGCCATTTTATTGGCTAAGGTGGCGCAATTTGTGTGTGTATAAGATACACTTGGATTGTGTAATTTAATTAATGGTATTACCAGATATTAATATTTATATATTTGTGCTTACATGTGTGTAATGCATATTAGATATGCATGTGCACATTTGTTTCCAATATATTTATGTATAGATTTATATGTGTAATATATATTGTGATATATACACATGTGTAAATTGATTTATGGTAATAAGATAAATATAGTCAATATAAGATATTGACAATATATTGGAATATTTAATATAAGATATTAAATATTAATGAGATAAATCAATCAAATATATTTTCCTTATTTTTCTAGTTGAAGGTTTTCTTTCGCTTTAATCTACTAGGAAGCTAATCCAAATCAGATTGGGAATCACAAGGGGCGCACCACACTCTATTTAAAGGAGAGGTTGGCTAGCTCTTTTATACATTACAATTCCAAGAGCTAATAGTTTTTGTGAAAAATAGAGAGCTTCTTAGGAGAGATTTTGAGAGAGAGAAAAAGTCGGTCTAGCAACCAAATTTTTCTGGTAGCAATCCATGATGGGATTCCGGCGGGCTGTTCGTGTGGATCACCGGTAGAGGCCGAACACTTGGGCGGCTCTATGCAGAACTACTTTCTTTAGACGGTCAAAGCGTCGATCTTTTAGATCAAGCAAGGTAACCACCGTTTTTAGCTTATTTGTTTATTGCTTAAACGAAGTCGATCTTGGGTCGATAGGATATAAAATTTTGAATTCTGTTGCGTTCCCGCGTAGATTTCCTAACAGTGGTATCGGAGCGAGTTTCGAGCTTAAGCAATAAGCATGTTAATTTGCGTAGTTAATTTAATCATTTAAATCACGTAATTAAAAGATGAAAAATTTTTGGTTCGCAAAACGATACACGAAAAGAATAAAAAAAAGGAGATTGGGTGGTGCTCGGCCGACTGGCGGCGGCACCACCACCGTCCGGCGGCCGGAGATCGGTGGCATCTTTATGGTTGTCGGCTGGCGGCTGCTTGGCGGGTCATTTCCTTTTGTTTTGTGTATTTTGTGATTCAATATGGTTCATAGTTGTGATTGGTAATTCCTCTTTTGTTCAGTTGTGTCATGTGGCTGACCAATGGTTCAAATAGTTTGGGCCATTGGGATGCCACATGGCATTGAAATAATAATGGCAATTCCAAACTCTGTTTGGAATAGGTCTAGGCCCTTTCCAAATATTTGATTTGGGAAAAGGCCTAGGCCACTTTCAAAATTTTGATTTTGGAAAGTGGCCAGGCATATTAACCAAAATGTTGGCCTTTCCAAATTTTGTTTGGAATAGGCCTAGGCCCATTTCAAAATATTTGATTATGGAAAAGGCCTAGGCCTAGGCCCTTTTCAAAATTTTGATTTTGGAAAAGGCCAAGGGAGATGCCTTTTGGTTTATGAAACCATAGGCATCCATTTTGATTAGGAATCAAAAGGAAAGAAACAAAAGAGACCTAATTTTAATTTTGATTTATTTTTGGAATACTTCCAATTAATTAAAATTAAAATTGAAATTGGTTTAAAATTAATCGTTAATTTTATTTTGATTAAAATCATTTAATTAATTAAATGTTAATTAGTTAATTGATTGGATAAAATTATTTAATAGATTAAATGTTAATTGATCAATTAAGACTCAAGTAGTTAAATTTTAATTTTATCTTTTTCATAAGATTTTATTGTATGGATTAGATATAGTAGATATAATATGATTATATGGACCCCGATTGATCATGGACTCGACCGGTAAGATAGATGTGAATGATTTAAATTTTCTGTTGATTTCAAAATTGTCCTAGACCGTTATGAAGAACGCGACATAGTTTATTTTCTGCATTTATCCCATTCCTGTTAGCTCCCCCCCCCGTGTAGCGGGTGTATTTATTTTATTAGATAGAATTAAATGTAACAAGAATGGAGCAGAAGATGAAGACCAAAGATAGAAGAATAAAGATCCCATTGGAGATGGCGCATTAAAAATCCTATTGGCGGCTGCAACTACCCTTAGATTGTGACCCGCGGTTTGTCAGTTTGTATTCTAAACCGCACCTAGGAAAAGTCCATGATCATACCGGTTACTTTACGTATTTATTTATTTTATGCTTGTATTTATTTTATATTATACGATAGATGCATGATTAGGCACGATCTAGATGAATGTGTAGGATGTATGTCTATACAGATAGATATACTTGATGAGACCATAATTAAAATTAATTAAGTGAATTAATTGACATAATGTTGGTCAATTGAAAAGGCTTTGGTTAAGTTTAGAGGGGGGGGGGGGGGGAATAAACTGAACACTTAAAACTTTTGGAGTTAACAAACTCAACATGTTCAGTAGCCTGCTGACTGCTCAGTAGTATGTTGACTATTCAGTAGTATGCTGACGTTGATTTTACTGAATTTGTTGCAACGGAATATATTCAAGTTAAGCCTTATTACTTGTTGTTAAAATATGATACAAAGTATTTGATACTTAGTAGTGTGAGTGTGATTCAGTTGCTAGTTTCAGTAGGTTGATGTGCTTAATATACTAAATGCAGAAAGTAAATGCAGAAAGTAAGTAGGCAATTTTTATAGTGGTTCTAGGTGGTGTAATCCTGTCAGTCCACTCTTCTCCTGTGATGTTGGAGGTAATTCACTAGAGATCTATGAGGTTGCAGTTAAAAAATGTCTAAGTTGTCCGTCCTTCACCAATAACCATGGCTTCACAAAATGAACACTTGGAATAGGTAGGATTGTTGCTCCAAAGTCTTCCACTGGTCCTTGAAGGGTAGAATTGCCTCTTCACCAGCTCCACCACAAACAACAGTTCTAGACACCTAAGTGCTTCTCTGTCTTCAGCAGGTTTCTTGTAAAAGAAAGTTTGAATCAAGTAAGTGATTCAGCTTTCAGCAGCTTGATCATGATGAAATGATCAACAGCTTGATGTCTTCAACTGTGTGAACTTGATGTAGGTTGATAGCAGGTTACACTTAAAGAATCTTCTAGATCAGTAGCTTTAAGCTCAGTAATGTCAGCAGGGTGATATCTTGATAAGAAACTGATAGCTCAAGATTGATTGTTTTTCTTCTTATAAATTCATCATTTATTTCTGTATCAGGGGTCTTCTATTTATAGGTGAGAATCCTTGTGACTTATGTTTGAAATTCAAAACATAGCCGTTACAGATTTGTCCCTATCTTGACTTGCATTCTGTCCCTGTACATTGTACTGACACTGTCAGTTTACTTTTTGACCGTTTTCAGACTGTCCGCCCTTTGACTTGTATCCATTGGATAAACCTCTGTTTTTTTCCAACGTTCTTTTAATCTTGACCAATGATTTGTTGATAAAATCAAGAGTTGTTATCTATCCTTTTCCTTGTAATCTTCAAATGTAACCTTTGATTAAATCGAAATATGCATTAAGCAGGTTTCTGTGTATGTAAGTCTGCTGAAATGCTTATCAGTCAGCTCTCTGAAGTTTGTTGTGTTTATAAAACACTTTAGCTGACTGTCTTTTATCTAACTTTTAATTGTGGAGTTAGATTACACCAATTTGAACATAACTAAGTTCCAATCACCACTTAACTTATGGAACTTAGCATTGTACACAAGGTATATGTAATCAGTTTAGGTCATCACAGACTTCCCTAAATTCTGATTCCATATCCTTGACTTTAAATACTAAGTTTGATCCATTAGCCTTCAATAACTGAGTTTGAGCCCTCAGCCTTCAGTCTTCAGCGGGTTCCTAAACTAGTCTACTGACTCAGGTACCTTACTGACCTAGATAGGTCTGCTGATGAAAGTCAGCTGACCTTTTACAGTGCTTGTTTAATCAAACCTATACAAAGATCAAACTTTAATAAGCCTATACATTTAGACTAGACACCTTTTTGCCTTTGCTCTATAACAGCTAGTCTGGCACTCATCACTAAAACTTAAAATATGTCCAACAATTTCCCCATTTTTGGTGATGATGCCAATACCCTCCTTACAACAAAGCAAAAATGATAAAAACAAAAAAATACAGAACAAATTCAGTCATTTCTCATTATAATCATATTTGTTCAACATTATTACAAACTAGATACAGCAAAAGATAAAGAAATGTGAAAGTCTGCTGATCTAATTCCTCCTTTCTCTTTCTTGTCTCTCTTTTTTTTGTTGCTCATGATAATCCCTTTTGTCTCTGACCCAATCTCTCATCCATTGATTTTCAATAAGGGAAAAATCAATATGGGGGTTTACTTCCTTCCACCATTTCTATGCCTCAGGTAGAGTTAGATTAATTTGGTGTACTCTGAATCCTAGACGCATGTATAATTGCTTGAACTCTTCCAATGAATCTCTTGCTGATGTAGTAGGTAGACTTCTTCCACCTCTTCCACCTCTACCACCTCTGTGTGAGGCTCTTAAAGCTTTAACTCTAGCTTCCCAGAACTTAAGTCCTAAAAAGGAATTTAACCTCTCATGGAAACCCTTGTCATGGTAAGGTCTCCTCTTATTGTAGTATTGCTTCTTGTATTCTTTGAAGATGTCATCAATCAGCTGAAGTCTGCAAGGTGCAGGTTCTCTAAATGCATTTGTATCAACCTCCTATTTATTTTGAGCAAAAATTCTAGCAGCCTCTTTTGCTACTTCTATTTGGCTCTCTTCCCCCTTATTGACATCATCAACAAAACGGGACAGCAGGCCATAAACACTCTCATGTGTGATCACTAAATTATTCAGTTGACCTTCCATAATTTCTGTTCTTGTATCCACTGCAGTGATCCTTCCTTCCATTGTTTGCTCCAGTAGAGTTATCCTCTCAGTGATCTTAGGATCTAATGCAGCAGGTTGAGATGATCCAACAGGGTCAGGTACATCAGACTTGGGTGCCTCAACAAGCTTATCAAGCTTCTTGTGAATGAAGGCAAATTGTTCTTTCAAGAACTGACCCTTCAGTGTATTCCCTTGTTTTATGCCTCTCACATCTTTGGTTAGATCAGCAAGAGCAAACTGAGTAGATGTGATATTTGAAGCAACTGTTTCAGTAGTCCTCCTCTATTTTCCACCAGGTTCATCAAATCTTCAAATCTTTGCTCTTGTCTGTCAAGTTGAGTTCTTAACTGTGTAATGTCATGTCTGACTGCCCTCAACTCATCCAAAACATGTGCTGGTACTGCACCAGCCACACCTCTAGCCATATGTCCAGCAGCATCATCAGCAGGCTCTTCAACATTGTACTGTGCCTTCTGTATGCTGACAACCATGGCCTAACTTCTATCCCTTCCAGCAAGGTCAGGACTTCCTTCAACCATAGCACCAAAAATATCTTCCAAATTTGGATCTTGTGCTGGTTGAGGTTCCAAGATAGGTTCTTCTAAAAACAGTGGTACATATGCCTGTTGAGGTTCAGCAGCAACAAGTTCTTCCTCAGGCACTTGAAACTCCTCATCACTGAAGTCATAGTCCAGCAGCTGTTCATCCACATCAATAATAGCAGTCTGCTGACTATCCTTCCCTTCAGTAGCCTCTACTACAGGGGATTCCTCCAATCCTATTGTAAGTTCCAACGTTTGTCCAGTGTTTGTCGATCTTCAAAGAACCCACCCAACAGCTTCCGACCATTGTCCAGTGCTTGTTTGTTCCTCGCCGAGCCCGAACCTCCTCAAATAGTAGGGGTGATCCTTCAAAACCCATCACCAAGTCCAACCTCTATCCAATCACTGTTTGTTCCTCAGTGAGTAGGACCCTTTCTTCTATAGCAATAAAAGGAAAAATAGCCATATTTTCCTCTAAAAATCCTCTAGCATCAGTAATTTTCTGTAGAGTATCAACAGATTTAGATAGAGTGCCCTGAGTATCAATCCACTCCTGATATTGAGCTGAATTTTCAGAACTGATTTCAGGCTCACTGTGTTCAATAATCCTCTCCTCATTCAAATTTTCAGTCTGCTGATCATCAGGATTCACATCAGACTCCACAACCAAGAATGTGTCAGATGTACCAACCAACCTGTTATCTTCAAGATTTATTCCATCATTGATTAGGGCCTCCAAATCATCTAAAGTAAGATCTTCCAGATCTTCATCCATTTGGTCGTTGCTGGCCCTCAGCAGACTTGTCAGCACCGGTAGACTGTTCTACTCTTGGTTCAGTTGACAATGCAGTTCCACTGGCTTCTCCTTGATGTGTAGGATGATCATCATCAGAATCAGATTATGATGAATCATCACTATCTGGTGCATCCCTTGGAGTCTTAAACATGATACCTCCTTCTTTCTTCTCTTTTTCAATGAGTTCCATCAACCTCATTTCCAGCAAGGAAGTATTGACCAAATCAAGTAGGTTTTCCACTTCTAACTTTTCAAAATCCCATTCTTCAAAATCTGTTATTGGCTCAGCAGCTGATTTTTGTTTCTTATAATATCCAAATTTCAATTGAAAGTAATCAGCAACCAGCTTAAGTTTGGGATCCATATATCCTTCTTTTCTTTTCTTCTCCTTCCTCTCAAAAGGCATTGAAGGCTTTCTTGGTGCTGTTTGTTCAACTTGTTGTCCTCCAAAGGTCTCAACAAGTAGATTCAATGTTTCCTCAGCAGATGCAACCAAGTCAGTAGGTACCTCAAATTATACATTGGTACCTACCACCTCCAATTGTTCCACACTTGGTTCCTCATGACTTGTATGTGTAACAGCAGGGTCAGCAACCATGTGTTCTTCCCCCTGAGTTGTAACATCCACAACAGGGTCAGGAACAAATTCAATTACTTCTACAGCAGGCTTAGGTACAACAGTCTGCTGTGGTTCTTCACTATGTTGCTCAACAACAACATCAACATTAGCAATGGGCTCAACAGCCTATACTTCTACTTCCCTTTGATCCTCTAGAATCCTCAATTCTTTCCCTTTTCAATGTTTCTTCTTCTTCACAATTTCCTTCATTCTCTTTGAAGGTTGTTTAGCTTCACTCTCAGCAGCTTTCCTCTTTCTTCTATCTTCATTCTTTTGCTCTTTCAAAATTACAGCAGCAGATTTCTTCTTTGCGAATTCAGCAGGTTCAGCAGCCTCAGCATCAACTGGAACCTCAGTAGATTCTGCAAGGTCTACTGATTTCTGCTTTGTCTTCTTAGGCTTAAGCAACTCAGTAATCTTTCTAGTGTCAGTAGCCTTTCTCTTCTCCGCAGCCTTCTTAGGTGCATCAGATTTAGCAACTTGTTTAACTGCTCACCACCAGCATCATCGTTTCCATCATTGTCACTCTCTGTTTCCTCATCATCTACATCTTCATCATCGTCCAATCCAGGGATGAGATGGCTGATCTCCTTCTTCTATCTGGACTTGTTTAGTTTTTCAGGTGCAACATCAGCAACCTTCAAATGAGTCAGCAGGGCCTGAATCATAAAACCCAAGGGCAATGTTTTGGACTTTCTTGTCCCTTCTCTTTCTTCAATTATCACTTTCTTCATATATCTGGACAAAGAATCCCGCCCAATCAAATTTCATGATTTTGCAGATGATGATCATTAGATCAATCTTGGGTCCAGACAGTGTATCAAGGCTTCCACTGAATCCCAAGATGTTCTTTGCTATAATCTTACTCAGCAGATTACACTCCATCCTTATATGCATCACATTGATACTCAGTGATGATTTGATGGTGTTGTTGGTCTTTATTTTATCGACAAAATCCAATCTTGACAGCCCCATTTCTTCAGGATTGGTTGGAGCATTATTTCCAGGTCCAAAACCAAATGTTTCCCTCAGCAGGTTTGAGAAAACTTCAATCTCTCGGCAATTTACTGTGGTAGTAAATGCCTCTCTATTATCTCTTATCACAATGTTTCTCCAGAAATTGACAACATTTGTATCAGATATACTTTCCAATCTCAGATTGAGAACATCCTCCAATCCTTCATATCTTTTGATTCTTCTACCAATATTGATGGCCAACTCGGTCTTGTTAGCATCAACAACGAACCCTCTAACACTTTGGCTCGTTCCGATGTGAACATCATCCTTATCCGCCATTAGAATTTTGAGAAAGATGAAGAAAGGAGCTTTCAAATCTGTGTTCACACAGTGTGTTTGTAGAGAAATATCGATCTGAGAGTTGTATGTAATGTCTCTGTGTATATATCTGTATATATAAAGAAATTAGTGGATGGTAACTTTCAGATAGTACGTGCACTGTAGCATTAACCACGATTAAAGTTGGAATAATGAGATTTTGCAACGTGTCCCACTAGTTGAATGCATGATAGTTGTAACCGTTGGATATTTGTAACTGTGGTTATAATGGATAAGAGTAATATCCAATTACTGTTGACTTCATTTAAGTTTGACTGTCTTGTTCAGCAACTTCAGTAGACTTGGATCAGCAGTCTGATGATAAAGAATGACTCAGCAGCCTTCTGACAAAGTGACTCTGCTGATCTTCAATTCCTTTTGTTTTGTCCAACTGATAATACAAGATGAATTTTAACCCCAATGACTGATCTGCCAAGTGAGCTCACCCAACAGGACAAAGACCAATCCCCTTGGCAACTTCATTTGCTCAATTGTCCAATCATAAATAAGTACATGAAATTGTTGATACCAATGACTAGTCTGCTAAGTGAGCTCACCCAACATAGCAAAGACTAATCCCCTTGGTGAATTCCAGTACACTTCTGATCAAATGTGTATCAGTCAACTTTTATAATTCCAAGTTCACTCCACACCTTAGCAAATCTTTCACTAACAAATGGTTTAGTAAAAATATCAGCAAGTTGATCTTCAGTAGGGATGTAAAGAACCACCACATCTTTCTTTTCAACATGATTTCTTATAAAGTGATGTCTCACATCAATATGCTTGGTTCTTGAGTGCAAAACATGATTTTCTGTGACTGCAATTGCATTTGTGTTGTCACACATTATAGGAATTTCTCTTTCTTCAATTCCATAATCCCTTAACTGTTGTCTTAACCATAATATTTGTGCACAACAACTTCCAGCAGCTATATATTCAGCTTAAACAGTAGAAGTTGATATAGAGTTCTATTTCTTGCTAAACCAGGAGACTAGTCTATTCCCCATCAATTGACAAGTTCCTATGGTGCTTTTTCAATCAATCTTGCATCCTGCATAATCAGAGTCTGAGTAGGATATTACCTTGAAGCTTCCATATTTTGAATACCATATCCCTACTCCCAAAGTCTCTTTTAGATACTTGAGCATCCTTTTGACTACAACTAGATGACTTTCTTTTGGTTTAGATTGAAAAATTGCACAAACACCTACATCAAAGGATATATCAGGTCTGCTGGCAGTAAGGTACAGCAGACTGCCTATCATCCTTCTGTATAAGGTCTGATCAACATCTTTGCCTTCTTTGTCTTCATCCAATCTAATGTTTGTACTCATAGGAGTTGATACCTTGGTGCTATTTTCCATACCAAATTTCTTCAGTAGCTCCTTGGTATACTTGGTTTGATGAATGAAGATTCCATCTTTCATTTGTTTGACTTGTAATCCCAAGAAATAGTTCATTTATACCATCATACTCATTTGGAATTTACTTTTCTTCAGATTTGCAAACTTTTCACATAGCCATTCATTTTCAGAGCCAAAAATTATGTCATCAACATAAATCTGTACCAGCAGGGTGTTGTCTCCTTCATTGATTCTGAAAAGAGTCTTGTCAATGGTTCTTTTGGTAAAACCATTGTTCACAAAGAATTGAGATAGAGTCTCATACCATGCTCTTGGTTCTTGTTTTAAACCATAAAGTGCCTTATTGTGTCTGTACACTTTATCTTCTTGATCATTCACTTCAAAACCAGGAGGTTGCTGAACATAAACCTCTTTTTCCAGAATGCAATTCAGAAATGCACTCTTGACATCCATCTGATATACTTTGAAGTTTTTGTAAGCATCATATGCCAAGAATAATCTTATAGCTTCCAATCTTGCAACTGGGGCATATGTCTCATAAAAATCTATTCCTTCTGCTTTAGAATAGCCTTTTGCTACTAGTCTGGCCTTATTCCTTACAATGGTACCAAATTCATCCAATTTGTTTCTGTATACCCATTTGGTTCCAATTATATTTGCATGATTAGGCCTTTCCACTAGTGTCCAAACTTGATTTCTTTCAAATTCATTCAATTCCTCTTGCATAGCAATTATCCAATCTAGATCTGATATTGCTTCTTCTACAACTTTAGGCTCTATTTGAGATAGAAAACAAGTAAACATTGCTTCTAGTTGTCTTCTAGTCCTCACACCTTGTTGTATATTGCCAATAAATTGCTCAGCGGGGTGATCCCTTAACCATTGTGGATTTTGGTTAGTTTGATTTTCAGAAACATCATCTTCAGTAGGGTCTGCTGTTGCTTCAGCAAGGGGTTCAGCAGATCCTTGAACTGCCTCAGTTGTTGCATCAGTAGTGTTACCAGCAGGGTGTTCAGCAGGGCCAGAGTCAGAAATTTTTAAGTCATTTATCCTTTCCAAAACATCAACACATTCTGGATCAGTGACTTGTTGATTCTCAGCAGGTTCTGAAGCTTCATCTTCCATTCCAGCGAACTTAGGTTCATCAAATACAACATGTATTGTTTCTTCATGTTTCAGTGTTCTTTTGTTCAGTACCCTAAATGCCTTGCTGACAGAAGAATATCCTAAGAAGATTCCTTCATCTGATTTTGGTTGGAAAGTCTTCAGTTGCTTCTTATAATTTAATATAAAACATTTGCTTCCAAATGGATGGAAATAGGATATATTAGGTTTCCTTCCATTCCAAATCTCGAAGGTGTCTTCAACAGCTTCTTGTTCACTGAGGTCCTATTTTGTGTATAACATGCTGTGTTGACTGCTTCAGCCCAATATCTTTCAGGTAATAATGCTTCACAAATCATAGTCCTTCCTGCTTCTTTCAATGTCCTGTTTCTTCTCTCAGCAACCCCATTTTGCTGAGGTGTACCAGCAGCAGCCAGTTGATGCAGCACACCATTCTGCTCACAGTATTCTCTTATAACTTTATTGAGAAATTCAGTACCCTTGTCTGATCTGATCTTCACTACTGTCAAACTTTTCTCATTTTGCAATCTCTTCAAAAGTTCAGGCATCTTTTGAAGTGTTTCACTTTTCTTGTTCATGAATACTACCCAAGTGTATCTTGAATAATCATCCACAACTACTAGAGTGTACTTCTTTCCTGTCACACTTGTTGGTGTTACTGGTCCAAATAGATCCATGTGCATCAGCTCCAAAACTCTTTTTGTTGATTGCTTAGTCTTTGACTTGAAGCTTGATTTTGTTTGTTTACCTTGCTGACAAGCATCACATATAGTATCCTTTTTGAATGTGATCTCAGGTAAACCAATCACCAGTTTATTCTTCACCAACTGATTGATATCATCAAAATTTCGATGATTTAACTTCTTATGCCATAACCAATTAAGTTCTGACTTGGTATGCACAATCAGGAATGTTTCTGGAACAACAGTAGACCAATCCACAACATACATGCTTTATTGTCTTCTTCCAGCCAACACAACTTGATTACCTCTTTCACTAATGACAATACATGTGCCTTTATCAAAAGTGACCTTGTAACCCATGTCAGAAAACTGTCCAGTGCTCAGTAGGGTTGTAGTCCTGTCCTTCCACAAATGCAACATTCCTGATAGTTAATCCATTTCTCACAAGTGTGCCATATCCTCTTGTGTATCCTGGTGTGTTCTTGTTCCCAAAATTCACTCTTGGACCATCCTTTGGCACAAAGTTTGTCAGACAGTGCTTATTCTTTGTCATATGTCTGGAACATCCACGGTCAAAGTACTAGACACCCTACAAAACAAAGTTAATGTATTTTAGGTACCCAAAACTGTTTGGGTCCATAGTGGTCAGTGGTAATCATGACCCTTGGCAAATTTCCATAAGGTCTTCTTTGAAAAGTGTTATACTTTTGTTCATACATGTATTCTACACATCCATAAGGTCTAACTTTTGGTTGTGTTGGACTCACATATGTTTTCTGGCCTTTTGGTATGTAATGCTGTTTGGAGTGATTTCTATTGTTAGAGGCACTAGCATAACCATAGGTTTGCTGTCTGTTAGGAACAACCCTATAATATGGAGTCTGCTGAGTCCTCTGCTGAGGTTTTACCCTAGCAGTATTGTTATATCTATTGTATCTAGCAGTAGGTGCAGGAATATTCCAATCATCATCAGTAGGGAATAATCTACCTTTCCCCCTGAGATAAGTATCCCTAGAATGATTGACATTTTTAGGTTTAGGATTCTTATCCTTGGAATATTTCTGATTTTTGCCCTTTTGTGGTCCTGCAGACTTTGTAGCAGGTCTGCTATCAGTAGGTCTAGAAGGTGCATCGGTCTTCCTTTGAATTTATTCCTTTTGTTAGGTACTGTTGACCTTTTTGACTTCTGATTTTGCTTCCTTGAAGTCTTCTCAGTAGGTTTCACTGCCTTAGCAATCTTTTTGGGAGTTGGATCTTATGCAGGTACAAACTTAGGACCAATTCTGGTACTAGGTTCGGTAACCTTGCTGGATCCACTCTTATTGGATTATTGAGTTCCAAATCCAAGGCCTGTTCTATCACCATAAGGCTTTCCAGATTTGAATGCAGTAGTGGAACTAGATTGTTCAGTAGATTCAGCAGCTTGTCTGGCGCTTACACATGGCTGCGGCTTAGCGGATTGTGTTGACCTTTGGACGCACCCCTACCACATTGCTAGGGGTGCAACCCAGGTGTTTTTGTTGCATTTGCGATCAACCGCCGTGCTCATACTTATTATGGTGTTTGATATTGCCCCTTATGTGTTTGGTTCGGCTTCTAGTATGGGTTTCGTAGCTCACTTTGCGGATGGGTCATGTCGAAGTTTCAAGCGGAAGGGCGAAAGCAAGCTTCTTCGAACCAAGAAAGTTCACACGGGGATGCGAATGGGTCTTCGGCATTTCATGCATAGAGGCGCATTTATTTCAATATGATCCCACCGATGTAATTATTTATAGGGCGGGGAATTTTTCGGGGGTGCATAGAGCGAGTACTCTTCCCTATGTGGTGGATTTTCCTACACTGGGTTTGCCACACATAGGGTTTAAGGAGGCCATGCTATGCACTCTGTCACGTAAACTTGGGGCGGGCCGGGATATGGCACTCAACTTTGTAGCTCTTTATTTCGTTTATTAATAAAATAAAGTTGCTTTAAAATAAAAAAAAAAAGATTCAGCAGCTACTGAATGTACAGCAGCTTATGCTGATTCTGTCCAACCTCATTTTCTTTTCCCTTGAGAATTCTTAATTCAGATTTTAACCTTTCAACTTCTATTTGAAGAGCTTCTTTTTCAGCCTTCACAATCTTATAACCAGATTGTATTATCCTCAATTGATTAAGGATGGCATCCAAAGTTTCTTCATTGTCAGAATTTTTAGGATTTGAACCACAATTTGATTCATAACCACAATTTTATAGATACAGAATTGTATACCTCCTCAATTTCATCCATATTTGCCATTAAAGCATAATCATCCATATCAGCAACAAGTGCGGTATCATCAGATTCATTTCATTTTTCTGATTCAACTTCATATCTTGATTCATCTACGGCAACCATAGCTTTCTTGCCAGATCTTCTTTGCTGACTTTTGCTCTTCGGTAGGTCTGGACAATTAGGTCTGAAATGTCCAGGCTTCTTGCAGTTGACGCACAGATAATCAGGTTCTTTTTTCTGTTTTAGTTCAGGACATTCAAGTTTGAAGTGTCCTGGTTTCTTGCATTGATAGCACAAGTAGTCATTGTCTTTCTTGGATTCATCATTCTTCTTTTCACTAGATTTCTTTGTGAAATTTCTTGGAGAACCCCTTCCAGTTTTCATCATTCTGATTTTCTTGCTTAGTAGGGCAATTTGCTCTTGCATCTCATCCAGTAGGTCATCTTGAACTCCTGATGTTTCTTCTTGATGTGTAGCAGCCAATGCAGTGGTCTTTGATTCTTCTTTTTCAGTCTCAGGTACAAGTTTCTTGCTGAATTCATAAGCCTTGAGATCTGAAAATAATTTGAAGGTGTCCTCTTCATGTAGACTTCTCATTTCTTCTATGGAAGTCACCTTCATTTCCCAAACTTATTTTTCAGGTAATGCTTCTAAGATTTTAGAGTTTATTTCTTCTTTTGAGTAGTTTACACTCAGTAGGGTGAGTTCATCCATGATGGCATTGAATCTTGATTCCATTTGTTCAATGGTTTCATTTGGTTTCATTTTGAAATGTTGGAACTTCTTCTTTGCCACACTGATTTTGTTCTTCTTGATTGCATCAGTGCCTTCACAGATTAATTGTAACTTATCCCAAAGTTCCTTTGCTATCTTGCAATCCTTCACTTTCATGTACATATTGCTATCTGAGGTTCTGTATATGATATCAATAGCAATATTGTTGAGGTTTGCTCTTTTTCTATCTTCAGCATTCCATTCTCTTTTTGGTTTTGGAATGTACTGTGTTTGACCATCTACAGTTCATAGATTTTGTGATTTCCAGTGGTCCATCAATCAGCACATTCATCATCTCATCATGTGTTGCAGCTAGAAAAGCCTGCATACGACGTTTATACTCATCAAAATGATCTAAAGAACACATCAACATTGTTCTAGCATACTGGTTGTTATCCATGATGCAAAGCTTTGAAAATCAGAAACTTGAAAAAGTTTTGAAAGTATTTTCACAAGCACAACAAGTAGGATTACTTCAGAACAGAAGCACCGCTCTGATACCAATTGTTTGTCCCTTGAAAAGGCTTTGGTTAAGTTTAGAGGGGGGGTGAATAAACTTAACATTTAAAACTTTTGGAGTTAACAAACTCAGCAAGTTCGCAACTCCGCCGATCGCTCGCAGTCCGTCGACTATTCGCAGTCCGTCGACCGTTGATTTTACTGAATTTGTTGCAACGGAATATATTCAAGTTAAGCCTTATTACTTGTTGTTAAAATATGATACCAAGTATTAGATACTCAGTAGTGTGAGTGTGTGATTCAGTTGCTAGTTTCAGTAGGCTGATGTGCTTAATATACTAAATGCAGAAAGTAAATGCGTAAAGTAAGTAGGCAATTTTTATAGTGGTTCTAGGTGGTGTAATCCTGTCAGTCCACTCTTCTCCTGTGATGTTGGAGGTAATTCACTAGAGATCTATGAGGTTGCAGTTACAAAAATGTCTAAGTTGTCTGTCCTTCACCAATAACCATGGCTTCACAAACTGAACACTTGGAACAGGTAGGATTGCTGCTCCAAAGTCTTCCATTGGTCCTTGAAGGGTAGAATTGCCTCTTCACCAGCTCCACCACAAACAACAGTTCTGGACATCTAAGTGCTTCTCTGTCTTCAGCAGGTTTCTTGTAAAAGAATGTTTGAATCAAGTAAGTGATTCAGCTTTCAGCAGCTTGATCAGGATGAAATGATCAGCAGCTTGATGTCTTCAACTGTGTGAACTTGATGTAGCTTGATAGCATGTTACACTTAAAGAATCTTCTAGATCAGTAGCTTTAAGCTCAGTAATGTCAGCAGGGTGATATCTTGATAAGAAACTGATAGCTCAAGATTGATTGTTTTTCTTCTTATAAATTCATCATTTATTTCTGTATCATGGGTCTTCTATTTATAGGTGAGAATCCTTGTGACTTATGTTTGAAATTCAAAACATAGCCGTTACAAATTTGTCCCCATCTTGACTTGCATTCTGTCCCTGTACATTGTACTGACACTGTCAGTTTACTTTTTGACCGTTTTCAGACTGTCCGCCCTTTGACTTGTATCCATTGGATAAACCTATGTTTCTTTCCAACGTTCTTTTAATCTTGACCATTGATTTGTTGATAAAATCAAGAGTTGTTATCTGTCCTTTTCCTTGTAATCTTCCAATGTAACCTTTGATTAAATCAAAATATGCATTCAGCAGGTTTCTTTGTATGTATGTCTGCTGAAATGCTTATCAGTCAGCTGTCTGAAGTTTGCTGTGTTTATTAAACACTTCAGCTGACAGTCTTTTATCTAACTTTAATTGTGTAGTTAGATTACACCAATTTGAACATAACTAAGTTCCAATCACCACTTAACTTATGGAACTTAGACCTTGTACACAAGGTATATGTAATCAGTTTAGGTCATCACAGACTTCCCTAAATTCTGATTCCATATCCTTGACTTTAAATACTAAGTTTGATCCATTAGCCTTCAATAATCGAGTTTGAGCCCTCACCTTCGCTTCGCGGGTTCTTAAACTAGTCTACTGACTCAGGTACCTTACTGACCTAGATAGGTCTGCTGATGAAAGTCAGCTGACCTTTTACAGTGCTTGTTTAATCAAACCTATACAAAGATCAAACTTTAATAAGCCTATACATTTAATCTAGACACCTTTTTGCCTTTGCTCTATAACAGCTAGTCTGGCACTCATCACCAAAACTTAAAATATGTCCAACACATAAATACTTCCACCTCAAAAGAATCACGTTGAAATTGCCTGCCCATATTATAATGACGGTGAAGAGCCTTTGTTCGGATCCGACTCATCAGCCAAAGCAGGGGGTTGACGTACCTCTGGTATATCGTAATTATTGAGATATGATCGTATGAGATATCATGAATATTGGGGTTATGACTTGACTAAGAATTCTCTCGGCCACCAGCCAAAGCGGGGCGTTTGCATTTTAGAGGCAAGGGTTTGACTGCTTCATAAGATGAAAATTGTCAAAGGGTTGACTAGTCAAACAACAAGAGTCGTATAAGATACGATTGACAAAGAGTTGTCTACCTATTAGACTATTTTCGGCCTACCAGCCAAAGCGAGGGCCACGGTAGTTTAGTGGGAGCTTGTCCACTAAAGAAATTAATAATTCTTGAAAGTCAATTGTGAGTAGTTGACTAATGGGAGCAAAATCATAAACCAAAAGACCATTTTCGATTTTGCATGTATAAACAACAACACTCTTTTTATTTTCATTTTTATGTTGTAGTTTTAGCAAACTTTATATTTATTTTTTATTCTCGATTATTAAATCAAATTATGACTATTACCTTTTGAGAAACGTTCTCATATATGGTTAAGTAATTTTAATCCTTTTAATAAGCAATAACACGAGCAATCCCGTTATAGTAGTTAGAGACAAGGAGACTACATATTTGATGCAACACTCCAAGGCTTTAATTATTAATGAAAGCAGAAGCTCATGATATGATTGAGTCATTTGAAATAAGTTTCAATGAATTAATCATATATTGGATACGATCCAATATGATCATTCAGTCATATGATGACAATAAATTCAAACGTTGGATAAGAATGACCACATCTAATTTTGGAAAGGTTGTTTTCAAAATTATAAGATTTAAGTATCGACTTAATTCTATCATTGCTTAAAGGTTAATTAAATAGTCAATGTTTTGAATAGATTCAAAAGGTTAAATAAACTATTTAATAAACTTTAGATTTTCTTTATGAAAGGAAGTTAAAGACATGACTCTTGTGATCTTTCTTAAGTCTTATGAAGACTACAATAAGAAACATTTTCAAGTGCTTAAAGGATTAAAAAGGAAAGTTAGGGCCTGTGCTTAAATAGAGAACTTATTGAAGTTTCTATTCTAGGCAAGTGAGTTGAGATAAATCTATCTAAAGTCGACTCTTAGATATATGATATCTTGCGAGTGTGATTAAATTAGAAAGATTAAATACATATATGGAAGGTGAAGCAAATGTTGTAACACTTACCACGTTCTGGATCTAGTAAACTGATAAGGGATCTAAAGAAATGTTATTTTGTTCCGGTTCTTATGAAGAACATACTTTCAGTTATTTGTTAGGATTTAGTAGACATATTCAATTGTAAAGAATAAATGTTATTCCGATAAAGTTGGAAGGTCACTGAATCAAACATACTAGATTGATGTCACTATATAGTTGATATATGTGATGAGATCTCAACTAAATATTTGTATGGCAGTTATCCTTGATATTTGTAGTTGTTCTAGATGTCGACTCTCTGGAAGAGAAACGTATAATCAAATATCATTTAGATGATGTCTGAACCATGTGATTATGAATCATGTAGGTGATACGTATCTTATCTAAAGATGACTAAAATACCCTTTTATGAAAAGGTTATAAAATCTAGAAAAATTGTCTAAAGCCTAAATATACCGATGTTTGTTGGCTTATGACAATTATTGCCACAAATAATTGTTTGTTAATCTCTATAACTATTTTTAGAAATAGTTGAATGTACTTATTGAAGTACAACAATTCGGAAAGACCGAAAATTTTGAGCTAGTACGAATATGAGATTGACGAGCTACTTAGGAATTAATCTTCAATTGGATTGAAGTAATTAATACCTGAAGGGTGTTTCAGAAGTCGTCTGAAAAGGAATAAGATTCTCCCTTGAAGGATACTATCTTTGGGATACGCAATTAGATTGTGTTCCTAAAATGGAAACAACACTTTATATGATAAAGGTGTGATGCAAGCCATGCAAAGTATCCCTTACCAGTTTCGGGATAGTGCCCTTATACTTAACCGAGTTCCAAAGAATAAAAGTTGAATAAATTCCATATTAGATATGGAAGGGGATAATGTCGAATCTGTCTTAACCGATGATTTGAAGTTGTCATAGGCAAAGTCAGAAAGGCTTGGAGCCTAGTACGACATATGCGACTTTGTGGAGTATCTTAGCAAGCACGCTAGATATTATTTAATTGTCCGTGGAGCAAAATGTTTGTCTCCAAACATACTAGTTTCTAGAGGAAGTGTTACTTCCAAAAGAGATAATGGGAGTAAATAAGATCTCAAATGAGTTTGAGAACCACAAAGATATATTCAACCATTGGAACATAAGCAGATGCCGTATAGCGATGAGGTGTAGAACACTGCTCAGTGCACACAAAAGTTCTATAAGTCTGTGGATAACCTCAAGCCTGAAAAGGCTGCTGGTATGTTCATCTAGAAGAATGAATATCTCACGACTTATGAAAGAATGTTTGAATGGAAAGATTGAGAAATTTGGCCAGGAGCCATAATATCTGAATTAGATTCCATCAATGACAATCATGTTGTGAACCTAGTCCGTCTTACCTAGAGGGAATGTCCCTGTAAGGCTGAGCTAGTTCTATTCAGACTATGCTTGTTATAACTTCGTATCATGACTATATAATAGTGTTGAAGACGTTGGGCAGAAAGCTCAATGTTTATAGACGATGACATGATATGTAAGCCCACAAGATTCATTTATGGACTCAAACAAGTTTCTCTAGATGATTTCTTTGTTTGATAATCAAAGGAGTTTGATTTAGTCAAAAGAAGAATATGCCCAATGTGCAAGATGGATAGGGGACTGTGTTATGATTTTTGAGCAAGGTATTGGATATCTCTCTTGAGAATTATCACCCTATGTCACAGTCAATTAATGTTTGGTAGTTCAAGGTCTTTACGAAAGCACTTGGATTAGCAGTTCTTATTTTTGGAAATAAGAATCTATAGCCATAGATTTAACTGCTGTTAGATTATAGTTTACCTATATAGATGTGATGCTAAAAGAGTTTAGCATAGATCGCGACAGGGGATACTACTAGCCGGTCTTCTCAAGATCTATCTATGTTAGGACATTTGTCCTAAAGATAAGGTGAAAGATGATGCTTATGGAAGGTTTTCTTTGCTACTGTGATAAGAACCATCATAAGAGTAATGCCAGATGTTCATAGTCCATGAATAGTCATAAGCAAGTATGAAAGTAAATCTGATGAATGTCGAGAATATCCTTAAACAAGTTAAGGATGGTTTCCTAGTTTATCGAAACTTGTAAGCAAATAAATATAGATATACAGACATGTATCCTAAGTCTTATGAAGGCTAGTGGGAGCTACATTCTGGGATTGCAGTCACTTTGAATAAGTGATACAGTGAGCTGGAAATGTTTTTAGCTACGGGTCACTGTAATTTCTGCAACCAGGCCAAAACATAGTAGTGCCTTAGAGGCACAGCGAGAGCAGTACATGAGTCTATGAGGTTCATTCTTGAACCTTGTACGGTTCCTCCACCATTTCTATATGGCTGATATAGTAAGTGGATTCATTGCCTGGAGCAAGGACCAGGGTCTCATCGGAGATTCATGTGTGTGTTGAGGCGGTTCCTTTGACTTGATCATATGGAGCATGATATGAAGATAGTCTGAGTCCTCACGGATAGCGATCTGTTCACGGCTAAGGCTGGTTGCGAGTATTGCATGAGATTCTTGTGTTTCAACTTGGTCTTGTGTGTGCGAGTGATTGGTTTTAGGCCAAGTGGGAGACTGTTGGAATAGTGTCCTAAACCCAATCGGGTTGGACCGGATCCGACCGGGTCGGATCATTTCTACTATTTCTTTATGTTTAATAAATGGCTTTTATGTTGTCATATATATGTTTTTTTAGTGAACCAATTATGAATTGTTATATGATAATGTCCCTAGTATTAAACTGTGGTAGAGAAACAATGATAGGCGATTATCGTTGGTGAGATCTCAAATCATTTTAATAAGTTTGATACTTAAATGTCTCTAGGCTGATGTACTATTAAATATGGCATTGATAGTATGAACAGGCTAGCACATATTAGATGTCTTTTGTCTTCAAGGGCAGGGATAGATCTCATCTATCGAAGTGTAGAGACACTTGGACTGTGCGTGGACGTGTATTAGAGAATGTGTATGTTAGACTGACCCACTTACATTAAGTGTCACACTATGTGGCGGTTGTGTAATTATCCTTAGGACCGGAGTCTTCATGGCATCACGGTGTGGATTGTCATGCTTTGACACTATTGAGGTTTCCCCTAGCCACGGGGCGATCATGCGGTAGTGATTGGGTGTGATACTGAAGAATGTGGAGTATACATGTTTGGTCGTCTGGGAATCGCGTACCCTATCATTAGGGGTGAATATCCGAAAAGGGCCTTCTTATAAGGAATGTCTTACTCTCGTGAATCTTTGCAAAGTGGGAGTAAATGAGTTACTTCAAGAGAGCATGATATCCAGTTTAGAAGATACGGTCCTTAATGTTTGACACTCGACGTACAACCATATAGTATTATTACAGCGATGGGATTGTAAGTTATACGGTAACTGTTTCAC
Organism: Gentiana straminea; assembly: GCA_036785695.1. Lineage (NCBI taxonomy): Eukaryota > Viridiplantae > Streptophyta > Magnoliopsida > Gentianales > Gentianaceae > Gentiana > Gentiana straminea. The sequence continues at coordinate 4,528,737 of JAVUPR010000048.1, read as the reverse complement.
ATGAAAGGTAGTAGTCATTGCATTTGACTCTTCCGATGATTGGGGTCACGGTGTGTTGCTAGACGCTATCCCGTGATCGTTAGGTATGAAGGGCATTTTCATAATTTGCACTTTGTGCCTATGGCCAACATATTTGGAAGCCAATCGGGTCACACATATATGAACTTCTAGCCGGATTAAAATGTGGTTATAGTTCATAACCAAATAAGGAAAGTTTATCTCGAGACTATAAAGATTATAGTGGTAAATTAATATGGTGGTATTTATTTATAATGAATAAATTAAATACAAGATATTAATAGTATTATATTAATTAAAGAATATTCCGGATGCCAATTTATTGGCTAAGGTGGCGCAATTTGTGTGTGTATAAGATACACTTGGATTGTGCAATTTAATTAATGGTATTACCATATATTAATATTGGATATTAATATTATATATTTGTGCTTACATGCGTGTAATGCATATTAGATATGCATGTGTACATTTGTAAGATATTTAATTAGTGTGTGCACATTAGTAATGCACATTTATATTGACAATATATTGGAATATTTAATATAAGATATTAAATATTAATGAGATAAATCAATCAATTATATTTTCCTTATTTTACTAGTAAAATGTTTTCTTTCTCCCCAATCTACTAGGAAGCTAATCCCAATCAAATTGGGAATCACAAGGGGCGCACCACACTCTATTTAAAGGAGGGGTTGGCTAGCTCTTTTGTATATCACAATTCCAAGAGCTAATAGTTCTTGTGAAAAATAGAGAGCTTCTTAGGAGAGATTTTGAGAGAGAGAAAAAGTCGGTTTTGCAACCGAATTTTTCTGGTTGCAGTCCATGATGGGATTCCGGCGGGTTGTTCGTGTGGATCAACTGTAGAGGCCGAACACTTGGGTGACTCTATGCAGAACTACTCTCCTTAGACGGTCAAAGCGTCGATCTTTTAGATCAAGCAAGGTAACCACCGTCTTTAGCTTATTTGTTTATTGCATAAACGAAGTCGATCCAGGGTCGATAGGAAATAAAATTTTGAATTCCGCTGCCGTCCCGCATAGATTTCCTAACATCTGGATGATAACAGGAACTGATGCTGGAGCTTTTTTAGAAAAATTGGCCCTCGGTAAACTGGAGGAAAAGTGCGGTTTAACGGCCTGACTTTTTCTGATTTTCTTTCAGGACTGTGCCTCTGATGATAATGAATGAAGAACTGTGGCACCTCACTAGCACATCAGCACAGACATCAACATGGGTGAGGAAAATGGGTGTTGTGGTTGGTTTAAATGGAAGAAAGTTTTGATTTTGATGGTGGTTGGTGGTGGTGATGGTGGCCGATTTTTTATGAAGGAAGAAGAAATGGAAGAATTGTTGTGAATTGAGAAGAAGATAGTAGATGGAATGATGATAATGGTGGTGAATGGGTGGTTTAAATGGAGAAAATGAGTTAAGGTTGAAGGATTTTGTAGGAGAGAAGTAATTAAAGTGAGGGATTTGAGGAGGTGATTGATGGGATTGAGGTGGAGTTATGGTGGAGTGTGAGAACGGATGAAAATTTTGAGAAGTGGGGAAATGGGACGGTTTTTGCTGACTGGTGGTGCCTGGTGCAACGTGTGTCCTCCATGTGGCTCTAAAAATTCAGCTTTATAGACTGGCGTTCAGAAATCTGAAAAACCAACCTCGCTAACCTGGGGTTAACTTAGGGTTTACCAGGGGTACTTTTTCCCCCAGATTTCTCTCTTTCCTTCACTGCACACTTTGCTCAACCTCTCTGCTCAATTCTGACCTCAAATTGACTAGCCTTTTACTCTTTCCATTGTTATTTCCGACTCAAAACATAACCTACTGAAGGATGTAGTTTCTTTGCGCAGCGGTTGGATCACGATTTACAAATTACAATACATAAATAAAGGATCTAAATACCTACAAGGGGGTTTAATATGTCTTACCAATAGCAGGAAGAGAAGCCAAGATCTTCCATTGTGTTCTCCAAACGGTGGTTGGTGGACACCAATTCTTGGTACTAGAACCTCCTTGATATGCTTCCAAGAAAAAACTACAAGTTTTTCTTCAACCAGAAACCCAAGACAAGAAACAAGTTTTTCTCTCTATTTTTGTGTGTGTATGTCTGAAAAATCTTCTTTGCACATGTCTTGGAAGAACTCTCTTTATATAGGAGAGTAAATCCTTGGCCTCCAAGTTTCTAATTAATTAAATAAATAATTAAAAAGAAATCACAATAAAAGATAATTCCATTTATAAAAGATTATGATTAATCAATCAATCAATTACAAATCAATTAACTTTTATTAATTAATTATTTAACTAGTAAATAATTAATCACACAAGAAAATCAATTCTTGCACTTTATGACATGGGAGGCGCCACAACTAGGGTTTTAGGCCCACATAAATTGACTTTTCTGTGTATTATATTATTTATCCTAACTAAATAATATTTCGCATATCAATTAATCGGCCCAGCCAATTAATTATCACTGAGGCCCAATAACAAGAAAAATACCCGAATTACAGGAGCCACATTGGGGACCATGGACCTATAAACAGTAGCTCCAATAATTAAGTAAAAATATTCATCAAACATAATATTCATACTTAAATTATTAATTCCGGGATTACGCCACCATAAACCCGAAACTCAACTCTACCAATTATAGATATATACTTACACTCAACCCTATGAGTAAATAAGCGTCCAATGATATAATCACTACATACGGACTAACCCTTCATAGACTGTCCATTCTGAGTGGGAAGTCTCCGTGAACCCGACTCAGAATATTTTATCCTTATTTACCATTAACCCCCTAGTGATCAATTAGTTCACATATCTGACTAGTAGCTAATTAGTCTAATATGAACTGGGCCCATCGATCATTTTCTTAGGGATAACAAATAAGGGGACTGTCTCTCTACTTCCCAAAGGAAGGAATGGATTCCATGTCTGTGAAAAACAGAACTACTCACTCATCAGGGAATAGTGCCAACGAGAAGTGACTGGGATGACAAATCTAAGTGATCCGTAACTAACACATCAAACACTACCCCGAGACAAGCAGCATCCTGTGATCACCTCAGGATTGAGGTCAATCCATATATGATCATCTAATGATGTAATAAGATTTCCTGATTATGGAATTATATCAAGAAATACAGATTAAATCGGTCTAGTCCTATATGAATGCCATCATATATAAATGCCCCACTTAGGTGCCATCATATATAAATGCCCCTCTTAGGTACCTTCTGGGCGCATTATTGGTGTTTTAATCATGAGACCCTAAACTCTGATTAAGTTCACCACGGACTAACAGTTCAAGTATATCTCCACTAACTCAATCCTCACGTGCATGCCATACACTGAGTTAAGTGGTTACATAATGATATACTAAGGGTTTTCAGTAGTGTATACTTTATAAGCACATAGCAAATAATAAGATGAATAATAAAATCTGTCATAAAAAACAATTACATAAATTATCTTTCGGGCACTACATCTAACAATCTCCCACTTGCACGAATGACAAGTAATAATTGTTTTAGAGCACACCCTATCTTTATTACAGCAAGAACTACATCTCCCACTTGCTTTAAAGCAAATGACTCATGTCCATAATACCCATGTTTTCCAAGTGCCTCAAAGACTTCTATGGAAAGCGTCTTTGTGAACGGATTTGCAAGGTTGTCGGCTGAGGGGATTTTTGTGACGGAAATGTCTCCTCGTTGAGAAATCTCTCTGATCAGATGGTATTTCCTCTCTATATGCTTTGAATTCTAGTGACTCCGGGGTTCTCGGAATTCGACATGGCCCCATTGTTGTCACAATAGAGACGTATCGGATGTTCTGGATTTGGGATTACTCTTAAATCTCCCAGGAACTTCTTGAGCCATACCGCTTCCTTAGCTGCCTCAGAGGCCGCTATGTATTCGGCTTCCATAGTCGAGTCGACTATGCTGGACTGCTTGACGCTCCTTCAGACTACTGCTCCGCCTCCCAGAGTAAATGCACTGAGCCTGATGTCGATTTACGATCATCCTTATCTGATTGGAAGTCAAAATCAGTGTACCCTGCTATATCCAGGTTCGCACCCGAATATACAAGCATATAATTCCTCGTTCTCTTAAGATACTTGAGGATATTCTTCACTGCTGTCCAGTGCTCCAAGCCTGGATTTGACTGAAAACGGCTGACCAAGCCCACATCGTAGCAGATGTCTGGTCTAGTACACATCATAGCGTACATCAGACTACATGTAACACCCCAAAATATTGGGTTGTAAACGAAACATACCTTATACTATTATTTTGGTTTTATACTATTATATTGGTTTTATAAGATCTAGTGGCGAATAATATAAAAGAAAATGTGTATTTAATGGAAACTTGTTATTGTTAATATTATTACTATTATTATTATTTTGTTATTTTAAGACTACATAAGTACAAATGTAATTGCAGAACGACACTCCAAAATAATACTTGGGGTGCAAGTTTATGAGTATTTATTTCGAGTATATGTAAATAATACATGGGGTGCAATAACCAGATTTTGTTATTTTGTTACAGTTTTTTTTATGAGTATTTTTCTTTTATCCATATAATAGGAAACAATGGGGATAATGTTTCAAGTGGTGATATGACGGGCACCAAGCCGTACCCAAGTAGTTGAGATTTTTAGGATATGATATCTTACCATCTTATATCTATAAAATAGGTGATTAAATATAGGTTGTTGCAACAATATTTTAAAAGTTTAAATTTCAAACTATGTTTTTGGCACTATAAATAGGAGAGGGGTATGAGTCTTAAATCACTAATTCAGAAGGAAGGATTAAGAACGGAGTTTTACGATATGAATATCAAAGACGTAGCAATGTGAGTTCCATTTTTTTTACCGTATCCTTTTACTACCTTATATTTTGCTTGGCATTTCACCTACTAAATTGTAAATCATTCACATTGTTATATTTTTTTTTCTCGGCATTACCCAAAGTAAAGGCCTCCAGTCAAATTGTATCTATATATCATAAATATATATCTATTAATTACTAATTTTGCAACTTGCTAGTATTTTATTAATGTTATGCGGAAGCTGGTTGAAAGCTTGTGGTCTTAGCTATAGGTTCTTACCTTTTTAGATTCTCAGGGCTATAATGCTTTGACTAAGTAAGCATGCATCCTTAGTTAATTTATTTTTTTACTTATTTCATTTGGTCATTATACCGAAGGTAATAGTTCCTTTGCAACTCCTTAATATTTTATTAAGATTATAATACGTGAGTCGATGGTTGATTTATGATTCTAGCTATTTCAATCAATTAATTTTGACAGTATTAATGTTTCGTTTTTATAAAAAGAAATTAATAACAATAACAACTATAATATTAATGATAAGATCAGAAAGTTATACTTTCGATGCATTTCATTGATCAAATACTGTTTTTTGTGTCGTTTTGGTGAGTTTTATTTTAAGACAAAAGTAACAGTGTGTATTCTTCTCCATTTATTTTTAGATAGTTTATTCATTTCATCTTATCCATATATAAAAATTTGGTTCTCATTTCGTAATAGTAAACTGAGATGTATTTATCAACCAATGTTTTTGGAATGCTTCGTCAATAGGTATATTTAGGTCATACTGTTTCCAATTCAGACTCTTGGTTTTCAAACGTTACTAGTTTAGCTTTAGATTTCTTATAAGTTGACAATTATATATTTATCCAAAATATATTTTAGGGAGAATGTAAATTTTAATAAGTACCTCGTTTAAATTATATAATAAGTGTTTTTTTATATATGGTATGGAATACTAACTTCCATTTTGAAAAATAATTGTCATAATAGCCTTATAAAGTTTGGTCTTGACATACACCGGCCATTTTAAAATTAATAAAAAGGTCATCATGATAACCAATTCTTGTTCTTGCTTGAATAGCATTGCGTATGAGGTTTAAAACTCTTAGCGACTAGGTGAGTTGGGGTTATTGCACCGCAGAACGTCTAGTCACCGGTCTCGGGGCCTCTTGACCTTGGCTCACCGACAGTCCTAGATTGATGGTACCAAAGTTCCCTGATGTTCCATGTGCATGGTCGGGAAAGCAAGGACCGACGGCTATGTCATGGTTCAGAGGGCAGTGGGGTTGGCTGGAGCCTTTTGGGGAGGTTCACTAGGCGATAGTCTGAATCCTTTCCCTGACAATCGGCCGGAATTGTCTGGCAATAGCTTGCTTGCTTGTGAAGTGCAGTAGAGAAACATGCTGGAGTTGGTTGGTAATGACTCATCGACTAAGCCAAGTCAGTGTCAAGAGGTTAATAGACTTAAATTCAAGAAAATTACTTGACGTTTATATTTTTGCAAATATCATATTTTTGTCATTTACTAACTACTATTAAGTGCTTGTAAGGAAAAAGCCTTTTGTTGTAACATTTTAATGGTTTTGTAACTATTATTTTGTATAAAGATTCACGGGCACACACCGGAACGCACTGGCTATTTTAGCTCACACGTTTGTGAAATCTCTTTCTTAGGTATGTAAGAAGGACACCAGAGTAGTGAGGTAAGAGGGGTAACCTTGGAGGCTGTGCTAGGAGAGGGAGTTGATGAAGAGGTCAATGGTGACATGGCAGCTTAGTTGTCAAGTTTCGGTATTATTTTGCTTTGAATTTTGAGTTGTTTCAATGTAATAAAAATTAAATGATGTTGTTTTATTTTGTTTTGGTGACGATTGAATAAAGTACTAGTTCCCTCGGTGGTTTTGTTGGAGATTTAATGTTTGGGCGGTGGATCGCCGGCTTGTCCCTTATTAGACCCTAGTGGACCCTAGGGGTCGGGGATAGGCCTATTACACTACCAACAGCCGAAGCATATGGTACTCGTCCCATACTCTCTATTTCCTCAGGTGTCTGAGGACACTGTTTCTTAGAGAGTTGAATGCCGTGACGGGTTGGTAGGAAACCTTTCTTTGCATTTATCATGCTATAATGCAACAACATCTTATCTATGTAAGATGCATGGGATAGAGCCAACATCATGTTCTTCCGATCCCGTATAACTTGGATCCCTAAAACATACTCGCCTCTCCCAAATCTTTCATTTGGAACTGCGTGGCTAACCAATTCTTCACATCTGACAACATCCCCTTATTGGGTCCAATTAGCAGAATGTCGTCAACATACAACACTAAGAACGCCACCTGATCTTTGACAACCTTCATGTATAAACAAGGCTCATCAAAGTGTTGTTTGAAACCATACGACTTGATGGTTTCATCAAATCTATGATTCCAAGACCGAGAAGCTTGCTTCAACCCATAAATGGACTTGAGCAACTTGCACACTTTGTGCTCCTGGCCTTTCTCGATGAATCTTTCTGGTTGCTGCATATATATTTCCTCGTCAAGATAGCCATTAAGGAAGGCTGTCTTAACATCCATATGGCAGACCTCATAATCTAGACATGCAGCAATCGAAATGAGGATCCGAATGGACTTCAGCATTGCCACAGAGGAGAAGGCCTCTTCGTAGTCGATTCCCTCTCTGTGTGTGTAGCCTTTGGTCACTAGCCGAGCTTTGAAGGTTTCAACCTTTCCATCTGTTGGTCCCTTGAAAAGGCTTTGGTTAAGTTTAGAGGGGGGGGGGGTGAATAAACTTAACACTTAAAAACTTTTGGAGTTAACAAACTCAGCAACATCGCGCACATCCGCCGATACCTCGATAGTCCGTCGATACCTCGGTAGCCTGATGATATACAGTAGTCTACTGATAGTTGAGTTTACTGAATTTGTGCAGCGGAATTATATCAAAAATTAAGCCTTATTACTTGTTGTTAAATATGATACTAAGTATTAGATACTCAGTAGTGTGAGTGTGTGATTTCAGTTGCTAGATTCAGTAGGTTGATGTGTATGGTAAACTAGATGCGAAATGTAAGTGCGTAAAGTAAGTAGGCAAATTTTATAGTGGTTCCGTGGTGTAATCCCGTCACCACTCTTCTCCCGTGATGTTGGAGGTAATTCACTAGAGATCTTTGATGTAGTCGTTACAAAGATTCCTAAGTTGCTTGTCATTCACCAATAGCTATGGCTTCACAAACCGAACACTTGGAACAGTAGGATTGCTTTGCTCCAAAGTCTTCCACCGGTCCTTGAAGGGTAGGATTGCCTCTTCACCACTCCACCACAAACAACGATCTTTCACACCCAACGATGCTTCACTGTCTTCGACAGATTCTTTATAAAATAAAGATTGAATCAAGTAAATGATTCAATTTTGCGCACTTGATTAGGATGATATAATCGGCGGCTTGCGCCTCTTCAAGTGTGTAAACTTGATGTAGCTTGAATACAGAATACACTTGAAGATTTTCTCTGGATCAGTAGCTTTAAGTTCAGTAGGTTCAGCAAGGTGTTTCTCAACTCAGAAATTTCTCTTATATTTTTCTCTTAAAATTCATCAATCATCATCTCTTTCTGAGTTGGAAGTCCTCTATTTATAGGTAGGATGGCATGTGACTTGTATTTTAAATTCAAATATAGCCGTTCATTGTTTTGTCCCATTTGAATTGCTTTCTGTCACTATTCATAGGACTGACACTGTCAGAATCCTTTTTGATAGTGCAGTCTGTCCAACCTTGACTTATATCCATTGGATAAAATTCTCAATCATCCCAACGTCCTTTTAATCTCACCTTTGATTTGTTTGATAAATCGAGGTAGTTGGTGTCCTTCTCCATGTAATATTCCAATGTAATCTTGAATTAACCGAGGTATATTATCGCGGGTTCATCGATCCGTTGTAATACCTATCGATCCGTCGAACGACAATTTGTCGTGTAACAAATTCAATGCAACTGATTTCTTTTATCTAACTTTTATTTGTGAAGTTAGATTACACCTTTTTAATTATAACCAAGTTCCAAATATCATCCAACTTATGGAACTTAGACCTTCTACACAAGGTATATGTAATTAGTTTAGGTCATCACAGACTTGCCTAAATTCTGATTCCATATCCTTGACTTTAATTACTAAGTTTGATCCCCTAGCCTTCATTAACTGAGTTTGAGCCCTCGCCTTCGCCTTTCGGGTTCCTGATAAGTCTACTGACCTAACTACCCTACTGACCTAGACTGGTCTGCTGATATAAATCAGCTGACTATTATAGTGCTTGTTTGATCAAACCTATACAAAGATCAAACTCTAATAAACCTATACATTTGATCTAGACATCTTTTTGTCTTTGCACTATAACAGTTAGTCTGGCACTCATCACTAAAACTTAAAAAATAAGTCCAACAATTTCCCCCTTTTTGGTGATGATGCCACTACCCCCACCTAACAGCAAAGCAAAAACATTCAAACAAAAATAGAACAAATTCCAGTCATCTTTCATTATAAACATTTGTTCAAGTTATTACAGTCTAGATACAACAAAGATAGAAAAGATTAAGTATGCTGATCTACTGTCTTCTTTCTCTCTCTTGTCTGTCCTTCTCCACTTGCTCTTGGTAGGCTCTGATTTCTTCTATCATATCTCTCATCCACTCATTCTCAATTAAAGTGAAATCAATGTAGGAATTCACTTCTTTCCACCACTTCCAAGCTTCTGGTAGAAGGAGGTTGATTTGATTGACTCTGAATCCCATTCTCATGTAAAGCTCTTTAAATTCATTCAGTGAGTCCTTAGCTTTTGTGATAGGTAAACTCCTTTCACCTCTACCACTTCTTCCACCTCTTCCACTTCTTCCACCTCTTCCACTTCTTCCACCTCTGTAACTTGCCCTCAAGGCTCTAACCCTTGCTTCCCAAAACTTCAATCCCAAGAATGAGTTTAAACCTTCATGAAATCCCTTGTCATGGTAAGGTTTCCTTCTGTTATAGTATTCATTCTTGTATTGTTTGAGGAGATCATCAGTTAGTTGAACTCTGCTAGGTGCAGGTTCCCTAAATGCATTAGTTTCATTCTCCCATTTCTTCTTAGCAAAAATCCTTGCAGCCTTTTTTGCTACTGCTATTTGGCCCTCTTCCCCCTTAGTGACATCATCAACAAAACGGGACAGTAGACCATGAACACTCTCCCGTGTGATAATCGATTACTCGGTTGTCCTTCCATAATCTCGCTTCTTGTATCAACTCGCAAGGTAATCCTTGATTGCAAAGTCGCTCCGAAGATTGATCCTTTCGGTAAGCTTAGGATCCAATCCAAAGAGGTTGAGATGTTCCAAGGCGGCCTCAACAAGGCTTAGGTGCCTCGACAAGTTTGTCAAGTTTCGGTGGATGGTTTCAAGTTGATTTTTCGAAACTTTTCTTTCACTCGTGTTTCCTAGCTTGATTCCCCTCACATCTAGCATCATATCATTAACAAGATTTTGAGTAGATGTGAAATTTGAAGCAACCTGTTTCGGTGAGATTGTCCGTTGTCATTCACCACTTCATCAGTTCTTCAAATCTTTGTTCTTGTCTATCCAGTTGAGTTCTTAACTGTTGTATGTCATTCCTGACATTCCTCAACTCATTCAACACTTCTACTAGCACTCCACCAGTCATTTCTCCAGCAACTCCATCAACAGGCTCTTCTACATTATATTGTGCCATTTGTCTGCCGATGACCATTGCTTTACTCATATCTCTCCCAGCAGGGGGAGGTCCTTCCTCAACCATAGCACCAAGAATATCTTCCATTATTGGATCTTGTGCAGGTTCTTCAGCAACATTTTCTTCCTCAAATAATTGAAACTCTTCATCACTGTAGTCATAGTCCAGCAGTTGTTCTTCTTTATCAACAACAACAGCCTGCTGACTATCTTTCCCTACAGTGGCCTTGTCTCCAGTAGGCTCTACTACAGCAGCCTCTTCAGCAACAACAACATCAGGGGTTTCCTCCAAACCCAAAGATTGTTCCAACTCGTGTCCAGTGCTTTTGTAACTCAAAGAACTCCGTACCTCATGTTCCAACCTTTGCTCGAGTGCTTTGTTTGAACCTCAAAGAACCCGAACCTCCTTTCCACTCTTTGAGGATTGAACACAGCTTCATTATCCACTTGAAATCCTTCAGCATGGCCAATCTTTGTTAGGATAAGGGCGGCGTTTTGGATAGAGTTCCCTCAGTGTCAATCCAATGTGTTGATATTGAATTGATTCCTCTGAACTGGCACTGGGTTCACTGTGGACAAACCCTCTCATCATCCAAATCAGCACTCTGTTGATCTTCAGATTGTGCAATAGGTTCTCCAACAAGTAAAGTAGAAGATTCACCAACCAACCTATTTGCAGTACCACTTATTCCATCATTGATCAATGCCTCCAGATCATCCATGGTGAGATCCTGCAGATCCTCATCCATCTCTCCAGTCTGCTGGCCCTCAGCAGACCTGTCAACATCAGTGGTTTCAGCTTCTGCATCAACAGTGGTCCCTTGACCAGTGGCTTAAGTGGTTGTTTCTTTAGCCACTCTACTTGTTTCCCCAGGGAACATAGGGAAATCCTCATCAGAGTCAGATGAATCACTGTCTGGTGTGTACTTTGGATCTCTGAACATAATTGCTCCCATTTTCTTTCCTTCATTCAATAGATCCATCAGCCTAGATTGCAGCAAGGTTGTATCTATCAAGTCCAGTAGGCTGTCCACACCCAGCTGATCAAAAGCCCATTCTTCAAATCCACTCATTGGATTAGCAGCTGGTTTCTGTTTCTTGTAGAATCCAAACTTCCACTGAAAATAATTTTGCACTTTCCTGAAGTTAGGATCTACTTTGTCCTTCTTAGATGCCTTCTCATATGGCATAGTTGGCTTTCTAAGAGTTGTTTCAGTAGCTTGATGACCTCCAAAGGTCCCAACAAGCAAACTCAAGGTTTCTTCAATAGATGCATGAAGGTCAGTTTGTTGCTCAGATTGAATATTGGTCCCTACTACCTCCATTTGCACAACACTGGGTTCCCCCTGACTTATATGCTCATCATCAGGGTTAACAGCAGACTGTTCTTCCCCCTGAACTATTGCAGGAATTGCAGGGTCTTGTACCAATGTTTCACTTACCACAGCAGGCTCTGGTGCAGTAGACTGCTGTGATTCTTCAACAGATTGCTCAACAACAACCTGTTCACTTGCAGTAGACTTAGTAGCCTTAGTAGATGAGGATCCAACAACATCAGCAGCAGGCTTCAGTCTCTGTACTTTGCTGTGACTCTCCAGCAGGTTGCTCAATAACAACCTCTGCTTCCTCATTAGGCTTGATAATAGTCAAGGGCTCAGCCTCAATAGCCTCATCTTCTTCTTCTTCATCACCTTCTTCTTCTTGTGCCCTTTGAGCCTCTAAGTTTTTCAATTCTTTCCCCTTTCCATGTTTCTTTTTGTGAATGATCTCTTTCCTTCTCTTGGAAAGTGGCTCATCATCAATTTCAGTAGCAATAGGCTTCCTCTTTCTAGTGGCTTCTTTCTGTTGTTCCCTCAAAATCTCAACAACAGTTTTTCTAGCAGCTACAGCGGGGGTCGCAAGCTCAACTCCAAATGCGCACCTCGGCGACTCGGCGATCCGTGATGTTTGCTTCCTTGTTCTTTTAGGCTTTAACATCTCAGCAGCCTTTCTTTTCTCAGTAACCTTCTTTGGTGCAGCAGGTTTAACAGATTTCTTAACAGTTTGCTTGACCTGCTCACCACCATTATCACCATCATCTCCATTGTCATCACTATCAGCAGCTTCAGCAACACCTTCTTCATCATCATCCAGACCAGGGATAGCATAATCAATCTCTTTCTTGTATCTAGATTGATTAATCTTTTCAGTGCTACATCGGGAATCTCCAAATGATTCAAATAGGTTCGAATCATTAATCCTAAGGGCAAGGCCTTGGATTTCCTCTTTCCTTCTCTTTCCTCTTTTGCAACCTTCTTCATGTAGTGAATGAAATACCCACCCAATCAAACTTCATACTTCGCAAATAATCATCGCCAGCTCTATCTTGGGTCCCGACAGAGTATCCATACTTCCAACCAACTAATATATTCTTTGCAATGATTTTGCTCAAGCGGGTTGTACTCATTCCCAATGTGTCTAACATTGATGCCTGGAATTGATTTGGTGTCTTTATTTGTCTTGATTTTATCAACAAAATCCATCTTGGATAATCCCATTTCCTCAGAATTTACTGGACCATCTACTACTTCTTCAAAACCAAAAACTTCTCTCAGCAGACTTGAGGAAACTTCTATTTCTTGTGCATTCACAACTGTTTTGAATGCTTCAGTTCCTTCCTTTACCATAATATTCTTCCAAAAGCTGACAACGTTTGTATATGAGATTGTTTCCAATCTTATGTTCAGTACATTCTCCAGGCCTGCGTATCTCCTTATTCTTCTACCAATGTTGATAGCTAATTCTGTTTTATTAGCATCAACAACAAAACCTCTAACACTTTGGCTTGTTCCAATCTGAACATCAATCTTTTCCGCCATTGTTATAAGAAATATAAGATGAAGAAGAAAAATTGTAAATCTGTGTTCACACAGTGTAAAAATAGAGAGTATAGATCTTTGATTTTGTAAGTAGAGAATATTTGCTGTGATAGGTCTGTATAAATAGACAGGGAGAGGTTGTAACTGTCAGTGCACGTACATCCACATTAACCACGATTAATCTGAGTAAATGCTGACTTGACACGTGGCCCATTACATCTCCATAACGTTTGTAACTGTTGGATCATGTTAACTGCGGTTATAAGAGATAGAATAAATATCTCGCCAATATGCTTTTTGACTTTAATAAGTTTGACTGTGTAACGTTCCACTCAACAGGGTTGGCTCAGCAGCCTACTGATAAAGATGCTTCAGCAGCCTGCTGACATAGTAACTCTGTTGATCCTTGATTTCTTCTTGTCTTGTTCAATTGATAACACAAGATGAAGTTTAATACCAATGACTGATCTGTCAAGTGAGCTCACCCAACATGACAAAGACCAATCCCCGTGGCAACCTCATTTGCTCAATTGTCCAAACATAAGTACATGGAATTGTTGATACCAATGACTAATCTGCTAAGTGAGCTCACCCAACATAGCAAAGACTAATCCCCTTGGTGAATTCCAAGACACCGCGATTATCACAACTTTGATAATTCCAAGTTCGAATTCTTAGTTTAGCAAATATTTCACTATCAAGTGGTTTAGTGAAAATATCGCAAGTTGATCTTCGCAGTAGGGATATACGTAACCACCACATCCTTCTTTTCAACATGATCTCTTATAAAATGATGTCTCACATCAATGTGCTTGGTTCTTGAGTGCAAGACAGGATTTTCTGTGATAGCAATTGCACTTGTGTTGTCACACATTATTGGAATTTCTTTCTCCTCAATTCCATAATCCCTTAATTGTTGTCTTAGCCATAGTACTTGTGCACAGCAACTTCCAGTAGCAATGTATTCAGCTTCAGCAGTGGAAGTTGATATTGAGTTCTATTTCTTGCTAAACCAGGAAACCAGTCTATTTTCCATTAGCTGACAGGTTCCTGTGGTGCTTTTTCTATCAATCTTGCATCCTGCATAATCAGAATCTGAGTAGGATATAACTTTGAAGCTTCCATCTTTGGAATACCATATCCCTACTCCCAAAGTCTCTTTTAGATACTTGAGAACTCTCTTGACTGCACCTAAGTGACTTTCTTTAGGTCTAGACTGAAACCTTGCACAAACACCTACATCAAAGGATATATCGTCCGCGGCGAAGGTACAAAGAGATCGCCTATCATCCTTCCGTATAAGGTCCGATCAACATCTTTGCCTTCTTTATCTTCATCCAATCTGATATTTGTACTCATAGGAGTTGATATCCTGGTACTATTTTCCATACCAAACTTCTTCAGCAGCTCCTTGGTGTACTTGGTTTGATGAATGAAGATTCCATCCTTCATCTGTTTAACTTGCAATCCCAAAAAGTAGTTCAATTTTCCCATCATACTCATTTGGAATTTGCTCTTCATTAGATTTGCAAACTTTTCACATAGCAATTCATTTTCAGAACCAAAGATTATGTCATCAACATAAATCTGTACCAGCAGGGTGCTGTCCTTCTCATTGATTCTGAAAAGAGTCTTATCAATGGTGCCTTTTGTAAAGCCATTGAATTGATTTTGGGGACTTGCTTCTATGTAGCTTTCCAAACACACAGTATGCACAAAATTCCAGCTCCTTGAACTTATGTCCCCCAAATAGATCAGACTTAGACATAATTTGCATCCCTCTTTCACCAATATGACCCTATCTCATATGCCACAGCTTGGTCAGCTGTGACTGGTGAACCTCTGATGATGCAACATCAACAGACCCTGATACAATAGACCCCTGTAGAATATACAATGTCCCATGTCTGATACCCTTCAAAATCACAGCTGAATATAGACATTCACCACTCCACATTCACCCTTGAACCTGAACCCTTTGTTGTCTAGAAGACTAAGTGATATCAGATTCTTGGTCATTTATGGAACAAGCCTAACCTCCTTATGTGTGCAAAATTTACCATCATGTGTCCTCAACTGAACTAATCAAATCCTAACTATTTTTGCAAACCTTGTTGTTAGCCATAGCAATATCGCCTCCATCTACCTGCTAATAGGTTGAGAACCACTCTCTATTTGGACACACGTGATAAGATGCCCCAGTTTCAAGAATCCACACATCCTTGTGCCCTTCGACTCTGAGACTGCTAGGTCCAGATCTTTTTCAGAGTTGGTGTCTTATTCTCGCCATCTTTTGAGTACTATGTTGGTGTCTTATTCATTTTTCCAATGTCCCCGCTCCACTACAAGAAAAGGGTTTCTAATGAGTGCCTTTAAATGTTGAGTACTTTTTATGTTGCCCTCATCGCCCCTCTTATAGCCCCTTAAACAATGACGGTACATTAAAAAGAGATGACATTTTTATACCAATGTATAAACCGCTCCTGCCTCGATTTCTCTTTAGTTTATGTTATGATATTGACGGGAATTACTCTCATTAATGAGCATAACCCCCTTACCAAAAGGTTCTCGTCATTGTTACTAAAATACATTTAATGACTAATTATACCGTCGTCTTAAAACTACTTTTATCTACTTTTATATTGTTACTTTTTAAGCACATATTATTATACTTTTATAACCTTAAAATTACTTTAATGAATCACATAAATATAACCAACATCCACATGTCATCACATTATCATTACATTATCAAAATATACAAAGAGACTTTGTTCCAAAAGCAAAATTACATGTAGATACATGATTACACATTTTCCTAATATCACGTCTTAGAGTAACATATATCTTTGTTCGTTACTAGTACAAACCAAAATATGTCTACAAACTACAATCCTTGTAGGAGATGATAAGTTACCAATCCTTCCACACAAGTCTTCAAAAATCCCCAAAACAGTACAAATCCTGCATTTAATATAGGAATAAATAGTTACGAACACATTTTAATAAAAATTCACATTTTCTTAGATGAAAATATCTTTCCATTACAACATAATTAGGTACTGCAAATATGGGAACCACAGCTCCTAACTATACATACAAACATATTAATATTATAATAACACAAAAGATATAACCTTAACTACAATTCTGATCCACCCTACTGTTATCCGGACATCATCAACGTGTAGCACTTAGATCACAATCTCCTTGTATTTTCGATAAGAAACCAGATTTAAACAGGGGAAATAACCATTCATAGAGTAGAGATAATGTAAATTAAACTATGACTAGTAAACCTAAATGACCTTTTTTTTCCAGACCCAGCACACATGATGTTTTCAATTCCATGAATATACCTGTCCTGGTATCTCTATTGCATTGAAATTACTTCTTACTGTAATTAAGATGAACAATAGTCTTTTTTTGTGTTGCTTTTTTTGAGAATTGCCAATAGCCAATTATAAACCAAAACAAAAAAAAAGGATTGATATAATGCTCTTTCCCACTTATTACACTCTTAATATTCACGGTACATGTCCAGCTAGGTACGCAATTACTAAAAAAAACTTTGAAAATAAACACACATTACACTCACTACCAAAAGCAGCATATAAAAACAAAGGACAAAAATGTGATAAAAACAGCCACAATGACACTACTTTAAGCTTATTAGAGCCGTATTGCTTCTTGTCATTTCCTTACCCACAAATATTGTTCCCAACCACTCCACATCCACTTGTATACGACAACCCCCCACCCCCACACAGCAACCCATATATACTCTGCCCATAAATCCATCATATTAAAAACTTTTAATATAGGATGGTTTTATTTGCAGCATGATGAGTCTACTCTATGTATGTAACCACATTAAATCTCTCACAATAGCAGATGTTTAACAATGACAGAAGGATCGGGTCTTAACGGAGGAAGCAATAACATAGATGTGTATGTCATCTAGCTTTATGACGATGGTAATATATATATATATATATATATATATATATATATATATATTCAAAAAAATTCGGAGATGAAACTCCAAAACAATACAATGACAATGAAACTTGCAGCTTAAAACAAAAGGCTAGCCTAAAAGATCTCTCCTGACAGCATGATTTATCCAGCCATGAAAGAGGCCTACTAACTAATGAACAAAGTATCTAAAAACAAAACAGGGAGCTTGCATCCATGTTGATGTGGATCAGAACTCTATCAAGGACTGTTTCACCTATCAATAATGCAATATTAACCGGGCAAAAGAACAAGGGAGCACACCACAACAAGCAGGAAAGCCATGTTCCCTCAAATATATACCAAGTAAAATATTGTTTTCAAGTGTTTAATATATTGATCTCATTAAGCTTGACTTAACTAAAACCAATAAGGATATACAGAAATGCATATAAAACCAATACAAAAGAAGGAAGATCGATCCAAGGCAGATGCGTTCAAATACTTTGCCTTTTGTGGATTCTTTCATTTTGCTTGAATATTCACGGACATGTTTCATATCATCCTTAACACATACACAATTTAGACATCATTATACTCTTACAGTGACCTGACGTATCTTTCAACCCTTCATTACAACACCAAACTGTTTGATCAAGGGAACAAAATGCTGCTACATGAATGATGCAACTAGAAATGCATTAGAATATAGGCAGTCTTAAAAGTTACTATATTCTGAACAAGGAAAACTGGTAGCAAGCGTTAACGTGCATAAAAAGCATTGGGATTTTCTGTAGATCCCGTAACTACGGGGTTTTCCATAGATCCCCTAACTATTGGGGTTTGCAGTAGTACCCTTAACTACACTTACCTGAAGCAATCTTCTTCTTCCCGAAACAAAGAAAGTGTAATGCCTTTTATTCGACAAGCTGCCAGAAATAGTAGTCAGGTAAGTACGGCAATATAGTGACTATCATATGTTGACCAAACAAAGGTGACAGTCATCTCAATATTGAAACCAAGACAGTGCGTAGAAAAGATGAATGTACATGAGTATTCAGAGATAAACAGGTATTGCATAGACTACCTGACAATAAAAGCTGAAATTGGCAGAAACGAGGGATAAACCAGAACTAGAAACCTGACAATAACACGAAACAATGACTTAAATATATGGCAGAAATGAAGAATAAATAAGAAAGTGAGGGTGGATCAAATACCGTCTAACCAAAACAAATAAATTTTCGCCGCATCAAAATGAGTCCGGATAAACCATCAAAATGTTTTTCTCTTTCTCTTTCTTTTCGTTATTGTCTTGTCAACTATTGTTGGCTCTGAATCTGTCCTTCTCCAGATATTTTGACCATCCGCATCACTTGAATTTGAATTGACATTATTTCCCTTAGGACCCTTGGAACCACCCTTGCACCATGACATCAAAAAAAGAAGGCACAAAAACTTGTTCTTGGATTTCTTCTTTCTAAGGTCATTCACTTGATCCAAGAACTCAAAGACTCGAAAGTAAAGGTGGTGGTGGTCTTATCTCCTTAGTTCCATCAAACAAACTTCGTTTTTCCTCCATTTGTGATTCATGGGAAGATAACGCCGATGACCCATGTAACATTGTTTGCGACCATTGACTAACCTCATAGAACAAGTGTCCTTGTTGCAATGAGGACATGCCATCTTACCCTTAGTACTCCAACCGAAAAGGTTCCCGTATGCGGGAAAATCATTGATTGTCCACATTAAAGCCGCACGTAACATAAAATTTTCATGCGTTGAAGCATCAAATGTTTCAACTCCCGCTTCCCATAACTCATTCAACTCATCAATCAAAGGTTGAAGATAGATATCAATAGCATCTCCAGGGACTCTGCGGCCCCGGAATAAGCATTGAAAGAATGAAATTAGATTCCTTCATGCACATCCATGGCGGCAAATTATATGGAATGAGTATTACTGGCCAAATGCTGTATGAAGTTTTTGAGTGAGTAAATGGTCGGAAACCATCACTAGCTAGGCCAAGTCGTACATTTCGAGGTTCAAAGAAAAATCCTTATATTTATCATCAAATGAATTGAATCCCATCTCATCAAAGGAGCTATCTTATTGCACATGAATAACCTTTGAATCCGTGGTCTTAAAGGAAAGTAACGCAATGTCTTCTTTTCTTACCATTGATTTCCTCTTCATTTCTAATAGATTGACAACCGAATCTAACTTTGAAGTATCTAGGATTATTCGATTTCGACCGAACCATCCATGCGAGGGTATAAATCCCTTAACATTTCATCAATATCATCATAATCACTTTCTTCGATTCTTCATTGTCGATGAAGATCGATCCTCTCCAAAAACTCTTGAATACCAATCTTGTATTTGTCATTCAATCGATCATTGAAAAGATCAATCCATTCCTTATTGTGTGCCATTTTCCAACTCAAAGAACAACTTAAACCTATCCGGAACAATATTAACTCGAAGTGTAAAAGACAAATGATTAACAACTAAAATATGACAACCGCCATATAAACAAAAAGAGAAAATGATAGAAACAAATAGAGAATCAAGAACTACAACATGCTAACTCCACCGGCCACCAACCTAGCAAACTTAGACATCGTGAAGGAAACGACTCATTTAACAATTGAGCCAATTGCGACCGTCCGTACTTAAGCTTCCATTTTTGCCACAGATTTGATAAAAAGGAGTAGGGATATCAGAACTACGACGGATGTCGTCCCATTAAACCGTATGCCTTATTCAATCGAGTAGCTCTCGAGCATGGAAAGATGATCTCACATCCTCCAATGAAACAAAGTCCTTCCCAACAATAAAGGACTGCACAAAGTTCTCATGTCATGCAGGAAATGACACTAATAGGATCAGTGATGCATCCTCATCTTTATTCTTCACATCAATATTCCTTAGGTCCAGCAATATTGTGTTCAACTGATCAAGATGATCCCTCAACTGAGTACCCTCATGCATCCTTAAACTAAACAGACATTGATTTAACAACAACTTGTTGGTTAGAGACTTTGTCATATACAGACTCTCAAGCTTGGACCTCATCTTCTTTGCCGTGTCCTCTTCAGCAACCTCTGGGATAATATCATTTGACAAGCACAACATAATTGTTGAATGTGCTTTCTCATCTAGATTGGCTCTCTCAACAACACTTTCTTCTAATGATTTTGACAGCGGACTCCATAATCCCTGTTGTTTCAACAAAGCACGCATCTTGATTTGCCACAGAGTAAAATTTTTCCCACTTGTAAACTTGTCCATTTTAACGTTTAAAGCAGACATCTTTCCCACCAGAAAAGCTTGTGTTGATCCCAGATCCTAGCGTCAATTATGACCTTGGTGCCAATCAAACTTGCTTCAAATAGATGACAAATTTCTTGACATAACCTGGACGCTCTGATACCAGTTTGTTATAACGGTCTGGTCAAGAAGTTGGTGATTGTGAGTAAGGAACAAAAAATATTAATGCAAGTAATACAGAAACAAGAAGAACACAGATTTAACGTGGTTTCCGGCAATATGTCGACTACTCCACGGACAAACGAGAATTATTTTATTATCACATAAAAGTTACAATTTACATGTGTTAGAAAGGTGACTTGACCTCTCATCTGATCTAGCTGAGTACTAAGTCAGCTGAGTACTCAGCAGGGGCAATGTCAGCAGGGGCAATGCCGGCAGGGCAAAGTCAGCATGGGCAAGGTCAGCAGGGCAAATCTCAGGAGGTTATGTCTGGTGGAGTCAGCTGAGATGAGTTCACATCTGGGGTATTTTAGTCAATCTGCTAGCATGTCCTTATGTCGGCTAGGTCTAGGGTTTTGTGATTATAAATGCTCATCTGTTTTAACCTAGAATATTTGCAGAAGCAGCAGTTAACAGTAGCATCAGCAATTGCGCAAGCCATTGCAGAGTCTATAAAATCTCTAGTGATAATATAATCTCCTCGTTTCTGCCCGTGCACTAGTCGGCATATTGCCGGAAATCACGTTAAATTCTGTGTTATTATTTCTTGTGTGATTTATGATTTCTCGTTTATTCTTGATTATTGCAATCTGTTTTAACCCTGACGGTCCTGTTATAACAACATGCAATACCGATGGTCTTTATAGGCATTGGGAATCGAACACTAACTGACGTAACAACCAAACCAAATAATGACTGAAATACCCCAAAAGTAACTTAACCAAATCGAAAACTCATGCAAATGTGTTCCCCAAGTAATGCTGAGAACCAACTCAGCAGACTCAGCAGGTGACCAACTCTGCTGACCTCTCCCAGCTGAACACCAGCACCAACCCACTTCTATGCTGACCAGATCACATACTTCCACACAGACTCAGCTAAGTATGCCACAGCTGACCAGATTCACCATGTATCGTTTAAGTAACTATTAGAGATATTACCTACTACACTTCTATATTCAAGAAAAACAATACAACTTGAATAATAATTATATTAATTGATTAACTAATTAACCTCATTTCAAATAACTGTGTATTAATATGAGACAATACAACTTGAATAATAATTATATTAATTGATTAACTAATTAACCTCATTTCAAATAACTGTGTATTAATATGAGCCTTATATATCTTCCAAAAATTATAAGCCTTAGGTGCAGCTTAAATTTGGATCCGGACCCCGCTAATTTTTTTTTCCTCCGTATTTTACCTATACGAAAAAAAAAATGGATCCGGTAAAAAATTACTTTTAGACAAAATTTAGATGTCGTTGAAAAAAAATGTGGATCCATGGCCATTTCCTTCTCAATCTTAGAGCACTCGCATACAATTTTTTTGATGAAATAATCTAATTTATAGTTTGAAATATATGTTTTTTTAGTTTTTAGAATCTCTATCGAAGATGAATTGAATATGATTCTCCATTTTACATAATATGGTAGATATAAAATAAAATTTACCGAATTTGGATGAATGCGATGGATGTAAAAGTAATTTATAAAACCTGTCATTTAGAATAGAAATTGAGTATGTGCTGCATCTGTGGTGTTACTTTTTTTATTAAAATCTCTAAAATAATTTTTTAAATATCTACAAAATCTACTGCATGTCCTGGGTTTGAATAGAATAACTCAATTGCAGCAGTTGGCAATTGGCATCGTCTCTAAATCACAGGACGGCCATTTATTTCTTTATTTATTTTGAAGTGGCCATTTCATATTTAATGCAGCACTTTTTTCCTTTGCCTTATAGCTAGGCTTATTTTATTTTATGTTATTTTCATATGTTCTGTATTTAAAGAAGTCACAAGTCCCAAGTATTTCAATCAAACGAAACCGCACCCTGCATTTTTCAGTTTTTTCTTTTTTTGAAAAAACGGTTAGTAGTAGTTAGACTTAGAATAGACAGTGTTTATTTTTTATTTTTTATTTTATTTTTATTTTTTTGTTGAGAATTCATGTTTACTTGATCATCATGAATTCATGATCTCTCTAATTCACAGTCATTTTACTTGCTTACAACTTTCCTTTTTTTTTTTTTTTTTTTTTTGCCCTCAGCAAGCAGATGGAAGAACAAGTAAACTGGACGGTTGCAGACGCTGTTGATTACAAAGGCTTACCTGCTGACCGGAGAAAAACCGGTGGCTGGGTTCAGGCGGCGTCCATTCTCGGTATGTTCTCACCGGAATCAATGTTAGTTTCTTGCATAAATTAATTGAACTTTTTTAATGCTTCCATTCCATCCATGATCATTCATGAGAGCTACTTTGATGATGATGTGATTTATATTGATAGTTGTCAAATGCACCATATAAGATCGTACTTTTGAGGCACCACACTGATGTTCTCGACTTTTGAAAAGTTGAATGTAAACCACCCGACTTTTCAGAATTTGCAAAGTGGAACCTAAGTCCGAATTGTGGTGCTATAGTAGATCGTCTCTGATGTCTTTAACATACGTTTTTAATTATATGATTGACAATCCCGTAAAGTCAATTATACTTTCTGCCGGTTGATTGTTTTCAAGTGTACTGTCAGGCGAAAAGAAAACCGGGCGGGGTGGTGCCGCTAAAGGCGGCGTTTATATTATACATTTTAAAAATGTTTTCATATTGATGAAGGAATTGAAGTTTGTGAGAGGCTATCAACAATGGGAATAGCTGTGAATCTGGTGACATATCTGGGTGAAACAATGCATCTTCCAAGCTCAACTTCAGCTAATATAGTCACTGATTTCATGGGAACATCTTTTCTCCTTTGTTTACTTGGTGGCTTTATTTCTGATTCTTTCTTGGGCAGATACAAAACCATTGCTACTTTTACTACAATTCAAATACTGGTGTGTTCATCAAGACTCTGTTTTTCTTTTTTGTTTTCGGATTGAACGCTTTCAGTTAAAACAATCCACCGGCAGAAAATCGACTTATAGTTCAGAATCGACTTCTTGATAGTCAATTGTGCCAGAAAGTTGATTCATAACTCAAAAATCGACTTTATGATGGTTGATTCTGTCGGGAAAGTCGATAATCAGCTGAAAAATCGAATTTTTTATAATCGATTATGTGATCAACCACCGGAAAGTCGAGTATTAGCTATAGAATCGTATATTCAACAGCAGTCGATTGTAATGTAATACCAACAATGACAGATATGAGTTTTTTTTCATCACATTTCTTACTCTTTTCTTGATTCTCACTGAAAAAAGATGCTGAATACATGATTCAGGGAACAGCCTTGTTATCAGTAACAGCAAAACTGCCACAAATGCGACCGCCTCATTGTGAATCTCACATCAACTGCAAAAAACCAACCGAATCCCAAATGGGATTTCTGTATTTAGCCTTATACATCATAGCATTAGGCACAGGTGGTCTAAAATCCTGCGTTTCAGGATTCGGGTCGGATCAATTCGACCCGAAAGAGGAAAAGGAGAAGGCACAAATGACTGCTTTCTTCAGCAGGCTCTTCTTCTTCATCAGCATCGGAACGTTGATAGCCGTGACGGTTCTTGTTTATATACAAGATAATGTTAGCAGAAGCTTGGCTTATGGGATTTGTTCGGTTTCGATGTTGGTTGCGATTTTGATATTCTTTTCTGGAACAAGAAGATATAGGTATAAGAAAAGCTTGGGTAGCCCATTTCTGCATATTTTTCAAGTTTTTTGTTCTGCTATAAACAAGAGGAAAATGGATCTTCCTAAAGATATGTCCTTGTTATTTGAGAACAATCCTGAATCTTCAAGAGTTCTTCACACCCAACAATTCCGGTAAGTTTTTATTATTATTATTATTATTATTTTTTCCTTTTAAAATTTGTGTTTTGAATGTATTGCTTGATTAGGTTCTTGGACAAGGCAGCAATAATTTCAGAAGAAGAATATGACAAAAATGCAGAATCAGGTCCAAATCCATGGAAGCTTTGTTCAGTAACAAAGATTGAAGAAGTGAAAATGATGGTCAGATTAATGCCAATTTGGGCTACAACTATCATATTCTGGACGGCTTACGCGCAAATGATCACCTTTTCTGTTGAACAAGCAACCACCATGAGAAGATCCATTGGAAGTTTTCAAATCCCAGCTGGATCACTCACTGTCTTCTTTGTTGCAGCCATTTTGATTACCTTGGCTGTTTATGATCGTCTTATTGTACCCTTTTGGAAGAAATGGAAAGGAAAGCCAGGTATGAAACAAAATTTAAAAGAAGTATAAACGAGTCGAATCGAGTAATACTCTGAACGAGTTTGAGCGAATTTGAGTTACAGGACGAGTATTTCAAATCTTTAATTGAATTAAGATTCAAAGGAAGTTTTAAATACTCAGAGAGCAGAGCTTAAGTTAGTTTGTATATATGCTTGTCATTATATACAAATATGTTTTGAGCTTGAGTCGACTCGAATATTTGCATTGCTCGTTAATCTCTCGTTTAACATTCGAGTTCGAGCTGACTTAATCCGAGTCGAGCTTGAGCTCAAACTCAAATTAACCGAGTCGAATCGATTTCTAACTTGATCTGATCTCAAACTACTCACGAGTAGCTAGCCCAACTTATGGTTTATATATACCTATCATTATTGAACGAATGCAGGTTTTACAAGCTTACAAAGAATCGCGATTGGTCTCGTGCTATCAATACTAGGAATGGCCGCCGCAGCCCTGGTAGAAAACAAACGACTGAAAGTCGCGGAATCTTCTGGAAAAAACAATACAACAACATTGCCTATAAGCGTATTCTTGCTTATACCGCAGTTTTTTTTAGTTGGTTCAGGTGAAGCTTTAATATACACAGGCCAACTTGATTTCTTCATAACTCAATCCCCTAAAGGAATGAAAGCACTAAGTACAGGGCTCTTCTTAACAACCATCTCTCTCGGTTTCTTCCTCAGTAGCTTGCTTGTTTCGATCGTGAAAGCCGCGACACGTGGTCGTGATCATCAAGGGTGGCTTGCGGATAACATTAATTTTGGACGGATGGATTGTTTTTATGGACTTTTAACTGGATTGAGTGTCGTTAATTTTGTTGCTTTTTTAGGTTGTGCGATGTGGTATAATTGTAACTGTAAAAGGGATAAAGCAAAATCAGTTGTTGCAATCGACACCTTAGCTATTGAATGACTATGTCTAAACATTCTGCGTTTCACTCATTGATTAATAGTCTACATGGATGACATAATGGAATGAAAGTAATAGTTTTTTTCTTGTATTTAGTTCAAATTCTGTTATAACCGTTTGTAACTTACTTATAACTAATTAATGAGGTGTATGAAACTATAAATACTCAATGATCAGTGTAGTGACATTGTAACTTAACTTGTTGATTTTTGTTCAATAGTAATCCTTCCGCATTTTCTTTATGGTATCAGAGCAAAAATTTGAGAATTTCTAAATGCTTCCATGTGTTTTCTCTGGTTATTGAAGAATCTTGAGAGAATTCTTCATCTTTTCTGTCCCAGTTTCTTAAGAGTAAATTGAGATCATTTTCCTAGTTTGTTGATCATTTCTTGATCATTTTTCCATACTATTATTGTTTTTTGAGAGAAATTAAGGAGTTCTTGATAGCCATGGCAGCTAAAAAACAAGAATTAAGCCCCTCCAGTCCATTCTACGTACATCCTAATGAGATTCCATATTTGGTTAATGTTCTTCCATTGATGAATGGCGACAATTATAATCCGTGAAAGATGTCCATGGAGATGGTGTTGATCACCAAGAACAAAATTGGCTTCGTAGACGGCACAATCAAAAGGCCATAAGCAGAATCGATAGATTTTCATGCATGGAGGCAGTGTGATACAATGGTTAGTTCTTGGATTTTAAATTATGTTGAGAACACTATTGCACCGAGTTTGATGTACTTCAAGAGTGCGCATGCGGTTTGGAATAATCTTGCTGCTAGATTTTCTAATGTGGGTGCCTTGAGGCTTTCAGATCTTCTTGAAGAGATGCATCTGCTGAGGCAAGGAACATATTCTGTCAATCAATATATCACCAAATTAATAGTTCCGTGGGAAGAAATCAAGACCATCAGGCCTATGCCAGTTTGTTCTTGTGATCCTCAGTGTCACTGCAATACAATTAGCACTCTGGTGGATCATATGGAGGCTGAACATGTCATGAAGTTCCTTAATGGTTTAAGGGATGAATTTGAGCCAATGGTTTTACATGCAATGTTGATGGTGCCATTTCCAGAGATCCATGATGCCTTTACAATGGCCATCAAGTTTGAGAGACATAAGTTATATGTGGCAAACAAGGCCAAGAATCAAGATTCTATGGTTCTCTTGTCTTAGAAGAATGGACAATGGCAATATCAAACAGTCAGCAGACGAGGATATGTGTCTGCTACAAATGCTAGACTTAAGAATCCCAAGAAGGCACAGTGTAGTTTTTGTGGGTTCAATGGTCATACTGAAGAGACTTGTTACAAGAGGCATGACTATCCTCCTGGTTTCAAGTCAAAGAAGGCTAACTTGGTAGAATAGGAACATTCAGCAGAAGAAGATTAGTCCCAGAAAAGGTTTACTGGACCAGGGTTTCCCAATCTTACTGCACATCAACTTGATAAGTTGATGGCTCTGATGATTTCTGATCTGTTGGTCCCAAAGAAGGGTGAAAGTATAGTCAGAGTGGGGGTGAATGACTATACTAGAGTTTCAAAAAGTTTTCTTATTTTAAAAGCTTTTGGGCAGCAAATAACTCCTTTCTTAAAAGTTGTTTCAAAGTAGATTATGCACACACAAAGTATGAGTATAATGCAGTAAAGTAAAGCTGTAAAGTAAAGTGCTGTAAGTAAATGAACACTAAGAATTATAGTGGTTCAGGGTGGTGTAATCCCTTAATCCACACTTCTCCTATGATGATTGGAGGAATTCACTATTGTCTTTCACCAATACAATAGTAAGATTGCCTTTGGCTACACAAGCATCACAATCTTCAAGACTATCACTCATTGGTTACAAAAGCTTCAGTGACTCAGTCTTCAACACTGCTCCTTGGGAACAAATCCTTCAGCAGCTATCACAAAATGGTGCAACTCCTTCTCCGAGTTCTCTAATTCAATTGCTGCAAACTGGTGTGAATAAAATTCACAAATGTGTTGATCAATCTCAGTGCTTGATATGACTTTATGCTCTGAATGCTGAGTTGATCTCTGGATGTGTTCTTGTAAGTTCAGACAGAAGACATATTCTTGCCGGAGAAAGGGTATGCGGTTAGGCCCCAACGCGAGACGTATTCTTGCTCTAGTGACGGGCTTTGATAACAAGCCCAAGATGAGTTGATAGAGGTTGCTATAAATGAGAAATACCCTAATCAGAAGGTGAAGATAGGCGGCCAGATGGGAGAAAAAGAGAGAGAGAGAGCTGATATCATTACTCAAGGGAAATTTGGATGCGTTCGCCTGGGTTGTCACAGATATGAGGGGCGTGGAGCCCGAGGTCGTGTTGCATCACCTCAATGTAGATCCACGCTTTAAGTCCATACAGCAAAAAGCCTGCCAATTTTCCAAGGAGAAAGAAGAGGCCATAAAGGTCGAGGTAAGCAAGTTGGTTGAAGCTGGGATTATCAAGGAGCTCCAATATCCCACCTGGTTGGCCAACGTGGTGATGGTTAAGAAGCTTAACGGAAAGTGGCGCATGTGCGTTGATTTTACCGACCTGAACAAGGCATGCCCGAAAGATGCTTATGAGCTGCCCAAGATCGACAGAATGGTCGATCGGATCGCCGGGTTCGAAACATTGACCTTCCTAGATGCATATTCCGGATACCATCAAGTAAAAATGGCAAACGAGGAAAAGGAAATGACCGCTTTCAGAGCAGCGAACGGGATGTTTTATTATGAAATGATGCACTTCGGTTTGAAAAACGCTGGGTCCACCTATCAACGAATGGTCAATCAGGTCTTCAGTTCTCAAATCGGGAAAAATATGGAAGCTTACATCGACGACATGGTCGGTAAATCAGCCCGGACCGATCATCTGGAAGACTTGCAAGAGACCTTCAATAATGTCAAAATGCACTCCATGAAGCTGAATCCCGTGAAGTGCACTTTTGGGGTCCAAGCTGGAAAAATTTTGGGTTTCATGGTCACTCAGAGGGGGATTGAAAAGAATCCCGAGAAGATACAAGCCTTGGCGAACATGAAAGAGCCGACCTGTGTTAAAGAAGTGTAGAGATTGAACGGAAGGATTATTGCCCTGGGGAGGTTCGTCTCCAAATCTGCTGACTAGTGTCTACCGTTCTTCAAAATTCTCAAAGGAAACAAAAACTTCGAGTGGACTGAAGAGGGCTCCCAGGACTTCAAAGCCATCAAGAGTTATCTGGCGAGCCAACCTCTGTTGGTCAGTCCGACAATAGGGGACGAGCTTTTTCTATATCTGGAAGCTTCAGACTGGGCCGTTGCTGCTGTTCTTGTCAGGGAGGACGGGACCCTCCAAAAACCCGTTTACTATGTTTCAAAAGCCCTCAGTCCAGTTGTTGGTCCCTTGGAAAGGCTAACACAACTTTAGAGGGGGGGTGAATAAACTTGTCACCAAAAACTTATCCTCGAGCTGGAAAAGCCCCAGGAACTGAGTTTCTCCGAAACTCAAACTGTTCTTCTGTTCAGTTTTGTTCCTGTCCCTAAACTTGTGCGGAGTTCAGTTAGCTCAACTGAGTATAAGTCAATGCTGACTTATATTCAGTCTTGTTAACTGGTAGCGGATAAATAATAGCCTTTAGTGCAATAGATGTGTGAATAGAAATCTAGACCTTCTATGTATCAATTCTGTGCTGACTTAGTGTCTGGTGTTTGCTGAGTGATAATGCAATAAATAAAACAAACACAAATGCATAAAGTAAATTAACACAAGATTTGTTTATGTAAGTTCCGGGTGGTGTAATCCCGTACGTCTCCCCTTCTCCTGTGGTGTAGGAGGTAACACTAGAATCTTGAGATAACCGTTACAAAATCCTAGCACTATGACAGTCCTTCACGACACCCTAGTTTCACTGTCTACACAAAATGAAGAAAGGTAATATTGCTCCCTTCATTCTGCACACTGATCTTTCGGAGGTGGAATTGCTCCTTCACCAGCTCACCACTAACACCAACACACAGTCCACAGACTGCACCAACAGCTATGACAACCAAGTTGCAACCGTATGAAGAAAGGTAGAATTGCTCTCTTCAAACTATGCACAGCGAACCCTTTTTCACAAAGGTTAGGTTTAGAATTAATTAAGGATTAATTCAGTGAGCTGTCTGATTCTTCTGGATCTGGCTTTGTAGCTCCAAGATGCCTTCTTTCCCCCTCAATGGGTTACTGGATCTTCCTTGGAAGTCTTCAAGGCAATTCCGTTGGCTTCCCCTTTTTTCTAGATATATATAATCTGATTTTGTGGATCTGGATTTGGATCTTTGAATATGTGCTTGTAAAGCTCTTTTTCTGATCCTCCTCACCCTCTCTCTAGTGATTCTCTTGTGTATTTATAGGTGTGATGTAACGGTCACTAGCTCTTGTAGCCGTTACACTTGTCGTTTAGCCAACGTTCACATGTACGATCTTTTGTCGTATTGTCGGTTAAATTCAACAAGGCCTTAACTCGCTTTTCTACTCTTCTTCAAAACGAGTACCTTAACATCCGACTTTAATTGACTAAGTCCGAGTACACCATTCGCCTTTTCTTTCTCTGTAACCGATAATCTTTGTCCTTAAGATTATTCGGTTTTACATGATCTATAACTCAATTTCAAGTCACCACGGACTTGCACGAATCCCGACTTATAGTCACGACTTAATCGACTTCTAACCGAGTTTGCCACCTCGGTTCTTCGCCCTCTTAACCGAGTCTGTGTCCCTCGCTCTTCTTCGCCTTCTAGATAAGCCAACCGAGTCTGTGTCCCTCGCCGAACTTTTCTTCTTCGGTTCTTGCATAACGAGTTTGAACCCTCGGTTCTTTATGTGCATATTCGGTTTTCTTGCTATAACTCGCTTTTCTTGTTGTGACTCAAATTGTTCGCCTAGTTCCTATTCTATTACAATGCTTGTCCGAAACAACCTATACAAAGTTCAGACTCTAGATAGAACTTATACATTTATCTCTAGACCATTTCTTGCTTCTTCTTTCATTAAGCACTATAACAGTTAGTTACGACTTCATCATCATGGGTTGTAACAGATTTGTCTAATTACGTGACGAATCATCATCAAAACACAAATAATATTTCCAACAATTTCTCCCTTTTTGATGATGTATCATAACCCTCCCTAAAAGCAATAATAAAAGAATAGTGCAAGAAATCATAACAAAACAAATTAAGATAGCAAACTAGAACAGCCAAGTTTATTACAAGATTCAAATTGAAACAAACTGAGTTAAAAAACTGAATAGATTACATCTTTTCTTTTTCCAGTGCTATTATCTTTTCTCCAAGAAAAATGCTTCTCTTAGTTTCCAGAAGTCTTCTTTCTTTTCCTTCTTTAACTGATTCGCCATCTCTAGGTTTGATCTCCAGATATTCACTGATCAATTGATTTGCTTCTTCATTGTTGTTGTTTCTGATCTTGATCAGTATTTCTTTAATCTCTTCGTTCATCAACTTCTCTTCTTCTTCTTCTGATATGAGATTAGATTCCTTCCTTTCAATCTTTTCAGCTTTTCTTTCTTGTTCCAATTTTGCTTCCTCCTTAGTTATTGTCTCTCATACCTTTAGTCGTTCTTTCAGTCTGATACAGATTGCAAGTTTCTTCCTTATATTCAAGACAAACTTTGATTTGCGGTTTCTTCATCTTCTTCAGTCCTTGTTTCTGTGAAGGTCTCTTCTGCAGTTAATTCCTCAATCAAACTATCAGCTTTTTCTTCATTGAGTTGAGTGGTTAATAGATCAGCATTTATCTGTTTGTCTTGTTCTTCCATCAACTGTTTGGCAAGGAATTCTTCATCTGTTTCAGCTTTAGCATCGCTTCCACCAGTACCAGCTTCATCCTTAACTTCATCACCAGCTTTATCTTCCCTCTTGTTTGAAGATAAGCTATAGCAATCTTCAAATAAGTTACGGAGGGTGATGAGGTTAGAATATTCGTTCAATCCTGAATAATGAGATCTTCCAATGAAGTCATGTAGATCATAAAGCTTCTGCTGTAGGGTGTGCATTACGACTTCAATGATTTCTTCCACATTTTTCCTTCTTTCAGCTTCAGTTTCTTCAGTTGCCAATTTGTTTGTAGATGCCTCATGAACTTGTGATGAGGAACCGGTTTCAGGATAATAAAATTGAGTATCATGAACTGTCAGTTCCTTTTCATACTTAGCTTCGCAAAATTCAGCGTCTTCCACAGCTTCTCTCTGCTTTTCAGTGTACTCCCCATACAACTCAGTTGGATATTCACTATCTTCAGTTTCATCAACATCATCGTCTTCTTTAATTTCTTCATTTTCTTCGCCACTTTCCTCATCTTCATTCTCGTTCACTCTCTTGATTTCATCCTCAATTTGGATTACATTCTCGGTTTCGCTTTTCTTTGACCGAAGCTTGTTCCACATCCTCTTCTGCCTTCTCAGGGTTCTTTCGTCTAGATTCACAGTTCCACTTGAACTGGAGTCTGAAACTTCATTCCATTCTTCTTCTTCAATGATTTTTCTTTTCTTTGTCCCTGTGGACACTAATTTGAGTTTTGCTTTGGTTTCTGTGACTTTTGAGATGGAGAAATGATCTAGTATCCTTTGCACTAGATAAGTAAATCCCTTTTTCAGTAAGAACATTTCTCCAGTATCCTTTCTTCCTTTGACTTTCTCTTTCTCTTCTGAAATTTGTTTTATCAACTGATTGAGAACAAACTGGTTCCAATCCAGTTTCTCTCCAAACCAAATAGCAAAAATCATCTTCATTTTATCTGATGAGAGAGTGTAGAAGTTTTGAACATGACCAATGACGTTTCTGGTAAGAAGTATCGTCAAGATTGCGAATTCTCTCTTTTGTTGATAGATGGAGCCAATGAAATTTTTCTCCTTCTTGTTGATTGCAGTGACACTCCAAAGTTTGCCTTTTTCTTCATTCCCAAAATTGAAATATGAAGATCCTCCGATTATGTCTAAACCGAAGACAAGTGATAGCAAATGTTCATCAATAGTAAAGCTTTTATCTTGAACAGTCGTTTTGAAGCTTTTTCCATTGTTGATGATTTCAGCATTCCTGTAGAAATCTCTGATGCCATCTGGACACAAAGTAGTGACCTTTGTATCAATCAGGTTCTTCAATCCTCGAATCTTTTTGATCTTCTATGCAATTTGGATTGAAAGAGTGGAGTTTGAGAATTTTTGACAAAATTCGTCCAGGCTTGTAGTGATTCCTTCATC
This sequence comes from Gentiana straminea, assembly GCA_036785695.1. NCBI lineage: Eukaryota > Viridiplantae > Streptophyta > Magnoliopsida > Gentianales > Gentianaceae > Gentiana > Gentiana straminea. Next base: position 4,495,477 of record JAVUPR010000048.1, on the reverse strand, counting down.
AATGTTGTAACGATCCATGGATTTCTGATTTGTGAAATTCTGGGGGTGGAATCTTGAAAGTTTTGAAGTTGATTGAACAGGATTTCGTCAAGATTGCATCTATCAATCGTTTTCAAAAATGAGAGTCGTGTCACAATCAATGGAATTTTGTAGGGATGAGCTTCTACATTTTCTCCCAGATTGACACGTGGCTTCGAGTGATTTGTCATGTCAGCCCAAACGTCAGATGGTAGCTGGAAAGTTTTCTGTTTTTTGACCAATTTGTCCTCCATCAGCTTTGTTTAGAAGTCAGTTTTCTGAAGATTATGTAAACTGACTTTTCCAGCAAAACAGTTTAAGTTTTCTTTGGTACCCATATCTTTTTGGGTCCGGCTGAGTTAGTTACTGAAGTATTACTTTCAGTTTCTTTGTTGAGAGAATTAAACATTCTCAACTCTTTTCTAGATAAACCATTTCGCTCAACCTTAGTTGATTTCACAAGGATTCTTTTAGATTTAACATTTTTATTTTCTTTGTGTAATCTACTAGGTCTTCCAGTATCTTGATTTCTAAAGTTTATACTTTTTGAAGTCTCAAGACTGGGTAGGGGTGGGGGATTATCATTGCTTTTGTCAAATTTACTAGACATTAATCTTTCAGCTAGATTTGACACCTCAGTTTCAAGAAACTCATTCCAATCTTTTGCTTTGTCAAGTTCTCTGTCTTTTAATTTTAGTTCCAACGTAAGTTTTTCAGTTAACTTGACAAGATCAGAGTTTCTCAGACTAAGTTCAGCAAATGATAACTGATTTGAAGAATGTACCTTTCCTTGATGATTTGATGCAGTTTTAGGATTCGAATGTACACTCTTTTGTTGCTGTGATGAATCTTCTATATCAACAACCACTTGCAACAACTCCTTTCCTTCTTCTTTTAAGAGGTCTCTTAGTGATGGAACTCCTCTGGATTCGTTAATATGAACATTGAAGTTTGTATCCACATCATCACTGAGTTGAGGTTCTGGATTTGTATGTAAATTTGTCGCACTGAACCTTTCAAACATTTTATCCTGAAAATCAGATACATTTTGCAAGCAATTAGTCAGGGGGTGAGTAAGCCAACTTCTAACTCTAGATGTAGACATTGAAACTAAGTGTTTTACAACTGATACAGTGAAGGGTCTTCAACAACTGGTTGCTTTGATCAAAGTAACAGCTCTGATACCAATTGTTGGTATCAGAAACAACTGAACCTTGAAGCGGTAAACGATTTGGATCACCTTCAAAAGAAGGAACCGCTCCGATACCAATTGTTGGTCCCTTGGAAAGGGTAACACAAGTTTAGAGGGGGGGTGAATAAACTTGTCACCAAAAACTTATCCTGAGCTGGAAAAGCCCCAGGAACCGAGTTTCTCCGAAACTCAAACTATTCTTCGTTCAGTTTTGTTCCTGTCCCTTAACTTGTGCGGAGTTCAGTTAGCTCAACTGAGTATAAGTCAATGCTGACTTATATTCGGTCTTGTTAACGGCGGGGATAAATAATAGCCTTTAATGCAATAGATGTGTGAATAGAAATCTAGACCTTCTATGTATCGCTTCGTGTCCGACTCGTTGTCCGGTGTTTGCTGAGTGATAACGCAATAAATAAAACAAACACAAATGCATAAAGTAAATTAACACAAGATTTGTTTATGTAAGTTCCGGGTGGTGTAATCCCGTACGTCTCCCCTTCTCCTGTGTTGTAGGAGGTAACACTAGAATCTTGAGATAACCGTTACAAAATTCTAGCACTATGACAGTCCTTCACGACACCCTTGTTTCACTGTCTACACGAAATGAAGAAAGGTAAGATTGCTCCCTTCATTCTGCACACTGATCTTTCGGAGGTGGAATTGCTCCTTCACCAGCTCACCACTAACACCAACACACAGTCCGCAGACTGCACCAACAGCTGTGACAACCAAGTTGCAAACGTATGAAGAAAGGTAGAATTGCTCTCTTCAAACTATGCACAACGAACCCTTTTTCACAAAGGTTAGGTTTAGAATTAATCAAGGATTAATTCAGTGAGCTGTCTGATTCTTCTGGATCTGGCTTTGTAGCTCCAAGATGCCTTCTTTCCCCCTCAATGGGTTACTGGATCTTCCTTTGAAGTCTTCAAGGCAATTCCGTTGGCTTCCCCTTTTTCTAGATATATATAATCTGATTTTGTGGATCTGGATTTGGATCTTTGATTATGTGCTTGTAAAGCTCTTTTTCTGATCCTCCTCACCCTCTCTCTCTAGTGATTCTCTTGTGTATTTATAGGGGTGATGTAACGGTCACTAGCTCTTGTAGCCGTTACACTTGTCGTTTAGCCAACATTCACATGTATGATCATTTCTCGTATTGTCAGTTTAAATTCAACAAGGCCTTAACTCAGTTTTCTGCTCTTCTTCAAAACTGAGTACCTTAACATCTGACTTTAATTGACTAAGTCAGAGTACACCATTCAGTTTCTTCTTTCCTGGTAACTGATAATCTTTGTCCTTATGATTATTCGCTTTACATTATCTATAACTCGGTTACAAGTCACCACGGACTTGCTCGAATCCCGACTTATAGTCACGACTTAATATGCTTCTAACCGAGTTTGCCACCTCGCTCTTCGGTCTTCGTAGAATCGAGTCCGTGTCCCTCGGTTCTTCGCCTCTTCTAGATAAGCCAACTGAGTCTGTGTCCCTCAACGAACTTATCTTCTTCAGTTCTTGCATAACTGAGTTTGAACCCTCAGTTCTTTATGTGCATATTCGATTTCTTGCTATAACTCGCTTTTCTTGTTATGACTCACTGTTCGCTTAGTTCCTATTCTATTACAATGCTTGTCCGAAACAACCTATACAAATTTCAGACTCTAGATAGAACTTATACATTTATCTCTAGACCATTTCTTGCTTCTTCTTTCATTAAGCACTATAACAGTTAGTTACGACTTCATCATCATGGTTTGTAAGAGATTTGTCTAATTACGTGACGAATCATCATCAAAACACAAATAATATTTCCAACACCCGTTGAGAGCCGTTATCTAAATGCAAAAAAAATTGGCTTACTCGCTTGTTGTCGCAGCCCGAAAACTAAGGGCTTATTTTTCTTCACATACGATCGTTGTACTGACAAACTGTCCACTGCGACAACTGCTACACAAGCCAGACCTATCAGGCTGTTTGTTACGATGGGCTAACAAGCTGACCGAATTCGATATCCGATACGATCCCAGGAAAGCAATCAAGGCACAGTCTCTGGCAGATTTCATAGTCAAAATGAGCTTCAACGAGCAGGAATCCGCCGGACAGCTTAGCTCGCCGAACGTCGATGAATTAAATACCCTGTTGGTCTCTTGAAAAGGCTTTGGTTAAGTTTAGGGGGTGAATAAACTTAACACTTAAAACTCAGCAATGTCAGTAGCCTGCTGACTCCTCAGTAGTCTGCTGACCACACAGTAGTCTGCTGACAGTTGATATTACTGGATTTGTTGCAGCGGAATATATTTAGTTTAAGACTTATTACTTGTTGTTAAAAGAATGATACCAAGTATTAGATACTCAGTAGTGCAAGTGTGTGAATCAGTTGCTAGTTTCAGTAGGTTGATGTGTTTAGTATACTAAATGCAGAAAGTAAGTGCAGAAAGTAAGTAGCAATTTTTATAGTGGTTCCAGGTGGTGTAATCCTATCAGTCCACTCTTCTCCTGTGATGTTGGATGAAATTCACTAGATATCTTTGAGGTTGCAGTTACAAAAATCCCTAAGCTGTCAGTCCTTCACCAATAACTATGGCTTCACAAATTGAACACTTGAAACAGGTAGGATTGCTGCTCCAAGGTATTCCACTGGTCCTTGAAGGGTAGGATTGCCTCTTCACTAGCTCCACCACAAAAAACAGTTCTTGAAACCTAGGTGCTTCTCTGTCTTCAGCTGGTTTCTTGTAAGATAAAGTTTGAATCAAGTAAATGATTCGGTTATCAGCAGCTTGATCAGGATGAAATGATCAGCAGCTTGATGTCTTCAAGTGTGTATACTTGATGTAACTTGATAGCAGGTTACAATTGAAGATATTTCTTGATCGGTTAGTTAAAGCTCTATGTATGTCAGCAAGGTGATTTTCTTGATCAGAAATTTGATAGCTTTTTGGTAGATTATTTGTTTTTCATCATTTTTGTATCTGAATCAGGAGTCTTCTATTTATAGGTGAGAATCCTGTGAATTATGTTTGAATTTCAAACCTAGCTATTTCAGATTTGTCTCCATCTTGACTTGCTTTCTGTCTCCATTCATAGTACTGACACGGTCAATTTGCTTTTTGTCAGTTTTCAGTCTGTCCACCCTTTGACTTATGTCCATTGGTTAATCCTCTGAATCTTTCCAACGTTCTTTTTATCTTGGCCGTTGATTTGTTGACAATATCAAGGATTGTAATCCAACCTTATCCTTGTAATATTCCAATGTAACCATTGATTAATCGAGAAATATACTCAGCAAATATCTGAAGTATGACAGCCTGCTGATGTACACATTTCTCAGCAAGTCTAAGTCTGCTGTGTTTTAACAACACATCAACTGACTTCTTCTCATCTAACTTTTTATTGTGAAGTTAGAGTACACCATTTTGAACATAACTAAATTCCAATCACCACTTAATATATGGAACTTAGTCCTTGTACACAAGGTGTATGTAATCAGTTTAGGTCATCACAGACTTCCCTAAATTCTGACTCCATATCCTTGACTTTAAATACTAAGTTTGATCCCTTAGTCTTCAATAACTGAGTTTGTACCCTCAGCCTTCAATCTTCAGCAGGTTCCTAGACACTCTACTGACCTAGTTACCCTACTGATCTAGACAGGTCTGCTGATGCAGTCAGTTGACCTAATTACAGTGCTTGTTTGATCAAACCTATACAAAGATCAAACTCTAATAAATCTATACATTTGATCTAGACATCTTTTTGCCTTTTCTCTATAACAGCTAGTCTGACACTCATCATTAAAACTTAAAATATGTCCAACATACCCCAACAGTTATTGCGCCGTAAAAGCCGAGTCACTGTTGGCAGATGTATGTCGATGGGGCCGTGAGCCGAAATGGCTGTGGAGCCGGGCTCATCCGAAGAGATTGAAAAGGCCTTAAGGTTTAACTTCACGTTTCCAACAACCAGGCAGAATATGAGCAGTCATAGCCGGACTGGAGTTGGCCGAAGCTATGAATATCGAATACATGGTATTTTTTTGCGATTCAAAGATAATAGTGTGCCACATCAATGGTACATTCGAAGCAAGAGATGAACTATTAAAGCGATATCTTAATCTCGCCAAGAAATTGAGAAGCAGTTTCAAGTACAGTGAATTCCAAAACAAACCATGCGAGTGGAATGCACGAGCGGATTATCTGTCCAAACTAATCTCCGAAGATGAGTTCAGCGACTCCGCCGTTGTGTTTGAGTACCTCGAAGAGCCAGCCGTCTGTCGGGCCGAGACCATGGATATTCAACCATCGATCCCATGCTGGATAGACGAGATCAAGGCGTACATTGAAAATGGAACGTTACCTGAAGATACCAAAGAGGCCCAAGCTTTAAAGAAAAGAGCGGCATGCTACACGGTCCTGAGCGGAATTCTGTATCGAAGATCTTTTCCGAAGCCACTACAAAGGTGTATCCGACCCAAAGAGGTCCAAGGTATATTGACAGAACTACATGAGGGGGTGTGCGGAGGCCACACCACCAGCCGCACTTTAGCCCAAAAGGCTTTATTAGCTGGTTATTATTGGCCAAAATTGGCTGAAGATGCCGAAAGGTACGCTAAGAGCTGCGACAAGTGTTAACGTTTCACCGACATCCCAAGGCTTCCTTCAGTAGATCAAAGCATCATCGTCATCGCTTGGCCCATCGACATGTGGGTGATCGACCTAATTGGCCCGCTTAAAAGAGGCCGGTCAAACTACGTATACGTGGTCGTCGCCGTGGACTACTTCACAAAGTGGATCGAGGTGAAAGCACTTGTTATAATCTGCGCCAATGATATAATATATTTCTTGTTGGATCAAGTTTGGACTCGGTTTGGGGTGCCACGAGCCATTGTATCTGACCACGAGCTACAGTTTAGAGACGAGTTCGATGAATTTTGCAAATAACATAATGTCAAACACTGGCAGTCCTCGGTATGCAACCCCTAAGGAAATGGTCAAGCGGAAAATGCCAAAAAGCAAGTATTGAAAGTGTTGAAGAAAAGCCTAGATGAAAAGGCCGGGAAATGGGTAGATTACCTGCCCAAAGCCCTTTGGCCGCTCCGAACAACCCGAAAGGTCACTACCGGAGAAACGCCATTCGCGTTAACATATGGGTCAGAGGCAATGGCGCCCGTGGAAATGAAATACCAAGCATAAGGGTCTCTTATTTTGACGAAGCCGATAACATCGTCAACCGACAAATCGAGCTGGATCTCGTAGAGGAAAAACACCTAAAAGCACACGCGCAGTTGGTTAACTATAAGCAAGCCGCAAAACGGCACCACAACAAGCGGATCCGTGACCACTCTTTTGCGATAGGAGACTTTGTCATGCGCAAAAGACAAAGAACCGGCCAGAAAATGGACAAGGGAAAGCTGGCCGAAAACTAGGAAGGTCCCTGGCAAGTGTCGAGAATAGTTAAGAAAGGGACTTATATCCTCAAAGACAATGAAGGTCGCGAATTCAATCGACCTTGGCACGCCGACAATCTGGAGCAATACTACACATAAGGGATAATGTTTTTCATTTCAAAGCATCTTTTGTAAAGGCGTCGAGCCCGTTTGGTTGCTATCAATAAAATCTATTTTCAAAATTCTACAAAGCAAAATAAATTATGTCCCCGACAAGCAAAGCTTGTCCGACACGAAAGGGGGCACGCGAACTCGCTGGAATTACGTTTGTGATGATAGCGGAGACACGCAAGTTTGCAAGAAAATAAAACACAGAAGAAAAAAATCAAACCAGCAAAAGTAATGAGCCAATTCATTTCAAATCAAACGAGGCGAATTTTTACAAAGAGCAAAAAAAAAGACCACTGCTTCATTCTTCATTCATCCGCCTCGGGATGAGCATAGTACCTGTCCGTAGTGGGGCATACCGGCATTCTTTGGCTTCGAATGCACATGTTTGAGATCATCCAGGAAAAGGGTAAAGGCAATACGCCGTCCATCATAGTAGCATACTTGATCGCCTCGAAATGGATCAGGCGACCCCAGTTGATGGTCACCTCAGGAACGGAAAGGGCATAGAGGACAAACGACTCAGCATCAGTTACCTCGTTGCGATAGGGAAGATAGAAAACCTGAGTGTTTAGGAAGCGTTTCCACTCTCTTTCCTCCCGATTCAACATATCCGCCGTCACATATGTGCCGTCCATCCACTCGTTGCGAAGCAAAAATTGGATGGCATCAAACCGGGTAGCATAGTAGTCAATCCCGTCATCGAGATTCCAGTAATAGTCATAATCCTCAGCAGGATTTGGAAGACCATAAAAGTCATTTATGGCGGCCTGGGTAAAGTCCACAGTTACCCCACGAAAGGAAACGGCGGTGGTGCGATCAGCATGGCCATTCTCAGATAGGGCGGAGTAAAACTCACACCCCAGAGTCAAGTTATATTCCCTGGCCGGTGTGGTGACAAAATTCCTCCAGCCGTTGGCGTTCATGGTAGCCCGATGACCCAATCCAACATGGCGTAAATTGAGCCTCCTCTCAACCAGGTGACTTTGATCGCAAAAGAAGGTTAGGAAGTTGTTCATGGCCACCGGGGAGGCGGTGAACCGGAAACAGACGGAAGGTTCCTCCACCGTAATAGGCTCAAAGGCATTGGAGCCTTGGCTAGAAGACTCAGATGAAGACATAATGAGAATTTTTTTTCAGAGAAGTAGAGTTTCAGGAAAGATAAAGGAATTTTTCAGAAAGATTGCAGGTGGAGAATGAAACCAAGAACTCCTTTTATAGGCCCAAGAAACAAAGGGCGGGAAGGTCAAAAGTCACACACGTTTGAATTCGAATTCAAGTCTCCCTGGTAACCGAGATGACGCTTCAAAAGGAACAGTCATATATGCGTCGGTTAGGTGATCGAAGAGTCATGAATGCGTCGGTTGAACAAGAGTTATGAGGATACACAACACCCAAGGGCCCAACCCGTTTCAGTCGAGCCGACCGAAACTGGCAGCTCCACTGGAGAAGGGGGGCCGCTGTCGGACACGAGGGAGAAAAGCACTCTTATCTCGCTCAAGGACAGAGGCACCGCTAGTAGAAACTCAAACTCATAAACAAAATTGAAGCAAATACTATAGCAATAAGGCAAGTACAACGCAGGAAAGAAATAATTTCATTATATCAAACAGGGTCGTCAAGACCAAATTTTTACAAAGACGGAAAATAAAACCTAATGCTACTCAGAATCAAAATCCGTCGATGAGTACGAAACGACGCGCATGATATCGACATTTTTACGCGGCAGCACCACCACGTCGTCATGAGAAATAGGCATCCCGGGAAAGCTAAAACACAAGTGGGAAATCAATCGAGGAAAGGGGATGGGCCCATGTAGGTCTATCTAGGCATCAAACCTTAGTATCTCCCAGTAGATCACCTGACCCCAATCAACGCTGATGTTTTCATCGGCCACCATAATCACATAAAGAAGATGTGACTCGGCCTCTGATATCTCCTCGGCATCATACGAGTGAAAAATGTGAGAGTTGATCAGCCTCTTCCACTCCCGGTTTGCCTGGGACATCTCCAAAGCATAGCCTTCTGGCAAAGGGTCTCAATCACCCGGTAACAAACTCCTAAGTGCCACGGCACCATAAACCCGCCTCATCAGCTCACCGCCGAAACCCCATGCCGTCTCATAATGTACGTACGGAGGGTGAATGAGCAAGTTGAAGAACTCATTGATAACAGCAGGACTGATGGCAACATTAACCCCCCCGGAGGGGAACAACGGTGGCATCGTTGTCAGTCAAAACTACTATCGACAGAGCGGAATTAAATTCCCGCACCACGGTGGTGTTGTACGGTGTTCGGTAAAAACTAGTTCTAAAATTTATAAACCGAAACACCCCAAGTATAAGGATCGTAGTATAGGGTGTTTACGGGTCGTCCTAAGGGAGTCGAATGTTTATCGGATTATGTCACTAAATATTATCTAAAACTAAGGTATATATTAACTATAAAATAAAAACGACGAATAATGACTAAACTAAAACAGGAACCAGAAATTCGATACTGGACGGGCGTTCACTCCAAGTGGACGGGCGTCTAATATCGTGCTGGGAACGGAAATATGCAGAAAACAATAACTAAAGCTCTGAAAATAACTAATCGTATAATTAACACGAACGAATTGATTTAACAAATAATTAAAAGAACAGTAGAATAACTAGATTCAACCACACAACAATCACTCAACCATTTTATGCTTCGAATATGATTTTATTGGTATGATCAATCTCGAAATTGATTAAATTCCTTTAACTCAATTCCTAGGGTTTCGTTTTCTTTTCCAAGCAAAACAATTTAACATAAAGCACAAGATCATAAATTTGTTCCCAAATTAGATAATCCAATTAACAACAAATGATTCCTCAAAATATTATTAATTGTATCGATTGAAAAGGTTCTATTATTGAATTATATTTCATTCAGATTCAAATCAACACGTGGTTTCATTGATATTCCTATCTAACAAAACTCTTAACAAATAATCCAAATAACAATCGATAAATAAAATTCAGTATTCGAATTCATAAACAAAAGATAACCTAACAATTCATGGTTGTGGTGATGTTGATGTGATATCCTCCAGCTATTCCACCGCTATGCGCTTAGCCTTGCATCCTTGTGATGATCCACGCCACGGTTGAATGAAAGAAACTCGAATTCTAGGGCTTTGGTGCGGCTGCTGCTCTGTTAAGAAGTGTGGCTGGGATTATGATGATCTTTAGGGTTTCCCATGCGCTGCTATTTATAATTTTTAAGGCGGCTAGGGTTAAGTCGGCCATGGACGCCCGTCCAAGGTCATGGACGCCAGTCCGGATTGCAAAACTTATTTGAGTCGGGCCGAGCTCGGATTGGACGCACGTCTAGCCAGCGTCCACTCCAGCGTCCAAACTTCCTGAATCAAAAATATCATCCTGGACGCTCGTCCACTATCTTCAGACGCCCGTCCAACTGGACGGCCGTTCAATAATCTGGACGCCTTGATCCGTAGACGCGAAAACTTGATTTTCTCATATCTATCTCTTTTCAATCAAATCCAATCACCATTATCTCTTCCTCTTTAATTAAATCCGACTTGATCATCTTTGAATCACCTCTTGAGCTCGAATTTGTGCATCTATAACACATAAAAATATCGCAAAATGTAATAATGTCCAATTAAATATAAATTCATCAATAAAACGCATAAATTGACTAATTTTGTGATTAACTTATTAAAAACACCACATGCTCAATATTTCGTCTAAACACTTATTTCTTTATGCAAATAATACAAATACGGGGGAAATTATCATTAAATATAGCCTTATAAAACATATAAAAACACCCTTAACAACTCCCCCACACTTAAACTTCGCTCGTCCCGAGCAAAACAATCAAAACTAGCTCACTTTATATGCAATCCACATAGATCCCTAACTCACGTAACAAAAGATACAACAACTATAGCAAGTAATACCAACATAGAGATAGATTCGGTGTGTGTGTGTGACAAGCCCTTTTTCAATCTCCACAATCCTCTCAAACAAATATCCTCTCAAATAATTTTAATGACTTTCCTAGTTACAGGCAGTAATTGCTCCACCCAAAGTCTTCCCGCGCACTCAGTAGGATAATCCCTACAGCATATCATTCGGTTTATACTGGGTATAAGTTCAACGATAACAAAGTCTTAAATTTTTTTTCTTCACTTTCTTTTTTCTTCTTTGACGCACATCAGAATGAGCTCTTATCCGTCATAGTAGAATAGGATGTTTCGTGATAACACCCTACCTTACTCAAATCATAAGGTAGCTTCTTCTAACTGTCGTGAGCTTTTGGTCATCATAGTGGAATAGGACATTTCGAGATAATGCCATACCGCACTCCAATCATCGACCAGCTTTCGACACACCCCTTTATTTATTTTTTATATATTTTTTCAAGACATTAGTTACGTTTCACTTATCACATTCAAACTTTCAGATATTCACAGTGCACGTTCTGAACTTAGATGTTACTTCACTGTCACTATTAAGAACAAATCTCTCTAAGATAAATCACTAAAATAATGGAATAAAGTTTAAAATTTTTGCTTCAATATCAAAGGCTTTCGTGAGTATGAAATGAATACTATCTCAAATCAGTAAAACATGCTATAACTATCTCACCAAAGTCACATAAAATCATCGTCAGGAAACTACAACTAGCAAGCATTTGTTTCAATTACATGCTCAAGATTTACAACTACCCAAGTTTGCATTGAAAAATTTTAAAATTTCACCATTTATCAAAGATCACAAATATTTACTCATATTTTGGAAAATATAGCATGAAATTGCACCCCCCCACACTTAAATCACATTATGTCCCCAGAATGTGCAAATAAAAGAAAAGAATACTTAGCTGGTTCCAAAGATGGTTGTCGGGCGGTAGATTGGCAGTGGTCAGGCCGGAGCATGAAAAAACCGCCGCACTCGTATCGAACGTACAACATTGAAAGTAATAACTTGCAAACTCGCTCAACGTATCCGCAACACTTGACAAACGTATAATCTCGGGGTATACGGGGTATATGAGTAAACATGTATACACATAAAACAACCACAAATAGGACAAGGATAACCAACACACAACTCACCAAGGTTTTATTCCTAATAACCTAAAACTTAACGAAAAAGAAATACTTAAAAGACTAGGCCGCCTCCTAGGAGCGCTTCTTTTATGTCATTAGCTTGACAGAGATTTCAAAGTCAACCCGGATCGGGCCACTTGGGTATGTGGCTAACCACTTCTCTGGCAGAATCAGAAAGACTAGGACGGAAATGGTTTTCACTACAACAACAAGTCAAGTGCGCGAGACGACACTGACTCTTTTCTTCTTGTTCTTGTTTCTCAGATGTGTCTGAGGTATGCTAACAGGCTCAGAAGCATTGACAGAAAGATCTGCAAGGATAGGGGTGTTACTGTCCTCATCCACTCCAAAGAAGTTGGATGGAATCTCTTCACAAGTAAATGACTCAACCGTTTCATTTCTCTTTTGAAAGTATAGTACTTCAGGCTTTTCTTTAGGTTGCCCAAAGTACTTCTTAATCCTGTGACCATTGACTTTGAACGCTTGATCGCCGTACCCTTTCAACGTAATGGCTCCACCAGGATGAACATCAAGAATCTCAAAGGGGCCCGACCATCTAGATTTAATCTTACCAGCAAAAAGATGGAGTCTGGTGTTATACAGCAAAGCCATGTCTCCCACTTTGAATTCCCGATCTTTAATCTTAGCATCGTGGAGCGCCTTCGTTCTTTCCTTGCTCAGCTTGGCGTTCTCGTAGGCCCTGAGTCTGAATTCATCGAGCTCATGTAGTTGCAGTAATCTTTTCTCCCCACAGAGTTGGCTATCGAAGTTTAAGAATTTAATAGCCTAGTAAGCTCTGTGCTCCAGCTCGAGTGGTAGATGGCAAGCCTTACCATAGACCATTTGGAAGGGTGACGTACCCATAGGGGTCTTGAACGCGGTGCGATAAGCCCAAAGTGCGTCGTCCAACTTCAGACTCCAGTTGGATCTATTGGAACTCCCCGTTTTTTCCAAAATCCGCTTTAGACTTCTGTTGCTTACCTCGACTTGGCCACTGGTTTGGGGGTGGTATGGTGTACCAATTCTATGCTTGACACCATATTTCTCAAGAATTTTATCCAGTGGTGCATTACAGAAATGCGAACCTTCATCACTGATAAGGGCTCTAGGACATCCTAATCTAGTAAAAATATTCTTTTGCAAGAATTTCTTCACAACTTTGTGATCATTGGTTTGGGTGGCTATGGCCTCTACCCACTTGGACACGTAGTCTACACAGACCAGAATATATTTGTTAGAGCATGATGATGGGAACGGTCCCATAAAATCAATACCCCAGACGTCGAAAACCTCACATTCCAAGATAGGCCTCAAAGGCATCTCCATCCTATTACTGAGTCTCCCTACTCTTTGGCATCGATCACAGCCTTTGCAAAAGGCTTCAGCATCTTTAAACAAAGTAGGCCAGTAAAAACCAGCTTGAAGGATTTTTGTGGCAGTCTTCGGTGCTCCGTAGTGTCCACCAGCGGGACCACTATGACATTGCTCCAAGATATCCAATTGCTCATGCTCCGGAACGCATCTTCTAAGCAACCCGTCCTTGCAGACTTTGAACAGATAAGGATCCTCCCATACGAGATACTTTAAGTCGCTGAAAAATTTCTTCTTCTCCTGATACGTCATATCTTCTAATAAGTGGTCAACCACAACATTATCACTACCTTTCTTGTCCTTAATTTCAAGGTCAAATTCCTGTAGTATCAGAATCCATCTGAGTAACCTTGGTTTAGCGTCTGCTTTGCCCATAAGGTAGCGTAGTGTTGCGTGATCCGTCCAAACCACCACTTTGGACCCTAAAAGATAACTTCTGAATTTGTCAATAGCAAAGACGACTGCCAAGAATTCCTTCTCGGTAGTGGCGTAATTGCATTGAGCTGGGTTCAAAGTGCAGCTAGCATAGTAAATCGGCCTGAACTTTTTATCAATTCTCTGCCCTAGAACTGCGCCCACTGCGTAGTTAGAGGCATCGCACATTAATTCAAAAGGTTTAGTCCAGTCGGGCGCGATTAAAATAGGGGCACTGGTAAGCTTATCCTTTAAGCTATTAAAAGCTGTCTTACATTTCTCATCAAACAAGAACTTCACTTCCTCTTTAAGCAGGTTAGATAACGGCTTTGCTATCGTCGAAAAGTCTTTAATGAAACGCCGATAGAAGCCTACATGTCCTAGAAATCCTCGTACCTCCTTCACTGTCTTCGGGTACGACATTCTCTAAATGGCTTCTACCTTAGCCTTATCAACCTGAATACCATCACTGGACACCTTGTGTCCCAAAACAATCCCTTCTTCGACTAGAAAATGGCATTTTTCCCAGTTAAGCACCAGATTTTTCTCAACACAACGTTGGAGTACCATATCTAGATTCTTTAAGATTTCATCAAAACTGTCGCCATAGACTGAGAAATCGTCCATGAAGACCTCCATGCACTGCTCCACAAGTCCATAAAAAATGGCCAACATGCACCGTTGAAATGTAGCTGGTGCATTACATAAGCCGAATGGCATTCTGCGAAAAGCAAAAGTGCCAGATGGACAGGTAAAAGTTGTCTTTACCTGGTCATTAGGGTCGATGGCTATCTGGAAATAACCAGAATATCCATCGAGGAAACAATAATACTTATGACCACTCAGTCTTTCTAGCAGTTGGTCAATGAAGGGCAGGGGGAAATGATCCTTAGCGGTGACTTCATTTAACCTGCGATAATCATTGCATACTCTATAGCCAGTCACAAGGCGTAAGGCAACTTCTTCCCCTTTTTCGTTCTTCTCCACAGTAATGCCTCCCTTCTTTGGCACAACTTGAGTAGGACTAACCCACTCACTATCGGCGATGGCGTAGATAATCCCCATGTCAAGCCATTTGATGATCTCCTTTTTGACAACCTCCTGCATGTGCGGATTTAGCCTCCTTTGAGGTTGTCTAACCTTCTTTGCTCCTTCCTCCGTTCGAATCTTATGCATGCACACGTCTGGGCTGATTCCTCTGATATAGCCCACTTGCCATCCGAACGCGATGATATGTTTCTCAAGCACCTTGATTAATTCTGCTTCTTGCTCCGGCTCGAGTTTAGACGAGATGATCAAGGCGACTTATCACCGTCTTTAAGGAAGATGTATTTTAGGTCTTTGCGGAAGTGGTTTCAACTCTAAGTCGGCGGTGGTTGCTCGATACTAGATTTTAAGGGACCACCTTTCTCCTTGTGAGCTTGGACCGGTTGATCGAAAAACACCTCATCTTCCCGAGGTGTAACCCCGAAAAGGTATTGAATGACATCATCTAGAGGAATCTTCCTGCCAGCTTCCGTTTTCTCTTTCTTATGCTTAACCATCTTTTTAAGTTCTTCGTCTTCAAGCTCTTCTGCAAGCTGTTCCCAATCATCCAACTCCCAATTGGTAGTTTCTCTCCAGAAATCTATTTCGTCCCAACTACCCATTAAAACTTCCTCCTCTACAAGGTTAAAGTCTGCCTGGTTGAGCTCCTTCAAATCATTGCTGCTCATCCCTGGAATATCCCAGATTTTCCGTTCACTCATAGGCTCAGTAGGCGCAGGTTGTTGAGTTATAACATCCAGGGCTCCTATCTCCGTGAGTTCTTCATCAGGGTCAGGTCCATCTCCATAGATTGCTTCAATGAATGAAACCTCTTGGGTTGGGGCTTCCGCAGAAATTTTTCCTTGCCCGAGAGTAACAGAAGTGTCCTCTATCCTCAGAGTGATTTGGCCAGTTTGAAAGTCAATGGTGGAGGCAGAAGTGTTTAAGAAAGGCCGGCCCAGAATCAGGGGCATCTCCTTGTCAGACTGGTAATCCAGTATAACCCAGTCAGTTGGAAAAACTAGATGTTTAACATGGATAAGGACGTTGTTAACACAACCAGCTGCTAAACGGCTAGTTCGGTCCACTAACTGAAGAGAGACGGGACACTCCTTTAGCCTTTTGTCCAGCCCGAGACTCTTGCAGACGTTCAATGGCATCACATTAACAGAGGCCCCTGAATCGCATAAGACATTGTGGAACGTGTGGCCTTCAATCGTACAGGAGATTGAAGGTCGTCCGGGGTCACCTCGCTTGATTGCAACGCTCTGTGAAACCGTTGAACATTCTTCTCTTAGCACCTCTTCCGCCATTCCTTTTAGCTTCTTCTTACTTCCACAGGCATCCTTAAGATACTTAGAGCACTTAGGCATCTCCGTTAATACCTCAGCAAGTGGCATGGTCACCATAGTACCTCTAAGCATCTTCCTCACTCCGTCATACTGTTTGTCAGAGTTTAGGATATTCTCTCTTTTCTTTGCCGGATAAGGAAGGGTTTTCGAATGATTAATCATAGGTTGACTTTTAATGGCTTCATCCTCCTTATCCTTCCATCTGACGAACTTCTCAGTTTTCTTTTTAGTCAGGGGTTCAGATACCTGACTTCTCTTCTCAACATCCTCATCACTATCCCCCGAAGAATCATCACCACTCAGCTCTTCCTCTCTGTTGCTTTCTCTGGCATCTAACTTCTGATTGCCCACTCCTGAACTTATGGCGTCAGGAAGGGCTACTCGTTTCCCGACATCTTTTCGGGTCCAGCTGTCTTACCGCTTCTGAGGGTGACTGCATTTAACTCCTCCTCTCCATACTCCCATTGAGGTGTGATGGCAGTGCAAGCATTGATATCTGCCTTAGGGTTTTATCTGTATAACTAGGCAGTCTTCCTTGAGGTCTGCTTGCTTGTTGATCAGCCATCTAACCAATCTGTCTCTCCATCGTTTTTTGACCGGTGGCTAGTGTTTTCACCATGTCAACTAGCTCATCGAATTTCTTCTAAGAGACGTAGGTGGGCTGTTTATTTTGTGTTTGGGCCCAGTTACCTTGAGGTCTTTGGTTATTGGATGCACCAGGTGGTGTATAATAACTATTCCACGGATTTCCCGAAAAGTTGCGGTTTTGAGTTTGACTCGATTGACCAGAATTTTGACTGAAGCCTCTGAAGGGTTGATTCTGGTTCTCCATGGCTTGTACTTCCTCATTCATCACATTCCCGGCCTGTATACCCGAGTGATTCACATCTGCTGGCCCTTCTTGTCGCTTCATTTGTAGATTGGCTAGTTGCTTGTTCATTATTTCCATTTGAGCAACTAGCATCTTTGTCTCGAGTCACTTGCGGCGACCTCCTTTTTGCTTCCACCAAAGGCATGGGCCCTCTTCGAGTAGCCCACATGTTATTCTTAGCTATTGTTTCGCTACCCTATAGCGGCATCATCTCCTCCTCCTAAAAACGATCCATGAGCCGGAATCTAGGTAATCTCTATTGGGTTGAGTAACACCCCGATAGAATAATTCTAGAAGTTCATGTCGAGTGTATCCATGGTTAGGGCATTTCCTCATTAACAGGTTCAACCGCTCCCAGGCCTTTCCCACACTCTCTCCTTCTAGTTGCTCGAAGGTAGCTATATCTCTTTTACGGTCCATTATCGTTCCAGGTGAAACGAATTTCAAAGCAAAGGCTCTTTTAACATCAGCCCAGTTATTAAGAGAGTGATGGGGTAAGGACTTAAACCATCGATTTGCTTCACCCCTCAAAGAAAACGGGAAGAGTTTCAATTTAACAACTTCTGAAAGAACGCCAGGGTAGTGACCTGCTTCACAGATTTGCACGAAAGTAGACAAAAAATCATGTGGGTCTTCTCGCAAAGACGGTGCCATGGAATGAACTATTTTGGACCATCCCCACAACTCCATTCTTAAGATCAAAATGCGGTCCTCCCATCTCTGGAGGCCGAATTGGTCTATGCCCTTCCAAGAAGTCTTGATCAAGATATGGCGCATAAGGGTCTTGCTTGCACAACACCGTTGCGGCCGCTGGGCCGTTGTCGTTGAACATTCCGAGGTTGTTGTTGCATGTCTTTGGTTTATCCGGCTTGCTTTGCTTGTTGTTGGTTCCGCAACATTTGCATCGAATTTGGTTTAATTGAGCGGGATCTTGGTTATTATTCCCTTGGTTCTCCGGTTCGTCATCACTAGAACCGTGTTCGCTCATCTTGTCGAACTTTGAAATAATCTTCTTCGACAATGTCTCGCTCGGTTCGAGGTTAAAGATAAGATTTCCCTTCTTACTCCTGGTTTGCATAAACCAGAGAAGTAGAATAGGAAGAAATCAACCTTAGGGTTGATGAGAGGGGAATGTAGAGATGAGTAGAGGCTTAGCGGTTTAGAAAGAGAGAGAAGAGACTAAAAAGTGAAATTTTCAAAGACTGAACTGGCGTTCAGTGTAAGTGGATGGTAGTTCAGAGAGGATTCAGGAAGTGAACGCTCGTTCAGAGCACTGAACTGGCGTTCAGAAGACAGATGGGGGCAGACGGGCGTTCAGTATGGGTGAATCAAGGTGCTTGAGAAACATATCCTCGCGTTCGGATGGCAAGTGGGCGATATCAGAGGAATCAGCCCAGACGTGTGCATGCATAAGATTCGAACGGAGGAAGGAGCGAAAAAGGTCAGACAACCTCAAAGGAGGCTGAATCCGCACATGCAGGAGGTTGTCAAAAAGGAAGATTATCAAATGGCTCGATATGCGCCCATCGAGTGAGTGGGTCCCTAAGTTGTGCCAAAGGAGGCATTACTTGTGGAAGACAACTTTTACGTGTCCATCATTGATTATCGGCAATGAAGTCACCGCTTTCATTTCTTTTTGACCAACTTCTAGAAAGACGGTCAAAGTATTATTGTTTCCTCGATTATTCTCGGTTTATGCATAGCCACACCCGCGACCTTTCAACGGTGCATGTTGGCCATTTTTGCATGGACTTTCAACGGTGCATGTTGGCCAGCATGGACTTGTAGAGCATGGAGGAGGTCTTCATGGACGATTTCTCGCCTATGGCGACAGCTTTGATGAAATCTTAAAGAATCTAGATATGGTACTCCAACGTTGTGTTGAGAAAAATCTGGTTCTTAAATCGGGAGAAGTGCCATTTTCTAGTCGAAGAAGGGATTGTTTTGGGACAAGGTGTCCAAGTGATGGTATTCATGTGGATAAGGCTAAAGTAGAAGCCATCGAGAGAATGTCGTACCCGAAGACAAGTGAAGGAGGTACGAGGATTTCTAGGACATGTGGGCTTCTATCGGCGTTTCATTAAAGACTTTTCGACGATAGCAAAGCCGTTATCCAACCCGCTTAAGAGGAAGTGGAGTTCTTGTTTGATGAGAAATGTAAGGAAGCTTTCAATAGCTTAAAGGATAAGCTTACCGGTGCCCCCATTTTAATCGCGCCCGACCGGACTAAACCTTTTGAATTAATGTGCGATGCCTCTAACTACGCAAAGTGGGCGCAGCGGTTCTAGGGTAGAATTGACAAAAAGTTCAGGCCGATTTACTATGCTAGCCGCACTTTGAACCCAAATTTCAATGCAATTACGCCACTACCGAGAAGGAATTCTTGGCGCCGTTTGCTATTGACAAATTCGAAGTTATCTTTTAGGGTCCAAAGTGGTGGTTTGGACGGATCACGCAAAGACTACGCTACCTTATGGGCAAAGCGTACGCCAAACCAAGGTTGCTCGATGGATTCGATACTACAGAATTTGACCTTGAAATAAAGGACAAGAAAGGTAGTGATAATGTTGTGGCTGACCACTTATCTCGCCTAGTGAACGAGGGTGGCGAAGTCCCTAAGGAGATAGGCATTGACTTTCCGACTGAGCAATTAATGAAGCTAGAGACTTTGAGGCCGTGGTATGCTGATTACGTTAACTACTTAGCAAGTGGGCATTTAGAAGATATGACGTATCAGGAGAAGAAGAAATTTTTCTGCGACTTAAAGTATCTCGTATGGGAGGATCCTTATCTGTTCAAAGTCTGCAAGGACGGGTTGCTTAGAAGATGCGTTCCGGAACATGAACAATTGGATATCTTGGAGCAATGTCATAGTGGTCCCGCCGGTGGACACTACGGAGCACCGAAGACCGTCACAAAAATCCTTCAAGTCCGGTTTTTACCGGCCTACTTTTTTAAAGATGTCGAAGCCTTTTGCAAAGGCCGTGATCGATGCCAAAGAGTAGGGAGACTCAGTAATAGGATGGAGATGCCTTTGAGGCCTATCTTGGAATGTGAGGTTTTCGACGCCTGGGGTATTGATTTTATGGGACCGTTCCCATCATCATGCTCTAACAAATATATTCTGGTCTGTGTAGACTATGTTTCCAAGTGGGTAGAGGCCATAGCCACCCAAACCAATGATCACAAAGTTGTAAAGAAATTCTTACAAAAGAATATCTTTACTAGATTTGGCTGTCCTAGAGCCCTTATCAGTGATGAAGGTTCGCTTTTCTGTAATGCACCACTGGACAAAATCCTTGAGAAATATGGTGTCAAGCATAGAATTGGTACACCATATCACCCCCAAACCAGTGGCCAAGTCGAGGTAAGCAACCGGAGCCTTAAGCGGATTTTGGAGAAAACGGTGAATTCCAATAGATCCAACTTGAGTCTGAAGTTGGACGACGCACTTTGGGCTTATCGCACTGCGTTTAAGACCCCTATGGGTACGTCACCATTCCAAATGGTCTATGGCAAGGCTTGCCATCTACCAGTCGAGCTGGAGCACAGAGCTTACTGGGCTATTAAATTCTTAAACTTCGATAGCCAACTCTGTGGGGAGAAAAGATTATTGCAACTACATGAGCTCGATGAATTCAGACTCAGGGCCTAAGAGAACGCCAAGCTGAGCAAGGAAAGAACGAAGGCACTCCACGATGCTAAGATTAAAGATCGGGAATTCAACGTGGGAGACATGGCTTTGTTGTATAACACCAGGCTCCATCTTTTTGCTGGTAAGCTTAAATCTAGATGGTCTGGCCCCTTTGAGATTCTTGATGTTCATCCGGTGGAGCCATTACGTTGAAAGGGTACGGCGATCAACCGTTCAAAGTCAATGGTCACAGGATTAAGAAGTACTTTGGGCAACCCAAGGAAAAGCCTGAAGTACTATACTTTCAAAAGAGAAATGAAACGGTTGAGTCGTTTATTTGTGAAGAGATTCCATCCGACTTCTTTGGAGTGGATGAGGACAAGAATACCCCTATCCTTGCATCCTTCCAATGCTCCCGAGCTCGTTAGCATACCTCGGCCCGAATCGAGAAACAAGAGCAAGAAGAAAAGAGTCGGTGTTGTCCGGAGAGAAAAATTTCATGATCTACTCGCGCACTTGACTTGTTGTTGTGGCGAAAACCATTTCGAATCTAGTCATTCGATTCGATTCTCGCCGGAGAAGTGGTTAGCCTCATACCCAAGTGGCCTGATCCAGGTTGACTTGGTTTACTGTGTCAAGCTAATGACATAAAAGAAGCGCTCCTAGGAGGCAGCCTAGTCTTTTAAGTATTTTTTTTAGTTAAGTTTTTAGGTTAGTAGGAATAAAACTTTGGTGAGTTGTGTGTTGGTTATCCTTGTCCTACTTGTGAATGCTTTATGTGTATACATGTTTACTCATATACCCCTTGTCCCTCGAGATTATCTGTTATGTCGAGTGTTGTAGATACGTTTGAGCAGGTTTGCAAGTTATTACTTTCAATGTTGTCTGTTCCTGATACGAGTGCAGCAGTTTATTCATGCTCCGGCCTGACCACTGCCAATCTACCGCCCGACAACCATCTTTGGAACCAGCTAAGTCTTCTTTTCTTTTATTTGCTCATTCTGAGGACATAATGTGATTTAAGTGTGGGGGGTGTCTAAATTGGGTATGTTATCATGCTATACTTCTGAAAATGAGTAAATGTGATTTTCTCGAAAATTTTAAAATTTTTGAGAGTAAACAGTGTAAATCTCTAGCATATGATTGAAACAAATGCTTGCTAGTTGTAGTTTCCTGACAATGATTTTATGTGACTTTGAGAGATAATTATAGCATGTTTTTACTGATTTGAGATAGTATTCATTTTCACACTCACGGAAGCCTTTGATATTGAAGCAATAATTTTGAACTTTATTCTTTCATTATTTTAGTGATTTATCTTAGAGAGATTTGTTCTTAATAGTAATAGTGAAGTAACACCTAAGTTCAGAACGTGCATTGTGAATATCTGAAAGTTTGAATGTGATGAGTGAAACGTAACTATTGTTCTATGAAAAATACAAGAATAATACAAAAGAATAAAGTTGAAAGTGTGTATGTCGAAAGCTAGTCGATGATTGGAGTGCGGTAGGGCATTATCTCGAAATGTCCTATACCACTATGATGACTAAAAGCTCACGACAGTTAGAAGAAGCTACCTTATGATTTGAGTAAGGTAGGGTGTTATCACGAAACATCCTATTCTACTATGACGGGTAAGAGCTCATTCTAATATGCGTATCAAAGTGAAAAAATAATAAAGACTTGGTTATCGTTAATCTTATCCCCAGTATAAACCGAATGATATGCTGTAGGGATTATCCTACTGAGTGCGCGGGAAGACTTTGTGTGGAACGACTACTGCCTGTACCTAGGATAGTTATTAAAATTATTTGAGAGGATATTTGTTTGAGAGGATTGTGGAGATTGAAAAGGGCTTGTCACACACACACCGAATCTATCTCTATGTTGGTATTACTTGCTATAGTTGTTGTATCTTTTGTTACATGAGTTAGGGATCTATTTGGATTGCATATAAAGTGAGCTAGTTTTGATTGTTTTGCTCGGGACGAGCAAAAGTTTAAGTGTGGGGGAGTTGTTAAGGGTGTTTTTATATGTTTTATAAGGCTATATTTAATGATAATTTCCCCCGTATTTGTATTATTTGCATAAAGAAATAAGTGTTTAGACGAAATATTGAGCATGTGGTGTTTTTAATAAGTTAATCACAAAATTAGTCAATTTATGCGTTTTATTGATGAATTTATATTTAATTGGACATTATTACATTTTGCGATATTTTTATGTGTTATAGATGCACAAATTCGAGCTCAAGAGGTGATTCCAAGATGATCAAGTCGGATTTAATTAAAGAGGAAGAGATACTCTTTTCAATCAAATCCAATCACCATTATCTCTTCCTCTTTAATTAAATCCGACTTGATCATCTTTGAATCACCTCTTGAGCTCGAATTTGTGCATCTATAACACATAAAAATATCGCAAAATGTAATAATGTCCAATTAAATATAAATTCATCAATAAAACGCATAAATTGACTAATTTTGTGATTAACTTATTAAAAACACCACATGCTCAATATTTCGTCTAAACACTTATTTCTTTTTGCAAATAATACAAATACGGGGGAAATTATCATTAAATATAGCCTTATAAAACATATAAAAACACCCTTCAAGCCACTTTGAGTGTACCCACCTGTTGGACTTATTTTTAAGTATTAGTGACGAGTGCCAGACTAGCTGTTATAGTGCAAAGGCAAAAAGATGTCTAGATCAAATGTATAGGTTTATTAGAGTTTGATTTTGTATAGGTTTGATCAAACAAGCACGGTAAAAGGTCAGCTGACTTACATCAGCAGACTAGTCTAGATCAGTAGGGTAGCTAGGTCAGTAGACTAGTCAGGAACCTGCTGAAGACTGAAGGCTGAGGGCTCAAACTCAGTTAATGAAGGCTAAGGGATCAAACATAGTGATTTAAGTCAAGGATATGGAATCAAAATTTAGGGAAGTCTGTGATGACCTAAAATGATTAAATATACCTTATGTACAAGGTCTAAGTTCCACAAGTTAAGTGGTGATTGGAACTTAGTTATATGCAAAAAGGTGTAATCTAACTTCATAAATAAAAGTTAGATAAAAGACAGTAAGCTGAAGTGTTTTTGAACTCAGCTTAATTAGGATAAGCTTCCTGATGTGTATATCAGCAGGCTTATACTCTCAGGAACCTGCTGGACACATATTTCGATTTAATCAAAGGCTGCATTGGAATATTACAAAGAAAAGGGACAGCTAACAACCTCTGATTTATCAAACAAATCAATGGTTAAGATCAAATGGACGTTGGAAAGATTCAGACCTTTATCCAATGGATACAAGTCAAAGGGTGGACAGACCGTAGGCATCGTCAAAAGCGATCGACGTGTCGATACTATGAAGAGTGACAGAAAGCAAGTCAAATGGGACAAATCTGAAACGGCTATGTTTTAATTTCAAACATAAGTCACAAGGACTCCTACCTATAAATAGAGGACTCCTAATTTAGACACAAGGGGATGAAAATTGATGAACATTAAGAGAAAAATACAGATAATCCTGAGCTTCGATTTCTGATCAAGAAAAACACCCTGCTGACCCTACTGAGCTTTAAATCTACTGATCCAGAGAAATTCTTCAAGTGTAATCTACATTCAAGCTGCATCAAGTTTACACACTTGAAGACATCAAGCTGCTAATCATTTCAACCTGATCAAGTTGCTGAAAGTTGAATCACTTACTTGATTAAATCTTTCTTTTACAAGAAATCTACTGAAGACAGTGAAGCATCCTTGGGTGTGAAAGACTGTTGTTTGTGGTGGAGCTGGTGAAGAGGCAATCCTACCTTTCAAGGACCAGTGGAAGACTTTGGAGCAGCAATCCTACCGGTTCCAAGTGTTCAGTTTGTGAAGCCATAGTAATTGGTGAAAGACAAGCAACTTAGGGATTTTCGTAACAGCTACATCAAAGATCTCTAGTGAATTACCTCCAACATCACAGGAGAAGAGTGGACTGACAGGATTACACCACCTGGAACCACTATAAAATCTGCCTACTTACTTTCTGTATTTATATTCTGCACTTAGTTTATCTAACACATCAATCTACTGAATCTAGCAACAGAATTCACACACATACACTACTGAGTATCTAATACTTGGTATCATATTTAACAACAAGTAATAAGGCTTAATTATTGATATATTTCCGCTGCACAAATTCAGTAAACTCAACAGTCAGTAGACTACGAGTGTCGACGACTATCGAAGTATCGGCGAGCCGCCGTTGAAGTTCTTTGAGTTTGTTAACTCCAAAAGTTTTAAGTGTTAATTTTATTCACCCCCCTAAACATAACCAAAGCCTTTTCAAGGGACCAACAATTGGTATCGGAGCAGTGCTTCTGTTCAGAAGTAATCCTACTTGTTGTGCTTGTGAAAATACTTTGAAAACTTCTTCAAGTTACTGGTTTTCAAAAGCTTTGCATCATGGATAACAACCACTATGCTAGAACAATGTTGATGTGTTCTCTAGATCGTTTTGATGAGTATAAACGTCGTATACAGGCTTATCTAGCTGCAACACATGATGAAATGATGGATGTGCTGACAGATGGACCACTGGAAATTACCAAGTCAAGTAAGTGGGTGATGAGACACAATACATTCCAAAACCAAAAAGGGAATGGACTGCTGAAGATAGAAAAAGAGCAAATCTCAACAATATTGCTATTGATATCATATACAGAACCTTGGATAGCAATATGTATATGAAGGTGAAAGATTGTAAGACTGCAAAGGAACTATGGGACAAGTTACAATTAATCTGTGAAGGCACTGATGCAATCAAAAAGAACAAGATCAGTGTGGCAAAGAAGAAGTTCTAGGAGTTCAAGATGAAACCAAATGAAACCATTGAACAAATGGAATCAATATTCAATGCAATCATGGATGAACTCACCCTACTGAGTGTGAAGTACTCACAGGAAATCAACTCAAAAATCTTGGAAGCATTACCTGCAAAAGAAGTTTGGGAGATGAAGGTGACTGCCATAGAAGAAATGAAGAGTTTGTATGAAGAAGACACCTTCAAACTGTTTTCAGATCTTAAGGCCTATGAATTTAGCAAAATGCTTGTGCCTGAAACTGAAAAAGAAGAGCCAAAGACCACTGCATTGGCTGCTTCACATCCAGAAGAGACATTAGCAGCTCAAGATGATCTACTGGATGAGATGCAAGAGCAGATTGCCCTACTGAGCAAGAAAATCAGGATGATGAAAAATGGAAAGGGTTCTCCAAGGAATTTCACAAAGAAATTCAGTGAAAAGAAGAAGGATGAATCAAAGAAAGATAATGATTACATGTGCTATCATTGCAAGAAGCCATGACACTTCAAACCTGATTGTCCTGAATTAAAACAGAAAAAAGAACCTGATTATCTTTGCTTTAATTGCAAGAAGCCTGGACATTTCAGACCTGACTGTACAGACCTACTGAAGACCAAAAGTCAACAAAGAAGACATGGCAAGAAGACTATGGTAGCTGAAGATGAATCAGGATATGAAGTAGAACCAGAAAAGGGAAATGAGTCTGATGATACTGCACTTGTTGCTGAGATGAAAGATTATTCTTTAATGGCTAACATGGATGAAACAGAGGAGGTATACAATACTGTATCTATAAACACTCCTGCTGGAAGTGATTGTGAATCAACCTATGGTTCAAATCCTAAAAATTCTGACAATGAAGAAACTTTGGATGCCATCCTTAATCAACTGAGGATAATACAATCGGTTATGAGATTGTGAAGGTGAAAAAAGAAGCTCTTCAATCAGAAGTTGAAAGATTAAATGTTGAATTAAGAATTCTCAAAGGAAAGGAAAAAGAAGTCAGACAGAATCAACATAAGCCTGTTGAACCTTCAGTAGCTGCTGAGTCTGCTGAACCATCTTGTTCCTCCACTGCATTCAAATCTGGAAAGCCTTATGGTGATAGAACAGGGCTTGGATTTGGAACTCAACAATCCAATAAGAGTGTATCCAGTAAGGTCACTGAACCTAGTACCAGAATTGGTCTTAAGTTTGTGCCTGCACAAGATCCAACTCCCAAAAGGGTTTCGAAGGCAGTAAAGCCTACTGAGAAAGCTTCAAGGAAGCAAAATCAGAGGTCAAAGAAGTCAACAGCTCCTAATAAAAAGAATAAATCTAAAAATAGGACTGCTGTGCCTTCTCGACCTGCTGATAGCAGACCTGCTACCAAGTCTGCTGGACCACAAAAAGGGAAAAACTAGAAATATTCGAAGGACAAGAATCCTAAACCCAAAAATGAAAATCATTCAAGGGATACTTATCTCAGGCGGAAAGGTAGATTGTTCCCTACTGATGATGATTGGAATATTCATGTACCTAATGCTAGAAACAACAGAAATAACCATGCTTCTAGGGTAAAACCTAAGTAGAGGGCTCAGCAGAGGACTTATACAAGGCCTCAGCAGGGACCTCAGCAGACTCCATAATACAGGGCTATTCCTAACAGACAGCAAACCCATGGTTATCCTAGTGCTTCTAATAAAAGAAATCACTTTAAACAGCATTATATTCAAAAAGGCCAGAAAACATATGTGAATCCTACACAACCAATTGTTAGACCTTATGGATGTGTAGAATACATGTATGAACCAAAGTATGATACCTTTCAAAGAAGACCGTATGGAAACTTGCCAAGGGTCATGCTTACCACTGACCATTATGGACCCAAACAGGTTTGGGTACCTAAAATGCATTAACTTTGTTTTGTAGGGTGTCTGGTACTTTGACAGTGGATATTCCAGACATATGACAAAGAATAAGCACTGTTTGTCAAATTTTGTGGCAAAGGATGGTCCAAGAGTGAATTTTGGCAACAAAAATACACCTGGATACACAAGAGGATATGGCACACTTGTGAGAAATGGACTAACAATCAGGAATGTTGCATATGTGGAAGGACTGGACTACAACCTACTGAGCACTGGACAATTCTGTGACATGGGATACAAGGTCACTTTTGACAAAAACACTTGTACTGTCATTAGTGAAAGAGGTGATCAAGTTGTGTTGGCTGGAAAAAGACAACAAAACATGTATGTTGTGGATTGGTCGACTGCTGTTCCAGAAACATGCCTGATTGTGCATACCAAGTCAGAACTTAATTGGTTATGGCTTAAGAAGTTAAATCATCTAAACTTTGATGATATAAATCAATTGGTGAAGAAGAAACTGGTGATTGGTTTACCTGAGATCACATTCAAGAAGGATGCTATATGTGATGCATGTCAGCAAGGTAAACAGACAAAGTCAAGCTTCAAGTCAAAGACTAAACAATCAACAAAAAGAGTTTTGGAGCTGATGCACATGGATCTATTTGGACCAGTAATACCATCAAGTGTAACAGGAAAGAAATACACCTTGATGGTTGTGGATGATTATTCAAGGTACACTTGGGTGATATTTATGAACAAGAAAAGTGAAACACTTCAAAAGATGCCTGAACTTTTGAAGATATTACAGAATGAGAAAAGTTTGACAGTAGTAAAGATCAGATCAGACAAGGGTATTGATTTCTCAATAAACTTATAAGAGAATATTGTGAACAGAATGGTGTACTACATCAACTTGCTACTGCTGGTACACCTAAGCAAAATAGGGTTGCTGAAAGAAGAAACAGAACTCTAAAAGAAGCAGGAAGAACTATGATTTGTGAAGCACTGCTACCTGAAAGATATTGGGCTGAAGCAGTTAATACGGCATGCTATACACAAAACAGAACCTCAGTGAACAAGAAGCTGCTGAAGACA
Organism: Gentiana straminea; assembly: GCA_036785695.1. Lineage (NCBI taxonomy): Eukaryota > Viridiplantae > Streptophyta > Magnoliopsida > Gentianales > Gentianaceae > Gentiana > Gentiana straminea. The sequence goes on along the minus strand of JAVUPR010000048.1, from coordinate 4,467,136 downwards.
CCTTATGAGATTTGGAACGGAAGAAAACCTAATATATCCTATTTCCATCCATTTCGAAGCAAGTGTTTTATCTTGAATCATAAGGAACAATTGAAGACATTCCAACCAAATCAGATGAAGGAATTTTCTTGGGATATTCTTCAGTCAGTAAGACATTCAGGGTACTGAACAAAAGGTCACTGAAACATGAAGAAACAATACATATTGTATTTGATGAACCTAAGTTCACTGGAATGGAAGATGAAGCTTCAGAACTTGCTGAGAATCAACAAGTCACTGATCCAGAATGTGTTGAAGTTTTGGAAAGATTCAATGACTTAAAGGTTTCTGATTCGGCCCCTGCTGAACACCCTGCTGGAAATACTACTGATGCAATAACTGAGGCAGTTCAAGGATCTGATGTACCCCCTGTTGAAGAAACAAGAGACCCTACTGAAGATGATGTTCCAGAGAATCAATCTAACCAGAATCCACAATGGTTAAGGGATCACCCTGCTGAACAAGTCATTGGCAATATACAGCAAGGTGTGAGGACTATAAGACAATTAGAAGCAATGTTTACTTGTTTTCTATCTCAAATGGAACCTAAAGTTGTTGAAGAAGCAATTTCAGATCCAGATTGGATAATTGCTATGCAAGAAGAATTGAATGAATTTGAAAGAAATCAAGTTTGGACACTAGTGGAAAGGCCTAGTCATGCAAATATAATTGGTACAAAATGGGTATACAGAAACAAACTTGATGAATCTGGTACCATTGTAAGGAATAAGGCCAGACTTGTGGCAAAAGGATATTCTCAAGCAGAAGGAATAGATTTTGATGAGACATATGCCCATGTTGCAAGATTGAAAGCTATCAGATTATTCCTGGCACATGCTGCTTATAAAAACTTCAAAGTATCTCAGATGGATGTTAAGAGTGCATTTTTGAATGGCATTCTGGAAGAGGAGGTGTATGTTCAGCAACCTCCTGGATTTGAAGCTAATGATCAAGAAGATAAAGAGTACAGACTCAACAAAGCACTTTATGGTTTGAAACAAGCACCAAGAGCATGGTATGAGACTCTATCTCAATTCTTGGTGGACAATGGTTTTACAAAAGGCACCATTGATAAGACTCTTTTCAGAATCAATGATGGAAACAGCATTCTTCTAGTACAGATTTATGTTGATGACATAATTTTTGGTTCCGAAAATGAATTGCTATGTGAGAAGTTTGCAAATCTAATGAAGAGTAAATTCCAAATGAGTATGATGGGAGAAATGAATTACTTTTTGGGATTGCAAGTCAAACAGATGAAAGATGGAATCTTCATTCATCAAACCAAGTATACCACGGAGTTACTGAAGAAATTTGGTGTGGAAAACAAGCACCAAGATATCAACTCCTATGAGTACAAACATCAGATTGGATGAAGACAAAGCAGGCAAAGATGTTGATCGGACCTTATACGAAAGGATGATAGGCGTCTGCACAGTACTTCTTGCCAATGAGACTGATATATCCTTTCTTGTAGGTGTTTGTGCAAGATTTCAATCAAAACCTAAAGAAAGTCATTTAGGTGCGAAATCAAAAGAATTCTCAAGTATCTAAAAGAAACTTTGGGATTAGGGATATGGTATTCAAAGGATGGAAGCTTCAAGGTTATATCCTACTCAGATTCAGACTATGCTGGATGCAAGATTGATAGAAAAAGCACCACAGGAACGTGTCAGTTAATGAGAAATAGACTGGTTTCCCGGTTTAGCAAGAAACAGAATTCTATATCAACTTCCACTGCTGAGGCTGAATATATTGCTGCTGGAAGTTGCTGTGCACAAATACTTTGGTTAAGACAAAAATTAAGGGATTATGGAATTGAAGAAAGAGAAATTCCAATCATGTGTGACAACACAAGTGCAATTGCAATCACAGAAAATCCTGTTTTGCACTCAAGAACCAAGCATATTGATGTGAGACATCATTTTATAAGAGATATGTTGAAAATAAAGATGTGGTGGTTCTGTATATCCCTACTGAAGATCAACTTGCTGATATTTTCACTAAACCTTTGGATAGTGAAAGATTTTCTAAACTAAGGACTGAACTTGGAATTATAAAAGTTGACTGATATAATCTTAATCAGCAGTGTATTGGAATTCACAAAGGGGATTAGCCTTTGCTATGTTGGGTGAGCTCACTTAGCAGATTAGTCATTGGTATCAACAATTCCATGTACTTATGTTTGGACAATTGAGCAAATGAAGTTGCCAAGGGGATTGGTCTTTGTCATGTTGGGTGAGCTCACTTGACAGATCAATCATTGGTATTATACTTCATCTTGTATTATCAGTTGGACAATACAAAATGATTTAAGCATCAGCAGAGTAACTTTATCTGCAGGCTGTTGAGACATTTTATCAGCAGGCTGCTGAGACAAGTCTACTGACGATAAGGCTGCGGAGGGAAACGTTACACAGTCAAACTTACTAAAGTCAAAAAGCAAATGGCGGGATATTTATTCTATTCTTATAACTGCAGTTAACACGATCTGACGGTTACAAAATGTTATGGAAAAGTAATGGGCCACGTGTCAAGACAGCATTCGCTCAAATTTAATCGTGGTTAATGCACAGTACGTGTTCGACAGTTTTAACCATATCTGTCTATATATATGCAGACCTATACACAGAGGCTACTTACAAAAACTCTGATCGATTTTCTCTGCGTATACACTGTGTGAACACATATTTGAAAGTTATATTCTTCATCTTTTTCTTACAACAATGTCAAAGAAGGATGAGGTTTATATTGGAACCAGTCAGAGTGTAAGAGGATATGTTACAGACTGTAACTCCACTAAGTTAGCCATTAATATTGGATGAAGAATCAGACGGTTTGCTGGGCTAGAAGGTGTTATCAACAGAAGATTGGAACGAATCTCTTATGTCAATGTGTTGGAATTTTGGAAAAACATTGTCATACATGAAGGTAGAGAGGCCTTCACTACAACTGTAAATGGAAGAGAGATTGAAATATCCTCAGATCTACTAAGAGAGGTGTTTGGGTTTGCACCTGGAAACAATGCACCCACCAATCCAGAAGTAATGAATCTACCAAGAATGAAGTTTGTGGATTCAATAAAGACAGATGATACAATTGCTTCAAATCTGGGCATCAATGTGAGATATATTGGTTTTGAGTACAACCTGCTGAGCAAATTGATTGCCAAAACCATTTTGGGATTTGTTGGAAGCCTGGATACTTTATCAGGACCCAAAATAGACCTGATGATCATCATCTCCAGAAGTATGAAGTTTGATTGGCCTGGATTCTTCATACACTACATTAAGAAAGTGTGTATTCAAGATAGAGATGGTACAAGGAAGTCCAAGGTCAAGCCTTTAGGTCTAATGGTTCAAACCCTGCTGAATCATTTTCAGATACCTGATGTTTTATCTGAAAAGATTAACAAATCCAGATTCAAGCCAGAAGTTGGTACTCCTATCCCTGGTCTGGATGATGATGAAGATGTAGATGATGAGGCTACTGAAAGTGATGGTAATGATAGAGATGATAATGCTGGTGGTGAGCAGGTTAAGAAAGTTGTGAAACCTGCTACACCCAAGAAGGTCACTGAAAAGAGAAAGGTTGCTGATACAAGGAAAATAACAGAATTGCTAAAGCCTAGAAAAACAAGAAAGCAAACAGCAGAGACTGCTGAGTCTACTGAGGGTTCAGTAGAAGTTGAGGTTACTGACCCTAATATTGCAAAGAAAAAGACTGTTGCTGAAATCATGAAGGAGCAACAGAAGGAAGCCAGTAAGAAGAGGAAAGCTGCTGAAATTCAAAGAGAAGATCTTTCCAAAAGAATGAAGGAAATTGCCAAGAAAAGGAAACATGGCAAAGGTAAACAATTGAAAACTTTGGAGGCTCAAAGGCAACAACAACAACAAGAAGAAGAAGAAGAAGAAGTAGGAGAGGCTATTGAGGCTAAGCCCTTAACAATTATCAAGCCTTCTGAGGATGTAGAGGTTGTTATTGAGCAACCTACTGAAGAATCACAACGGTAGATTTAAACTAAACTAAAGCTAGAACGAGCCTGCCGTTGAAGTTGTTGAATCCTCTCCAGTAAAGGCTGATGAGCCTACTGAAATTGCACAAGTTGTTGTTGAGAAACTTGTAGAAGAACCAAAGCAAGCTACTGAGTCTACACCTGCTGTGGAAGTGGCAAAGTTGGCACAAGACCCTGCTAATCCTGCAATAGTTCAAGGGGAAGAGCAGTCTGCTGCTAACCCTGCTGATGAGCATATAAGTCAGGGGGAACCAAGTGTGGTACAGATGGAGGTAGTAGGGACTAACATACAACCCGAGCAACCTACCGACCTAGAAGCATCCGTGGAAGAAACTCGAATTTACTTGTTGAGACCTTTGGAGGTCGGCAAGGTACTGGAACAACTCCCGAGAAAACCAAAGAGGAGTTTGTTGACCCTAAACTCCTACTGGTTGCAAACTACTTTCAATGGAAGTTTGGATTTTATAAGAGACAAAAGTCAGTTGTAGAACCAATGACAGATTTTGAAGAATGGGCTTTTGAGAAGTTTGGAGTGGAAAATTTGCTGGATCTTATTCGTACCTCCTTATTGCTGTTGGTCCCTTGAAAAGGCTTTGGTTAAGTTTCGAGGGGGGGCATGAATAAACTTAACACTTAAAACTTTTGGAGTTAACAAACTCAGCAACTTCAACGACTCGCGATACTTCGCTTGTCCGTCGACACTCGCACACTCGTCCGTCGACCGTGAGTTTACTGAATTTGTGCAGTGGAATTGTATCAAAATTAAACCTTATTACTTGTTGTTAAATATGATACCAAGTATTAGATACTTAGTAGTGTGTGTGTCTAAATTCAGTAGCTAGATTCAGTAGGTTGATGTGTTAGATACACTAAATGCAGAATGTAAGTGCATAAAGTAAGTTGGCAGATTTTATAGTGATTCCAAGTGGTGTAATCCTGTCAGTTCACTCTTCTCCTATGATGTTGGAGGTAATTCACTAGAGATCTTTGATGTAGCTGTTACAAAAGATCCCTAAGTTGCTTGTCCTTCACCAATAACTATAGCTTCACAAACTGAACACTTGGAACAGGTAGGATTGCTGCTCCAAAGTCTTCCACTGGTCCTTGAAGGGTAGGATTGCCTCTTCACCAGCTTCACCACAAACAACAGTCTTTCAACACTTATGTGCTTCACTGTCTTCAACAGATTGCTTGTAAAAGAAAGATTGAATCATGTAAATGATTCTGTTGCAGCAGCTTGATCAGGATGATATGATCAGTAGCTTGATGTCTTCAAGTGTGTAAACTTGATGTAGCTTGAATACATATTACACTTGAAGATTTTCTCTAGATCAGTAGCCTTAAGCTCAGTAGGGTCAGCAGGGTGTTTTTCTTGATTTGTTTCTGATTGCTGAAGATAGATCCTTAATATTCATCACTTGTATCTAAATTAGGAGTCCTCTATTTATAGGTAGGAGTCCTTGTGACTTGTATTTGAAATTCAAATATAGCCGTTCCATGTTTTGTCCCATTTGACTTGCTTTCTGTCACTGTTCATAGTACTGACACAGTCAGACTGCTTTTTGACAGAATGCAGTATGTCCATCCTTTGACTTGTATCCATTGGATAAAGTCTTGAATCATCCCAACGTCCCTTTAATATCAACCATTGATTTGTTTGATAAAATCAGAGGTTGATAGCTGTCCTTATCCTTGTTTTCTTCCAATGTAATCTTGAATAAATCGAGGTATATGTATCAGCAGGTTCATGAGTCTGCTGAGATACATATCAGTCAGCTGAACCATAATTTGCTGTGTTTAAAACACAATGCAGCTGACTTCCTTTATCTAACTTTTATTTGTGAAGTTAGATTACACCATTTAATCATAACTAAGTTCCAGTCACCATCCAACTTATGGAACTAAGACCTTGTACACAAGGTATATGTAATCAGTTTAGGTCATCACAGACTTCCCTAAAATCTGATTCCATATCCTTGACTTTAATTACTAAGTTTGACCCCATAGCCTTCATTAACTGAGTTTGAGCCCTCAACCTTCTGTCTTCAGCGGGTTCCTGACTAGTCTACTGACCTAGCTACCCTACTGATATAGACCAGTCTACTGATATAAACCAGCTGACCATTACAGTGCTTGTTTGATCAAACCTATACAAAGATCAAACTCTAATAAACCTATACATTTGATCTAGACATCTTTTTGCCTTTGCACTATAACAGCTAGTCTGGCACTCAGGTAGAGTGAGATTTATCTGATGTACTCTAAAGCCTAAACGCATCTATACTTCTTTGAATTCATTGAGTGACTCCTTTGCATTTGTGGTAGGCAAACTCCTTTCACCTCTACCACCTCTTCCACCTCTTCCACCTCTCTTTGAAGCCCTCATAGCTTTAACTCTTGCTTCCCAAAATTTTAAGCCCCGAAAGGAGTTCAAACCTTCATGAAATCCCTTGTCATGATAAGGTCTCCTTCTGTTGTAGTATACCTTCTTGTATTGTTTGAGAAGATCATCAGTGAGTGGAAGTCTGCCAGGTGCAGGTTCCCTTAATGCATTAGTATCATCTTCCCATCTTTTCTTGGCAAAAATTCTAGCAGCCTCTTTTGCTACTGTTGTTTGGCTCTCATCCCCCTTATTGACATCATCAACAAAACGGGACAGCAGGCCATGCACACTCTCCTGTGTCAACACTAGATTGTTCATCTGACCTTCAATAATTTCAGTCCTAGTGTCAATAGCTGTGATCCTTCCTTGCATTGTTTGCTCCAGCAGGATTATCCTCTCAGTAATTTTAGGATCCAGTACAGCAGGTTGAGGTGCAACAGCAGGTGCGGCAGGTCTATGTACCTCAGCAAGGTTATCTAACTTCTGATGAATAGAGGCAAGTTGATCTTTCATAAATTTCTCCTTCAGTGTATTGCCCTGTTTAATTCCCCTCACATCTTGTGTTAGATCAGCAATGGGATACTGAGTAGATGTGTAGCTTGAAGCAACTGTCTCAGTAGACTTTCTATTGTTATCCACCATGTTCATCAGTTCTTCAAATCTTTGTTCCTGTCTATCAAGTTGAGTTCTTAACTGTGTCATGTCATTCCTGGCAGCCCTCAACTCATCCAGGACATGTGCTGGTACCCCACCAGCCATTCCTCCAGCAGGCTCTTCTACATTGTATTGTTGCCTCTGACTGCTGATCACGAAGGCATAACTCATATCCCTTCCAAAGGGGTGAGGTCCTTGGTACTCCTCCATGATAGGATCAATAGCAGGTTCTTCCAACACTGGTTCAAATGCCTGTTGTGGTTCTTCATCTGTATCTTCTTCCTCAGGCATTTGAAATTCTTCATCATTGTAGTCATAGTCCAACAGTTGCTCATCCTCATCAACATCGGCAGACTATTGACCATCTTTACCTACAGTGGTCTTGTCTCTTTCAGTAGGCTCCACTACAACAGCCTCTTCAACAACAACAGCAGGGGTTTCCTCCAAACCCAAAGTTTGTTCCAACCTTTGTCCAGGTGCTGTTTGTACCTCAGCAACATGTACCTCCTGTTCCAACCTGTGTCCAGGTGCTGTTTGATCCTCAGCAACCTATACCTCCACTTCTATTCTTGGATCTGGTGCAATTTGTGCCGCAATAACTTGGTCAGAGAATATATCCATATTTTCCTTTTGAAATTCCCCAATATCAGCAATCCTTCTCAGAAAATTTGTAGTTTTGGTTAGGGTTTCCTCAGTGTCAAACCATTCTTGATATTGAATAGAATCCTCAAAATTGGCACTAGGTTCACTGTGGTCAGTAACCCTCTCATCATCCAAATCAACATTCTGCTGATCTTCAGGTTGTTCAACAGGTTCAACAACAAATAAATCATCTATCTCACCAACCATCCCATTTGCACCAATGTCTATTCCCTCATTGATTTGTGCCTCAATATCATCCATGGTGAGATTTTCCAAATCCTCATCCAATTGTCCAGTTTGCTGTCTTTCATTGGAATGTCCAGCACCAGTAGACTGCCCTACACTTGGTTCAATAATCATTGCAGTCCCACTGGTTCCTCTTGGACATGATGGATGATCACCTCCAAGATTAGATGATGATGAGTCATCACTGTCATCTCTGGGGTCCCTGAACTTGATACCCTCTTCCTTCTGTTGTTCATCAAAAAAATCTATCAGCCTTGATTGCAATAGAGAGGTATCAATCAGATCTAACAAATTTTCCACTCCCAACTTTCCAAAAGCCCATTCTTCAAAGTCTGTCATTGGTTCTGCAGCTGGCTTTTGTCTTTTATAAAATCCAAACTTCCATTGGAAATAATCAGCCACCAACAGGAGCTTTGGATCAACATACCCTTCTTTCTTCTTTTTCTCTGGTCTTTCAAAGGGCATGAATGACCTTCTAGGAGCTGTTTCAGTACCTTGCTGACCTCCAAAGGTCTCAACAAGTAAATTTAGAGTTTCTTCCACAGATGCTTCTAGGTCAGTAGGTTGCTCAGGTTGGATGTTAGTCCCTACTACCTCCATCTGTACCACACTTGGTTCCCCGACTTATATGCTCATCGGCGGGGTTAGCGACGGATCGCTCTTCCCCCTGAACTATTGCAGGAATTGCAGGGTCTTGTACCAATGTCTCAGTTACCACAGTAGGTGCAGACTCAGTAGTCTACTATGGCTCTTCAACAAGTTGCTCAACAACAACTTGCGCAGAATCAGTAGGCTCAGGAGCCTTTGCAGGTGAGGATTCAACAGTTTCTACACCAGGCTCAGGGTCAGTAGTCTGCTGTGATTCTCCAGCAGGTTGCTCAAAAACAACCTCTACATCCTCAGTAGGCTTGATAATAGTTAAGGGCTCAGCCTCAATAGCCTCTCCTTCTTCTTTTACTTCTTCTTCTTCTTGTTGTTCTCTCTGACTTTCCAAAATTCTCAATTGTTTTCCTTTGCCATGTTTCTTCTTCTTGGTAATCTCTTTCATTCTTTTAGAAAGATCTTCTTCTTCAATTTCAGCAGCTTTCCTCTTCCTTGTGATTTCAGCTAAATCAATAACTTCAACTGACTGCTTCTTTGTCTTCCTAGGCTTTAACATTTCTGTGATTTTCCTTGTATCAGCAGCCTTTCTCTTTTCAGTGACCTTCTTTGTGCAGCAGGTTTAACAACTTTCTTAGCCTGCTCACCACCAGCATCACCATCATCTCCACCATCATCACTATCAGCAGTTTCATCAACATCTTCTTCATCATCATCCAGACCAGGAATAGGAGTGGTAACCTCTGGCTTGAATCTGGATTGATTGATCTTTTCAGATGAAATGTCAGGTATCTGAAAGTGATTCAATAGAGTCTGAATCGGTAGACCTAGGGGCTTGACCTTGGACTTCCTTATACCATTTCTATCTTCAGTGAACACCTTCTTCATGTAGTGTACAAGAAATCCAGCCCAATCAAACTTCATACTCCTGCAGATGATGATCATCAGGTCTATTTTGGGTCCAGAAAGTGTATCTAGACTTCCAACGAATCCCAAAATAGTTTTGGCCATTAATTTGCTCAGCAGATTGTACTCATATCCAATATGTCTCACATTAATGCCTAAACTTGAAGGTATAGCATCGTTGGTCTTTATTTGATCCACAAACTTCATCCTTGGAAGATTCATTGCCTCTGGATTAGTGGGAGCATCATTTCCAGGTGCAAAATGAAATAAATCTTTAAGCAGGTCTGAGGAAATTTCTATCTCTCTTCCATTCACAGTGGTAGTGAAGGCCTCTCTACCTTCATGTATAACAATGTTTCTCCAGAATTCCAGTACATTAATATATGAAATTCTCTGCAATCTCATGTTGATAATACCTTCCAACCCAACAAATCGTCTGATTCTCCGTCCAATGTTAATGGCTAAGTCAATAGAGTTACAGTCATTGACATAACCTCTCACACTTTGACTGGTGCCAATATGAACATCGTCCTTTGGTTCCATGATAAATGAAAAAGATGAAGAAGAGAGTGCTCAAATCTGTGTTCACACAAAGTAACTTCAGAGAAATTTGCTGATTGAGAGTTGTGAATATCTTCTGTGTAATGGTCTGTATATATAGACATAAGTAGATGTAACTGTCAGAGCACGTACAGTGGTTTTAACCACGATTAAATTTGAGTGAATGATGTCTTGACACGTGGCCCATTACTTCTCATAACGTTTTGTAACCGTTAGATCGTGTTAACTGCTGTTATAAATAGGAAATAAATATCCCGCCATTTTGCTTTTTGACTGTTGTAGATTTGACTGAGTAAAGTAATCTTCAGCAGCCTTGTCATCAGTAGAGTTGGCTCAGCAGCCTGCTGACAAATATGTCTCAGCAGCCTACTGACAGTGTAACTCTGCTGAACTTTGATTCCACCTTGTTTAGTTCAATTGATAATACAAGATGAAGTTTAACACCAATGACTGATCTGTCAAGTGAGCTCACCCAACAGGACAAAGACCAATCCCCTTGGCAACTTCATTTGCTCAATTGTCCAAACATAAGTACATGGAATTGTTGATACCAATGACTAGTCTGCTAAGTCTCACCCAACATAGCAAAGACTAATCCCCTTGGTGAATTCCAGTACATTGCTGATTATCAGTCAACCTTAATAATTCCAAGTTCAGTCCTTAGTTTAGCAAATCTTTCACTATCCAAAGGTTTAGTGAAGATATCAGCAAGTTGATCTTCAGTAGGGATATAAAGAACCACCACATCTTTCTTTTCAACATGATCTCTTATAAAATGATGTCTTACATCAATATGCTTGGTTCTTGAGTGCAAAACAGGATTTTCTGTGATTGCAATTGCACTTGTGTTGTCAGACATGATTGGAATTTCTTTTTCTTCAATTCCATAATCCCTTAATTGTTGTCTTAACCAAAATATTTGTGCACAACAACTTCTAGCAGCAATATATTCATCCTCAGCAGTGGAAGTTGATATAGAATTCTGTTTCTTGCTAAACCAGGAGACCAGTCTATTTCCCATTAACTGACAGGTTCCTGTGGTGCTTTTTCTATCAATCTTGCATCCATCATAGTCAGAATCTGAGTAGGATATAACCTTGAAGCTTCCATCTTTTGAATACCATATCCCTACTCCCAAAGTCTATTTTAGATACTTGAGAACTCTTTTGACTGCACCTAAATGACTTTCTTTAGGTTTTGATTGAAATCTTGCACAAACACCTACAGCAAAGGATATATCAGGTCTACTGGCAGTAAGGTACAGCAAACTGCCTATCATCCTTCTGTATAGAGTCTGATCAACATCTTTGCCTTCTTTTTCTTCATCCAATCTAATATTTGTGCTCATAGGAGTTGATATCTTGGTGCTGTTTTCCATACCAAATTTCTTCAGTAACTCCTTGGTATAGTTGGTTTGATGAATGAAGATTCCATCTTTCATCTGTTTGACTTGCAATCCCAAAAAGTAGTTCATTTCTCCCATCATACTCATTTGGAATTTACTCTTCAAAAGATTTGCAAACTTCTCACATAGTAATTCATTTTCAGAACCAAAAATTATGTCATCAACATAAATTTGTACCAGCAAGGTGTTGTTTCCTTCATTGATTCTGAAAAGAGACTTATCAATGGTGCCTTTTGTAAAACCATTGTCCACCAAGAATTGAGATAGAGTCTCATACCATGCTCTTGGTGCTTGTTTCAAACCATAAAGTGCTTTGTTGAGTCTGTACACTTTATCTTCTTGATCTTTAACTTCAAATCCAGGAGGTTTTTGAACATACACCTCCTCTTCCAGAATGGCATTCAAGAATGCACTCTTAACATCCATCTGATATACTTTGAAGTTTTTATAAGCAGCATGTGCCAGGAATAATCTGATAGCTTCCAATCTTGCAACAGGGGCATATGTCTCATCAAAATCTATTCCTTCTGCTTGAGAATATCCTTTTGCCACTAGTCTGGCCTTATTCCTTACAATGGTACCAGATTCATCAAGTTTGTTTCCGTATACCCATTTTGTACCACTTATATTTGCATGACTAGGACTTTCCACTAGTGTCCAAACTTGATTTCTTTCAAATTCATTCAATTCTTCTTGCATAGAAATTATCCAATCTGGATCTGAAATTGCTTCTTCAACAACTTTAGGTTCCATTTGAGATAGAAAGCAAGTAAACATTGCTTCTAATTGTCTTCTAGTCTTCACACCTTGCTGTATATTACCAATAACTTGTTCAGCAGGGTGATCCCTTAACCATTGTGGATTCTGGTTAGATTGATTCTCTGGAACATCATCTTCAGTAGGGTCTGATGTTTCTTCAACAGGGGGTTCAGCAGATCCTTGAATTGCCTCAGTTGTTGCATCAGTAGTATCACCAGCAGGGTGTTCAGCTGGGGCAGAATCAGAAACTTTTAAGTCATTGAATCTTTCCAAAACTTCAACCCATTCTGGATCAGTGACTTTTTGATTCTCAGCAGGTTCTAAATCTTCTTCTTCCATTCCAGTGAACTTAGGTTCATCAAATACAACATGTATTGTTTCTTCATGTTTCAGTGACCTTTTGTTCGTACCCTGAATGCTTTACTGACTGAAGAATATCCCAAGAAAATTCCTTCATCTGATTTTGGTTGGAATGTCTTCAGTTGTTCCTTATGATTCAAGATAAAACACTTGCTTCCAAATGGATGGAAATAGGATATATTAGGTTTCCTTCCATTCCAAATCTGATAAGGTGTCTTTAGCAGCTTCTTGTTCACTAAGGTTCTGTTTTGTGTATAGCATGTTTGTATTAACTTTTCACCCAATATCTTTCGGGCGAAAAATGCTTCACAAATCATTGTTCTTCCTGCTTCTTTTAATGTTCTGTTTCTTCTTCCAGCAACCCCATTTTTCTGAGGTGTACCAGTAGAAGCAAGTTGATGTAGTACACCATTCTGTTCACAGTATTCTCTTATGACTTTATTGAGAAACTCAATACCCTTGTCTGATCTTATCTTTACTACTGTCAAACTTTTTTCATTTTGTAATCTCTTCAAAAGTTCAGGCATCTTTTGAAGTGTTTCACTCTTCTTGTTCATAAATATCACCCAAGTGTATCTTGAGTAATCATCCACAACCACTAAGGTGTATTTCTTTCCTATTACACTTGTTGGTGTTACTGGTCCAAATAGATCCATGTGCATCAGCTCCAAAACTCTTTTAGTTGATTGTTTAGTCTTTGACTTGAAGCTTGACTTTGTTTGTTTACCTTGCTGACATGCATCACATATAGCATCATTCTTGAATGTGAACTCAGGTAAACCAATCACCAGTTTCTTCTTCACCAACTGATTGATATCATCAAAATTTAAGTGATTTAACTTCTTATGCCATAACCAATTGAGTTCTGACTTGGTATGCACAATCATGCAGGTTTCTGGAATTGCAGTAGACCAATCCACAATGTACATGTTTTGTTGTCTTCTTCCTGCTAACACAACTTGATCACCTCTTTCACTAATGACAATACAAGTGCCTTTGTCAAAAGTGACTTTGTATCCCATGTCACAAAACTGTCCTCTACATCGTTCTGTTTTGGTCATCCTAGTTTATTATGATTCGTTTAGACTTGCAGATTAATTACAACACGTTAATCTAACCTAATCTATCATGATTTAAATAGGAAGGAACGTTCAGAGCTTCATACCTTTATCTATGGTGGATCTAGCTTGATCAACTCAAGCTAGTTGACGAATTAGACAAGATAACCAAGCAAACGAACTCAAAAGAAAATCATGAACTCTTTAATTCATATGAATAATAATATATTATATTGTATCGTATTGCTTACATAATAAATTTGATACAGTCTTTATATAGTGCTGTAAACCGACCTAGTTGATCTAGCCCTAACCGACTTAATACAAAATACGACTCCTCTGATTTCGTGTTGCTCAAGGCGTGCAACTGCGGCTAGGGTTTCCACGGCCTCAGGACTTCTTCTCTCCTTTCTGGCCCAACAGACTTTTCTAACTTCAGACCAATGTCTTTTCTACAATCCGGATCCACTTCACTTTGGCTCCATAATATGGTACTCATGAAAATCATATAAAACGAGACAAAACAGTACCAAATATCGAGATAAAATACAAATATATGGAATTAATGATCAGGGAATCGACATTAGGCAATTGACACGCATTTCATACAATAATCTGGCTATCATTTATCAATTGAGCATAATTCAGGGTAGATAAGGGCATGATTTATAGTACTAATTTCAAAGTGATCAATTATGAGCTTTTATGGCATTACAGACTAGGACATTTTCCAGATAAGAAACTGCAAGTTACTAGTCACAATCTGCTGATGTCAAATATTGTGCTCATGATCTTTGTTATGTCTGCCCTATGACAAAATTAAAAGAAAATCTTTTTCCATTAAGTACTACTGATGTGAATGTTGTTTTTTATCTTATTCATATGGATATTTAGAGTCCTGTGAAACAACATAATGTGAATGGACAACGATCTTTTCTTACTGTTGTAGATGACTTTTCTAGATTTATTTGGGTTTTTCTTATGAGGCACAAATCTGAAGCTTATGATATTCTTAAATCCTTTGTCAAAGTTGTCTCTACTCAGTTTCATAAAGTTATCAGAATAATTAGATCTGACAATTGAGCTGAGTTTCAGCTTACAGATTTTTATGCTCAGCAGGGCATAATACATCAGACATCATGTGTCAACACACCTACGCAAAATGATATTGTTGAAAGGAAACATCGGCATTTGTTGAATGTTGCATAGGGTCTGAGGTTCCAGAGTAATTTACCCATTGAGTATTATGGTTTTTTTTCTTTTACATACTGTAAAATTGATTAATGCCACACCTACACCACTGCTGAAGGAGGGCACTCCACATGAGGTGTGTTATGGCACCAAAGCAGATTATTCCGTGTTTAAATTTTTGGTTGCTTAGTTTTTTCTTGCACACCTCAACAGTACATGACAAAGTATGACTCTGGGTGTAGGTCTTGTGTCTATCTTGGAAACTCAAACACCTCTAAGGGTACTATCCTTTTGGACATCACCAACAAAAATACTCAATTTTATGAGAATTATTTTCCTATATTTCAACAGGTTCTAGGTAAATCTATATATCTCACTGATATGCCAGTGCCATTACCAGTTATGGACAATTTTG
This sequence comes from Gentiana straminea, assembly GCA_036785695.1. Lineage (NCBI taxonomy): Eukaryota > Viridiplantae > Streptophyta > Magnoliopsida > Gentianales > Gentianaceae > Gentiana > Gentiana straminea. The sequence continues at coordinate 4,451,902 of JAVUPR010000048.1, read as the reverse complement.
ATGATCTGTTGAATAGGTCAGCAGACCAACCAGATCTAGGGTCAGCTGTAGTTGAGGCTTCTAATAAAGGACCTGTTCGTGTCAGCCAAGCACCTGCAACTACCCAATTAAGAAGATCAACAAGGACAACGAAATCACCAGCCTTTTATCAAGGTTCTGCTCATACAGTTCAGCAGAACCCATATCTGTTGAGTGAGGTAATGAATCTGGAAATAATTCAGCAGAGTATGCCGGATTTATTAATGCTATTGATGCTATTAAAGAACCTAAGACCTAAAATCAAGCTATCAAGCATGATGAATGGAAAGAAGCAATGCAAAAAGAGATTGAAGCTCTATAGAACACTCATACCTGGAAAGTAGTTGATTTGCCTCTAGGAAAGAAGTCTATTGGGTGCAAATGGGTGTATAAAATAAAGTATAATCCAGATGGTTCAGTGGAGATACAAAGCCAGATTAGTGGAAAAAATGATACACTCAGACATATGACATTGATTATCAAGAAACATTTTCTCCTATTGTCAAGATTACTATAGTCAAGGCTTTACTTGCAACAGCAGCAAAAACCAATAACTGATATCTCCATCAGATGGAAGTCAACACTGCCTTCTTACATGGAGATCTACATGAAGAAGTGTATATCCAGCTGCCCCTAGGTTTTGCAACAACCAAACCAAATCAAGTTTGCAGATTAACAAAATCTTTATATGGCCTAAAGCAAGCCAACAGATAGTAGAATTGCAAGTTGACTCGATTCTTGGAAACCAAATGATTTGTTCAATCAAAACATTATCATAGTCTATTAACCATATGGTCAGGACAGTCTTTCATTGCTTTGCTGGTATATGTAGATGATATAATAGCATCAAGTCCCAATGAGCAATTGATTCAGCAATCAAAGATGCTTTACATCAGCAGTTCACTATTAAAGACATTGGAAAATAGAGATATTTTCTAGGTATTGAGGCCGGTAGAACTCTTGCAGGCATTTCCATTTCTCAAAGGAAGTATACACTCAACCTTCTAGAAGAGTATGAATTTTTGGGGCCAAACTTGCCAAGACACCTATGGAGTCCAAGCACACTTTACAGCATGGAGATCTAGCACTTTTGGTAGACAACACTACATACAGATCACTAGTGGGTAAGCTGATTTACCTTACCTTCACAAGACCAGGCATAGCTTTTGATGAAGTTTATAGAATTATAAACTGAAAGTAAAATGTGGAATTATTATTGATGAACTGAAAGTTACAAGTTAAGTTACAATGCAACTGATCATGGGGTATTTATAGCTTCATACACCTCATGAATCAGTTACAAGTAAGTTACAAACGGTTACAATAGACTATAACTGAATAACCATTTTCTACATTACATCATGCTAAACTAATCAACATGTTGATGATGGTCAAATTTGTACCATTATTTACCATCAATCTAGCCAGGATTTGTGTTCTCAATGGGTATAATATGTATGAAATCATGGGTTAATTAGCTAAATGTCATTAAGCCACGTCTGGGGTGACGAAATCGGTATTATGCGTATTAACCATGTATTTTATGTGGTATTTGCTAGAAATAGAAGCTACTATGTGTGGTATGGTTTTATTGACAGATGGATGAGTATTCGAAGCATCATTTGGACTGAATATAAGAGTTAATCGATAAAGAACTGAACCGATCTGAAGGTTGAAGTGTTTCGAGTGGAGATTGGACCCGAGAATCTGATTGGTAATCTTCCAACGCAGTTTACGAATCTTTAAAAGACGAACTGGGCTTCGACTTCTTCATTAAAGTTGTAGGTCTGGAAACAAGGATTCCAACACACTTTGAATCACTCAAATTGGAGTTAGGTAGGCCATTTTATGGTCCAAATACCGAAGCTGGGCCTAGGGTATTCCAAGTTAAGTTGGCAGCAGGAAAAAGACAAACATACCCTCGGTAACCCGGGAGGTACCGCCGACTTACCGAGGCCCAGAATTTTCCAGAAACGCGTTTTCTTGTCTTCCAAGCATTGGGTTTACCCCTAAGTCGGTTTATACACCTATATAAAGTCATTAGAGCTGCGAATTCTTTATTCCTCCATTCATTCATAGATCTATTCATAAATTAGATACAATGTAGTCTCTTGGGAATAAAGTCTTCTTTTATTTTCTTCTTTTCTTCTTGCAAATAAGTCATGAGTCTTTCATTATTGAATTGTGCTTGGTTTACGATCTTCATGGATCGATTCGAATCGCCGGAGGGAGAGAGAATAGAAGAGTAGATCTGTTCTTCGTTATGGGTAAGATCTATTCCAATGTTTTATTTCTTTCTTAGATTCATGATTGTTCTTGTGCTAGATCTAGATTATGCTTACATCTAATCATCTATGAATTAATTAAACGAACCTTAATCTTTATTCGATTCGTTAATATGAAACGCAGAATTATGGGTTGCACTCTTCAGATCTGCGACTGTCTTTATCGCTAGATCTGAATACCTAGTAAATCCTACTTCTGTGGTTCGGCGACATCTACGTTGATCGACAGGTTTAATTAACAGTAGGATTAGATCTGGCCAATCTGCTTATTGTAATCGTAAATTAACATGAAGGACCGCAAGTGAAGTGTTAATTAGGACATAGTCTTGATGGACCCTAGGAACGTGCTGGTCAGTGTCGACAGCTGTCTAGGCGGTTTGAGGTAACGCTCAATATCGGCAGTTCTAGTTCTTTATGCGTATGGGCTATTACGGACCAATTAAGGAGGGTAGCTTGCGTATAGATTGTCTACTGCCATTGTCAGAGTAGATAGGAGTAGGAATTGCACCCGTAGCTTAATTACAAATATGGATCAGATGAGGATTAAGGGGAGATTAGTTATGAATAGTTTGGTTAATGCCTTTTCGATACATGATTGATGATTGGTTTATTTGCATCTCTTTTATTTACTTGTTCTTTATGTTGGTCAATGACCACCCTTATCCGATTGGCCTATAAATTGTGGTTGTGTTTAGCATTATTAAATAATAGTCTCTGTGGGATCGACCTTGACTCGCCCTTGCTATACTACGATTGACCTAGTACTCTTGCTAGTACGTTGTGTGTGTTAAGCGACTTACACGCGATCAAGTTTTTGGCGCCGTTGCCGGGGACTACTTATTTAATTGTTAGGCATAACCATTAATTTATAGTTAACCTTTTTTGTCAGTTTTTTATTTTTATTTTCAGTAATTGAATAATAATGGGAAGGTTTTTTTATCGCCATGTTCCTAAGGCGGTTGAGCAAAGGATGTGCGGGAGTTTTTTTTTACTTCACATGATTATTTGATTATTATTTTGAGTCTTTAGTCTTTTTATTTTTATTTGGAGTCTTGTAATAGTTTTGTTGTGTTTAAGTAATAAAGTTCTTATGTATTGGCTTAAATTGTTTATTGCACTTCTTCTTTTTAGTTGTGCTATTTAATGCCATATGACATAATGATTTTGTTACTTATTCGCGTCTCGTGGTACTAATGGCCTTGTGCAAGAATTGTTTGTATTAGCCGACCTAGTGCAGATTAGTCATTTGGAGAAGACAACTTTGGTTCCAATTCAGTGATATGATTTGCTTCAGACAGTTAGCCGAGTTCTTCTATTTTCCAAATCTAAGTGTTCTTCTTCTTCCTACTTTTTTTTGCTTTACTTTTCACATTGGGGACAATGTTGAGTTTTAAAGTGGTGGGTAGGCATAACACTTAGTTTGAAAAATCGGGACACACTTACACTTACTTTTGTGAAGTTCGATTTTTTGAATTGAATGAATAAAAACCTTAAATCGTTGAAATTGCTTAATTACATACTTAATTCATTAATGATGAATAAGGTGTTTGTCAACTACTTGAAGTAGTGGTTTATTAATCATCTATCTTGTTGTGGACTCGACCTTTTTAAGCACGTATAACTCATTTTTTTCAGTATGTAGTATAGATGACCCATTATTCAATTTAGTATGGAAGAATGAGCATGTGTTATGTTGAATGAAGTAGTGACTTATTAATTATTATTTTACTATTGTATTCAATTTTGAGCACATAATCTGAGTGAGAAGTATTTGGATGAGATGAAAAGTTATCTAAGACCGGGAATCGATATTTGTCGGTGGATATACTTTAACCAATTGTTGTAGGATGATGGTAGCAACTTGAATGCTAAACAAGGTAAACCGGAACAAAATGGACTTGTGAGTGAGAGAGAAAAGATAGTGAGGAAATCTGCTAGAAAAAAAAAAAAAAATGAAAAAGAATGAAAAAAAAAGATATGCAATAAAGGCAGTGAGGGAAGCGAACTCGTGTAAAAAAGGGCACGACCCTCGCATAAAAAGAAAGAAACGAGGACTTAAGAGCGATGCTCAGTCCCCAACTCCGCCTGGCCCAAGTAAGTTTTCATGTTGTTTGCCTGAGTCTGAAGGCAAGAGAAGCGAGTGTGCACATTGGTAAGTAAGGATTGTGGGGTCTCTATAACTTCATTCTTTTCTTGAATGCACTATCACAAAAGATTTATCACACGACACATTGATGCATTGGTAAGTGATGATTAATGGGGAACTTATGTAATGATGCATGATACATGTTTTGCCTGAAATCCTTATTGATATAATGTGATCCTGTCTGCGTCACTGTTGTTTGAGAGTTATTGCACACACACGTCGGTTCTACTACGAGATAGTGCTTAATGGATTACTGATGGATATGTGTTGACCCTCATCTTATTTATCATTCTTGAATGATTTTGATCTTAATTAGTTTGTAATTGTTTATGGGGTTTGTTTGATTTGGTTTTTGCTCTGGACGATCAAAAGCAAAGTGGGGGTAGTTGATGACGGTCAAATTGGTACCACTATTTACCATCAATCTAGCCCAGATTTGTGTTCTCAATGGGTATAATATGTATGAAATCATGGGTTTATTAGCTAAATGTCATTAAGCCACGTCCGGGGTGACGAAATCGATATTATACGTATTAACCGTGTATTTTATGCGTTATTTGCTTGAAATAGAAGCTACTATGTGTGGTATGGTTTTATTGACAGATGGATGAGTGTTCGAAGCATCATTTGGGCTGAATATAAAAGTTAATCGATAAAGAACTGAACCAAGCTGAAGGTTGAAGTGTTTCGAGTGGAGATTGGACCCGAGAATGTGATTGGTGATCTTCCAAAGCAGTTTACAAATATTTAAAAGACGAACTGGGATTCGACTTCTTCATTAAAGTTGTAGGTCTAGAAACAAGGATTCCAACACACTTTGAATGACCCAAATTGGAGTTACGTAGGCCACGTTATGGTCCAAATAACGAAGCTGGGCCTAGGGTATTCCAAGTTAAGTCGGCAGCAGGAAAAAGACGAACATACCCTCGGTAACCCGGGAGGTACCGCCGACTTACCGAGGCCCAAAATCTTCCAAAAACACGTTTTCTTGTCTTCCAAGCATTGGGTTTACCCGTAAGTCGGTTTATACACCTATATAAAGTCATTAGAGCTGTGAATTCTGTATTCCTCCATTCACTCATAGATCTATTCATAAATTAGATACAATGTAGTCTCTTGGGAATAAAGTCTTCTTTTATTTTCTTCTTTTCTTCTTGCAAATAAGTCATGAGTCTTTCATTATTGAATTGTGCTTGGTTTACGATTTTCATGGATCGATTCGAATCACCGGAGGGAGAGAGAATAGAAGAGTTGATTTGTTCTTCGTCATGGGTAAGATCTATTCCAATGTTTTATTTCTTTCTTAGATTCATGATTGTTCTTGTGCTAGATCTAGATTATGCTTGCATCTAATCATCTATGAATTAATTAAACGAACCTTAATCTTTATTCGATTCGTTATTATGAAATGCAGAATTATGGGTTGCGCTCTTCTGATCTGCGACGGTCTTTATTGCTAGATCTGAATACCTAGTAAATCCTAATTTTGTTGTTCGGCAACAGTCACGTTGATCGACATGTTTAATTAACAGTAGGTTAGATGTGGCCAATCTGATTATTGTAATCATAAATTAACATGAAGGATCGCAAGTGAAGTGTTAATTAGACATAGTCTTGATGGACCCTAGGAACGTGCTGGTCAGTGTCGACAGCTATCTAGGCGGGTTAGTGGTATGAGGTAACGCTCAATATCGGCAGTTCTAGTTCTTTATGCGTATGGGCTATTACGGACAAATTAAGGAGGGTAGCTTGCGTATAGATTGTCTACTGCCATTGTCGGAGTAGATAGGGGTAGGAATTGCACCCATAGCTTAAATACAAATATGGAGCTGATGAGGATTAAAGGGAGATTAGTTATGAATGGTTTGGTTAATGCCTTTTCGATACATGATTGATGATTGGTTTATTTGCATCTCTTTTATTTACTTGTTCTTTATGTTGGTCAATGACCACCCTTATCCGGTTGGCCAATGAATTATGGTTGTGTTTAGCATTATTAAATAATAGTCTCTGTGGGATCAACATTGACTCGCCCTTGCTATACTAGGATTGACCTAGTACTCTTTCTAGTATGTCATGTGTGTTAAGCGACTTACACGCGATCATATGATGCTGGGACTTTCTATCAGTAGGTTGCTGAGTTCTTCATATTATCAGGTGATTGCACTCAGTATTCCCATCAGCCTATATACTGTTACACCCCCCTCAAGCTGCGAATGGTACAAGATCAACTTGCACTCAGCATTCCCATCCGCTACTTGAATTTTGAAATATCTTTGAAATTCTTAATTTGTCTAGTAGATAGGAAAAAATAGGTGCATCCAAGGCCTTGGTGAGGATATCAGCTACTTGTTCTTTTATGTTGACTAGAAGAAGTTTGACAAGTCCCGATTTGACTTTGTCTCTCACAACATGGCAGTCAATTTCAATTTGTTTTGTTCTTTCATGAAGACTGTGTTATGAGCAATGTGCATTGCACTGGCATTGTCACAAAACAACATAGCAGTCAACTGAACTGGAACATGTAAATCATGTAGGCTATACATCAGCCACTGGATTTCACAAAGTGCATTTGCCATATCCCTGTACTCAGCCTCTGATGAGCTTTTAGCTATAGTTGATTGTTTCTTGGCCTTCTAATTGATTGGTGCATCTCCTAGAAACATCATATAATATGATATTGATCTTCTTGTTTCAGGACAACCGGCCCAATCACTGTCTATAAAACCTTTAAGTACAAGGTTGTTGTCTGTTATGAATAATATTCCTTGACCAAGATTAGTCTTCAAATACCTCAGCAGTCTATAAGCTGCCTTCATATGATTTTGAGTATGAGTATCTAGAAATTGACTTAGTTGTTGAACTATAAAGGAAATATCTGGTCTGGTGAAGGTAAGATAGATATGTTTGCCCACTAAGGATCTATAAGATGTATTATCCTCCAAAATGGGTGAATCACCATGTTGTAAAGTTTGCTGAGACTCCAGAGGTGTCTTAGCAGGTTTTGCTCCCAAAAATTCATATTCTGCTAGGAGATTAAGAGTGTATTTTCTTTGAGAAATTGATATGCCTACAAGTGTCCTAGCAGCTTCAGAGCCTAGGAAATATCTCAATTTTCCAAGATCCTTAATAGTGAATTGCTGGTGTAGGGCATCCTTGACCTGATTAATTAACTTCTCATTGGGGCTTGCTGCTATGATGTCATCAACATAGACCAACAAAGCAATAAAGGACGACTTTCCTGACCCTTATGTAAATAAATTGTGGTCATTTTTGGATTGAATGAATCCTTGAGCCTCCAAAGATTCAGTCAACTTACAATTCCATTGTCTGCTAGCTTGCTTGAGGCCATACAATGACTTAGTAAGTCTGCAAACTTGATTTGGTTTAGTTGTTGCACAACCTGGAGGTAACTGCATGTATACTTCTTCATGAAAATCTCCATGTAAAAAGGTAGTGTTGACATCCATCTGATGTAGATGCCAATTATTGGTTGTTGTAGCTGCAAGTAAGGCTCTAACTGTAGTGATATTGACAACAAGTGAGAAATTTTCTTGATAATTAATCCCATATGTTTGAGTGTAGCCTTTTGCTACTTGTGTAGCTTTATATCTCTCTACTGAACCATCAGGTTTGTATTTGATTTTGTACACCCATTTGCACCCAATAGGTTTCTTGCCTGGGGCAGATCAACTATTTCCCATGTATGATTCTTTTGTAGAGCTTCAATTTCCTTTTTCATTGCTTCCTTCCATTCATCAAGCTTGATAGTTTGATTGTAAGTCTTAGGCTCTTTAACAGCATCAATAGCATTAATAAATCTAGCATAGTCTACTGACAGGTTGTCTAGGTTCATGACCTCACTTAGCAGGTGTGGGGTCTGCTGAACAGTATGAGCACCTTCTTGATCAAAGGTTGGTGATTTCCTTATTCTTGTGGACCTTCTTAATTGTGTGGGTTTAAGTGCCTGATTAACTGGTGTATACCCTTTATTGGATGCCTCGGCTGCAGATGATCTTGTGTCTGGTTTGTCTGCTGAGTCATTCAGTAGATCATCAAAATTGTCCATTACTGGTAAAGGAATAGGCATGTCAGCAAGATATCAATTCCTTCTAATATCTGTTGAAATAGAGAAAAATAAGTTTCATAGAATTGAGTATTTCTAGCAACAAAGATGTCTTTGTTGGTAATATCTAAAAGAATAGCACCCTTGGACGTATATGAATTTCCAAGATAGAGACAAGTCCTACATCTTGAGTCAAATTTTGTCCTGTATTGCTGAAGTGTGCAAAAGAAAACTAAGCAACCAAAAACCTTAAACAAAAAATAGTCTGGTTTGGTTCCATAAAGCACCTCATGTGGAGTGCTTTCAGCAGTGGTGTAGGTGTAGCAATAATTAATTTTACAGCATGTAAATGACAAAAACCCAAATATTCAATGGGTAAATTACTCTGGAACCTCAGCCCCCTGGAAACATTCAGCAGATGCTGATGTTTCCTTTCAACAATACCATTCTATTCAGGTGTGCTGACACAGGATGTCTGATGTATGATGCCCTGCTGAGCATAAAAATCAGTGTGCTAGAACTCAGCTCCATTATCAGATCTAATAACTTTGATAATTTTGTGAAATTGTGTAGAAACAAATTTAACAAAAGATTTAACAAGGTCAGAAGCTTCAGATTTGTGCCTCATAAGAAATACCCAAGTAAATCTAGAAAAATCATCTACAACAGTAAAAAAAATATTGTTGTCCATTCATAGTATGCTGTCATAAAGGACCCCAAATATCCATATGAATAAAATCAAAAATAGAATGTACAGCGGTAGTAATTAATGGAAAAGGTTTTTTCTTTAGTTTTGCCTTGAGACAAACATAATAGAGGTCATGATCACAAAATTTGACATCAGCAGACTGTGAACTAATGACTTGTAGTCTTTTATCTAGTAAGTGCCCTAGTCTGTAATGCCATAAAAAAGCATCGTCTAATCTATCAGACAATGTGTGGTTTTCTACAGCATTGGCAACAGATAGTCTTATTGGTTGATCCATGACATATAGTCCTTTGTGTAACTCATCTGAACCAATCACGTTCTTGTTCTTGTCCTGCAAAACACACTTGTTAGGAGAGAAAATAGTAGCACCTTTTGTATTATTAATGAAGGCGGGTAAAGAGAAAAGGTTATACTTAAAAATAGGAATGCAAAACACATCATGTAGGACCAGTTGAGGGTTTACCCCTACTTGTCCTATATGTGTGACAGAAACATTATTTTCATTAGGTAATCCCATCTTTATACCAGATGAAGGTTTGGGATTGCTTAACAGGTCTAATGATCCTACAATGTGATCTGTGGCACCAGAGTCCAAGATCCATTGTATAAATCTTACTAAATTTAGATCATCTGTCCCTGTAGAAGGTGAGTAGTGTGTCACAATCTCAGCAGGTTGTCCAATGGCAAATCCGGCATGTCTAGGAGGATCAGAACTCACCAGAGCCATCAGCTTGTCAAGTTGTTGTGCAGTCAGATTTGGAAACACCGGTCCAGCAAACCTGTTGTGGGCCTGATCCTTCAGCTGACTGTTCTTCCTCTACCAAATTAGCCCTTTTTGACTTGAAACTAGGAGGATAACAATGTTTCTTGTAACAAGTCTCATCAGTATGGGCATTAAATCCACAAAAACTACATTGCATTTTCTTGGGATTTTTAGGTCTTGCATTTGCAGCAGATGCAGAGTTAGGTCTGCTGACAGTCTGATTTTGCCCCTGTCCATTTTTCTGAGACAAAAGAACCATAGAATCTTGATTCTTGGCCCTATTGGCTATATACAACTTCTGTCTTTCAAATTTAATGGCCATTGCAAATGCATCATGGATTTTTGGGAAAGGGACCATCAGCATTGCCTATGAAACCATTGGCTCAAAATCATCCCTTAAATATTTTAGGAATTTCATAACATGTTCAACCTCCAAATGATTCATTTGGGTCCTGATTGCGTTGCAGTGACATTGAGGATCATATGAACAAATTGATACAGGCCTAATGGTCTTGAATTCTTCCCACAGAACCATCAATTTTGTGAAATGTTGATTGACAGAGTCACTACCTTGTTTCAGCAGATGCATCTTTTCAAGAAGACATGAAAGCCTCAATGCGTCAACATTAGAAAATCTAGCTGCAAGATTCTTCCAAACTGCATATGCACTCTTGAAGTACATCAAACTTTGAGCAATGGTATTTTCCACAGAATTCAAGATCCATGATCTCATCATTGTATCACATTGTCTCCATACATGGAAATCTGTTGAATCTGCTTCTGGCCTTTTGATTGTGCCGTCTACGAAGCCAATTTTGTTCTTGGTGATTAACACCATCTCCATAGACATTTTCCATGGATTATAGTTTTTGTCATTCATCAATGGCTGAACAAGAACCAGAGATGGATTCTCATTAGGATGAACATAAAATGGATAAGAGGGACTTATTTCTTGTTTCTTAGATGCCATGGCTATCAAGAATTCCAGAATTGATCACAAATCAACAGTAAAAGTGAAATACATAAAAACCCGATCAGGAAATGATCAAAAAACTCAGGAGAAAGATGACAGTTTACTCTCAAGAAACTGAAATCTCAGAAAAGATGAAGAACACTCTCAAGATTCTTCAAAAGACTAAGAGAAAAACGCAGAAAAACATTCGGAAATTCTCAAATTTCTACTCTGATACCATGATGAAGTTTATAGAATTATAACCGAAAGTAAAATGTAGAATTATTATCGATGAACTGAAAGTTACAAGTTAAGTTACAATGCAACTGATAATGGGGTATTAATAGCTTCATACACCTCATGAATCAGTTAGAAGTAAGTTACAAATGGTTACTGTTAAGGGTGATTTTGTACGTTTTATAAGGATATATTTTATATCAATTTTCCCCATATGTGGATGTTTTTCAGAGAAATCGAGCTTTATATTGAAATATTGAGCAAATGAGTTTTAGAAGTATTAAAGTGCAAAATCGAGCTAATTATGTGATTTTAGTGGATAAATGTCTTAAGATGTAAGATGTTACATTTTGCATGTTTTTATCATGATGTAGGCACGCTTGCATGAGGTGAAAGGAGCTTAAAAGATGTTCAAATGATGATTTGCATGGAAGGAAAGAGATAGAGATGAAGTTGGAATGAAGATCAAGATGAATTTGGAAGAAAAAGAGCTGAACGCACGTCCAAGTCCCGTCCAGGCTGGACTGGCGTCCAGAATACTGGACTGGCGTCCGGAGGAGCGATTTTGATACAGAGAGTTTGGACGCTGAATCAAACGGGCGTCCACCTCCGTCCAGAAGAATGGACTGGCGTCCAGAGGCATCAGACGGGCGTCCACGGCCGACTTAAGCAGCAGCCGCCTTACTTTTCTATAAATAGCAGCGCGATTTCAACCCTAAAACACACATTATTCGATCTCATTGATACACCATCATAAGAGGCAAACCCTAGGCGGCCCCACCCCCTTTGGGGAGGCTGGGGTGGCAAGTTAGATTAGGTTTTTATTTTGCTTTTCTGTTTTGCTGCTGCGATGTACTCCATGCTTGGGGGCTGCAATTGTTCAAACGATTCGAATCTTCTTCTTCAGGTTTTATCTACTTTTATTTAAGTTAGTTTTGTGATTTTATCTCAAAGTTGTATCTTTTCCTATGCGATTATTTGTTATGCAACGTATATCGGAAGATGGTTGCTTATCGATGTTTGATTTTGATGGAAGTCATGTTAGACTTAGATCACCATAGGAAAGATTGGATTTTTAACCTTGACATAACGGAAGTTGATAGGTTGATTATCTAGGTTGCTAGATTTGAATAAATCTTACACCTTGTTTTGATTGATAGATGAATTATCTACGGAAGTAGGATTCATACTTTTGATTAGGTGAACCACATCTTTAGTTAATCATCACAAGATAACCTTAGATAGAGATAGAGGGTCTGAAGGATTGGATGATTTTGTTTGTTCATTGTTAATCTCCATATTCATCTTCTTGTTTATTTCCTTTTATAGTTAGTAGTTTAGATTTAGTTTTTATCGCTTTTATCCTTCCTGGCTTTGGATTAACAATCCTCTGTCCATTTTATTTTATCGTTTTTAGTTTCGTTTTAGTAGTAACAATCTTAGGAAAATTAATGAACTAAATACCCCGATTCCATGTGACCGACTCCGGTATTAATCGCTATACTACGATCCCTACACTTGGGGAATACCGGATTTATAAATTTTATTACTTGTTTGTTTTCATTGCATAAAATCCGTGACAGTTACAACAGACTATAACTGAATAACCATTTTCTATATTACATCATGCTAAACTAATCAGCAGGCTGCTGAGACTTTCTGTCAGCAGGCTCAGTCAGTAGGCTGCTTTGAGGTCTTCATATTATCATCTGATTGCACTCAGTATTCCCATCAGCCTATATACTATAACAGCTTTTGTAGTTTAGCAGTTGAGTAAGTTCTTAGACACTTCTACTGAAAACCACATAAAAGTAGTGCATAGACTGCTGAGATATTTGAAAGGCAATCCAGGCGAAGGAATCTTGTTCCGGCCCGAATGACTTTATTTTGAAAGGTTTGACAGACAGTGATTGGGGTGGATGTACATAAACAAGGAGGTCAGTAGCAGGCTACATGATGTTGTTAGGGGATTCTCTCATCTCTTGGAAATCCAAGAAACAGACAACTAAAGCAAGGAGTTCTTCAGAGGCTGAATATAGGGCTATGACAAATACAGTTTGTGAACTTCAATGGATGATTTACATAATGGGAATATATATATTTACTTTGATTGATTGTGATTTATTATGTTACCATATTTTATATTTAGTAAGTTAAGGGGGCAAAATAGACATATTGTGTTAGTAGGGTTTCGGCTTTGGTGATATATATACATACATGATGTAATCATGAAAGCCTGATAATAAAATCATTTTTTTAGATCAAATTCTGTCATGGTATCAGAGCGAGGTTCAAAAATGACAAAATCAGCTTTGCCGTGATCGAGTTTCTTCCTCGAAAAGGAATAGTCAAATAAACCCTCCACACCTCACGTGCTCAAAGTTCAAAAAAAAAAAAAAAAAAAGAAGAAGAAGAAGAAGGGATCTCTGTCAAACTGCTGCAGAGTTGAAGGGGAATTGATGGCAAAAGGTCCGGTTGTTAATTTTATTTGATCAACAGGTTGAGTTTTTTTTCTCAAAAAAAAAAAGAAAAAGAAAAAAAAGGTTACAGGTTTGGCAAAGAAAAGCTCAACGTGAAGAACTTCTCCTCATGGCAACAGCAGCCGATGGAGTAAAGGAGAGGGATGGATTGATGCTCTTGAGTACTACGCATCATGGCGGCGGTAGTACAGACCGTGGAGGTAGAGCTGCCGGAAAGGGAGCAGCTTCAGGCCAAGGACGTGATGGAGCAGCTACGCCGTCATCCCAACCACGGGATTTACCAAATCACCCGAATTCATCATCTCAGCCAACGACACAGGAGCAGGCTAGTCTTGGGACCCTTACATCAGCGCAATGGAAATCTATTTTGGAACTTATCGATTCTCCTAAACCCCACGATTGTTTAACCGGTAGCCAGTCGTGGATTATTGATACAGGTGCTACCCACCTTGTGACCGGGACGTTGGAAAATCTTAGAGAAATACGGTTAATTGAGAAGTGTACGGTTGGGCTTCCGGATGGTAGGACCTCACAGGCGACACATGAAGGAACTAGTATATTGACCGGTGGTTTGAAAATAAATAATGTTCTTTATGTACATAATTTGGCGTGTAACTTGTTGTCGGTGACACAGTTGATTGATGAGCTTGACTGTAAGGTGCAATTAACTTCTACATTGTGTGTTTTGCAGGACCGAACGACGAGGAGGCTGATTGGAGTGGGTGAGCGCGAAGATGGACTTTTCATTTTCAGAGGAGTTCCACACGGGAAGGTTATGGCTATTGGAGGGAAAGACTCAATGGAATTATGGCACAAGCGGTTGGGGCATCCTTCAGAAAAAGTCTTGAAGCAACTTCCCAGTGTGAGTAAATTCAGTTATTTTAGTAAAGATGGGTGTGAGGTTTGTTTCCAGGCTAAACAACCTAGGGAGAGTTTCCCAAACAGTGATAGTAGGGCGAGTCGAATTTTCAAACTTATGCATTGTGATTTGTGGGGACCGTATGCGACACCTTCTACATGCGGGGCCTCTTATATTCTGACAATTGTGGATGATTTTTCTAGATCTGTGTGGGTTTATTTATTATATAATAGATGGGAAGTTGAGAATATTTTTATGAATTTTATGGCATTGATTGATCGCCAATTCGGTGTAAAAATCATACGTGTTAGAAGTGACAATGGGACGGAATTTAAACGTATGTTGCCATATTTTCAAAAAGAAGGTATTATTTTCAAAACATCATGTGTAGGAACACCACAACAGAATGGTAGAGTAGAGCGAAAACACCAACATATTTTGAATGTGGCTAGAGCCTTGCGGTTTGAAGGGCACCTTCCAATAAAATATTGGGAGGAATGTGTCATGACGGCGTGCCATTTGATTAACCGTACTCCGTCTAGTGTATTGAGCTATAAAACGCCCTATGAATATTTATTCGGTAAACCTCCGAGCCTTGATGCGTTGAGAGTGTTTGGATGTTTGTGCTATGCACACAACTTAAAACATAATGGGGATAAATTCGAAATTCGTAGTAGAAAGTGCGTGTTTTTGGGATATCCCTTTGCTAAAAAGGGATGGACAGTTATAGATTTGGAAACGGAAGAAATTTTTGTCTCGAGAGATGTGAAATTTTTTGAACATATCTTCCCTTTGCGTGAGTCACCACATCCTGCCCCTCATCCTGTTATTTTTCCCGATATTGAGGTTGATGGGTTTGAAATAGGACCCAATGATACGCATGTGGAGCCGCCTCCACAGAATGCGGATCCCGTAGATGTGAATTCTGGGGGGAGACGCAGCCTAGTGAGGGAGGTGGTGAAGTAACGACAGATAAGGAAGTTGTGAGTGAGCAGTTACCTAGAGACACAGCATAATTGGGCAAAGGGAAACGTGAAAAAGTCCCTAATACGAGATACCGCGAGTACGTGACACACATGGAAATAGATAAGAAAAGTCCTTCGGCACACTCCACCACTTCATCGCCCTTCTCAGGTAGTTTATATCCTCTTACACACTTTGTGGATTATTCTTGTTTTTCTAACACATGCAGGAGATTTCAAGCCAATGTCACTACAGGGAATCCTCCTTGAACTTTTAAGGATGTCGTCCAATCTAAGGGTTGGCGGAAGGCTATCCTCATGCCTTGGAGGAACAGGGAACGTGGGTCTTGCAGGAATTGCCTCCTGGGAAGAAGGCGCTTGGTAGCAAATGGGGCTACACAGAAAAATATGATGAGCATGGGAATTTCCAACGCTTGAAGGCAAGATTGGTGGCATTTGGGAATCACCAGGGAGAAGGGATCGACTATACAGAGACATTTGCCTCAGTGGCAAAGATGGTGACTGTCTGCGCATTTCTGGCAGTGGGGGCTGTTAAAAATTGGGATGTCCATCAAATGGGTGTTCACAATGCATTCTTACATGGAGATCTTGATGAGGAGATTTATATGAGAATTCCTCCGGGTTTTGAAGACAAACAGCGGAATCTAGTATGTCGCATGCGGAAGTCACTATATGGATTGAAGCAAGTGCCCCGGTGCTGGTTTGCTAAGTTGGCCATGGCTCTGAAGGATTATGGGTTTCATCAATCCTACTCAGATTATTCACTATTCACTTTGGTTCATGGGGATATACTGTCACGGATTTTATCTAACAAAGCAAACAAGTAATAAAATTTATAAATCCGGTATTCCCCAAGTGTAGGGATCGTAGTACAGCGATTAATACCGGAGTCGGTCACAGGGAATCGGGGTATCTAGTTCATTAATTTTCCTAAGGTTGTTACTACTAAAACGAAACTAAAAACGATAGAATAAACTGGACAGAGGATTGTCAGTCCAAAGCCAGGAAGGATAAAAGCGATAATAAATAAATAAAACTACAACTAGGAAAACAATAAAACTAACAAACATGATAATGACTGAAGCAAATCAACATAGGACAAACATGATCCACCATCCCGCAACCCTTAATTCTTCCCTAGATTATCTTATGATGATTCAATCAAAGTTGTGGTTCACCTAATCAAAGGTATGAATTCCTACTTCCGTAAGTAATCCGTCTATCAATCTCATCATCTTCCGATCTATAGAGATTAACGCTCTCAAAACAAGGTGCAAGATTTATTAGATCTAACAACCTAGAAATCTAACCTATCAACTTCCGTTATGTCAAGGTTAAAAGTCTAATCTTTCCTATGGTGATCTAAGGTTTACACCGATTTCCATCATACGGTAAACATCAAATAGCAATACATCTTCCGATATCGATTGCATAAACAAATAAACAAAGGAAAGAAACAAACTTGAAATTAAACTCACAAAATATCCAAAGGAAGAAATAAAACGCTATTTGAAAAGTTTCCCATGGTCGCTCCAAGTTCACGGCTTCAAGACAAGACCATGAATCGAACAAGAATAGAAAACGAAAACAAAAACCTAACTAATCCGCAACCCCAGCCTCCCCAAAGGGGGCTGGGGCCGCCTAGGGTTTTTCTCTAATGATTGTGTATCAATAGGTCTCAATAATGTGTGTTTTAGGTTGAAATCGCGCTGCTATTTATAGGGAAAGTAAGTCGGTTTTTAGCATGTCGGCCGTGGACGCCCGTCCGGAATTGTGGACGCCCGTCCAGCTGCTCTGGACGCTAGGGCAGACGCTCGTCCATATCAGCGTCCAAACTCTCTGTTCAACTTTCTTATCCCGGTCGCCACCCACTCTTCGGACGCCTTGATCCGGTGACGGACGGGACTTGGACGCCGCTTCACTTTGCTCGTAAATCGATCTTCTCATCTTCATTTTCAATCAATTTCATCTTTATCTCTTCTCCTCTTCATTAATCCGATTGTTAGCCTCTTTTAATCCTCTTCTTGGTCGAAATTGTGTATCTACAATACATCAAACACATTGCAAAATGTAGTATCTTCCAAATCAATATAAAACCATCAATTTTACACATAAATCATACAATTTTGCAACTAACCCATTAAAAACATCACTTGCTCAATATTTCAATATAAAGCTCGATTTCGATGCAAATTATACAAATACGAGGGAAATCATTATAAAATATAACGTTACAAATCGTATAAAATCACCCTTAACATATACGAATTAATGTTCTGGTCTATGTTGATGACATGATTCTTGCAGGGAATGATGCGACTGCTCTACAGGTGTTTAAAAATTATTTGGGGACATGTTTTAAAATGAAGGATCTGGGACGTTTGAAATATTTTATTGGGTTGGAAGTTTCCAGAAGCTCACAGGGCATTTTTCTATCTCAATGCAAGTATGCATTGGACATTATCTCAGAGACGGGACTATTAGGGGCTAGGCCAGCAGATTTCCCCATGGAGCAAAATCATAAGTTAGCGATTGCTGAGGGCGATTTGTTGGATGATCCTGGCAAATACAGAAGGTTAGTAGGTCGTGTTATTTATCTTGGCGTTACCCGTCCTGATTTGCCATAGTCGGTGCATATTCTTTCTCAGTTTATGCAAACACCACGGCTGGTGCATTGGGACGCAGCTTTGCACGTTGTACGGTATCTGAAAAAACATCCTGGTCAGGGGATTCTCTTGCGAGCTGATAGTCCATTATCCTTACAAGGGTGGTGTGATTCTGACTGGGCGAGTTGCCCGGTGACTCGTCGGTCCTTAAGTGGGTGGTTTGTGTTACTCGGGACATCACCGGTCTCATGGAAGACCAAGAAACAACAGACATGTCCCGCTCATCGGCAGAGGCAGAATATCGATCTATGACGGCCATTACCTGTGAGTTGAAATGGCTTAGACAGCTACTTGGAGACTTAGGGGTCCGGATCCCTAAGGGTATCCCACATCATTGTGATAGTCAAGCTACACTACATATTGCTCAGAATCCAGTTTTTCATGAGCGGACCTAACATATAGAGGTTGATTGCCACTTTGTATGTGATGCCATTACTGAGGGCCTTATCTCTCATGCGTACGTTCCTACACGAGAACAGCTGGCAGACATCTTCACCAAAGCTTTGGTGAAACAGCGGTTTGATTTTTTACTTCGCAAGTTGGGGGGGGGGGGGGGGGGGGTTATTGGGAATATGTATATATTTACTTTGATTGATTGTGATTTATTATGTTACCATATTTTATATTTAGTAAGTTAAGGGGGCAAAATAGACATATTGTGTTAGTAGGGTTTCGGCTTTGGTGATATATATACATACTTGATGTAATCGTGAAAGCCAGATAATAAAATCATTTTTTTAGATCAAATTCTGTCATTACATCATACAAGATTTGAAAGTTCCAGTTCAGAATCATTGTAAATCATCACAAGGCGTCACAATTTATCTGAAACGATTTCATTATGGGTTAGACAAACAAATTAAATCTCATTCTTAATTTTAAATATATATATAAAAAAAAGTTTAAATATAAAATACACATTCTGAGAAATATAATATTGTGTATATATAAAACACTCAACATTTAGCTTAAATTAAGACATAATTATCAATATTTTCTGATTCTTATTCGATCATGTACGTAAAGATGTTCTTGTATCTGAATTAATAAAATTTCAATTTAGTAGTTTTTTTTCTTTCTGAAATTTCTAAAAGCATAAGTAAATGAATTCTGACTACCCCTTTGGGATTGCAATAGACCAATTCTTTTGAAAATGTTAAGTTAAAAGAATGTAAAAAATTAATGTATAATACTATATTATAATAATATTTGATGCAGAACTTTTGTTGTTCATGTGTGTTTGTTTCCATTGACAATACATTTTGGTAACTCTCTTAATTTCTTTCTAAATTGAGCTAGTCTTAACGATTTTATTCCCTCCAAATCATCTAGGTCCAAATTTGATAATATAATAAACAGTTATACAAGTTTCTCCATCAAAAGTCGACATTTACTTATAAAAAAGTGATTAAAAAAATATGTAAATAATATAGTACTAATTTAGTGAAATGATAGCCACATCATAAGTTACTTCAGAAAACAACGATGATGTAGTAGCTGGTTTTTCAGAATATGCAGAATTGCACGTTGACTTCTATACATACTGAATTTTTTCTTCTAGTTCCGCCACTGCTCATGCATGCGCAAGCCGTATTAATGCATTTATTGAGAATTTTTTGGAGGAATACCAGAGTTCAGGACAGGGATTCCGGTGGCAACACCATCGGAGAAGAAGGGAAAACTCAGTCCCAGAGTGGAAGAACCAGTGTTGAGCCTTGTCGTTTGAGTATAGCTGGAAGCATGAGCTACAAGAATTGGAATGGCAGAGATTGCAGAGTGAGGCTGACTTCCGGTTGAGCTTATGTTGCCGGGAGCTCAATCTTCTGAACTTCCCGTTGCCGAAGCACCGGTGGCAGTGGCGGACCTATGTATAGCCAAGAAGGGCAACTGCCCCTCCTTGTTTTGAAAAAAATAACTAATATATGTACTAAATATTTTGTTCCCCCACCTCCCCTTAATTTTTTCATTTGCCTCTTTAAAATTTGCATTCCCCTCCTTACCCGAGATTCTGCGTCCGCCACTGACCGGTGGTGGCCATGAGCGAACCTAAGCTTTGATACCAAGAAAGAAAATAAGGACAAACATTTGTTTGAAGAATCCTTTCATTGGATTTTCTATTTTAAAATAATGTAGCCTTATATCCAAAAGGCTTGACACTCAGCACACACAAACCTACACATTGCACACAACAAGAGGGATACATGTCACATATAGTTGTTAGAGAAGTGTGGATGCAGCAAAGGTGAAGTGAATAACTATCTTTTGTGGCGTTATACTGTGTTACCTATCATTCGAGGGTATAAATTAGAAGATCATTTGTTCAGTCATGTTCCAACTTTGAATGACCTTTTTCAACGCTCTCCCTTTCAAAATCCTACACTTCAGATGATGAACGATGACTGGACAACCAAGGATAACCTGTTGATGGGGTGGTTGCTTGCATCTTTGACAGAACATGCATTGAGTGAAGTAATTGGGTGCACTACTTCCCATGAGATTTGGACCATTCTTGAAACTCTTTTTAATAGCAGTTATGAATCAAGAATGCTTGAATACAAAGATGTCTTGTCCAAAGCTTCAAAAGGACCTAAGTCTATCTCTGATTATCTAGCACATGAAAGACTCATAGCTAGATATTCAGGCTCTGGTCCTACTGCTAATCTTTTTCAAGGACAGCAGATCAAAGGCAACTCTTCTTATGTCAATTCTAGAGGAAGACCACCTAATCAGCAGGGTAATGGTGGTAGAGGTAAAAATAATGGAAGATGAGGTAGAGGAAGAGGCATAGGTGGAAATGGAAGAGGTTCTTGAGGTTATTGTGGGAACAAGATGGTGTGTCAGTTTTGTGGAAAAACTGGACATATAGTCACATCTTGCTGGCATACATTTGAAGAAGATTTCATCCCTTCAAGTATCATTAATTTCTAGTGGTGATAAAAAAAAAGCCTCTGCCTATGTTTCTTCACCACAGTCAGTTAGGGATTTTGCCTGGTCTATGGACAGTGGAGCAACCAACCACCTCACTACTGATCTCAACAATCTTCACCTCAGTTCAAGTTATAATGGTTATGAATCTTTAGTTGTTGGAAATGGTGAGAGATTTCCTATTCTACATATTGGCCTAAAACACTTTCCACACAAAGTCCACACACCACTTTACTTCTGAAAAATATATTACATGTACCTCTCATTACCAAAAATTTGATTAGCCTGACTAAATTACTTAATGATAATCACATTACTATTGAATTTACTCCATTTTCTTGTTATGTGAAGGACAAAACAATAGGAACACTGCTTCTGTAAGGAATTCTCAAGGATGGATTGTATCAGATTCTGGTTCCAAGTGAGACCTCCCTTCACTCCAAAAACAAGACCTCTACATCTCAGTCTGCTCCTACTTCACTAAGTGCACATATGAGTGATGTTAATCCTAATAAGGACTCTAATGTATGGCATAGAAGGTTAGGTCATCCATCTAGATAGGTTTTGAGTCAAATTTTACAGTCTTGTAATGTTGATGTGAATGATCAGTTGACCTTTTGTGATACTTGTCAGTTTGGTAAGGGTCATGCCCTACCTTATTTTAGTTCTGACTCTCATGCTACTCATATTCTTGATTTAATTCACTCTGATGTGTGGGGTCATGCACATGTTAAATTTCTTTTATGGTTTTTCCTATTATTTTCATTTTATTGATGATTGGTCTAGATTCACTTGGATCTTTCCTTTAGATCAAAGTCTGAAGTTTATCCTACCTTTTTTCAATTTCAAAAACTTGTTGAGAATCAATTTGGTGTTGAAATCAAATGTGTGCAGTCTGACTGGAGGGAATACATGATTCTTGAAACCTATCTCAGAAATCAAGGTATACAGTTCAGAGATCCTTGCCCTTATGCTCACCAACAAAATGGTAGATTTGAAAGGAAACACATGCACATAGTTGAATTAGGACTTACACAAATGGCACAATCATCCCTTCCTCTGAAATTTTGGTGGGATAGTTTTCAACAAGCTGTAATAGTGATTAATAGTCTGCTACACGTGTCTTACAAAACAAATCATCTTTTGAGGTTTTGTACAGAATGAAACCCGATTATAAGTTCTATAAGGTGTTTTAGTGCTTGTTTCCCTCATTTAAGACCCTTCTTTTCAACAAAGTTTAGATTTCATACCAGTAAATGCACCTATATAGGTGTAAGTCCTAATCACAAAGGATACAATTGCATGGATGTGTTTGGAGAGTGTTTATTACTAGAAATGTAGTGTTTAATGAAAATGAGTTTCCATTCAAAGAAAGTTCCACTCAAAGACCCAATAGAGAGTTCCATACATACCCTACTCTTCTTATTTCCCTTCCTATTCCCGTTTCTGATGTTTCTAATGAATAACCACTGTCTGATACTGGTACATTTAAGGATAGATCTGCAGAGAAAAGTGCTTATATCCCAAGTCCTGCACAGCAAGAGGTACAATCTCCTAAACCCTAGTTTCCATTTTCCTAATTTACACACACACAAACCTAGACTTGGATTCTTCTACAAGCACATCACCACAAAGTCCTACTGTATCTCCACTTTTACAACAAGCACTTGTTGATGTAAGTTATGTGTTTAGTCAGCATAATACCATTGAAACTATACCACAAACTCAACCAACACAAGGCCATCCCATGCAAACACGTTCCAAAAGTGGTATTTTTAAGCCTAAGACCTACTCCGCTCAAATTCAGTCCATTGTGCTTCCTGGTCACCTTTCTGAACCAATTAGAGTTTCAGAGGCATTAACATGTACTAAGTGGATACATGTAATGATCACAGAATTTGAAGCCTTACAATGAAATGGGACATGGACACTGGTTCCACCATCAAGAAACCAGAATCGTGTGTGCAATAGATGGGTTTATAAGCTTAAAAATTGAAACCTGATGGGATTGTTTTAAATCATAAAGCCAGACTAGTGGCAAAGGAATCTTATGAAATTTATGGAGTGGATTTTACATAAACCTTTAGCCCTGTTGCTAAGGCATCTACTATTAGAGTTCTGCTAGCTCTAGTAGTGAATTTAAACTAGCATATTCATCAGGTTGACATAGACAATGCATTTCTTATTGTTCTCTTGACTGAAGATGTGTATCTGCATTAGCCTCAAAGCTTTGTGGTTAAGGACGGACCTCAATATGTACGTAAATTGCAAAAGGCTCTTTATGGTCTTAAACAAGCCCCTAGGGCTTGTTTGGTGCTCTTAGGTCCCATGATATAGTGTGGTTTTTATCAATCTGTTGCAGATTAATCCTTATTCATCTTAAAGACCGGAAAACATCTTCCATATGTGCTTGTTTATGTCGATGACATTCTTGTAACAGGTAATTCTCAGTCTATCGGAAGTTCATCCAATGCTTCACTCAAAGTTTGCTCTTAAAGATCTTGGACCAGTTTCCCACTTTCTGGGTATGGAGACTCATAGAAATACTGATGGTTTGTTCCTAACACAAGGACATTATACCTCTCAGTTGTTGAAAAGACTGCAGCTTGAGCATCTCAAACCATGTGATACACATATGGTTCCTGGGCACCATTTAACACCTGATCAAGGTGAGGCTATGAAGAATCCTACTATCTATAGAATTGCCATTGGTGACCTGCATTATTTGACATGCACCAAACCTGATATAGCATATTCAGTGAACTATTTGAGTCAATCTATGCAAAATCCTTCTCAGGATTATTGGACTGCTATTAATAGACTTTTGAGTTATGTTAAAGCTATTTTGCATTATGGGATATTGTTCAGATCCAAGGGAACACTACACTTGTCTGGTTTTAGTGATACAGACTAGGCTTGTTACCCCTCAGACGTGATATCTTTTGTAGGGTACTGTGTGTACATTGGCGATTCTTTGGTCTCTTGGAGCTTTAAGAAATAGAATGTCGTTTCAAGGTCAAGTGCTGAATCTGAGTATAGATCTTTGGCTAATCTAACATCTGAAATGTTCTGGATCAAACAGTTATTGAAAGAAATGGGGATCTGTTTTCATGCTGTTCCAGTGGCCTGGTGTGATAATCTTAGTGCCACATTTCATGCTCAAAATCCCGTGTACCATGCTAGAACTAAATATATTGAAGTTGACATCCACTACATCAGAAATCACGTCCTGATAAACCGCTATCAATGTAATATGTTCCCTCTCCTATGCAGATTACAAATGCATTAACTAAAGCGTTGACAGCACCCTAGTTGAGTAGTTTTAGAAGCAAACTAAATGTGGTTGTTGTACCCACGTTTAGTTTGAGGAGGATGTTAAGAAAATGATATAAATTGTGTTTACTATATGTGACATGTGTCACTCTTGTAGTGTGTCATGTGTAGGTTGTTTGTGTGTGCTGAGTGTCAAGCCTTTTGGATAGTATAAGGCAAATGTTTTTTTTTTCCGGATACGAAAGAAACACACGCGTACTTTTGTTCTTACTGGGACTCGAACCTGAAACTTTCGGATTAATAACCGCAACATTTACCGTTGGGCCGATGCCATGTTGACTTCAAACAAATGTTTGTCCTTTGTTTCTTTCTATCAGCAGTTAACCTAAGATTTAATAAATAGACTTCATTTCCTTTTAAGGTACGTACATCTCCTCCTGATCCTCCTGGTCCAATTAGAAACAGTCATCTTAATTTCTGCAAACTACTTTTCTAAATGTAAATCTTTTGTTGCTTTTGTGTGTTTGTTTCCATTGACTAGGCATGTATTGTTGATCACTCTTTTAATTCTTTTATAAATTCAGTTTAGTCTTACCAACTTTAATTTCTTCCTTTCCAAAACATTTAGGTCCAAATCAAATATAATATGCTCTGATGAAATTCATCTTCAATGATGTACAAAGGAAAAATAATAATATAAAATATAACAGATTTGTTTCTATCAAAGAAACTCCAACAACCAAGTGTTGTATATATGTAGAATACAAATTTTGGACTATAATCTTTGTGTATGACTCGATCAATTCCTACAAAATTCAACATGTATTACTATCTTTCATTAGTTCCAAATCATAAAAGCTTAAATTATTATTCTAAATATAATTTATGCAGGCTAAGAGATCATAACTCTCTGTCTATGTAACACAAATTTTGTTATCATGTGAACAATTATATAAAAAAAAAATTGAAAAAAATGGATGAAATTTTTCTCATTTCGTGGCGTGGGTGCAGGGGTATTCTAAGTTTGCAAGAAGTTGTTCATTTGCTCTTTTGGTCTTGGTTAATTCATGTGATGGCATAACACTTGGCACACATAAATTAATTTAATTAATCAATGTAATGGTATGATTATTTTAATAATTTAAGGTTAGTCTAGTTTTCCTTATGTATATAAATTTTAATCCACACTACTTTTTATTGTTGCAATAAGGACAAAATAAAATTGGTTGGACCAAAATACCCTTAATTCAATCG
Organism: Gentiana straminea; assembly: GCA_036785695.1. Taxonomy (NCBI): domain Eukaryota; kingdom Viridiplantae; phylum Streptophyta; class Magnoliopsida; order Gentianales; family Gentianaceae; genus Gentiana; species Gentiana straminea. The sequence continues at coordinate 4,426,286 of JAVUPR010000048.1, read as the reverse complement.
CATCAACACCTCTCTCAGTTTCCACTTACTGAATCATCTGAAGTATTTGGGTGAAAATGGCCCCAAATGGAAAACCTAGAAGAAGCCACCGCCGAGAAAGGTCCGGCACCTGTCGTGAGAAATCAGCAGAGAAAATTGGTTCATCTTCTTCGTTTTTGTCTTCAAGTTCTGATTCCGCCTCTCCGGTGAGGTCGGTGTCACTCTGCATTTCTCCACCTTGTTCAAACCAGTAGTTGATTTCCTCTTTGTTCCTTGGCGATCAATTTTACAACTGCGGGTAGCATCATCTGAAAAAGATTTGTCATAATTTTGTTACAAATCACACTACTTCATGTTATTAATTCACATCAACTCTAATTCATGTTAGTAAGGTCTCGAAAAAGAGGGAGATGCCATATGTGCACTTCAACATTTCCAAGTGCATTTGAGCATTCATCCATAGAGTGTAAAACTAATTGTATTTCTGGAAGGAGAAAAAGAAGTAGTGGGTGACTGTAAAGAACATTAGATTTTCTCCAGAATATTACCTGCAAGTTTTGGAGTGCCAATGGAGGCAGCGACTTTCCCTTTTTTTAGTCCCATGGATGAGACTGCTCCTGAATTTTCTTCCTTGTTTGATTTTACACAGCCAGAAGACACATTTTCTTGCACTATATTGCTACAAGTCTTAAATTCCTTTTCAGCTGCCACATGAATATGAACACTGGGTCTATCTTCTTGAGCTATGTGTAACTAGTAAATCTTTGGGGTAGAAACATCATTTTTTGGTACAAGAGAATAAGCTACCTCTGATTTTTTCATACAGGTGTGGCTTATGATTGCTCGGTTCACTTTTCTCTTGCTCCCTTGTAGTCATTGTTTTTTGGTTTATGATGTTCTTTGTGAATTCATTCATTGATGTTGTGTACAGGGTGAAGAAACACATGGTGTAGGCGGTCTTGTAAATCTGTTCTGTTGTGCATATGTTGCCCGGTTTGTAATCCGGGTGGTAACACGAGTAGTTGTCAGACAATCCTTTCAAGAACAAAGTTGATAAATTCATTGACAGAGAAATGAAAGCCTCAAGAAGTACACTCTATTTTCAGAGCTTAAATTGATGAAGGCCACAAGAGACTTGATTAGTAGGCTTGGTGCTGGAGCAAATTCAAGCCGTGCATCTACTGCTGAAAAGGTATTCTTTGTTAAATTTATGACTATGGCATATACCTTTATCCATTTCAAATTCTGAAAATTCTAGAAATTTGCAAATTGAGTTTGATAATTCGCGTATTGAGTCTGGGACCGTTCCTCTGGCAACTGGGGTTGAGAGGAATCCCAAGGCAGGTATTGAAACTACCATCGTAGATATTGAAGCTGCCATCGTCAACTCTTTTGATAACCATGAAGTTGAAACTAATAGTTCTGTTTTTTTTAGATGATTAATAGTTCTGTTGATAACAGAAATAATGGTAGGTCTGTTGTGGTTGATCATATTGGTGATCCCATAGTTTAAGGTTTGGTTTAAGGATGCATCTATGATGTTTTAAAGAAGATATATTGATTGTGTTTTTTACTTGGTTCATATCATTAAGCTTTCTAATAGACTAGTGTGTTATTGAGTTACTGTGTTATTATGTTACTGTGTTACTATGTCATTTTCAGCCATATATAAGCCAAATATAAGGCTCAAAATTAGATTTTGGAGCAAAAAGTAAATTGTTTAAGGGTTGAAAAACTTGAAATACTTTTGTTGACTTTATGTTGTTGCCTTCTTCTACTTTCTTCAAATATACCTTTAAAGATACAATGTTGCAATATATTTTTTTCCAAAAAAGAATCGATAGTAATGTGATTCAAACTCCCTCCCTTACATTGGAAAGCATACTAAAGATGATATTTCAGTCATTAATGGATAAGAAATGCAATGGATATTTGTTTTATATGGTTATTAGTACTGAAAAGTGTTTTGAGAAGTTGAAGAGGAAAACAGAATTGGTTGTGTTACTGTGGTGTTACTGTGTTACACAGTAACACTGTTAATATCGCTTTGTATTGTTCGTATAAAGTGTTATTGCAGACATATGATGTCTTTATTTGGTTTTAATCTTTTTTTGCATTCCACTATTTGTTGTGGTGTGGTTTTGGGCTAGGTGGTTGAAGGTTGTTGATTCAAATGATTATGTTTGTGTTTTTTTGTCTTTAGAAAATTGGAGGAGCCTAGATTCTCTATTGATGAGGCCGAGCAGATGCTATTTGATGCATTTTCTGCTTCATACATCTTTCATGGAGTTTGATGTGGTGCGGGTTTGAAGGATGAAGGTCCATAGATAGTAAAACAGTCTGCTTTCGTCTTCAAGAACTTGAAGAATGTTTTAGTTTCATTGATAGGCTTTTTTATTACATCCAATAGTATTAGGCCTTTATTCTCTTGATTCCCCCGGAGTTGCATCTCTATAATGCTTTGATAGATTGTTTCATTAGGATATGAAGCATTTTTTGATAGATTGTTGTATTACGCAATGTTAATGGTGATATTTTGGATGTTAATAAAATGAGTTACTTTGTTACTGTTACTGTGTTACACAGTAACACCGTAACATGTGTTGGTGTAAACGCTTCGATAAAATTCGGCTTTCAAATACTATGTCGAAAGTGTATCAAACGCGGTCTCCAAATGAAGATAAAAAAAATATGAACTTTGGTGAAACAATTTTGATGATCGGTGGCTTCTAAATCAAAAGTTACGGTCGTTTATAAGAAAAAAACGCTCCGGTTACTACAAATATTTTTCGGCTTTCAACATATAAATCGGAAGGGTATCGTGTTTGGGCTCAAATTAAAGAGCAAAAAACAATATGAATTTTGGTGAAAAAATTTTAACGATCGGAGTTGTAAATCAAAAGTTACGGTTGTTTGAAAAAAAACGAATGAAAAAAAGAAAAGAAAAGAAGGTGATGCTGCGAAGAAGAGACGCGCGTGTAGTATAAGGGTAATTTTGTCCGTTTGAAATGTTTTTGTCTTTTTTGCAACTAAAAAGAAGAGTGTGTCCTATTTATTTATTTTGTAAATATTTTTGTCATTTTCCCTCGATCTCCCATAATTTAACACATTATTCTTTTCTTTTATTTTTAAGAAAAATATTCATATATAGTGTAAAGGCATTATTTGGGGCAGGATGATTTATTTCATGATTAAAAGTCTGATCCATTATGAGTGCGGAGCCCATCTTGTTGACCCAATTCAACCTGCATGCTGCAGCTCCATTTGGGCCTCGCTCCCATTAGGCCCGTCTTCACCCAGGCATGCTGGCTCGAGTATGGAGTTCGATTCTCCAGATTAACTTCTCCAGAAAAGAAAAGAAAAAATAATAATAATAATAATGTACAAGAAATCTATTATAAATTTAGGGGAGATTATTGTGTGGTAATACTCCCAAGTGTGTACTAATTCACGCCAAATTCATCGCAAATGATCGGTGTGGAGACACGCAATGATCGCGTACACATACTAACTATACACACCACATCGCCACACACGCTTCATTCGCCATTAAAAATGCTCGCGTAGATTTGATCGTTTCACCCGTCAAAAAACTTCAAATTTCCTCATCACACAATAACTTCCCATAAATTAGACCACTAAAGCAAAACATTCAATTATATATCATTCACGAAGCTCTAGAAATGGGACAGTGAGGCCAATGTGCTCAACCTGTTTTGATAATATCAAATGACATGAATTATATCCATACAATCATACTCTCTTTCACATAGTAAGACTATGTATTGTGAATTAAAGAGATTAGAAATACGATCACAATGTACTATAAATGGTACAATCCTTTAGTGTTATTGAAGTATATAAAATATTGAATTACCATTTACCTGAATTACCATCGTTCCTACAAGTTTAAGCTATGAGATCGTAGATAATTAACATTTTATAAACAATATCGTAATGACTTACGATTGTTGGTTGTCGAACAAAACAAGCAACAGCAAGATCAAAATAACATTAAGCTTACCAAAAAAATATTACTATATATATATATATATATAATCACCAACTCATATCTATACGTAATTCGATTCATTGTTTCAATAGCCAACAACAATCAAGCTTTATTCTTGGCTAATATAAATGAAGCAACAAAAATGATTCCAAGAACTAAATAACCATAGAAGTAGAAGAGCCACCATTGCAGTGATTAAATCCAAACCAAACACCATTTGGAAGAAATGAATTAAATGTAAAAGTGAAAACCCTTCGATTTGGACCGTGGATCTTCACATTCTCAGGTTTCCAGCCGTCCGATCCAACCCTCAGCAAGTAAAGATAACATATATTGTTAGTACATGGTCCTGTTATATCAAAAGTATCTGTTGAACACCTCTCAAATGTCCTGCTACTTGGATCATCCAATCTAGCTGCATGTACCTACCAATATATACAAAAATAACAATAAAATCATCCACCTCTCAGGTCTTTTTGTTAGGAAATACAAACTCGAGGCCGGTATAGCCCTTAACGACAAATATATATAACTGAAAAATAACAATAAATCGAGACGAGTCACCAAAGTTAACGTTCGGTCAACAGACCTACATCCACAGACAAAAAGGAACATTATCACTAAGAAGCCTAATCACAATAGCTCAAACATTAGGCTATATGCGATAAAGTTTATATAAAGTGATACATCTCACTTGTGCGTTCCATTTCATATGACGGGAGTTGCCGGTGTATTGGGGGCTGCTTTGCTATGCGCTATTCATGGGGCTACCGTAGAAAATACTTTATTTGAAGATGGTGATGGCGCAAATACATTCCGAAAAGTTTAAAACCTTATTTATATGAGAACCAAAAGCCGACATGAAAGTAAATTAGCAATGTGGATTGAGTCATACCTACTTATTATCATCACGACTGAATTATCTTTACGTAAATCTTATGTAAAAGATTAAAAAACGACCGTTATCTCAACAAAATGACAACGGAATACCGCAGCAAGTGTAGCAAATCATCTCAAAGCATCACAGGGCGTTGCAAATGTTGTTGCCATTTTTTGTTATGCCTTGTTATGTCCCTCGTTGTTTACTATCTTTTGTTATTCTATGACATGTCGTGTGATACCTACGAGATATGGCGTTACACTTTGCTATGCTTGTTGTGTTAAACGTACGTATGATATTTCGTTTTGGCAATACTACTGCCACAATCAAATGTCACAACATAACACCGTAACAAACATAGCAAAGCATCACCATATCATCCACCTGTATACTCGTCTCATCACAAGCACAAATATTGGTACATTCCATAAAAACAATCTAACATTTCAAAACACAATCATCAAGATTTCTGAATATTGGATTCAAAGTCAATGAATTAAAGCCAAAAACAACTGATTTCAGATATGGGATTTCATAAAGTTGTAATATTTTCTATGATACTAACCTCATTGCCATAGGCATCACCAAAAGCCAAGCTGATCTTGTCTCTAGTGTAAGAAAGAGAGGAGCAGCTAGTCTTGATTTCAACAGAATAAGAACAGCGTCTTGCAGTTGTCTAATGAATTCAATCAGATTAAAAGGGTATTAAAATAAAATAAAAAAATAAAAAAATCAATGGGTTCTCAATAACCATAATGGGTTGTTAAATGGAACTTGATATTGTTTACCTGGTTGAGTTTGATCTTGAAAGAATCAAGCTTTAATGGAAGAATAGATCTTGATTCAGAGAAGCAGAGAAAGCAGAGGAGGAAGAGGAGAATACCACATGAAAGCTGTTTGACCATTGCGATAACGTAACAATAGTGAAATTCAATCTATCCTTTTGTTTCTGTGAATTGATAATAATACTTAGTATTTGTCAAAAACAAATAGTAGTATGTATATGAGCATCTCTTTATTACTTCTCTAATCTCTAATACACCTATATTTATTGAATAAACATTCTTTTTATGTACTCCCACGATCAATAAAACAAACAATTTAATGGAAATACATTGTCATTACGAAAAATGGAACAATTATTTTAGGCGGCTTATATTGATACTACGTTTTTTTTTTTGCACAATACTGTTTGATTCCGACACTCAATTTACTCCTTAATAAAAATGATTTACAAAAAAAAAATTACAGAAAAGTTATAGAAAGTGATCCTAACCAATACTCCTTATATAAAAAATAAAAAAAGTTATAGAAAATTGATTTTCCGATCCAGGATCGTCTTCGTTTAAACAATAAACATATAAGAGAGGGGATGGTAATACTACCTTGGTTAATCTAAAAGATCAACGCTTTGACCGTCCGGTAGGAGTAGATGTGCGCGAGCCGTCCAAGTGTCCGGCCTCTACCAGTAATTCACACGAGCACCTCGCCGGAATCCAGCCAAGGATTGCTACTATAAAAACTCGACTGCTAGGTCGACCTTTTCTCTCTCTATAATCTCTCTCTAAGAAACTCTCTTATTTTTCACAAGAACAATTAGCTCTTGGAATTATAGCGTACAAAAGAGCTAGCCAACCCCTTGCTTTTATAAGAGAAGTGACGCCCCTATTCATCTCCCCAACTGATTGGGATTAGCTTTGAGTAGATTGATGAGTGAGAAAACATTTCCCTAATAAAATAAGGAAAATCCTTTAGATTGATTCAACTCTTTTATTTAATATCTTATATTAAATATTTCCAAGATATTATCAATTTCTAATATTGACTATCTTTATCTTATTACCATAAATCTAGTTTTCAAAATCAATTAATATCCAATATTAATATTATGACAATTTTATAAATTAAATTACACAATTCAAGTGTATCTTATACACTAGTGAATGGCGCCACCTTTAGCCATAAAATTGGCTTCCGGAATATTCTTTAATTAATAATATAATACTATGATTAATTAATTTGCAAAATACATGTATATCATATACATATTTTCGAAATATATGTATCACTATACATATTTAATTAATCAACACAATTAATATCTTGTATTATATTTATTCATAATAAATAAATACCACCATTAATTTACCACTATAACCTTTAGTACGAGATAAATTCTTTCCTTATTTGGTTATCAACTATAACCACATTTTAATCCGACTTGATTTTCATATGTGTGTGACCCGATAGGCTTCCGAATATGTTGGCCGTAGACCTAATGTGCAAATACGAAAATACCCTTCACCTCTAACGATCATGGATAGCGTCTAGCAACACATTCATGACCCCCAATTATCGGAAGAGTCAATATGCAATGACTACTACCTTTCATGTGCTCGGTTAGCGTGTAAATAGAATCATATCGCTGTAATAATATCCATACGGTTGTGCGTCGAGTGTCAAGCATTGACCGTATCTTATAATCTGTATATCATGCTCTCTCGATGTAACTCATTTACATCCACTTTGCAAAGATTCACGAGAGTAAGAGATTCCTTATAAGAAGGCCATTTCGGATATTCACCCTACTGATAGGGTACGCGATTTCCGGACGACCAAACATGTATACTCCATGCTTCAGTATCACACCCGATCACTACCGCATGATCACCCCATGGTTAAGGGAAACCTCAATAGTGTCAAAGCATTACAATCCACACCGTGATGCCATGCAGACTCCGGTCCTAAGGATAATTACACAACCGTCACATAGTTTGACACTTAACAATGTAAGTGGGTCAGTCTAACGTACGCATTCTCTAATACACGTCCACGTACGGTCAAGTGTCTTTACACTTCGATAGACGAGATCTATGTTACCTCATACCGCAAACCCGCCTAGACGACTATCGACATTGACCAAAGACGTTCCTAGGGTCCATTCTAGATAATGTCTTAATTAACACTTCACTTGCGGTCCTTCATGTTAATTTACAATAATATGCAAATAGATGATCAGGCTACTTACATGTAAATTAAATCTATCAATCAACGTAGCTGGCGCCGATTATCATGAATTAGTAATTTATTAGGTATTCAGATCTAGCGATATAGACCGTCGCAGATCTGAAGAACGCAACTACTATTTCATGATTTCTTCACCAACGAATCATATCTATAACACATGGGGTAAAATAAACTAACTACTACATAATTAAACTAAATAAGCAATTAAAACATACTAATCGAATATAACAACGATAGATCTACATCTTAGAAAAGATAGAAAATCATACCCTCGAAGTAGAGCGTAGATCTCCTTCGGATCTCTCCCTAGGCGGCGACTCCGTCGTCTTTCCGACCAGAACTCATAAAATAAATAAAATAAAGAACAAAGAACTTTTATTGCATAATTTCCTTGAATAATTTGAGTACATTGTGTTCTGAGGCAAAGCCTCTTATTTATAGCTATATAAACCGACTTAGAATCATCTAGTTTGACCCCTCGTCCAAGAAACGCATTTTGGAAGATTCTGGGACCTCGGTAAGTCGGCACCGCCCCTCCGGTTACCGAGGGTATTTTCGCCCTTTTTCTTCAACCGACTTAACTTGGATGCTTCGAGAATACCCTAGGTTCATTCCTTTCGTTCAGTCCACTCCAGATTCGTCCATCATGCTTAGCCCAATATTTCGTATCCTGAAAATCGTCAAATAATGCACGAAATAATATCGAAATGGGGAAAATAAACGCTAAGTGCAGATTTCTCGACTCACGAACCCGACATATGATATTCAAGGTAAATGGTTCATATTTATAGGTCGAAACAACTATTTTTAGCTTATAATGGAAAGAATATTCATGCCGTAGGATAGACTATTTTAACCGTCATCAACTACCCCCCACTAGCCTTCTGCTCGCCCGCGAGCAGAGTATCAAGGCGGAATGTACCTCCAAGAACAATCCCCATCAACTACCACATATTTAATAAATATTTCCGGCAGAAACATACATCAAGCCTCAATCCATAAGCTCCCCATTAATCACTACTTATCACGCATCAATGTGTCGTGTGATGAATCAGTCGTGATAGTGCGTTCGTGAGAAGAATCAAGTTGTATTAACCACACAATCTTAACTTGCTTGCGCATATACTCGCTCATCTTGCTTTCAGACTTGGACACACAACATGGTACCGATATTGGTTCGGGCAGACTCGGGGACTGAGCATCGCTCTTAAGTCCTCGTTTGTTTCTTTTTATGCGAGGGTCGTGCCCTTTTTACACGAGTTTGCTTCCCTCACTGCCTTTATTGCATATATATTTTCTTTTTTTCCATTTGTCTCTTTTTTTCTGGCAGATTTCCTCGCTATTTTTTCTCTCTCACTCACAAGTCCGTTTGTCCCGGTCACCTTTCGTCATCCAAGTTGCTTCCCTTGTCTTACAACAATTTGTTAAAGTATATAGACAGACAAATAATGATTCCCGGTTAAAACAATTCATCATCTAATCTTAAACACTTCTCACTCAGATTATGTGCTCAAATATTGATTGCAATGATAGAATACTAATTAATAAGTTACTACTTCACGCAACATAACATATTCTCGTTCTTCCATACTAAATTGAATATGCTATAGCTCACTTCAAATTGAACTTGGGCTCCTTTTCTACCGATTCCTTACTCGAAAACGTGCAAATAGCAAGCTAAAAACAGTGTTAAAATTTCAAAAATATTCCCTTTTTCGACTACCCAACTAAGACGCCTTACCCCTCACTTATTATAGACATTGTCCCCAATGACTAATAATCAAGAAAAGAAAAAGTACTTAGCTCTGGAAATGTCGGCTGAGTCAAAACGAATCCCGGTGTGTAATCGTTAGCTCCTAGGTCATTCCTCTTCCAAGTTATTACCTGCTTTCCAAATGCTTCAAAAAACTGTGAGTAACATGCAAAAGGCAATAAGAAAATAAGGTGGCGGTAATTGTGCATACCAGAGGAATGCGTAAAAACAGTTTAAGCCACTTTATTCTATTATCGGCCTATGCAAGACGCGAAAACTTTTACGAGGTTATCACATGAGAATCGTGAAGGAAAAAACCACATATATCTCTAGTCAGGTGACTGAAGATATATGTGATGAAAAAACCTTGCGATTGTCATGCTACTTTATTGACTCGAAATAAAATAAACAAAAGCAATAAATAAAGGTTTAGAAATAGTTCTGAGTTTATAGTCGTTAGCTCGACTGTACTAATAGGGCTCCTTCATTCATATTCTGGCTCTTCTAACGCAAAACTTCCAATTCAGGGTTATAATTGAGCTCTAGGTAATGTTTCAACCTGTGGCCGTTACCTGTGAAAGTTTGCCCAGAGTGCTCATTTCTAACTTCACACGCACCTGAATTGAAGACTTTCGTGACTACATGTGGTCCATACCATCTAGACTTCAACTTCCCAAGAAAAAGACAAAGACGCGAATTATACACCAGCACTTTATCTCTAACTTGGAATGTGAGGTTCAGAATCTTCTTATCATGCAGGCGTTTCGTTCTTTCCTTGTAAATCCTTGCATTCTCATACGCTTGAAGTCTAAAATCCTCCTATCTATTCAACTCTACCGTTCTCTTTTCACCGGCTAAATCCTCATCCATATTTAGAAATCTCGTAGCCCATAGCACTCGGTGCTCGAGTTCTACCGGTAAATGACATGCTTTTCCAAACACTATCATATATGGTGACATCCAAATCGTGGTCCTATAAGCTGTTCTGTACGCCCAAAGAGTGTCATCTAATTTCAAAGACCAATCTTTCCTTGTGGGATTCATAGTCTTCGCTAAGATCCTCTTAATCTCTCTATTCGTCACTTCTACTTGTCCACTCGTCTGGGGGTGATATGCTGCTGCAATCTTATGTCTAACCCCATTATCATCAACTTCTCAAACAACCTATTACAGAAATGACTCCCCCCGTCACTAATTATGGCTCTGGGCACACCAAACCTCGTCAAAATGTTTTTCTTAAGAAATCTCAAGACAACCCTGGCATCATTAGTAGGTGAAGCCACTGCTTCCACCCATTTGGAAACATAATCAACTGCTACCAGGATGTAACGATTTGATTCCGACGATGTGAATGGCCCAACGAATTCAATTCCCCAAACATCGAATACTTCCACTTCTAAGATACTCTGCAGTGGCATCTCATTCCGCTTAGAAATATTACCAGTCATTTGGCAGGGAATGACAGGATCTTGTAAACTCGTAAGCAGATTTATGAATTGTTGGCCAATAGAATCCACACTGCAGTTGCTTTGCTGATGTCTTGTCTGGTCTATAGTGACCTCCAGCTTCTTTAGCATGACACATATGCAAAATACTTGGAATCTCATCATCGTGGACACATCTCCTAAGAATGGCATCAGGGCACAATTTATATAGATAGGGATCGTCCCAATGATAATACTTCAGATATGTGAAGAACTTCTTCTTATTTGCGTTATTGAATTTTGGTGGTAGGTACTTTCCTGCTAAGTAATTGACAATGTCAGCAAACCAAGGGTATACCTTGCCGACTTTTGATGTACGATATCGGGTCTGAGACTCAACCCGAGCTACCACTGAGACAACAAATAGTTGTTCATCAGGAAATCTTTCCTTGATCTCAGTCGGTTGCTCTTCTTCCAACAAAGTTAATCGTGACAAGTGATCAGCCACCTGGTTCTCAAATCCCTTTTTGTCTGTGATTTCCGCATCAAACTCTTGTAAGAGTAGAATCCATCTTAATAATCTCGGCTTGGAGTCTTTCTTGGTTAAAAGGTATTTCAAAGCTGCATGGTCAGTAAATACAGTGACTTTCGATCCTATTAAATAAGGTCAAAACTTGTCAAATGCAAAGATGACAGCTAAGAGTTCCTTCTCCGTAGTCGCATAATTCCTCTAGGCACTGTTAAGGGTACGACTGGCGTAATAAATAATCTTAAAGATTTTATCCTCCCTTTGTCCCAGGGCTGCTCCAACCGCCGTGTCGTTAGCATCACACATAAGCTCAAAAGGTTTGTTCCAATCTGGTGATACCAGAATTGGGGCGGTTATAAGCATTCGCTTCAATGTGTTGAATGCTTTCTTGCACTCATCTCCAAATATGAAAGGTAAATCCTTTGCAAGTAATTCCGTCAAAAGTCTAGAAACTTTAGAGAAGTCTTTGATAAACCTCCTATAAAATCCTGCGTGGCCAAGAAAGGCTCGCAACGTCTTTAAGTTCGTTGGAGGAGGTAACTTCTCTATCACCTCTATCTTTGCTCTATCAACTTCCATTCCTTTCTTTGAAATCCTATGACCCAACACTATGCCTTCTGTAACCATGAAATGGCATTTTTCCCAGTTAAGTACAAGGTTGGTCTCTTCACCTCTCTTCAACACTTTACTGAAATTGTCTAAGCATTTATCGAAGCTATCTCCAAATACAGAGAAATCATCCATGAAAATCTCTAGAAAATCCTCCACCATGTCCGCAAATAATGACATCATGCATCTTTGGAATGTTGCTGGTGCATTACATAACCCAAAAGGCATGCGATTGTACGCAAAAGTTCTATATGGACATGTGAAAGTTGTTTTCTCGCGGTCCTCGGGGGCAATATGGATCTGATAATAACCAGAATATCCATCTAAGAAACAATAAAACGCATGACCGCTTAATCTTTCTAACATCTGATCAATGAATGGTAGGGGAAAATGATCTTTACGAGTTGCATCATTTAGTTTCCTGAAGTGTATGCAAACTCGATGTCCAGTAATTAGTCTCACAGGGATTAGCTCATCAAACTCATTAGGTTGTACAGTGAATCCTCCTTCTTGGGTACCACATGAATCGGGCTCACCCACTCACTGTCTGCAATTGGGAAAATGATTCCCATCTCCAACATCTTTATGATCTCTTCCTTAACAACATCCTTCAGTTGTGGTGTCAACCTCCTTTGAGGTTGTGCTACCGCTTTCTTCTCAGGGTCTACAGAGATCTTATGCATGCACACCAATGGGCTTATTCCTCTAATATCTGCAATTGTCCATCCAAACGTTCCCTTAAGCTCTCTCAGTACTCTTAGCAGTTTCTCCTCCTCTAAAGGTGATAATGACGCTGAAATTATAAGGGGGAGAGTATCATCTTGTAAGTACACGTACTTTAGGTGAGATGGCAAAGGTTTCAATGTTAAGTTCCTTGGTGGCTCTTCTAATGATGATCTTAACAACTTACCAGTCAACTTTAGGTCAAAGAAATTGTGCCATGAAGGTCTATGAATGGTTCCTCCTAAATCCATAGAAGATATATGCTCTATTTCTCGCACTTGACCTTCACTACACCCAGACCAGGTTTCCTCATAACTTTCTTCTTCCTTCAGGAGTAAAGTCTCAGCTACTTCAGGGTCTAGTGCCACTTGCTGATATAATTCCAAAACAAGCTCGTCTATGACATCTAGCAAGTAGCATGCTTCTCCTTCATCTTGAGCATATCTCATTGAGTTCATCACATTGAACACTACCTTGTCCTCATTCACTCTCAGAATCAGCTCACCCTTATGAAAATCTATCAATGTTTTGCTCGTAGCTAGGAAAGGCCTTCCTAAGATCAATGGAACATCGTGATTAGCTTCCATGTCTAGTACCACAAAGTCTACAGGGAATACAAACTTATCAAATTTCACCAAAACATCCTCTGCCACTCCACAAGGTTGCTTCATAGACCTATCTGCTAATTGAAGGGTTATAGATATTTCATTCAACTCCTTCATGCCTAATTTATGAAAGATGGAGAGTGGCATCAGATTGACACTGGCTCCAAGATCACATAATGCTTTGTTCAGGCATACTTCTCTAATTGTGCATGGTATGAGGAAGCTCCCAGGATCTTTACACTTAGGAGGCAGTTTGCGTTGCAAAACTGCCGAGCATTCCTCGTTAAGGCATATAGTCTAAAGGTCCAACAATTTCCTCTTGGTAGAGATGGCTTCTTTCAAGAATTTTGCATACTCTGGCATTCCGGCCAGAGCTTCTACCAAAGGTATATTCACTTGCAACTTTTTAAACATCTCTATAAACTTTTTATAACGCGCATCATCATTATTCGGCTTATACTTCCTAGGGGGATAGGGTAAAGTAGCATGATTAATAGTTACAGTTTGTGAAGACTTACCTGTTGATCGCTCGCTGTTTTCTGCGCTTGTCCTTGTCTGTTGCATTTTCAGACTCCCGGTTTACCATATCATTGTCCCGGGTTACCGGCCCCTATTTTTCTCTAGATTTTGCTGCGTACTGCTGCTGAAAGCTTTCTGATTCTTCCTGGACAGTTGGTATAACTGGTCCAGGCAATTCCTTTCTGCTTCTTGTCATGATTGCATTCACGTCCTTCGGATTTTTCTCAGTATTACTTGGCAATCCTCCCGGAGGACGGGCTGACACTTGTTGCAATCTTCACCACTTGGTGCGACAGATTCTGCACTAAGGCTTCTTGATTGGTCAGTCTGGTAGTATTCTTCTGACAATATATGGTGAAGTTTGTATTCAGCTCAGTCATGGATTTCGTAAGTTGATTGACCGTGTCGGTCACAGTTGAGCTCATTTTATCCATGGCTGCTTCCCAACCACCGGACTTGTTGAATTGAGGCATGAATCCACCAGTTTGTATCGGTCTCTCTCCACCGTTTGAATCACTTTGTCAAAAACCCCCAGTAGGGTCGCTCATTCTAAAACCAGGGTGGTCATGAGAACCTGGGCGATATCCGCCCCCATAAGGATTTCCTTGCCTCCCTATATAGTTCACGTCCTCAGTGTTGGTTGTTTCAATCACCTGAACTTTCTCAACCTTGTCTATGCGATCTTGCATGCCATCTATTTTTTCATTCATCGCCATTAGCTGATATAAGATCTTTTGAGAAGTATCTTCTCCAAATACGCCTACAGCTACTTTGGCGGTTTCCACTTGATGTGTTCCCCATTGACTTGTAAGCGTAATTTGCTCCAATTTCTCTTCAGCTTCTTCAGGTGATAGCAACGCAAAAAATCCGTTCCTTGATGCATCAACTCTCATTTGTTCACTTGGCCGCAATCCGCGATAAAAACTATGCATTCGTACGGGCAAAGTGATGTCATGATGAGGGCATCTCCTCTGTGCTTCATTGAATCTTTCCCAAGCTTCTTCAAATGTTTCAGTGGGTTTCTGCTTGAAATTCATAATGTCTTGTCTCATCTGTAGTGACTTCCCAGGTGGGCAGTACTTATTCATAAATTTCTGCATCAGATCGGTCCAAGTTTGGATCGATCCCGGTGCTAGAGACAACAACCATATTTTCGCTTTGTCTTTCAGAGTGAATGGAAACAATTTCAACTTGATATTGTCTCCTGGTACTCCTGCTGGCTGAACTGTGTTGACTATTTCCAGAAAGTTGGTGACGTGTACACTAGGATCTTCGTTCATTACTCCGTGAAAGGTAGTGTAATTGGTCACCATTTGTATAACATTCGGTTTAGGGTGAAATACCTCAGCTGCATCCTCAGGCTGAACAATTGCTGTCATGAATTTCTCGATCGTAGGCATTCCAAAGCTCTGTAGAGTTCTCCTATCTGCTTGTACCACAACTCCTGCTCCATTCTGTCCGTTCTGCTCCATGTTGTTTTCCGTATCTTCCAAAGGTGGTATCTCTTCTTCCCTCTTGTTGTGATCTCCTTTGTTCGAAACCACGTCGTCCGCCAGCCTAACAGATCTCTCTCGAGTTTCCTTTCTCTTTTGTCTAGCAAACCTTTCAATCTCAGGTATGAATCTCTCAAGTTTGGCTGCTGAACTACGTGTAACGTGCTACAAGACACAAAAAGAAAATAAAAAGGTTAGTAACTTGCCTCAGCAGCTGTTACACTCGCCTGGCAGACTCAAATAATACAGACTTTGACTACTGACCGGACAAAAACGATCCTGGAAAAACTGGGACCCTCGGTAAACCGGTGGTACCTTTTTCCTGATTTTAACAGGACTGACTCTATATGACTATAGTATTAACAGACTATAAAACAGACTTGATGAAACAGACTCAAATATCTACAGCAAACTCGATCTTAAATAAAAAGTATTCTTGACACGAGTCCCCGGCAACGGCGCCAAAAATCTTGATCACGTGCAAGGCACTTACTAGCAATAGGACTAGGTCTATCATAGTAGAGTACTGGCGAGTCAAGGTCGAATCCCACAGAGACTCGTAAGAACGTCTAATTATCAGGATTGAGCTATCACGATTACGGTCAACGACCAACTATAATATATAGACAGTAGTATTGGTGCCTCAAAATAACAAGATTATGCAAGTTCAACTAAGCAACAAGAGTTTCTAATGTATTAGTTCAATTATGAGTAATTAGTTATTTCCCCCACACATGCAATAGTCTTCCCCATTGGTGAATTTATTCATTGTTCAGCTATGGGTACAACTCCTAACCCTATCTACTCCGACAATGGCAGTAGACAATCCATACGCAAGTACCCTCCTTAATTTGTCCGTAATAGCCCATACGCATAAAGAACTAGAGCTGCCGATATTGAGTGTTACCACATACCGCAAACCCGCCTAGACAGCTGTCGACATTGACCAGCACGTTCCTAGGGTCCATTCTAGATAATGTCCTAATTAACACTTCACTTGTTGTCCTTCATGTTAATTTACGAAAACATGCAAATAGTTGATCAGGCTACTAACATGTAAATTAAATCTATCGATCAACGTAGCTGGCGCCGATTATCATGAATTAGTAATTTACTAGGTATTCAGATCTAGCGATATAGACTGTCGCAATTCTGAAGAACACAACTACTATTTCATGATTTCTTCACCAACGAATCATATCTATAACACTTGGGTAAAATAAACTAACTACTACATAATTAAACTAAATAAGCAATTAAAACATACTAGTCGAATATAACAACGATAGATCTACATCTTGGAAAAGATAGAAAATCATACCTTCGAAGTCGAGTGTAGATCTCCTTCGGATCTCTCCCTAGACGGAGACTCCGTCGTCTCTCCGACCAGAACTCATAAAATAAATAAAATAAAGAACAAAGAATTTTTATTGCATAATTTCCTTGAATAATTTGAGTACATTGTGTTCTGGGGCGAAGCCTCTTATTTATAGCTATCTAAACCGACTTAGAATCATCTAGTTTGACCCCTCGTCCAAGAAAACGCATTTCGGAAGATTCTGGGACCTCGGTAAGTCGGCACTGCACCTCGGGTAACCGAGGGTATTTTCGCCATTTTTCTTCAACCGACTTAACTTGGATGCTTCGAGAATACCCTAGTCCCATTACTTTCGTTCAGTCCACTCCAGTTTCGTCCATCATGCTTAGCCCAATATTTCGTATCCTGAAAATCATCAAATAATGCACGAAATAATATCGAAATGGGGAAAATAAACGCTAAGTGCAGATTTCTCGACTCACGAACCCGACATATGTTATTCAACGTAAATGGTTCATATTTATAGGTCGAATCAACTATTTTTAGCTCATAATGGATAGAATATTGATGCCGTAGGATAGACTATTTTAACCGTCATCACTATACCTACCCTTAAAGACAGAAGACATCTAATACGTGCTAGTCTATTTGTACTATCAATGCCCTGTTTAATAGTACATCAGCCTAGAGACATTTAAGTATCAAATTTATTAAAGTGATTAGAGATCTCATCAACCATAATCACCTATCATGGTTTCTCTATCGCAGTTTAATACTAAGGATGTTATCATATAACAATTCATAATTGGTTCTTTAAAAGAACAAATATATGACAACAATGAATCTCCGACGAGACCCTGGTCCTTGCTTCAAGCAATGAATCCACTACTATATCAGCTATATAGAAGATGTGGAAGAACCGTACAAGGTTCAGGAATGAACCTTCTAGATCCATGTACAGCTTCCGCTGTGCCTTTAAGGCAATACTGTGTTTTGGCTTAGTTGTAGAATTTACAATGATCTTTTGCTAAGAACATTTCTAGCTCACTGTATCACTTAATCAAAGTGACTTCAAACCTAGACTATAACTCCCACTTGCCTTCATAAGACTCAATATACATGTATGTATATCTATATTTATCTGATTCCAAGTTTCGATAAACTAGGAAACCACCCTTAACTTGTTTAAGGATATTCTCGACATTCACCAGATTTACTTTCCTTCTTGCTCATGACTCTTCATGGACTATGAAAATATGGCATCATCCTTCACCTTATCTTTAGGACTAACTTCCTAACATAGATAGATCTTGAGAACACCGTCTAGCAGTATCTCCTGTCGAGACCTATGCTAAAATCTTTTAGCATCACATCTATATAGGTAAACTATAATCTAACATCAGTTAAATCTATCACTATAGATTCTTATTTCTAAACTAAGAACTGCTAATCCAAGTGCTTTCGTAAAGACCTTGAACTACCAAACATCAATTGACTGTGACATGGGGAGATGATTCTCGAGAGAGATATCCAATACCTTACTAAAAAATTGTAACACACTCCCACTATCCTTCTTGCACATTGGGCATATCCCTTCTACTAAATCAAACTCCTTCGATTATCAAACAAAGAAATCATCTAGAGAAACTTATTTGAGTCGATAAATGGATCTTATGGGCTTGCATATCATGTTATTGTATATGAACATCGAGTTGTTTGCCCAACGTCTTCAACACTATCATATAGCCATGATATGAAGTTATAACAAACATAGTCTGAATAGAACTGGGCTCAGTTGGCAGCATAAAGATAATTACAAGGTTTACACCCCATACCCTTCAGCCATCTCTATAGCCTTATGGTAATCATATTACTACCCATGTAAGCCTTTCAGGGACATTCCCTCTAGGTAAGACAGACTAGGTTCACAACCTGGTTGTCACTGATGGAATCTAATTCAGATATTATGTCTCCTGGCCATTTCTCTCAATCTTGCCTCTCAAACATTCCTTCATAAGTCATCAAATATTCATTCTTCAAGATGAACACATCAACAGCCTTTTCAGACCACAGACTTATAGAACAGTTGTGTAAACTGAGCAGTGTTCTACACCTTATCACTATATGGCGTCTGCTCACGTTCCTATGGTTGAATCTCTCCTTGTGGCTCTCAAACACTTTTGAGATTTCAACTTACTCCCACTGTTTCTTTTGGAAGAAACACTTCCTCCAAAAGACAGCATGTTTGGAGACAAACACCTTTTGCTCCGACGAGTAAATAATATCTAGCGTACTTGCTAAGATATTCCACAAAGTTGCATATGCCGTACTAGGCTCCAAGCCTTTCTGAATTTGCCTATGACAACTTCAAATCATCGGTTAAGATAGATTCGCCATTATCCCCTTACCCTTCGGTATTAATTGCTTCAGTCCAATTGGAGATTAATTCCTAGCTCGAACTTTTTGGGCTTTTCGAATTGTTGTACTTCAATAAGTACATTCAACTATTTCTAAAAATAGTCCAATAGAGAGACAAACAATTATTTATGGTATAAATTGTCATAAGCCAAAAAACATCAATATGTTTAGGCTCTAGTCAATTTTCTAGATTTCATAACCATTTCATAAAATGGTATTTTAGTCCACTTTAGATAAGATACGTATATCCCACATGATTCATAATCACATGGTTCAGCATCATCAAAATGACATTTGATTACTCACTTCCCTTCCATAGAGACTGTGTCTAGAACAACCACAAAATCAAGGATAACAGCCATATAAATGTTTAGTTGAGATTTCATCACTCATATCAACTATATGGTGACAAAAATCTAGCATGTTAGATTCAGTGACTGTTCAACCTTATCGGAATAACATTTATTCCTTACAATTGAATTTGTCCATTAAATCCTAACGTATAGCTGAAAATATGTTCTTCATAAGAACCGGAACATAATAACGTTTATTTAGTTCGCTTATCAGTCTATTAGATTCAAAATACAATGCCGAAAATGTCGCAACGTTTGCTTCAATTTTCGAATCTAAGTGTATTCCGTATTTAATCTTTCTCAATCACTCTCGTAAGATATCATATATCTAAGAGTTGACTTAAACTTAGATAGATTTATCTCAACTCACTTGCCTAGAATAAAAACTTCAATAAGTTCTCGAATTTAAGCACATACCCTAACTTTCCTTTTTAATCCTTTAAGCACTTGTAAATATTTCTTAGTGTAGTCTTCATAAGACTTAAGAAAGATCACAAGAGCTATGTCTTTAATTTTCTATCATAAAGAAAATCTAAAGTTTATTAAATAGTTTATTTAACCTTTTGAATCGAATTCAAAACATTAACTATTTAATTAACCTTTAAGCAATGGTTAAAGAATTAAGTCAATACTTAAATCATACAATTTTGAAAACAACCTTTACAAAATTCGATGCGGTCATTCTCATTCAACGTTTGAATTGATTGTCATCGTATGACCGAATGATCATATTGGATCGTATCCAATATATGATTAATTCGTTGAAACTTATTTCAAGTGACTCAATCATATCATGAGCTTCCGCTTTTCATTAATAATTAAAGTCTTGGAGCACTGCATCAAATATGTAGTCTCTTTGTTTTCAACTATTATAACGGGGTTGCTCGTGTCATTACTTATTTAAAAGGATTAAAAATTACTTAACCATATTTGAGAACGTTTCTCAACAGTCATAATTTGGTTTTACTAATCGAGAATAAAACATAAATATAAAGTTTTCTAAAACTACAACATAAAAATGAAGATGAAAGAGTGTTGTTGTTTATACACGCAAAATCAAAAATGGTCTTATGGTTTATGATTTTGCTCCCACTAGTCAACTACTCCCAATTAACTTTCAAGAATTTTCCAAAATTCTTTAGTGGATGGAATCCTATCTAGTTGACTCGATCCCCGACGTGGGCCGATCGACCGGGTCAATTTCGACGGGTAGGTACTTCTTACCAATCGCGTCCAACGCGACTTCCAGTGGTTTGACTAGTCAACTCTTTGACAATTCACATCGTCTATGAGATATTCAACCTCATGTCTCTAATATCAGACGGTCCTGACGTGGGCCAATCACCGCAAGATTCTTAGTCGAGTCGCAAGCCAAGTATTCATGAGATCTTATAACGATCATATCTCGATAATGATGATATACCCGAGGTAGGTCAACTCCCGATGTGGGCCGATCAGTTGGATCCGAACAAGGGCTCTTCACCGTCACTGTAATATTGGGAGACATATTATAACTCAATTTTTGTCGTGGGAGTAATTTTAAATATTAACTTAATTAATTTTATTTAGTTACGGTCTCATATATTACGTGCATATTACTACAATATCATATAAAGTAAAACATACACAACATTCCGTGCACAATATAACCGGTATGAACATGGATTTTTCTAGATACGGTTTCGAATACAAACTGACGAAACCGCGGGCCACAACTAAGGGTAGCCGCAACCACCAATGGATCTTTGACATGCGCCATCTCCATGGATCTTTTTCGCCTTTCTTTTGGTCTTCATCCTTTGTCTTCAATTTATTTTTACATAAAAAATCTATCTAATAAATTTTACACCCGCCGCACACGGGGGGAGCTAACGGGAATGAGATAATGCAAAAATAAAACTAGGTCACGTTCTTTATAACGGTCTAGGACAACAATAAAAACCAACATAAAATAAAGCATTCATATCTATCCTATTGGTCGAGTCTATGATCAATCGGGGTCCATATAATCATATTATATCTACTATCTAATCCATACAATCAACATCTTATGAAAAAGATAAAATTAAATTTTAACTACTTGCGTCATTGAAGCATCCAATCAATTAATTAATTAACGTTTAATTAATTAATAACTTTTAATTTCAATTTTTCGAATTTAAACTATTATAAATAAAATTTAAAATCAAGTGGGTCTCTTTTGTTTCTTCCTTTTGATTCTTAATCAAAAGGATGCCTTTGGTTTGGTCCAAACCAAATTTAAAGGCATCCTAGGTCTTTTCCAATAATCAAATATTCTTGGAGAAGGCCTAGACCCTTAGGCCTTTTCCAAAATTAAATATTTTGGGAGAGGCCTAGGTCTATTCCAAAAATTTGGAATGGCCAAGATTTGGTTCATAACCAACACTTATTTCTTTCCAACAAATTGGGTTATGCGACATGGCTTCCCAATGGCCAAACTATTTGAACCATTGGTTAGTCACATGGCATCAACTAAACAAAAGAGAAATTACCAACTATGGACCATATTGAAAAATAAAGACGCACAAAACAAAACAAGAAGGGGAGGGGGACGGTCGTGCCGACAGCCGCCGCCGCCGCCGCCACCACCACCTCCTCCTTTTTTTTTTTTCTTTTCGTGTATCTATTACGGATCAATATCATACATGTTTAAATCTATTGGATCTAATTTACTACGCGAATAAAAGATGCTTATCGCTTAAGCTCGAAGACCGCTCCGATACCACTGTTAGGAAATCAATCGAGTAGCGCAGCGGAATTTAAAAATTGATTTCCCGACTAGGATCGTCTTCGTTTAAAAAATAAACATATAAGAGAGGGGATGGTAATACTACCTTGGATGATCTAAAAGATCGACGCTTTGACCGTCCGGTTGGAGTAGATGTGCGCGAGCCGTCCAAGTGTCCGGCCTCTACCAGTAATTCACACGAGCACCTCGACGGAATCCCGCAAGGATTGCTACAAGAAAAACTCGACTGCTAGGTCGACCTTTTCTCTCTCTCTCTCTATAATCTCTCTCTAAGAAGCTCTCTTATTTTTCACAAGAACAATTAGCTCTTGGAATTATGGTGTATAAAAGAGCTAGCCAACTCCTTGCTTTTATAAGAGAAGTGACGCCCCTATTCATCTCCCAACTGATTGGGAATAGCTTTCAGTAGATTGATGAGAGAGAAAATATTTCCTTAATAAAATAAGCAAAATCTCTTAGATTGATTTATCTCTTTTATTTAATATCTTATATTAAATATTTCCAAGATATTGTCAATATCTAATATTGACTATCTTTATCTTATTACGATAAATCTATTTTCCAAAATTAATTAATATCCAATATTAATATTATGGCAATCTTATTAATTAAATGGGGGAAGGGGCTAGAAGGACAAAAAAAATGATAAATGGGTCCAGAAGGACAAATTTCAAAATCAGAGATTAGTAAGGACAAATTGCTAATATAGTGACAAAAATGCCCCTTTATAATTTTAATAGTAACAACCAAGGAAGAAGTAGTAACAACCCATAAAATGTCGTAACATCCAATGAAAAATAGTAACAGCCTAAAAACAAGTAGTAACAGCCTCGAAAAAAATCGTAACACCCAATGAAAAAAAAGTAACAGCCTAAAAACAAGTAGTAACAGTCTTAAAACAAGTAATAACAGCCCGTAAAATATAGTAACGGCCAATAAACAAGTCGTAACAGTCCCGTAAAATGTCGTAACATGCAAAAAACAAGTAGTAACAGACTAAAAACAAATAGTAACAGCCGCGTAAAATATAGTAAAGGGTAATAAACAAGGAGTAACTGCTCATAAAATAGATAAAGTACATAAAAAATGTAGTAACGTTACAAAATTAATAGTAACAACCCTAAACCCAAAAAAAAAAAAAAAAAAAAAAAAAAGAACAGCCTTCCTTCTTGGCCGGAAATTGGACTCCGGCGGAGCAGTGGGTGAAAAAACAGTGGCCGAAAAAAAAAAAAACAATGACCTGAGCAGTGGCCGAAAATAAAACAGCCTTCCTTTTGATTTTCGTCTTCCTTCTCTGATTCTTTCCTAAATCGAATCCCCGTTTCATCCTCGTAGCAATGAGGCAGCAGCCGGAGCAGTGAAGCATCTGCTATGTCCGTCCGGCGTCTGCTCAATCAACGAGAAGGACGGATTAATAGAGAAGGACGGATTAATCGAAGAGAATGACGGATCAATCGGCGTCTGTTACTATTTGCTCAAACAGAGAAATTTCTAGTCCGTAGCAATCCAATCACCACCATGGACGATTCCGGCCGCCATGAATCATCACCAATCGCTGCTGCTGTGATTGGAAGAAGAAGAAGGAAACATGCTGCAAGAACGCTGATGCCGATGGATGCATTTTTGAACGATGATGGATGAGGGAAAGATTAATTGGGTAATTAGGTTTAATTAGCCAAAGGGTATTTTGGTAATGTTAATTAAGTTTTGTCCTTTCTAATCATCCATGTACTTGTGGCCTAATAAATGTATTAATTTGTCCTTTTGGACAAAAACCTAATAATTATATGTTGACCGTAGACATAAGGTGCAATTACGAAAATGCCCTTCACCTTTAACGATCATGGATAGCGTCTAGCAACACGTCCATGACCCTCAATCATCGGAAGAGTCAATACGCCATGACTACTACCTTTCATGTACTCGGTTAGCGTGTAAATAGAATCCTATCACTGTAATAATATCCACACGGTCGTATGTCGAGTGTCAAGCATTGACGACCGTATCTTATAATCTGTATATCTTGCTCTCTCGATGTAACTCATTTACTTCCACTTTGCAAAGATTCGCGAGAGTAAGGCATTCCTTATAAGAAGGCCCTTTCGGATATTCACCCTACTGATAGGGTACGCAATTTCCGGATGACCAAACATGTACACTCCGAATGCTTCAGTATCACACCCAATCACTACCGCATGATCACCCCATGTTTAAGGGAAACCTCAATAGTGTCAAAGAATGACAATCCACACCGTGATGCCATGCAGACTCCGGTCCTAAGGATAATTACACAACCGTCACATAGTGTGACACTTATCAGTGTAAGTGGGTCAGTCTAACGTACGCATTCTAATACACGTCACGTACAGTCCAAGTATCTCTACACTTCGATAGACGAGATCTATCCATGCCCTTAAAGGCAGAAGACATCTAATACTTGCTAGTCTATTTGTACTATCAATGCCTTGTTTAATAGTACATCAGCCTAGAGTTGATGACGGTCAAATTATACCCGTAAAAGTCATCAACGTTGACCTTAAATCGAGATTAATAATATATATTTCATATTAAATCACTCTTTTATATTCATTAGTTAATGTTATGTGATTTATATTATGTAAATTGGTATTTAGCCGTTTTCATTATTAAAAGCCGATTTATTGTGCGATAAATGCGATTTTGTAGATCACGACAAATCGGAAGGATTAATATCATTCAATCAAAAGATCTCAAGATAATAAGGAAGAAAATCGGAGCATTAAATGAGAGATTAATCGGATCAACACGCAAGCGTGGAGTGGGGAGCAAGATAGACGAGAAAAACGATTAACGCGTGCAAAAGTAGGTTCGGTCGACCGAGCCTAGTGCTTCGGTCGACCGAGTGTCACCTCTCGGTTGACCGAGCCTCGGGTTTGGGTCGGTTTTCGGCTTTAATCGTGTTTATCTTCTAGAACCACCCTAAGTCGGCAAAAACCCCTATATAAGCAAGCGAGCTACGAGAATTGTAACACCATATACACCTTAGACATACATACAATCCTTTCATTCTTTCTTCAATTTTACTTGATACAATGTAGAATATATTGAAGGTTTCCAGAGTTTAAGGGCTGCAATATGTAAGCCTTTAATTTCTATTTCTTTTCTTTTAAGTAATTAATCCCTCCCAATTATGCTTTATCGTTTGAGTTAGTTAATTCATAGCTAGATGATATAGATCTAGGTTATGTCGTTAGGGATGTGGCGAATCCTTGTCTATGAGGGTCCCATAACCTACGTCATATGTTTAACGTCTATTTATGAATCGCTTGGTTTAATTAACGTGCATCTATGTTAATTTATATGAATGCTTTACGAGTTCTTGTTTAATCGTTCGTATGATGAAATGCTTTGAGAAATATATTATAGGATGTAATATGGGGATGAAATCGTTTGGGTGACCGAATGGAATCATTCGGTCTACCGAGTGTCTATGCTCGGTCGACCGAGCCCCATCATCCGTTAAATAGCCACGTCTTTATGGTTAGGTTAACTTAATAGAATTTATTATCTCAGTAGGTATGGCTATGGCTACGTTACTCGCTTAGTTTAATTAAAACGTGTAAGAAGGAAATACCGATATAAAACTCTTAGGTAGGCTTATGAATTGATCTTCGGACGTTCAGCGTTATCTAGGTAGGTTTATATTTGGGAATTGCATGCACCTGATTATACGTACGTCGTAGATTAGCATGAGACTATAACTTGGTAATTGCTAGTTGGACGAGAGCTTGAGTAATCGTTTAGGAAGTACGCCTAACCACGGGAATGTTGCCCGGACGAGGTGTACGGTCAATATCGGCATCCTTAGAGTCGTAAGCGTGTGAGTTATATGAGATGGAGGCACTAAAAGGCGAAGTCACGTAACAATACCACAGTGATCTAGTGACCTACCGGTGCTAAGTCAAGTTAAAGAGGATGACTCCCGTAGCCAATCTAAGATAGATACAAACGGATTGACGAGTTAATAAGTTCGAGTTTATTATATAAATTATCTAGGTCCAAACGATAAAGACTATAATTGGGGAGGTTAATTACGTTGTGTCGAGTCGTGTCTTTACCTTTCTTGTCTTATGTTGGTCGTAGACCGCCTCTATGTCCTTGACATGTTTAATTAATTGTTTGTATATAAGATGATCCACAATGTTAGGTGTGATGCCCGAAAGACAATTTTTGTAATTGTTTTATTTAATAAATGAAATGATATTATTATTCATATTTATTATTCTCATAATCACCGATGTGACAATAGTATTTACACTACGTAAAAACCCCGAGTATATCGTTTATGTAATCACTTAACTCGGTGTATGAGATATACACGGGAGGATTGAGTTAGTGAAGATGTACTTAAAATACAATTAGTCCGTAGTAAAGTTAATCGAGAGTATCGGGTCTCCCCTTTAACGTACTATTAATGCGCCCATAACACGATAGGTGTGATCGTCTTATCCGGACTTTCGGTTAAGGGAACCTAATGGGGCATTTATATATGATAGATATATCATATAGGGCGGACCGATTTGATCCGAGTTCTCAATATAATTCCGTAATTGAGAAATCTTATCGAATCATTAGATGATCATATTATGGATATATCTTAATCCTGAGGTGATCACAGTCAACTGCTTGAATCAGTATGAGGTTTGACTTGACGGTTAAGGATTACACTGAGTCTGTGATCTGAATTACCCCATCTTGGCATTGTACTTGGATTGAGTGAGTAGTCCGTGTTATCACGGATACGGAATCCATTCCTTCCATTTATGGAAGTAGATAGACAGATTCCCTTATGAGTTAATCCTAGACATTGATCGATCCATGGGATTCATATTACACGATTAGCTACCGGTGAGTTATTTGAATTATTGATCACTTTAGGGGGTTAATGGTAAGTAAGGACAAGATGTTCGAAAAGGGTTAACGGTAACTTCCCGATTTAGAATGAACGATCATGGAGGATTAATCCATATGAAATGATTATATCGGTGGACGCTTATTACTTTCTCGTGAGGAGATAAATATAATCTTATAATCGGAGGAGTGCGAAATCACGGGATTATGGTGGCATATTCCCGTGATTGATTTATCGAATATAATTATTCGTTCATAAGATAATTATTTATTTGATTTATCGGAGCCGCTGATTATTAGTCCATGGTCCCCGACGTGCCTCCTAATATAGCATAGATATTCTCGGACGTCGAATCCTAATAATATTAATTTAGTTCATGTTGGACTTTATTAAAACGATATGTGAATTAATTGTTTAGTGGACTATTAAATTAGTTGGGCTAAATAATTAAATATGTGGAAAAGACATTTTCCATAATCTTGGCCCAATTATTGTGTAGTGGCAAAATTAATATTGACTAGGTCAATATTTGAAAGTGGCGCCCCATATGTCTAATTTTAACAAGGAATTAGTTTTCTTGTGTGTTAAAAAGACATGTGCATAAAAATATTTATTGGATAAATATTTATGGTAAGAAATAAAGATAAAAATATTCTTGATTTGTTCTAGAATATTTTGGGATTATCTTTTATTTACTAGGATTATTATAATTGATTTTGTATTAATTGTAAAATCCTTGGAGGCTAAGTTTTACTCTCCTATATAAAGAGAGTTCTCCCAAGCCTTAGGATACACTTGAGAATTTCGAATTCCCCTTAGTAATTGAGAGGAAGAAATTTTCGGCCATAGTCTAGGGAAAATCTTGGTGATTTTTCCGGGTAGCATATCGGAGGGGTTCGAGTCGAGAATTCCTTCCACCGGGAATTGCTTGGATCACACGTACGGAAGATCGTGGTGCTCTTCACATCATTGTTCGATCATCCTAATAGCGGTTCTCCAACTTGGATTTTGAGATCCAAGAGGTATGTTCTACAACTTACTTGTAGATGTAGATTTAATGTTTTATTACGTGTATTTTATAGATCTAGATCCATAAATCGCTTCCGTTGCGATGATATTTTCCTAACAGTGGTATCAGTCGCCATGGTGATCTATATTTATACGTATAAAATATTAGATCTAGGAGTGGTAAAACATGTAGATTTTTTGTCCCAATTTCTTTTAAAAATAGGGCCGATGCATGATTATTTTTTATTTATGTTATGAATGTCTTGGTTGAAGAGATGGATTGGGGTTGGTATTGTTTACCCGTAGATCTATTTTGTAGCTCTTTTGATTAGCATCAATTGAGCATAGGATGTGTAATTTATTTTATGTAATGCGAAAAATTGTAAAAGGTAGTACCTTTTGTATTTTATTTTTGATCCGGGTTCGAGACGACGAAGATCATTGTGTTCAAGATCATCAATTTGGTGGAACATAAGGTAAAAGGAGAGGGGCTCGTTTTGTTTATTAGATCACGGTAAATTGTCAAATTGCATGCGGCTAGGGCTTAAGTCTTGCGGCTTTTCCATTAACTTTTTATTTAACCTATTTTTTTTGGAAAAGGCGCCGTTTGACACCAAAAAAAAAAAAAAAAAAAAAAAAAAAAAAAAAGGAAGAAGATTATTTTTGGAAAATAATTTTTTGTGTAACAGCCGCATGTAACATGTAATAAAAAATAAAAACAATTATTAATATAGATATATTTTAAATATATTGGTATATTACGGCCTCCTCTCCTCGTCGTTCGTGGTTCGTGTCCAGATCGAAGCTTTGAAGATCCGGAAGTTTCAAGATCGAGATTTGAAGACTTAGATTAAATGTTTACTTTTCCTTAGAAAATAGGTTAGTCGGGGTACCAACGATCCATCTCGGTGTTTAAATTTTCCGCAATTTATTTTTTATGTGTTTGATCATAAAATAGATATAAAATCGGAATTGCCATGACATGCATCATATCATAAATCCACTCCATGCATACATGTAGAATTTTAATTTTGGTAATTAAAATAGGCATGTATACAAACTCGCGTAATTAGTTGAAATTTAATTAATACGTGGTAATTAATTAATTTAGTAACTAATTAAAGATCCGAGGACGGGTTATGAAATCGTTAGCCTTTCGGTGTGTGTTCTCGGTGAACCGCCTTAAAGCTCAAACGAGATCACGTTTTCGATTCGTAGTGTCTACGAGATTGAGTGATGGTAAAAGAACAATAAATCTTGGATAAAAACGGTTCGCCTATAGGTTGGGTGGTCAACTGAGCTTGGCTCGACCGACTTAACCCTCCTAGTGTGATGTATGCACGGGGGTCCGGCAAGACTAAGCCACACCGGAGAACGGAGGGGTGATTCCTTCCCATCTCAAACGCGGCTCTCTTGACCCGATTTCGTCCGACTGTCACATATGTTCCAACGAATAGGACGGGTAGGCTTGCCTACGTCACCGACACCATTCGGAATCCTTGATTTCATGTACTTTTATGTTAACATCAAAAAGACGTGGTTAGTTAACCCACCACCACTTCCAAAATATTGAGTGGGAGCGGGGAAGGCGACAGCCAACCCCACGGTCTCTACTATAGATGCAAGTAAGTGAGAGAAGGGTGACGCCTCGCGGCGCTTTGATTTCGTCCCCCTACGGATGGTGTTCACCCCTATCAACATTCATGGCTTGGTCTCCGAAAGGATAGGATTTCTGGGTACTCGTCGGGTCACTGACCTATCCTACGACGGCACACTCGGGGCGTACCTAAGAGATCTGATATAGTAGGTCACACTCATCAAGGGTATTTTTGGTAATACCTAGGCTAAAAAAGGAAGGTAGTCAATGAATAAAGGGATGTTCGATTCTCGTGGGATGTCGATTCTCACAAGTTATTCATTGATTTAACCGTTGATCTCTTTGACCTACCCTACGGCGGCACTGAGATGCAAGGTTAAAACCTTGGAATGGTAGAGTAGACTTACTTTTAGTTTACAATTCCTAAAATAAAATAATATAGTAGTGTTAAACTTGAATTAATATATGTCATTTTATTTACAGCATTATAACCCTTACTAAATTGCTTAAAAAATTATAATTGACTAGTATTGACTTCGTTAAAAAGTGGAAAGTAACTAGGACGTTGAACTAGTTAATCGATAATGCAATTAATTTTTCGAAAGAGATATTTTCTCTTAAGCCTTTTAAAAATCAGAGTGACATATAGATATGTCACTAGTGTCACTCGTGCCAAACGGGAGACAAACTTAGGTGATTTCGGACTTTAAAATTCTTTTAGTGAATTTTGAGTGTGTAGTGATTACACGAGTAATTTTCTAATTGAAAAATTGGAAAATCATGAAGTGTTACTAGTTGGACGATATTTGGAATCGATGAACTAGTGGGAGCTTTATGATTTGTTGTTTTTCTAGAACATTAGAAAAGTGTAACTGACTACACACGTAACCGTTCTAATTGAAAAACCGGAAAGTCATGAAATGTCGCTAGTTGGACGATATTTGGAATCGATGAACTAGTGGGAGTTCTATGATTTGTTGTTTTTCTGAAAACATTAGAACCGTGTAAGTGTTTACACGAGAGATTTTCAAATTGAAAAATTGGAAAATCATAAAATAGAGCATTCTTTGGTTAGACGGTATTTGGAACCGATAAACTAGTGGGAGCTTTAATGTTATGATTTGTTGTTTTTCTGGTATGATAGAAAATCCGAGAAGTCCTAACAAGTAACAATCGAAATAGACATCCCACGGTTCAAGAGTAGTGTCTACTCAAACGAACCGCTCGTTCAAGACTGTTTCCATTCACGGAAAGTCAAGAATGGGAGAATATGTCTAAAAGTGTTAGTCATCTAAAAACGGAGTTGATTTTAAGGACGAAAATTAACAACCGAAAGTCATAGGATAAGGATAGTGATTTCGGATCACCAACCTATGAATCCTT
Source organism: Gentiana straminea (assembly GCA_036785695.1). Lineage (NCBI taxonomy): Eukaryota > Viridiplantae > Streptophyta > Magnoliopsida > Gentianales > Gentianaceae > Gentiana > Gentiana straminea. The sequence goes on along the minus strand of JAVUPR010000048.1, from coordinate 4,394,995 downwards.
GGTGATTTTCTCTTAGGCTATGTTCTTTGGAAGAACGAGATAGTTGTGCATTAACGATTAATAGACAACGGGCAGTAATTTTAGCAAAATAGTGGGAGTGAGATGAGGAAATGAATCTCAGATTCAACCCTTGGATATCGCAGAAGATTTATTTTTCTGTTTAAGATTCGTTGGAACGAATGGATTTACCTTTTATTCGATAATTTGTTTGTCTTATAGAAAGTGAATATACCATTTGTAGTACGAATCCAAGACTCGGACTTTTGTTTGATAAAGTCAAAACCACTTACAACTGCTGAAATATGTATATAACACATCTTAAGAACTATTAAAAGCAATTGGTTTCTATATTTAGATAAACGCTTCTTCATATTCCATAGTTAGTGCATAGTCCCTAAAAGACAAGACCCGAAGACGGCTCGGGGTGATTCCTTTCTCCCACCGGTTATATTGTCTCAAAGGTTCAATGACTAAGTTTCCTTTCAATTTGGAAAGGATAATGGTTATAAAGAAGTAACATTGCTTGTTCATGACGACCTTCGGGGTCTGATGAAAGAAACAAGCTAGTAGGAGCTTCTGAGTAGTGACTTCTTGTCTGATAACTATTCAAAACTCTCGGCAAGTTTATCCAAAATATTTTGAGGTTTTCTCTGTTTTCAACGGAGATGGAGTATTCTATACTCGTAAATGGGCCATCACATAGTCCTAGGGACCGATGTTCGGCTCGCCTCATAGTGAAATGCTTTCACTAAGGAAGAAACCATTGAATTGCCTTACATAGTTGTAGATGTGCTACAATACACTCGCTTAACTCAATAAAGATATTAGAAGCGAAATATCGGTTTACATTGAAATGTAAGACCAAGCGAAGTCTACCTAGAATATGCCTTGGAATTTTCGGATAAGGTGTGGATTCGGTTCACCCCACTTCCGTAAATATAAGCATTTAGCACACGGTGCTTGAAGGTAAGACGGGAATTTCGTGCATACGTTCGGTCAATGACCATTCGTGCTATATCTTTTAAACTATTGAGTATAAAGGTTAGATATAGGATTCTTGAAATCGGGAAGGGACGATTATCTTGTTGCATCCTTTCGATAGAATCCATGTTCGAAAAAAACCTTGAACCTTGAAGTACGTTTACTCAAGGTAGTTACTAACTGATTAAAATCAGACCACATCCAACATCGGTTGTTGGTGATGACACTAAATACTACTGAACTAAATCAGAATTTCGATCCACCAAGAAAATAGTGGGAGTATGGTTTATCCATTACCCATTACGGTTTCTGCGGACTTTGTAGTCTGAGGATCGATTGATGACCTATGGCTCTTTTGCGAGCAAAGATAGATTCGATAATAGAGGTTGGTTTACAAGCCATAACCCCGTGAATGGAGTTTGGTACTCCGTAGTTGTTCATACTCTTGTAGAACCACCCGAGTGTCTCGTGCCAAAGGGGAGTAATTGGATCTACACGGAAAAGAGTAGAATGAATTCGGTAATTCATGATTTCGTTCAAAAGCAGAAAATAGGGGTGATTCCCTGAGACTTTCTTGCCAAACAAACGGAATCTGGATTCATTCGGAACAGAAGGGTATTGCCTTATGAACTTATGACAGGATGACTGTCAAGGCTTATGTCCTTTGTGGATAAAAAGCAAACCTCTTGGTCATTGGAAGTCATATATGTCTATAATATATGGATTTGACCAAAATATTGATAAGTCTTGTGTAGACTGGATATCAATTTTAGTACAGTAGTGAATATATACATATATATTAGTGTTTGTGAAGGATAACGCTGCACCAGTTGGACTCAACATGGGTGTGTTATCTGAAGTCAGAATCTGACAATGCCACAATTCTCTGCAACAGAGATTTGGACAACATTCTGAAGAGTTTGACTCGGTCGAATTCATTAGAATCGTCATTGGTTTCCCATCCATCTTATTGGTTAAGATGATGCATCCGTGTATGCAACATTCAACGAGGAAGTTCTACCCTATGCCTCGGAATGACTCTCTAAATCTTCGGATAAAGAGAAATGGGATGGATTCTCTTTGTGACAAGAGATGGTCAGGTTATTGAACGTCAATTTTGATCGAATCTTAGATTCGGCAGTTAACAAAGCAAGTTTAGTATGTCCTTTAGTATCTTGAGAGAACGAGGAATAATATGCGGGCATATTCAAATGTGAACTTGGATATGTGAGAATACACCGATTCGACTTTGTGTCAGATTAAGGATGATCGTTAAATCGATCTCGGTCTCAGTGTTTACTCTTGTGTTGAAGCTATTCCCTGGAGGAATCCAGCAACGCCAACTCGACTTTAACTAGTTGGGTGATTAGCGGCTTTTGTAGTAGCTAGAGAGGCGATATAGCCTCAGGATTTCCTTTTCGGTTACGGGAGTGATTCCGGAATTGTTAGGTGTGATGCCCGAAAGACAATTTTTTGTAATTGTTTTATTTAATAAATGAAATGATATTATTATTCATATTTATTATTCTCATAATCACCGATGTGACAATAGTATTTACACTACGAAAACCCGAGTATATCGTTTATGTAATCACTTAACTCGGTGTATGAGATATACACGGGAGGATTGAGTTAGTGAAGATGTACTTAAAATACAATTAGTCCGTAGTAAAGTTAATCGAGAGTATCGGGTCTCCCCTTTAACGTACTATTAATGCGCCCATAACACGATAGGTGTGATCGTCTTATCCGGACTTTCGGTTAAGGGAACCTAATGGGGCATTTATATATGATAGATATATCATATAGGGGTGGACCGATTTGATCCGAGTTCTCAATATAATTCCGTAATTGAGAAGTCTTATCGAATCATTAGATGATCATATTATGGATATATCTTAATCCCGAGGTGATCACGCTCAACCGCTTGAATCGGTATGAGGTTTGACTTGACGGTTAAGGATTACACCGAGTCCGTGATCCGAATTACCCCATCTTGGCATTGTACTTGGATTGAGTGAGTAGTCCGTGTTATCACGTATACGGAATCCATTCCTTCCATTTATGGAAGTAGATAGACAGCTTCCCTTATGAGTTAATCCTAGACATTGATCGATCCATGGGATTCATATTACACCGATTAGCTACCAAGTGAGTTATTTGAATTATTGATCACTAGGGGGTTAATGGTAAGTAAGGACAAGATGTTCGAAAAGGGTTAACGGTAACTTCCCGATTTAGAATGAACGATCTATGGAGGATTAATCCATATGAAATGATTATATCGGTGGACACTTATTACTTTCTCGTGAGGAGATAAATATAATCTTATAATCGGAGGAGTGCGATCACGGGATTATGGTGGCATATTCCCGTGATTGATTTATCGAATATATAATTATTCTCGTTCGTCGATAATTATTTATTTGATTTATCGGAGCCGCTGATTATTAGTCCATGGTCCCCGACGTGCCTCCTAATATAGCATGTATATTCTCGGACGTCGAATCCTAATAATATTGATTTAGTTCATGTTGGACTTTATTAAAACGATATGTGAATTAATTGTTTAGTGGACTATTAAATTAGTTGGGCTAAATAATTAAATATGTGGAGAAGACATTTTCCATAATCTTGGCCCAATTATTGTGTAATGGCAAAATTAATATTGACTAGGTCAATATTTGAAAGTGGCGCCCCATATGTCTAATTTTAACAAGGAATTAGTTTTCTTGTGTGTTAAAAAGACATGTGCATAAAAATATTTATTGGATAAATATTTATGGTAAGAAATAAAGATAAAAATATTCTTGATTTGTTCTAGAATATTTTGGGATTATCTTTTATTTAATAGGATTATTATAATTGATTTTGTATTAATTATAAAATCCTTGGAGGCTAAGTTTTACTCTCCTATATAAAGAGAGTTCTCCCAAGCCTTAGAATACACTTGAGAATTTCGAATTCCCCTTAGTAATTGAGAGGAAGAAATTTTCGGCCATAGTCTAGGGAAAAATCTTGGTGATTTTTCCGGGTAGCATATCGGAGGGGTTCGAGTCGAGAATTCCTTCCACCGGGAATTGCTTGGATCACACGTACGGAAGATCGTGGTGCTCTTCACATCATTGTTCGATCATCCTAATAGCGGTTCTCCAACTTGGATTTTGAGATCCAAGAGGTATGTTCTACAACCCCCTTGTAGATGTAGATTTAATGTTTTATTACGTGTATTTTATAGATCTAGATCCTTAAATCGCTTCCGTTGCGATGATATTTTCTAACAGTGGTATCAGTCGCCATGGTGATCTATATTTATACGTATAAAATATTAGATCTAGGAGTGGTAAAACATGTAGATTTTTTGTCCCAATTTTTTTTAAAAATAGGGCCGACGCATGATTTAATTTTTTTTTATGATTATGATTGTCTTGGCTGAAGAGATGGATTGGGGTTGGTATTGTTTACCCGTAGATCTATTTTGTAGCTCTTTTGATTAGCATCAATTGAGCATAGGATGTGTAATTTATTTTATGTAATGCGAAAAATTGTAAAAGGTAGTACCTTTTGTATTTTATTTTTGATCCGGGTTCGAGACGACGAAGATCATTGTGTTCAAGATCATCAATTTGGTGGAACATAAGGTAAAAGGAGAGGGGCTGTTTTGTTTATTAGATCACGGTAAATTGTCAAATTGCATGCGGCTAGGGCTTAAGTCTTGCGGCTGCATTAACTTTTTGTTTAACCTATTTTTTTTGGAAAACTGCCGTTTGACACCAAAAAAAAAAAAAAAAAAAAAAAAAAGAAAATTATTTTTGGAAAATAATTTTTTGTGTAACAGCCGCATGTAACATGTAATAAAAAATAAAAACAATTATTAATATAGATATATTTTAAATATATTGGTATATTACGGCCTCCTCTCCTCGTCGTTCGTGGTTCGTGTCGAGATCGAAGCTTTGAAGATCCGGAAGTTTCAAGATCGAGATTTGAAGACTTAGATTAAATGTTTACTTTTCCTTAGAAAATAGGTTAGTCGGGGGTACCAACGATCCATCTCGGTGTTTAAATTTTCCGCAATTTATTTTTTATGTGTTTGATCATAAAATAGATATAAAATCGGAATTGCCATGACATGCATCATATCATAAATCCACTCCATGCATACATGTAGAATTTTAATTTTGGTAATTAAAATAGGCATGTATACAAACTCGCGTAATTAGTTGAAATTTAATTAATACGTGGTAATTAATTAATTTAGTAACTAATTAAAGATCCGAGGACGGGTTATGAAATCGTTAGCCTTTCGGTGTGTGTTCTCGGTGAACCGCCTTAAAGCTCAAACGAGATCACGTTTTCGATTCGTAGTGTCTACGAGATTGAGTGATGGTAAAAGAACAATAAATCTTGGATAAAAACGGTTCGCCTATAGGTTGGGTGGTCAACTGAGCTTGGCTCGACCGACTTAACCCTCCTAGTGTGATGTATGCACGGGGGTCCGGCAAGACTAAGCCACACCGGAGAACGGAGGGGTGATTCCTTCCCATCTCAAACGCGGCTCTCTTGACCCGATTTCGTCCGACTGTCACATATGTTCCAACGAATAGGACGGGTAGGCTTGCCTACGTCACCGACACCATTCGGAATCCTTGATTTCATGTACTTTTATGTTAACATCAAAAAGACGTGGTTAGTTAACCCACCACCACTTCCAAAATATTGAGTGGGAGCGGGGAAGGCGACACCAACCCCACGGTCTCTACTATAGATGCAAGTAAGTGAGAGAAGGGTGACGCCTCGCGGCGCTTTGATTTCGTCCCCCTACGGATGGTGTTCACCCCTATCAACATTCATGGCTTGGTCTCCGAAAGGATAGGATTTCTGGGTACTCGTCGGGTCACTGACCTATCCTACGACGGCACACTCGGGGCGTACCTAAGAGATCTGATATAGTAGGTCACACTCATCAAGGGTATTTTTGGTAATACCTAGGCTAAAAAAAGGAAGGTAGTCAATGAATAAAGGGATGTTCGATTCTCGTGGGATGTCTGATTCTCACAAGTTATTCATTGATTTAACCGTTGATCTCTTTGACCTACCCTACGGCGGCACTGAGATGCAAGGTTAAAACCTTGGAATGGTAGAGTAGACTTACTTTTAGTTTACAATTCCTAAAATAAAATAATATAGTAGTGTTAAACTTGAATTAATATATGTCATTTTATTTACAGCATCATATCCCTTACTAAATTGCTTAAAAATTTATAATTGACTAGTATTGACTTCGTTAAAAAGTGGAAAGTAACTAGGACGTTGAACTAGTTAATTGATAATGCAATTATTTTTCGAAAGAGATATTTTCTCTTTAGCCTTTTAAAACCAAAGTAACATATGGGTATGTCACTAGTGTCATTCGTGTAAAACGGGAGACAAACTTAGTTTGATCAAAGGTGATTTCGGACTTTGAAATTCTTCTAGTGAATTTTAAGTGTGTAGTGATTACACGAGTAAATTTTCTAATTGAAAAATCGGAAAATCATGAAGTGTTACTAGTTGGACGATATTTGGAATTGATGAACTAGTAGGAGCTTTATGATTTATTGTTTTTCTAGAACATTAGAAAAGTGTAATTGACTACACACGTAACCGTTCTAATTGAAAAACCGGAAAGTCATGAAATGTCGCTAGTTGGACGATATTTGGAATCGATGAACTAGTGGGAGTTCTATGATTTGTTGTTTTTCTGGAAACATTAGAACTGTGTAAGTGTTTACACGAGAGATTTTCAAATTGAAAAATTGGAAAATCATAAAATAGAGCAATGCTGGTTAGACGGTATTTGGAACCGATAAACTAGTGGGAGCTTTAATGTTATGATTTGTTGTTTTTCTGGTATGATAGAAAATCCGAGAAGTCCTAACACGTAACAATCGAAATAGACATCCCACGGTTCAAGAGTAGTGTCTACTCAAACGAACCGCTCGGTTCAAGACTCGTTTCCATTCACGGAAAGTCAAGAATGGGAGAATATGTCTAAAAGTGTTAGTCATCTAAAACGGAGTTGATTTTAAGGCTAAAAACGAAAATTAACAAACCGAAAGTCATAGGATAAGGATAGTGATTTCGGATCACCAACCTATGAATCCTTGGTGATTTTCTCTTAGGCTATGTTCTTTGGAAGAACGAGATAGTTGTGCATTAACGATTAATAGACAACGGGCGTAATTTTAGCAAAATAGTGGGAGTGATATGAGGAAATGAATCTCGCATTCAATCCTTGGATATCGCAAAGATTTATTTTTCTCGTTTAAGATTCGTTGGAACGAATGGATTTACCTTTTATTCGATAATTTGTTTGTCGATAGAAAGTGAATATACCATTTGTAGTACGAATCTAAGACTCGGACTTTTGTTTGATAAAGTCAAAACCACTAAGAAATGCTTTGAAATACGTATATGTACCATCTTAAGAACTATTAAAAGCAATTGGTTTCTATATTTAGATAAACGCTTCTTCATATTCCATAGTTAGTGCATAGTCCCTAAAAGACAAGACTCCGAAGACTGGCTCAGGGTGATTCCTTTCTCCCAGTCTGGTTATATTGTCTCAAAGGTTCAATGACTAAGTTTCCTTTCAATCGGGAAAGGATAATGGTTATAAAGAAGTAACATAGCTTGTTCATGACGACCTTCGGGGTCTGATGAAAGATACAAGCTAGTAGGAGCTTCCGAGTAGTGACTTCTTGTCTGATAACTATTCAAACACTCCGGCAAGTTTATCCAAAATATTTTGAGGTTTTCTCTGTTTTCAACAGAGATGGAGTATTCTATACTCAGAAATGGGCCATCACATAGTCCTAGAGACTGATGTTCGGCCTGCCTCATAGTGAAATGCTTTCACTAAGGAAGAAACCATTGAATTGCCTTACATAGTTGTAGATGTGCTACAATACACTGCTTAACTCAATAAAGATATTGGAAGTGAAATAACGGTTTACATTGAAATGTAGAACCGAGAAGTCTACCTAGAATGTGCTTTGGAATTAACGGATAATGAGTGGATTCGGTTCACCCAAATTCCGTCAATATAAGCATTTAGCACATGATGCTTGATGGTAGGACTGGGAATTTCGTGCATACGTTCGGTCAATGACCATTCGTGCCATATCTTTTAAACTATTGAGTATAAAGGTTAGATATAGGATTCTTGAAATCGGGAAGGGACAGTTATACTGTTGCATCCTTTCTGATAGAATCCATGTTCAGAAAAACCTTGAACCTTGAAGTACGTTTACTCAAGGTAGTTACTAACTGATTAAAAATCAGACCACATCCAACATCGGTTGTTGGTGATGACACAAAATACTACTGAACTAAATCAGAATTTCGATCCACCAAGAAAATAGTGGGAGTATGGTTTATCCATTACCCATTACGGTTTCTGCGGACTTTGTAGTCTGAGGATCGATTGATGACCTATGGCTCTTTTGTGAGCAAGATATAGGATTCGATAATAGAGGTTGGTTTACAAGCCATAACCCCGTGAATGGAGTTTGGTACTCCGCAGCGTTCATACTCTTGTAGAACCACCCGAGTGTCTCAAGCCCAAAGGGAGTAATTGGATCTACACGGAAAAGAGTAGAATGAATTCGGTAATTCATGATTTCGTTCAAAAGCAGAAAATAGGGGTGATTCCCTGAGACTTTCTTGCCAAACAAACGGAATCTGGATTCATTCGGAACAGAAGGGTATTGCCTTATGAACTTATGACAGGATGACTGTCAAGGCTTATGTCCTTTGTGGATAAAAAGCAAACCTCTTGGTCATTGGAAGTCATATATTTCTATAATATATGGATTTGACCAGAATATTGATAAGTCTTGTGTAGACTGGATATCAATTTTAGTACAGTAGTGAATATATACATATATATTAGTGTTTATGAAGGAAACGCTGCACCAGTTGGACTCAACATGGGTGTGTTATCTGAAGTCAGAATCTGACAATGCCACAATTCTCTGCAACAGAGATTTGGACAACATTCTGAAGAGTTTGACTCGGTCGAATTCATTAGAATCAGTCATTGGTTTCCCATCCATCTTATTGGTTAAGATGATGCATCTGTGTATGCAACATTCAACGAGGAAGTTCTACCCTATGCCTCAGGAATGACTCTCTAAATCTTCGGATAAAGAGAAATGGGATGGATTCTCTTTGTGACAAGAGATGGTCAGGTTATTGAACGTCAATTTTGATCGAATCTTAGATTCGGCTGTTAACAAAGCAAGTTTAGTATGTCCTTTAGTATCTTGAGAGAACGAGGAATAATATGCGGGCATATTCAAATGTGAACTTGGATATGTGAGAATACACCGGTTCGACTTTGTGTCGGATTAAGGATGATCGTTAAGTCGATCTCGGTCTCGGTGTTTACTCTTGTGTTGAAGCTATTGCCCGGAGGAATCCAAAGAACGCCAACTCGACTTTAACTAGTTGGGTGATTAGCGGCTTTTGTAGTAGCTAGAGAGGCGATATAGCCTCGGGATTTCCTTTTCGCCCGGGAGTGATTCCGCATTTGGAAAGCCGATACCACATCATTGTGCAAACGATGAAGGGGTAGCTTATAAGGATTTCCGAAATCACTTGAGTTCAAGAGCATATTGGGAAAGTACCACATGATTAGATGGACCGGCGACGTTTCGATTCTACGGATCGCCTCGAGCCGACAACCCGACCGATCATTAAGACCCATGACATTCGATATAGGTGCTCCCCGAGTCACCGACCTATCCTACGACGGCATACTCGGAGTGTACTTTGGAATCTGAAATGGTTATGATAAGTTTTGTGGGTACTAAAATACGGGATGAGTCTCCATTGCTTTAGAGCAAGTGGGAGATGTAGTTTGTTGTAGTTTTAAATAATAGGGTGTGCTCTAAAACAATTAATCACAAGCTTTCGTGCAAGTGGGAGATTGTTAGGTGTGATGCCCGAAAGACAATTTTTTGTAATTGTTTTATTTAATAAATGAAATGATATTATTATTCATATTTATTATTCTCATAATCACCGATGTGACAATAGTATTTACACTACAGAAAACCCTGAGTATATCGTTTATGTAATCACTTAACTCAGTGTATGAGATATACACGGGAGGATTGAGTTAGTGAAGATGTACTTAAAATACAATTAGTCCGTAGTAAAGTTAATCGAGAGTATCGGGTCTCCCCTTTAACGTACTATTAATGCGCCCATAACACGATAGGTGTGATCGTCTTATCCGGACTTTCGGTTAAGGGAACCTAATGGGGCATTTATATATGATAGATATATCATATAGGGCCGGACCGATTTGATCCGAGTTCTCAATATAATTCCGTAATTGAGAAGTCTTATCGAATCATTAGATGATCATATTATGGATATATCTTAATCCCGAGGTGATCACAATCAACCGCTTGAATCGCATGAGGTTTGACTTGACGGTTAAGGATTACACCGAGTCCGTGATCCGAATTACCCCATCTTGGCATTGTACTTGGATTGAGTGAGTAGTCCGTGTTATCACGTATACGGAATCCATTCCTTCCATTTATGGAAGTAGATAGACAGCCCTTATGAGTTAATCCTAGACATTGATCGATCCATGGGATTCATATTACACCGATTAGCTACCAAGTGAGTTATTTGAATTATTGATCACTAGGGGGTTAATGGTAAGTAAGGACAAGATGTTCGAAAAGGGTTAACGGTAACTTCCCGATTTAGAATGAACAACATATGGAGGATTAATCCATATGAAATGATTATATCGTGGGACACTTATTACTTTCTCGTGAGGAGATAAATATAATCTTATAATCGGAGGAGTGCGATCACGGGATTATGGTGGCATATTCCCGTGATTGATTTATCGAATATATAATTATTCTCGTTCGTCGATAATTATTTATTTGATTTATCGGAGCCGCCGATTATTAGTCCATGGTCCCCGACGTGCCTCCTAATATAGCATGTATATTCTCGGACGTCGAATCCTAATAATATTGATTTAGTTCATGTTGGACTTTATTAAAACGATATGTGAATTAATTGTTTAGTGGACTATTAAATTAGTTGGGCTAAATAATTAAATATGTGGAAAAGACATTTTCCATAATCTTGGCCCAATTATTGTGTAGTGGCAAAATTAATATTGACTAGGTCAATATTTGAAAGTGGCGCCCCATATGTCTAATTTTAACAAGGAATTAGTTTTCTTGTGTGTTAAAAAGACATGTGCATAAAAATATTTATTGGATAAATATTTATGGTAAGAAATAAAGATAAAAATATTCTTGATTTGTTCTAGAATATTTTGGGATTATCTTTTATTTAATAGGATTATTATAATTGATTTTGTATTAATTATAAAATCCTTGGAGGCTAAGTTTTACTCTCCTATATAAAGAGAGTTCTCCCAAGCCTTAGAATACACTTGAGAATTTCGAATTCCCTTAGTAATTGAGAGGAAGAAATTTTCGGCCATAGTCTAGGGAAAATCTTGGTGATTTTTCCGGGTAGCATATCGGAGGGGTTCGAGTCGAGAATTCCTTCCACCGGGAATTGCTTGGATCACACGTACGGAAGATCGTGGTGCTCTTCACATCATTGTTCGATCATCCTAATAGCGGTTCTCCAACTTGGATTTTGAGATCCAAGAGGTATGTTCTACAACCCCTTGTAGATGTAGATTTAATGTTTTATTACGTGTATTTTATAGATCTAGATCCATAAATCGCTTCCGTTGCGATGATATTTTCCTAATTTTTCACGGGCGCCGAGAAAATAACCCGAAGAAACATGTGGAGCTACGAATCTAAGATGGGAAAAGCGATGGAAGCAATACCTTTAAAGCACCAAGATGGCTCCGAAAAAATTTTAAGGCTTAAATTCTTCGTGGTACAATGTTGAAGGCAAGGTACTACCTTTTTTTGCTTATGTTTTATTACCTTTTGGTTTTTTTTTGAGCATAAGTTAGCCTATACATGAATCTTAGTAAGAATCTTAGCCCGGAGTTGGTTTGTAAGAATAATTTTATTAGTGTGGAAGGTTCGCCCCCAAATCTATCTCATCTAGTAGGGTGTAGGGAAACATGTAGTAGTTGAAGGAAGCGAGTGAATAAAGAGTTCCTCGTAGTTCGTTAAAATCTCATGGTCCTATGCATGAAATTGCTTCTACCGGCCATGGGAGCAACAAATTGTGTAGTTTAAGCATTCACAATCTAAAGAAGACATTGAGTTTTGAAAGAACGCAATCTTCGGCTTTCGTTGATGTTTATGGTGATGGCTTCTCGGTGAACCCACCTTAAACAAAAACGAGATTACGCTTTGGGTGAAAATTTAGAAATCGAAGAATCTTTGTACATAGGTTCGGAAATGGTTTAACCATGGCTGGGCGAGTTCAAACGAGCTTCGGCTCAATCAACTCCCCTCCACGTGTGATGTACGTTACAGCAGTTCGACAAGATTTAGCATAGCCGATAAGCCTTCGGGCTAAACGGGGCTTATCTTGACGGATTGGCCCGAACCGTCACATATGTTCCAACGAATAAGACGGCATAGGCTTGACTACATAACCGACCTTATTCGGAATACTTTGATTCATTGTTTCTTATTGTCAAGGCCAAAACCGTAATTTTAACCGAGTTTCTTAGAATTCACTAATTCCTAAAACGAGAGCCGAGGTAAGAGCTTTGTATAAATGGTATGGATAAATGTCGTTTCACAACCAAGGGAAGGGTATTAATCCGCAAAAGCGAAAAGCCACCTCTAATAGTGCTCAGAGGGTCAAAGTCTGGCGATCCAAGAATGATAACTGACAAGGATAATTTTTGGAAAGTCGAGCTGAGGACTTTAAACTCAGAACTACTTCTTTAAAACCCTTAGGATTTCTTCTTAGGATTTTAGGTTTTGTTTTCTTTGAGTCAAATAAGAGTAACGTGAAATATGTTGAGGTTTTTTATTTTGCCGTGTTCCGATGGCCATTGGGCTAAGGATGTGCAAAACTTTTTTACTCAATATAGGCCACGTGAATTAGAGTTTCTTAGGAGAGTCGAGAAATTGCTAAAGAAAAGGAAATTTAGCAATCAATCTTAAGATGGAAGCATTAAGAGAGCTTGAGAATTACTGAAAATGTAACAGAGAATGATTGGTGCGAACAAGAACAATTTTGGTCAACTTCCAAAACCTTTTAGAAAGGTGATCCAAGTGAAAATCCAAAGTAGTGTGCAATTCATTCTGCAATTATCCTTATCTTTCCCTTTACACTTTTTTCACCTTCAAAATTTTCGATCCTCTCACCAATCTGCCCCGAAAGTTCACATTTCTAACCATTCTTTCATCGCCTCTCTTTCTTTCCATCCGTTTCACTCTCCCACCCAATCTCAATGCCTTAACCATTTTCAACCCACCCATAAACACAATTTCTTACCCGTCCTTTATCTTTTCTTCCCATCCTTATGTGTATCTTTTTCTAAACCCATCATACTCTCAACCTCCATTTTGTTTACAAAATAACTTTGTGTTGCGGAATTTGAAATATTGCTAAGCTTTAATGATTATCTTTTATCATTTTGATTTTCATGATCCTAGTTGGGGTAAGTGTAGCTCTGACCCTAGCTAGATTTTAAAGTTTTTTGGTTCGATCAAAGTACAACTTATCTTTCTCCCGGAAGTTTTAAATTTCACATTTTTTCCGTCTTTTCCGGCATTTCTAGATGATAAGTTTTGTTCTCGAACTATCACACCGATCGACCTTGTTGATGACGGTTATGACTTTTACGTGATACATTGGGTTATTAGTAATTTCGAGGAGTAGCTACATCTCCCTAAGTTGTTGATATCCAATGCAAGCGAGAGTTTCTGCGTTAAGTATTTGATTTTATCTTTAGCCAATAGGTCACATTGCATCTGTTATACCTTACCAAGTTTCTCTTTTATACTGGAATGAATACATAGTGAGCCAGCCCACCTCGTGTTTTCCCACATGGGGTTATGCTTTTTGATCTTTGTCTTATCCACCCGGTTTTTAGATGAAGACTACCATCTTTAGTTGCTTGTTTATTTTTCTTTCTATTTAGTATTTTTCTTTTTGGTTTCCCTTGTCATTGGTTGTATAAAATAAAGTGGCTTAAACTGTTTTTAGGTACTTATACCTCATTACTGCCACATTATTTTAGAACTTCCATAGACATGGTGTTATTAACGGTTTCGTGGAGTTTGTCTGCTTATACAGGTTTTCACTTGCTTCTCCACAACGTGCTGAAATTTACTCCGATCTTTTTCCTTTACTTGAGAGCCGTTTCCAGAGCTAAGTCTTTTTCTTAAATTCTCATTTATTTATGTCATTGAGGACAATGCCATGTTTAAGTGGGGGGTAGGAGACTTAGCTATGTTATGTTATGATTGAAAATTGAATGAAATGGCACATGATTGAAAAAATTGAATAAATACCATATTATGTATCTCGTACCCTTAGAATTGTGAGTTCCTAGCTAAGAATTGATAGGAAAGGAACCAAGTTTAATGAGTACGTGATCATTTTATACTTATGTTAAGTAAATTTAAGGATATTCATGCCCGTTTTTGCAAGTAGTTATTTATTATTCAATTACTCAAATCTGTGAATCGAGTATACCGCGCAAATCATAATAACTCGAAGAAATTATGTGTACATTGCATAGATGATTGGTTATGTAGACTTAGTGTCGATACTTATTGGCGATATATTCTTATCTTCTTGCCAACAAAAGCGGAGTAATAAGCTTGAGACGTACCTGTGTTTTAGCAAAATGTTAGACACTGGGCTTGTAGTAACATTACCAAAGTAGCCCCGCGCTTGTGGTAATATTCGATGCTATACATAATCTAAGATAGGGGGATACTCTAAAAAGTTTTCTTCCTTGAGATTGATAGTATTTGAAAAATATGAAGATATGAAAAGAATATTCAACTCTTTAAGAGGCTTTGAGTAGTACTCGGTCTCCAAGTCCAAAAACCCTATAGATACGCTCTTTCTTATTGCTTTGTAGTGCTTCAAAAATTTAAAGGCTTGAGAAGTATGAATGCTTTGAGGTTGGTAGGTTGAGATTACGAAGTCCGAATAAACTCTAATCTTGCCACAAATATATAAAACTAAATGCACATGCACACATCACTTCGATTCATAGTCAGTAGTGAATAATGGGTATCTTATGAGCATGACTAGTATGAGTTGACTTGAGTTTCTTGTGTAAGTATGATTTGACCATAGAAAATGTTGTCTTGGGGAATGACCTATTGATGATTTGTTCGGGACGATCAAAGTCTAAGTGGGGGGTAGTTGATGACGGTCAAATTATACCCGTAAAAGTCATCAACGTTGACCTTAAATCGAGATTAATAATATATATTTCATATTAAATCACTCTTTTATATTCATTAGTTAATGTTATGTGATTTATATTATGTAAATTGGTATTTAGCCGTTTTCATTATTAAAAGCCGATTTATTGTGCGATAAATGCTGATTTTGTAGATCACGACAAATCGGAAGGATTAATATCATTCAATCAAAAGATCTCAAGATAATAAGGAAGAAAATCGGAGCATTAAATGAGAGATTAATCGGATCAACACGCAAGCGTGGAGTGGGGAGCAAGATAGACGAGAAAAACGATTAACGCGTGCAAAAGTAGGTTCGGTCGACCGAGCCTAGTGCTTCGGTCGACCGAGTGTCACCTCTCGGTTGACCGAGCCTCGGGTTTGGGTCGGTTTTCGGCTTTAATCGTGTTTATCTTCTAGAACCACCCTAAGTCGGCAAAAACCCCTATATAAGCAAGCAGCTACGAGAATTGTAACACCATATACACCTTAGACATACATACAATCCTTTCATTCTTTCTTCAATTTTACTTGATACAATGTAGAATATATTGAAGGTTTCCAGAGTTTAAGGGCTGCAATATGTAAGCCTTTAATTTCTATTTCTTTTCTTTTAAGTAATTAATCCCTCCCAATTATGCTTTATCGTTTGAGTTAGTTAATTCATAGCTAGATGATATAGATCTAGGTTATGTCGTTAGGGATGTGGCGAATCCTTGTCTATGAGGGTCCCATAACCTACGTCATATGTTTAACGTCTATTTATGAATCTCGCTTGGTTTAATTAACGTGCATCTATGTTAATTTATATGAATGCTTTACGAGTTACTTGTTTAATCGTTCGTATGATGAAATGCTGAGAAATATATTATAGGATGTAATATGGGGATGAAATCGTTTGGGTGACCGAATGGAATCATTCGGTCGACCGAGTGTCTATGCTCGGTCGACCGAGCCCCTGTCATCTGTTAAATAGCCACGTCTTTATGGTTAGGTTAACTTAATAGAATTTATTATCTCAGTAGGTATGGCTATGGCTACGTTACTCGCTTAGTTTAATTAAAACGTGTAAGAAGGAAATACCGATATAAAACTCTTAGGTAGGCTTATGAATTGATCTTCGGACGTTTAGCGTTATCTAGGTAGGTTTATATTTGGGAATTGCATGCACCTGATTATACGTACGTCGTAGATTAGCATGAGACTATAACTTGGTAATTGCTAGTTGGACGAGAGCTTGAGTAATCGTTTAGGAAGTACGCCTAACCACAGGAATGTTGCCTGGACGAGGTGTACGGTCAATATCGGCATCCTTAGAGTCGTAAGCGTGTGAGTTATATGAGATGGAGGCACTAAAAGGCGAAGTCACGTAACAATACCACAGTGATCTAGTGACCTACCGGTGCTAAGTCAAGTTAAAGAGGATGACTCCCGTAGCCAATCTAAGATAGATACAAACGGATTGACAGTTAATAAGTTCAGTTTATTATATAAATTATCTAGGTCCAAACGATAAAGACTATAATTGGGGAGGTTAATTACGTTGTGTCGAGTCGTGTCTTTACCTTTCTTGTCTTATGTTGGTCGTAGACCGCCTCTATGTCCTTGACATGTTTAATTAATTATTTGTATATAAGATGATCCACAATTGGTTCCCTGTGGGATCGACCTTGATTCACTACAGCTATACTACGATGGGCCTAGTCCTCTTGCTAGTATTGGTTTATGGTGGTCGAGTATTTTATAACCTGATTGACCACGTCATCAACGTTTTACAATTTATAACCGAAACACCCCAAGTATAAGGATCGTAGTATAGGATGTTAACGGGTCGTCCTAAGGGAGTGGAATGTTTATCGGATCAAGGGACAATTATTCTATCGATTATGTCACAATTATTAACTAAACTAGGGTTTAAACTAATTATGAACAATAAAAACGACGATGAACAGTAACTTCGATGAATAGTAAATTGGAATCAAATTGATACGAACTATTCGATTTATCAAGTAATTAAAACAACGGCAAGGCAACGGGAATCCACCAATCAACCAACCCAACCCCAACTAGATTGCGCGCTAAAGATACAATTTTTAGTAACGATCAATCACGAATTCGATTAAATTTCTCTAAGCGAATTCTAGGGTTTCGTTTTCTTTTTCAAGTAAAACAAAACGACATGCAAAACACGATCACGAGATTATTTCTAATACTCTTACTCAAATAATTATAAACGATCTCTCGAATTATAATTAAGTGCATCAATTGAAAAGATCACAACTTTGAACAATATTCTCATATAAATTCAAATCAAACGATAGCTCCATCGATCTCTCGATTCAATAAAACATAAACAATATAACAATATCTAATTGATGAAAAACCATAAATTAACTCACTAAAGATGTAGCTAAAAATCCTCTAATTGGTGTGGTTGTTGATTGGTTTCATCCGTTGTCCTACCGCAAGATGCTTAGCCTTCAATCATCTTCGAACTCCCAAGCAAGATTGAAAGAAAGAAACTCATATTTTTATTTGATGTGGTGCTTTTTCTGTGTGTAAAATTCTGTGTTCTTTCTCTCCGCATGGATGCTCCTTTTATAGGGATCGTGGCCGACATAGGAAGATCTAGAAGATAACGATGCGAAAATCCACCGACCTACCGAGCCGACACGTTCGGTCGACCGAGTCCCACAGAGAATCAATTTGTGGATCCTACTTAAATAGTCAACTAGTTACCTCGTTGAACAAATACGGTCTATGACCAACATAAAGTACTAGGAAAGAAAAACACACTCAAATATATAAACAACATGTAAACACATAACGTAATCAACTGCCCAATTATAACCATAATTATTTGGATCTAGGTAATTTATATGACAACAAAACTCATCTACTATTAATCCGTTCATATCCCTTTATATTGGCTACGGGAGTCATCCTCTACAACTTGATGTAGCACCGGTAGGTCACTATATCACTGTGGTATTGTTACGTGACTTCGCCTTTTGGTGCCTCCATCTCATATAACTCACACGCTTACTACTCTAAGGATGCCGATATTAACCGTACACCTCGTCCAGGCAACATTCCTTTGGTTAGGCGTACTTCCTAGACGATCACTCAAACCCTCGTCCAACTAACAATTACCAAGTTATAGTCTCATGCTAGTTTACGATCTACGTGTATCAAGGTGCGCGCAATTCCCTAATATAAACCTACCTAGATAATGCTGAAAGTCCGAAGATCAATTCATAAGCCTACCTAAGAGTTTTATACCGGTATTTCCTTTTTACACGTTTTAATTAAATCAAGTGAGTGACGTAGCCATAGCCATACCTACTGAGATAACAGATTCAATTAAGCTAACCTAATCATAAAGACGTGATCGATTAACGGATGAAAACAAGTTTGCTAACTCTCGGTCGACCGAATAGGTGCTCTCGGTCGACCGAGTGACACCTCTCGGTCACCCGAGAGTCTAACTCCCCGTATTTACATCCCCGAACATATTTCTCGCGTTTCATATACAAATCGGATTATATAGCGAATTATCAGGACATCATATAAACTAATCTAAATACACGTAAATTAAACACACAGATTCATCCGTAGATGTTAGGTAGAGGACGTAGGGTTTGGGATCCTTATAGACAAGGTATCACCGCTGCCCTAACGTCATATCCTAGATCTACATCATCTAGATATGAATACCTACTCAAATAATCAAAGCATAATTGGGAAATTGATTACTAAAAAGAAAACAAGAAGATAAACTAGGGCTTACATGTTTGCAACCCTTGCAACCTCCACAAGCCTAAAGAATCCTTATGTGTTTATTTGTAAGTATGAAATAATGTTGATGAATGCCTCTTAAAAAATACAAAGGACTTGTGTTTATATAGAGCCCCACCGTCATAGACAACCGACTTAAAAATGCCGACATTCGAACCCTAACCGACTCAATTAATGTGCCGAACTTCCTTTGGACTATAGGCCCACTCGGTCGACCGAATGCATAGGCTCGGTCGACCGAGCCTTACATGCTCCCGGCTTTCTCCTCTTTTCGTCTTGGGCCTCCCGAACTTGTCCGTGATCCATCAAAGCTTTTCCGAAGTCCATCCATGTGCTCCCAACTGAGTTACTACAAATATAACGTGAAATACAGTCTGTAATATCAAATAATATAATAAAACCTCTTAATACATAATAATGAATCGTAACTCTCGACATATGTGAATTAAGCGTATTACGACTTATTATTACTCTAATATAGCTCCTTTAAACTAGAATCGGGGATAAAGGTCATAGAATAATGGGCACAAAATGACCGTTATCAACTACCCCCCACTTAGCCTTTGATCGTCCCGATCAAAATATCAACAAGTTATTCCCCATAAACTACTTTCCAGTGGTTACGATATCCGACACAAGAAACTCGAATCAACTCATATCCTCTATGCTCATCGCTTATCCATTATCCACTATTCATCATGAATCGATGTGTTGTGTGCATGTGCATTGAGTTTTAAACATTCGTAGCAAGATTAGAGCTTATGCAAACTTCGTAGTCTTAACCTACCAACTTCAGTATTCTCACTTCTTAGCCTTTTAATTTTTTTCAAGCACTAGAATAATAAGCGAGAGTGTATCTATAGGGTTTTTTGGACTTGGAGACCGAGTACTACTCAAAGCCTCTTGAAGAGTTGAATATTCTTTTCATATCTTCATATTTTTCGATACTATCAATCTCAAGAAGGAAAACTTTTTAGAATTTCCCTCTATCTTAGATCAAATATTAGCATCGAATATTACCACAAGCGCGAGGCTACTTTGGTAACTTACTACAAGCCCGGTGTTTTAACATTGTCAAACACAGTACGTCTCCAAACTTATTACTCACTTTTGTGGCTAGAATTTTTAGGAACACATCGTACGATAAATTTGACACTAGGTAAGCATAATCAATTATCTATGCAATGTACACCTTATAATTTTACTTTTTATAACAAGCGGAGTACAACTCGATTCAGGTATTGAATAATTGAATAATAAACAACTACTTGCAACGGACAATATGAATATCGTTAAGTTTACTAATCAATAAATCGCAGAAGTATAAAGTGATCACGTACTCATGAAATATGGGTTATTCCTTATTAGATATAGTTATCAGGACTTCACAAAAGTAAATGTGATTCTAAGTGTAAATTTTTAAATTTTTTTTTTTTTTTTTTTTACTCTTTTTATTTACTATTTGATATATGGGAACATATGGAATTACTCATTTGAGCTAAGTGACTTGTACCCCCCACTTAAACAATGCATTGTCCTCAATGTATAAAAAAAAACGAAAGAACAAACTCAAAAAAAAAAGGAACTTAGCTCTGGATAAGCGTGGAAGTGTGAACAAGTCTTAGGAAACCGGAAAAGTTCATCGAGCACGGAATTGGCTCCATAGCAGGGGCGGAAGCATAATCACCGCAACACATATCTTAAACAAAGCTCGCAACTCGTTACAGGATTAGTCTAAACAGTAATAATCAGAAAAAGGGACCGTAAAAGGGATAACAATTTCCTTAAACATATTTAAGTCCATAATTTAATGATTACATTGCAATACATTTCAACAAGTCCAAAACATTACATGAGTTCGGTTTAGGTAACAGAGAAACTTGCTCTATATAACACGACACACTAGTAGAATTGAGTCAAAATAAAAACTCGTTAATTATAGGAAATGCAAACACTCAAATTAAAATACTTAATCCCATCCTGGATTGAATGGTGCTAGTTGCAAATTGTTCGGGCCGGCGTCGTCAGCATCATCCTCGGGTTCCCCTTCTTGGTCGTGGCCGTGAACGACAGGCGGTGGGACAGAACTCAAAGATAGGATAGGCATTGGCTCCACATAGGAATCGCCGCCTAACACCGGGCACTCAGCTCCCTCACAGAATGTAGTGATTAGTGAACCAAAAGGTAAGGTATGCCGAGGCTTGAGAGCATCGTCTCGTCATCTCCTTGCGTATCAATGCCCCCACATTCACAGGCCATCCCATGTACAACCAATAGAGTAGAGTGGCATGAGTATAGTAAACCGTAGATACATGCTTAGCCGGGAAGATATTGGAACGAATAAGCCGATTAAGGCACTTATCCTCCCATCTCCTAAAGTCTCGTTTCCGCAAATGTGCGGGCAACCTCCCCTACGTCCCGCCTATTCCCGGATAGGCACCAACTTCCTCCAACCAAGCATCGGACCCATCAAACGTAGCCATATACTCGGCCCGTCCTCCGAGACATCCACCCCAAAATAAGCATTAATCGTACCCGGAGAAATTACAATTGGTCGGCCACGAATATGGACGATATTGGTGTCGGGGTGTACGCGTAAATAAGCATAAAATTCTCTTACCCGCTTGACGTTGACTCGGCCGGGGGGTGCTACGACATCGCGCCATTGATAGCGTTCCACCAATTCTAGAAGCTCGTCTCCACAATTTTCCAAATCTAGACCTCGAGCTCGATGTACGGGGGCATTAACGAAATGATTAGTAAACGAAGAATATACCTCCCGACTCGCGAATTGTGGGACCCCGTTGATCATTGGAATATCGCCTTCCACAGCCACAACCGAGCGGCTCGCGTCTTCTTGGTGGCATCCCGACGATAAACAGCGCGGCGACGACGAAAGGGCGGCCCGACTCTCGGTTGACCGAGAGCAATCACTCGGTTGACCGAGTGTGGAGAATCGACGAAACAACCTCTCGGTTCTCTACCCTTCCCGTGATCGAATCAATTGATCGAAAAAAATTTCGATAGGCTTTTCAAGGTGAGTGAAAATGGTGAAATGGATGAAGATTTTCAGAACATTTCCATTTGATTTCTACAGGGGTTTGAGAAAACAAGGTGGATGGAGAATTTGGGATGAAGGAATTGGGGAATAGGAATGAGGAAAATGAAAGAGAGGATGGTGGGTTAAATAGAAAAATGGAGTTTGAAGAAATGGAATGTGATTGGTGTAGAAAAGTTGTTGGGGATTGATGAGGTGGAAAGGTGGAATTTGAAAATTTGAATTAGGATAATAAAGAGGTTGGGAAGAGAAAAGGGTGAAAGGTTGGGAAGAGGGAAAGGTGAGTGGGGATGTGTAGAAATTAATGGTGTTGACCATTTTAATAAATTTGACACATACCGTAAAATAACTACAATATATAACGGTGCCAAAATGTATTATTTCACTCTCACCGCCAAAAATTGTCTAACCAATAGGTCGTCTCAAGCATAAAAGCAACCTCATTTTTATCATAAATAAATCAAACAATCTGGTCTAAGCATTTGTAAAATAACGCATTATCATTTCCTTAATCAACAATTTTTTTACAAAGATTCAATTGCAACGCTTCACTTCACATAAAAACGATTCGAATAAAAAAAATTATTTTGCACATCCTTAACTCAACAGTCGTCGGAACATGGCAAAATAGAAAAAAAAACTTCTTATCGTTTCATGCTACTTTTATTTAAAAAAATAAATAAATAAATATAAAATAAAAAATAAAAATAAAAATAACGAAGAATAGAAATAGTTCTACAGTTTAAGTCGGTAGCTCGACTTCCAAAAATATCACTCTAAAACATTGCCCTTGACTTGCCAGGCTTTCACCCGGCCAGCTCTCACCGAAAAAGTTTTACCGTCCTTTTCTACGAGTGCCCTTCCCTTGGGTTTCAGTCAATGAAAAGACATCCGAATTGACCATCCGGACAAGCGCCTACTTTTGGATTTGTCTCGATTTCGACGAGCTTTTGTTACGAACTCTCCTAGTTCGTTTCTTCGCTCTCTGGTCCTCCTATCCTTAGGTAGGTCTACAGCTTCAACATTGGTCAGGGCCGGTGCAGGCTGAACTGACCTATTCCGACTTAGAATAGTAAGGACTTCCCTCTCATCTTTATCATCGACATTATCATCAGCATCCTTTCCTAGACTTTGAGTGGCATCAAGCTTTTCCGAACCAACTACTTCTAACACATTCACACTTGCCGGTACAGGGAAATTCGGATTTGTTATCCCATAACACTCAGAACCTTTAGCGTCAAACAATACTATCTCATGTCTGGTCATCCGCATGAAAGCTCTAGCGGTGTTGATAAACGATCTACCCAAAATGATTGGGCATTCAGGATGTTCCTCGATTTCCATTACCACTACGTCTATCTTAAACCGTAGTTGCCCCACACCAATAATCATGTTGTTCGGCCTCCCGCCATGATTGTCCTAGTTCCATCCGCTAATCTAACTTGGAGCGGGGTGTTAGTGGGTGTTAAAATGACATTCCTATCACAAAGGCTTTTAGGAAAGATATTAAGGCTTGAACCGGAATCAATCAAGGCTAAACCTAGATGGGTTTGTTCTAGGGTTACTCCAACCATAAAAGCTCCTGGGTCTGCTAACTTTGGCATCAGTCGAGACTCGTCTTTAATCAATGTTTCATCTCTAGAACAGATGACAACAGGGCTCTTCATAGCTGTGCTACCCTCTGACTCAGATTCTATCTCGGACATGTAATCATCATAATCTAAAGCTGAATCAGAATCCGAAGAGATTTCCTCTGGATTCAAAATAGACATACCTTTTTGCCAATAGGCTTCTTTAGCCTCTCTTGATTTCCTCGCCTCTCGGATTTTCGCTTTCATCTTTTCTATCCTTTCCATGAGCTTCGGTGTTAGCGGCTTCCTTGGTGTAGTTTTTGTTCGTAAAACCTTGACTTCTTCTTGGTCTTTGGTAAAATCGTTTGATGACATTTTGCTGATCTTGAGCAGGTTATGTGAGTGATTTCCGTCCAATTATCTGCAATATTTGAAAAACAATAAACGGTCAATAAACTAGCAGTCAGTACGATTACTCGTACTGCTGCTAGGCTTACAACCTACTGACGGGGAAAAATAGAAACAGAGGGGAAACAGTACTGTCAGATAATATAGAACAATTAAGGGTTCGGTCGACCGAGTGGGCCTATAGTCCAAAGGAAGTTCGGCACATTAATTGAGTCGGTTAGGGTTCAGAATGTCGGCATTTTTAAGTCGGTTGTCTATGACGGCTGGGGCTCTATATAAACACAAGTCCTTTGTATTTTTTAAGAGGCATTCATCAACATTATTTCATACTTAAATAAACACATAAGGATTCTTTAGGCTTGTGGAGGTTGCAAGGGTTGCAAACATGTAAGCCCTAGTTTATCTTCTTGTTTTCTTTTTAGTAATCAATTTCCCAATTATGCTTTGATTATTTGAGTAGGTATTCATATCTAGATGATGTAGATCTAGGATATGACGTTAGGGCAGCGGTGATACCTTGTCTATAAGGATCCCAAACCTTACGTCCTCTACCTAACATCTACGGATGAATCTGTGTGTTTAATTTACGTGTATTTAGATTAGTTTATATGATGTCCTGATAATTCGCTATATAATCCGATTTGTATATGAAACGCTGAGAAATATGTTCGGGGATGTAAATCTGGGGAGTTAGACTCTCGGGTGACCGAGAGGTGTCACTCGGTCGACCGAGAGCACCTATTCGGTCGACCGAGAGTTAGCAAACCTGTTTTCATCCGTTAATCAGTCACGTCTTTATGATTAGGTTAGCTTAATTGAATCTGTTATCTCAGTAGGTATGGCTATGGCTACGTCACTCACTTGATTTAATTAAAACGTGTAAAAAGGAAATACCGGTATAAAACTCTTAGGTAGGCTTATGAATTGATCTTCGGACTTTCAGCATTATCTAGGTAGGTTTATATTAGGGAATTGCGCGCACCTTGATACACGTAGATCGTAAACTAGCATGAGACTATAACTTGGTAATTGTTAGTTGGACGAGGGTTTGAGTGATCGTCTAGGAAGTACGCCTAACCAAAGGAATGTTGCCCGGACGAGGTGTACGGTTAATATCGGCATCCTTAGAGTAGTAAGCGTGTGAGTTATATGAGATGGAGGCACCAAAAGGCGAAGTCACGTAACAATACCACAGTGATATAGTGACCTACCGGTGCTACATCAAGTTGTAGAGGATGACTCCCGTAGCCAATATAAAGGGATATGAACGGATTAATAGTAGATGAGTTTTGTTGTCATATAAATTACCTAGATCCAAATAATTATGGTTATAATTGGGCAGTTGATTACGTTATGTGTTTACATGTTGTTTATATATTTGAGTGTGTTTTTCTTTCCTAGTACTTTATGTTGGTCATAGACCGTATTTGTTCAACGAGGTAACTAGTTGACTATTTAAGTAGGATCCACAAATTGATTCTCTCGTGGGATCGACCTCGACTCTATCTAGCTATACTGCGATTGAACCTAGTTCACTTGCTAGTGGTTATTTAGGCATCGAGTTAGTAATTTAACTTGACCTTCCATCAAGTTTTTTAAAAACTTGATGATGTGGTCAATCAGGTTATAATATACTTGACCACCATAAAACAATACTAGCAAGAGGACTAGGCCCATCGTAGTATAGCTATAGTGAATCAAGGTCGATCCCACAGGGAACCAATTGTGGATCATCTTATATACAAACAATTAATTAAACATGTCAAGGACATAAAGGCGGTCTACGACCAACATAGGACAAGAAAAGTAAAGACACGACTCGACACAACGTAATTAACCTCCCCAATTATAGTCTTTATCGTTTGGACCTAGATAATTTATATAATAAACCGAACTTATTAACTCGTCAATCCGTTTGTATCTATCTTAGATTGGCTACGGGAGTCATCCTCTTAAACTTGACTTAGCACCGGTAGGTCACTAGATCACTGTGGTATTGTTACGTGACTTCGCCTTTTGATGCCTCCATCTCATATAACTCACACGCTTACGACTCCAAGGATGCCGATATTAACCGTACACCTCGTCCAGGCAACATTCCTATGGTTAGGCGTACTTCCTAAACGATTACTCAAGCTCTCGTCCAACTAGCAATTACCAAGTTATAGTCTCATGCTAATCTACGACGTATGTATAATCAGGTGCTAGCAATCCCCAAATATAAACCTACCTAGATAACGCTGAACGTCCGAAGATCAATTCATAAGCCTACCTAAGAGTTTTATATTGGTATTTCCTTTTTACACATTTTAATTAAACTAAGCGAGTAACGTAGCCATAGCCATACCTACTGAGATAATAAATTCTATTAAGTTAACCTAACCATAAAGACGTGGCTATTTAACGGATAAAACAGGGCTCGGTCGACCGAATAGGTGGGCTCGGTCGACCGAGTGAACTCATTCGGTCACCCGAATCAATTTCGTCCCCGCATTACATCCCCGAACGTATCTCTCGCGTTTCATCATACACAACGAATTAAACAAGAATTCGTAAAGCATTCATATAAACTAACATAGATACGCATTAATTAAAGCAAGTAGATTCATGAATAAATACTAAGTGTATGACGTAGGTTATGGGATCCTTATAGACAAGGTATCTCCACCTCCCTAACGTCATAGCCTAGATCTACATCATCTAGCTATGAATTAACTAACTCAAACAATAAAGCATAATTGGGAGGGATTAATTACTTAAAATAAAAGAAACAAAAATAAAGGCTTACATAATTTGCAGCCCTTAAACTCTGGAAACCTTCAATCTAATTATGCTACATTGTATCAAAATATCAAAGTAGAATTGTATGGTATTATTGAATGAATATGAATGAATTTACAATTCGAAGCTGTTGCTTATATAGGAGTTTCTGCCGACTTAGGGAGGTTCTAGAAGATAAGCACGATTAAAGCCGAAAACCGACCCAAACCCGAGGCTCGGTCAACCGAGAGGTGACACTCGGTCGACCGAAGCATCAGGCTCGGTCGACCGAACCTAACTTTTCACGCGTCAATCGTTTTTCTCGTCTATCTTGTTCCCCACTGCACGCTTTCGTGTTGATCTGATTAATCTCTCATTTATCTCTTGATTAATGCTCCGATTTTCTTCCTTCTTTATCTTGATATAATTGATTGAATGACATTAATCCTCTCGATTTGTTGTGATCTGCAAAATCAATAATTATCACACAATAAATCGGCTTTAAATAATAAAAACAGCTAAATACCAATTTACATAATATAAATCACATAACATTAAATATTAAATATAAACGTGTGATTTAATATAAAATATATATTATTAATCTCGATTTAAGGTCAACGTTGATGGCTTTTACGGGTATAATTTGACCGTCATCAACTACCCCCCACTTAGACTTTGATCGTCCCGAACAAAGCATCAATAAGTCATTTCCCAAGACAACATTTTCAATGGTCAAATCATACTTACGCAAGAAGCTCAAGTCAACTCATGCTAGTCATGCTTATAAGATATCCATTATTCACTACTCACTATGAATCGAAGTGATGTGTGCATGTGCATTTAGTTTTATATATTCGTAGCAAGATTAGAGTTTATGCGAGACTTCGTAATCTCAACCTACCAACCTCAACATTCATACTTCTCAAGCCTTTAAATTTTTGAAGCACTAGAGCAATAAGCAAGAGCGTATCTATAGGGTTTTTGGACTTGGAGACCGAGTACTACTCAAAGCCTCTTAAAGAGTTGAATATTCTTTTCATATCTTCATATTTTTCAAATACTATCAATCTCAAGGAAGAAAACTTTTTAGAGTATCCCCCTATCTTAGATCATGTATAGCATCGAATAATACCACAAGCGCGGGGCTACTTTGGTAATGTTACTACAAGCCCAGTGTCTAACATTTTGCTAAAACACAGGTACGTCTCAAGCTTATTACTCCGCTTTTGTTGGCAAGAAGATAAGAATACATCGCCAATAAGTATCGACACTAAGTCTACATAACCAATCATCTATGCAATGTACACATAATTTCTTCGGTTATTATGATTTGAGCGGTATACTCGATTCACGATTTGAGTAATTGAATAATAAATAACTACTTGCAAAAATGGGCATGAATATCCTTAAATTTACTTAACATAAGTATAAAATGATCACGTACTCATGCAACTTGGTTCCTTTCCTATCAATTCTTAGCTAGGAACTCACAATTCTAAGGGTACGAGATACCTAATATGGTATTTATTCAATTTTTTCAATCATGTGCCGTTTCATTCAAATTTTCAATTATAACATGGCTAAGTCTCCTACCCCCCACTTAAACATGGCATTGTCCTCAATGACAAAAATAAATGAGAATTTAAGAAAAAGACTTAGCTCGGAAATGGCTCTCAAGTAAATGCGAAACATCGGAGTAGATTTCAAAGCACTTCGTGGAGAAGCAAGTGAAAACCCGTATAAGCGACAAACTCCACGAAACCGTAAAATACCATGTCTATGGAAGTTATAAAATAATGTGGCGAATGAGGTAGACATACCTAAAAACAGTTTAAGCCACTTTATTTTATACAACCAATGACAAGAAAAATACTAAAATAGAAAGAAAAATAAACAAGCAACTAAAGATGGTGGTCTTCATCTACAACCTCCACCGCCTAAATATTCTTAAAACCGGGTGGAGAAGACAAAGATCAAAAAGCATTACCCGACGTGTGAAAACACGAGGGTGACTGGCTCGAAAAGGCATTCAATCCAAGAAAAGAGAAACTTGGTAAGGTATAACAGATTGAATGCGACCTATTGGCTAAAGATAAAATCAAATACTTAGCGCAGAAACTTCTCGCTTGCATTGGATATCAACAACTTAGGGAGATGTAGCTACTCCTCGAAATTACTAATAACCCAATGTATCACGTAAAAGTCATAACCGTCATCAACAAGGTCGGATTGGTGTATCAAGGACATAAAGGCGGTCTACGACCAACATAGGACAAGAAAAGTAAAGACACGACTCGACACAACGTAATTAACCTCCCCAATTATAGTCTTTATCGTTTGGACCTAGATAATTTATATAATAAACTGAACTTATTAACTGTCAATCCGTTTGTATCTATCTTAGATTGGCTACGGGAGTCATCCTCTTAAACTTGACTTAGCACCGGTAGGTCACTAGATCACTGTGGTATTGTTACGTGACTTCGCCTTTTGATGCCTCCATCTCATATAACTCACACGCTTACGACTCCAAGGATGCCGATATTAACCGTACACCTCGTCCAGGCAACATTCCTATGGTTAGGCGTACTTCCTAAACGATTACTCAAGCTCTCGTCCAACTAGCAATTACCAAGTTATAGTCTCATGCTAATCTACGACGTATGTATAATCAGTGCTAGCAATCCCCAAATATAAACCTACCTAGATAACGCTGAACGTCCGAAGATCAATTCATAAGCCTACCTAAGAGTTTTATATTGGTATTTCCTTTTTACACATTTTAATTAAACTAAGCGAGTAACGTAGCCATAGCCATACCTACTGAGATAATAAATTCTATTAAGTTAACCTAACCATAAAGACGTGGCTATTTAACGGATAAAACAGGGCTCGGTCGACCGAATAGGTGGGCTCGGTCGACCGAGTGAACTCATTCGGTCACCCGAATCAATTTCGTCCCCGCATTACATCCCCGAACGTATCTCTCGCCGTTTCATCATACACAACGAATTAAACAAGATTCGTAAAGCATTCATATAAACTAACATAGATACGCATTAATTAAAGCAAGTAGATTCATGAATAAATACTAAGTGTATGACGTAGGTTATGGGATCCTTATAGACAAGGTATCTCCACCTCCCTAACGTCATAGCCTAGATCTACATCATCTAGCTATGAATTAACTAACTCAAACAATAAAGCATAATTGGGAGGGATTAATTACTTAAAATAAAAGAAACAGAAAATAAAGGCTTACATAATTTGCACCCTTAAACTCGGAAACCTTCAATCTAATTATGCTACATTGTATCAAAATATCAAAGTAGAATTGTATGGTATTATTGAATGAATATGAATGAATTTACAATTCGAAGCCGTCGCTTATATAGGAGTTTCGCCGACTTAGGGAGGTTCTAGAAGATAAGCACGATTAAAGCCGAAAACCGACCCAAACCCGAGGCTCGGTCAACCGAGAGGTGACACTCGGTCGACCGAAGCATCGTTCGGTCGACCGAACCTAACTTTTCACGCGTCAATCGTTTTTCTCGTCTATCTTGTTCCCCATCGCACGCTTTCGTGTTGATCGATTAATCTCTCATTTATCTCTTGATTAATGCTCCGATTTTCTTCCTTCTTTATCTTGATATAATTGATTGAATGACATTAATCCTCTCGATTTGTTGTGATCTGCAAAATCAATAATTATCACACAATAAATCGGCTTTAAATAATAAAAACAGCTAAATACCAATTTACATAATATAAATCACATAACATTAAATATTAAATATAAACGTGTGATTTAATATAAAATATATATATTATTAATCTCGATTTAAGGTCAACGTTGATGGCTTTTACGGGTATAATTTGACCGTCATCAACTACCCCCCACTTAGACTTTGATCGTCCCGAACAAAGCATCAATAAGTCATTTCCCAAGACAACATTTTCAATGGTCAAATCATACTTACGCAAGAAGCTCAAGTCAACTCATGCTAGTCATGCTTATAAGATATCCATTATTCACTACTCACTATGAATCGAAGTGATGTGTGCATGTGCATTTAGTTTTATATATTCGTAGCAAGATTAGAGTTTATGCAGACTTCGTAATCTCAACCTACCAACCTCAACATTCATACTTCTCAAGCCTTTAAATTTTTGAAGCACTAGAGCAATAAGCAAGAGCGTATCTATAGGGTTTTTGGACTTGGAGACCGAGTACTACTCAAAGCCTCTTAAAGAGTTGAATATTCTTTTCATATCTTCATATTTTTCAAATACTATCAATCTCAAGGAAGAAAACTTTTTAGAGTATCCCCCTATCTTAGATCATGTATAGCATCGAATAATACCACAAGCGCGGGGCTACTTTGGTAATGTTACTACAAGCCCAAGGTGTCTAACATTTTGCTAAAACACAGTACGTCTCAAGCTTATTACTCCGCTTTTGTTGGCAAGAAGATAAGAATACATCACCCAATAAGTATCGACACTAAGTCTACATAACCAATCATCTATGCAATGTACACATAATTTCTTCGATTATTATGATTTGAGCGGTATACTCGATTCACGTATTTGAGTAATTGAATAATAAATAACTACTTGCAAAAATGGGCATGAATATCCTTAAATTTACTTAACATAAGTATAAAATGATCACGTACTCATGCAACTTGGTTCCTTTCCTATCAATTCTTAGCTAGGAACTCACAATTCTAAGGGTACGAGATACCTAATATGGTATTTATTCAATTTTTTCAATCATGTGCCGTTTCATTCAAATTTTCAATTATAACATGGCTAAGTCTCCTACCCCCACTTAAACATGGCATTGTCCTCAATGACAAAAATAAATGAGAATTTAAGAAAAAGACTTAGCTCGGGAAATGGCTCTCAAGTAAATGCGAGAACATCGGAGTAGATTTCAAAGACTTCGTGGAGAAGCAAGTGAAAACTGTATAAGGACAAACTCCACGAAACCGTAAAATACCATGTCTATGGAAGTTATAAAATAATGTGGCAGTAATGAGGTAGATCTGGCCAATTTGTTACATCGTTCTCGTAAATTAATATGATATATTGTGAAAATTGCCATGTTAAATAGGACATTAGTTAGCCGATCGTGTAGGAGGTGTGCCAACCCGTCCACGGTGGTTGCCTAGACGAGGTGACGATTTTAGATCGGCATCCCTAGTTTGGTATAGCATGCTTGTTATATGATGTTCTATCCCGTCCAAGGAAGGATTCGTAATTAAGCATAGGGATCTTTTATCCGTTCACGAATTAGATCCAGTTTAGGGGATGGCTCCCGTAGCCAAAATATAATCAACCTTAATGTCTTTTCTCTGTCTCGGTTTAGATATACATATATGGGGGAGTAATTACTACTAGCGTAATCAATACCGTTTGTTAGAGTCTTATAAAACCATAAAAATAAGTGTTTTAGTGTCTACTGTCGTATTGTTAGTCTTTGTGTTTTCTATTGTGTCAACCTTTATTTTTACGTTATTGTTGGTCGGAGACCGCCCTTTAATCTATTTTTAGTTTAATAACGTTGTACTTGTTTAAGCCGAGTCTCTGTGGGATCGACCTCGACTCTATCTAGCTATACTACGATTGAACCTAGTTCTCTTGCTAGTAGGTTATTTAGGTATCGAGTTATTTTTATAACTTGACCGTCATCAAGTTTTTGGCGCCGTTGCCGGGGACTCGTGTCATTAAATTGAGTATAGCTTATATTATTAAAAGTAGATTCGTAAATAGTGTCTATTTAATTAGTTTTTATGACATAGAATTAACTTGTAAGAGTCGTAAAACAAATCTGGGCAGTTTCTGTTCTTTTTGTTTTACATAGTTTATACTTTGTGTTTTTGTATTTTTAGTATTTTTAGAGTCTGTTTTAGCTTAGTTTTTATTTATTAAGTCTAGTTAAAGGATTAGCCATTAAAGTTTCTAATTGTTTATTGTTTTTGTTTATTTTAGAGTCTCGCCAAAGGCAGTAGCCTTGGCATATTTTAATTGTTTATTGTTGTTTTTGTCTTGCAAAAAAAATAAAAAAATAAAAAAAAAAATAAAAAACAACAAACAAGCTACCCGGATTTCTAAGGATCCAAACGAAGGGCAAGGCGAGGAAAAATCTGAAGGAGCACATCAATCTGACTCAGACATGGAAGCATTACTGAATAACGCCAGCCAGGTAAATGGAAATAATTTTAATAATGCAAATTTTGTTAACCAAGCTGTGGCTGCATGGGAAAGGCGTACTTTGCAAAGCTATGCAACGCCTACCATTGAACAATTCATTCCTGCTATCGTAGTGCCTAAAAATGCTGCTGAAGTTTATCACCCGAAACCTAATGTCATTCAAATGGTAGCAAACTATTCCACTTTTCATGGTAACCTGAATAAAGATCCCGGCATTCACGTGATGAATTTCTTAGAGATCGTTAGTACCGTGAAGCCCGAACCGGTTCCCGAGGATAACATTAAGCCGAAACTTTTTCCTTTCACTTTGAAAGATAAAGCTAAGCAATGGCTTTTCTTTTAGAGGCTAGATCAATCACGACCCGGGAGGAACTGCTACAAAAGTTCATGAATAAGTACTTCCCTATAGGAAAGACCTTCAAGTTACGCCAAGATATCTTGGGGTTTAAGCAAAGAACCCGGGGAGAGTTTTGATCAAGCTTGGGAACGTTTTAAGGAGTCCATGAGGAAGTGCCCTCATCATGATATCCCTCTATGGATTTTAATGCAAACCTTTTACCATGGATTGAGAGATACGGAGAAGATAAGAGTAGATGCCTCCAGCAATGGAGCGTTTGTTCTTTTATCTCCTGAGGAGGCACGAGGAAAGATGGAGCAAATAGCAATGAATAGCCAATGGGGAGGTGATGAAATAGCAACTGTGAAGATGGCCGATAATCTATTTGAGAAGGATGTATCGCATAAGATCCTAAATACTCTATTGCTCATAAATGATAAGGTGGATGGTATGCATGAGAGGATTGTACGAGTTGAGACCGGAAAAGGGACGAAACGACTAAGCCATTAGAGAATGCGGGTACTAAAGAAGCCAATTACATTGGGAGACAGGGGTAATCACTATGACGGTTGCAAACCAAATCATGACCAACCTGAATTCCGATGGAGTGATCCAAATGAAGGGGTAAAACCACACAACACTTATGTACCTCAGCAAGCTCACGGTTGGGAAGTTGCGCTTGAAAAGATGAGTAACACAATGTCTGACACCGTGAATCAATTAGCGAATCCATTACCGACTTGGCTACAAACTTTCGCCAATACTCGTCACGAGAATGATGCCAAAGTCACCAACCAAGAAGCCTTAGTCCGTAATCTCTCTCATCAAATAGGACAATTAGCCGAACAACTCGTCAACTAGGCCTCCCGGGGGATTTCCGAGCAACACGTATAGGAACCCTAGGGATGTGAATGCGATAATGATTAGAAGTGAAAAGGAGCATACTCCAACAATCCCAAAGAATGAGGAAAATATAGAAAATGTTAGGGATGATGAGAAAGAGCCTGAGGGGGCATTCACACCATGCTTAGAAAAGCCCCCCGACGAGCAATTATCCTCCATCTCTACCATTTTAGGGAATAGTGATTGCACCGAAATATCTTCGCAAGGTGAGGTTGTTAAGGCTGAGAAGCAACAACCATGGTTTAAAGATTATGTGAATTATTTATCCGGGAGATATTTACCACCAGACTTGAACCAAGCAAGCGAAAAAGAAGAAGTTCTTTTCGGACCTTAAACACTATTATTGGGATGAACCCTATCTTTTCAAGCGATGCTCAGACAACATCTTTAGAAGATGTGTTCCTGAGAGTGAATTCCCCGATATACTTAAACATTGCCATACGTATGAAGCAGGAGGACACTATGGAGGGGACAAGACCGCTGCTAAAGTTCTCCAATGTGGTTTTTACTGGCCCAATCTTTACAAAACTGCGCACGAATATGCTAGATCCTGTCATTCATGCCAAATGACGGGCAATATCTCGAAGAGAAATGAAATGCCACTGAGGAGTATCCTAGAACCAGAAATCTTTGATGTATGGGGAATTGATTTTGTGGGACCTTTCACTTCGTCTGTTTCAAACCGCTATATTTTGGTGGCAGTCGACTATGTGTCCAAATGGGTTGAGGCAATTGCTTCACCTAGCAATGATGCAAAGGTTGTACTGCGGTTTTTAAAGAAAAATATCTTCACGCGGTTTGGAATCCCTCGTGCCATCATTAGTGATAATGGGAGCCATTTCTGTAATAAGCCTTTTGAGAAGTTAATGGCCAAGTACGGGGTGAGACATAAGTTAGCTACCGCTTATCATCCTCAAACAAGTGGTCAAGTTGAGGTCACAAACCGAGAGATTAAGCGTATCCTGGAAAAAACTGTGAACCCAACAAGGAAAGATTGGTCGTTGAAGTTAGATGACGCTTTATGGGCTTATCGGACTGCGTATAAGACTTCCATAGGTATGTCCCCATACCAGATTGTTTTTGGGAAAGCGTGTCATCTACCGGTTGAACTTGAGCACCGTGCCTTATGGGCTACTCGTATGTTGAATTTAGATGAAAGTTTAGCCGGAGAAAAGAGATTGTTGGAATTAACTCGCCTAGAAGAGTTTCGCATTGAAGCTTACGAGAATGCTCGGATCTATAAAGAGCGCACTAAGAGATTTCATGATAAAAAGATCCTTGACCGCACCTTTAAGGTGGGTGATATGGTTCTTATCTACAATTCGCGCTTGAAACTCTTCCCGGGCAAGTTAAAATCAAGATGGTTTGGTCCTTATAAAGTGAGTAAAGTATTTCCTTCCGGAGCCTGCAGAGGTAAGTCACCTAGATGATCGAAAAACTTTTATGGTCAATGGTCACCGATTAAAGCATTACCTCGGGAATCATTTTGATAGAGAGGAAGAAGTATTTACTCTCGGCAATCCTAGTTACAACTAGACCATCATGTGAGTACAACGAGCTAACGACTATAACCATAGAACTATTTCTTAAAACTATATTTTTGATTTGTTTTTGTTTTTGCTTTGAATAAAGTAGCATGAGGCTGTTAAGGTTTTTTTCATCTCGCCATGTTCCGATTCTAAGTTCGGAATAAACGAGGTTTTTTCCTTGATAGCCGACATGTGAGTTTTGTAGTTTTAACTCTTTGGTTTTCCGTGTCGTTGGTTGTATGAAATAAAGTGGCTTAAATTGTTTTTGGATATTCTATATCTAATTACTGCCACATTATTTTATAACTTCCATTGACATGTTATTAACGATTTCGTGGAGTTTCTTTTTGGTTTGCTTAAACAGTTTTTCGTTTGCTTCTCCACGACGTGCTTGGACTAATACTATATTCTGCATCTACTTGAGAGCCGTTTCCAGAGCTAAGTCTTTTTCTTAAATTCTCCTTTTCCTTTGTCATTGGGGACAATGCCAAGTTTGAGTGGGGGGTAGGAGACTTAGCCATAATGCTAGCCATAATGCTATAATTGAACAATTGAATGAAACGGTAAAATGAAAAATTTTGAACAAATGCCAAATTAATTATCTCGTACCCTTAGAATTGGGAGTTCTTATACATAGAATTGATAGGGAATGAACCAGGTTGCATGATTACATGATCATTTTATACTTATGTGAATGTAAATTTAAGGATATTCATGCCAACTATTGCAAGTAGTTATTTATTATTCGATTACTCAGTGTGTGAATCGAGTTATACCGCGCAAATTATAATACCTAAGAAGAATTATGTGTACATTACGTAGATGATTGGTTATGCGTACTTAGTGTCGATATTTATCCGCTCGATGTATTCCTATCTTCTCGCCATCAAAGCGGAGTAATAAGCTTGAGAATTATCTGTGTTTTGACAAAATGTTAAACACTCGGGCTTGTAGTAACATTACCAAAGTAGCCCCGCGCTTGTGGTAATATTCAATGCTTCCACTAATCCGTGAGAGGAGGATTCTTGCAATGCATACTTTACTTTTAAAGCAAGTTTCTTTCTTGAGAAGTGGTAAAGTTTGAAATGATGAAAATGAGAAAAAAAATTCAATTTTTAAGAGGCTTGAGTATCTTTCTCGGTCTCCAAGTCCAAAAACTCGTATGGATGACGCTCTTGCTTATTGCACCATGTCTTTACCCATTGTGAGGCTTAAGAAGTGGGAATACTGATGTTGGTAGGTTGAGATTGCAAAGTTAGCATAAACTTTAATCTTGTCACGAATAGATAAAACCAAATGCACATGCACACATCACTTCGATTCATAGCGAGTAGTGAATAATGGGTACCTTATGAGCATAGTTGGTATGAGTTGACGCGAGTTTCTTGTGTAAGTATGATTTGACCACGGGAAATGTTATCTTGGGGAATGACTTATTGATGCTTTGTTCGGGACGATCAAAGTCTAAGTGGGGGTAGTTGATGACGGTCAAATTATACCCGTAAAAGTCATCAACGTAGACCTTAAATCGAGATTAATAATATGTATTTTATATTAAATCACATGTTTATATGGATTATTTAATGTTTTGTGATTTATAAAATATAATTTGGTATTTATCCATTATTAAGATATAATTTGGTGTTTATCCATTTTTATTATATAAATCGGTAATTATCCGTTTTTATTATATTTATCCGTTTTTATTTAAATATGATTTATTTTGGGATAAATATCTATTTTGCAGATTGAGATAATTATGGAGGATAAATACAAATGGAAGGATTAAATCTCAAGATAAATCCAAGATGCATTGAAGATAAATATCGGATAAGCACGAAAAGATCGGATAAGCATGACAAAAGCCGGCAAACCAATCAAAGAGTGGCGCCAACTTACACACGCATTTAGGGGGGGCGCATTTTGCTATTTTACGAGATCGGCCGGGAGTTATCTCTTATTTGTTTGATATTTTGAAGTATATCTCTTAATTAGCTTGAACACCTATAAATAAAGGCATGTAGCACACGCCATTTAGACCATATACACTCTAGAAACACAATATTACAATACTTTTAGTTTATCAATATAGTTCTTTTTATTTTATATTATGTTTCTTCATCACGGAGGCGATGGATTCATCGATTAGAGATTGCATTGAAGGATTGGAGGACCCTCCGTCTACGAGGGTAATGTCTATCCAAATATGTCGTTTTTATTCGTATCGGAAGGATTAATATCATTCAATCAAAAGATCTCAAGATAATAAGGAAGAAAATCGGAGCATTAAATGAGAGATTAATCGGATCAACACGCAAGCGTGGAGTGGGGAGCAAGATAGACGAGAAAAACGATTAACGCGTGCAAAAGTAGGTTCGGTCGACCGAGCCTAGTGCTTCGGTCGACCGAGTGTCACCTCTCGGTTGACCGAGCCTCGGGTTTGGGTCGGTTTTCGGCTTTAATCGTGTTATGTGATTTATATTATGTAAATTGGTATTTAGCCGTTTTCATTATTAAAAGCCGATTTATTGTGCGATAAATGCTGATTTTGTAGATCACGACAAATCGGAAGGATTAATATCATTCAATCAAAAGATCTCAAGATAATAAGGAAGAAAATCGGAGCATTAAATGAGAGATTAATCGGATCAACACGCAAGCGTGGAGTGGGGAGCAAGATAGACGAGAAAAACGATTAACGCGTGCAAAAGTAGGTTCGGTCGACCGAGCCTAGTGCTTCGGTCGACCGAGTGTCACCTCTCGGTTGACCGAGCCTCGGGTTTGGGTCGGTTTTCGGCTTTAATCGTGTTTATCTTCTAGAACCACCCTAAGTCGGCAAAAACCCCTATATAAGCAAGCAGCTACGAGAATTGTAACACCATATACACCTTAGACATACATACAATCCTTTCATTCTTTCTTAACTTGATGACGGGGTCAATCAGGTTATAATATACTTGACCACCATAAACCAATACTAGCAAGAGGACTAGGCCCATCGTAGTATAGCTATAGTGAATCAAGGTCGATCCCACAGGGAACCAATTGTGGATCATCTTATATACAAACAATTAACTAAACATGTCAAGGACATAGAGGCGGTCTACGACCAACATAAAACAAGAAAGGTAAAGACGCGACTCGACACAACGTAATTAACCTCCCCAATTATAGTCTTTATCGTTTGGACCTAGATAATTTATATAATAAACTGAACTTATTAACTGTCAATCCGTTTGTATCTATCTTAGGTCACTAGATCACTGTGATATTGTTACGTGACTTCGCCTTTTAGTGCCTCCATCTCATATAACTCACACGCTTACGACTCTAAGGATGCCGATATTGACCGTACACCTCGTCCGGCAACATTCCTATGGTTAGGCGTACTTCCTAAACGATTACTCAAGCTCTCGTCCAACTAGCAATTACCAAGTTATAGTCTCATGCTAATCTACGACGTACGTATAATCAGGTGCATGCAATTCCCAAATATAAACCTACCTAGATAACGCTGAACGTCCGAAGATCAATTCATAAGCCTACCTAAGAGTTTTATATCGGTATTTCCTTTTTACACGTTTTAATTAAACTAAGCGAGTAACGTAGCCATAGCCATACCTACTAAGATAATAAATTCTATTAAGTTAACCTAACCATAAAGACGTGGCTATTTAACGGATGAAAACAGGGCTCGGTCGACCGAATAGGTGGGCTCGGTCGACCGAGTGAACTCATTCGGTCACCCGAATCAATTTCGTCCCCAGATTACATCCCTGAACGTATCTCTCGCCGTTTCATCATACGTAACGTATTAAACAAGAACTCGTAAAGCATTCATATAAACTAACTTAGATACACATTAATTAAACAATACGATTCATGAATAAATACTAAGTCTATGACGTAGGTTATGGGACCCCCATAGACAAGGTATCGCCACATCCCTAACGTCATAGCCTAGATCTACATCATCTAGCTATGAATTAACTAACTCAAACAATAAAGCATAATTGGGGGGAATTAATTACTTAAAAGAAAAGAAACGAAAAATAAAGGCTTACATAACTCGCAGCCTTTAAATTGCTTTGAAACCTTCAATCTACTTATGCTTTGCATTGTATTAAAATATCAAAGTAGAATTATATTCTAAAGTATGAGAGGTGTGTTTTACAATTGCTCATAGCTGTTGCTTATATAGGAGTTTCGGCCGACTTAGGAAGGATCTAGAGGATAAACACGATTAAAGTCAGAAACCGCCCCTGACCAGAGGCTCGGTCAACCGAAGGGATGCACTCGGTCGACCGAAGCATGAGGCTCGGTCGACCGAACCTGGATTTTCCAAGTTCTCCACGTTTTCTTCGTCTGCCTTGCTCCCCACTCCACGCTTCGTGCTGATCTGATTACTTCTTTCGTTTAATGCTCCGATTTTCTTCCTTTATCATCTTGAGATCATTGATTAATTAACATTAATCCTCCCGATTTGTTGTGATCTCGCAAAATAAGCAATTATCGCACAATAAATCGGTCTTTAATAATAAAAACATCTAAATACCAAATATCATATTAATAATCACTTAACATTAAATAATAAATATAAACGAGTGATTTAATATGAAATATACATTATTAATCTCGATTTAAGGTCAACGTTGATGACTTTTACGGGTATAATTTGACCGTCATCAACTACCCCCACTTAGACTTTGATCGTCCCGAACAAAGCATCAATAAGTCATTCCCCAAGACAACATTTTCTATGGTCAGGTCATACTTACGCAAGAAGCTCAAGTCAACTCATACTAGTCATGCTCGTAAGATATCCATTATTCACTACTCACTATGAATCGAAGTGATGTGTGCATGTGCATTGGTTTTATATATTCGTAGCAAGATTAGAGTTTATGCCAACTTCGTAATCTCAACCTACCAACCTCAGCATTCATACTTCTTAAGTCTTTAAATTTTGAAGCACTAGAGCAATAAGCAAGAGCGTATCTATAGGGATTTTGGACTTGGAGACCGAGTACTACTCAAAGCCTCTTAAAGAGTTGAATATTCTTTTCATATCTTCATATTTTTCAAATACTATTAATCTCAAGGAAGAAAACTTTTTAGAGTATCCCCCTATCTTAGATCATGTATAGCATCGAATATTACCACAAGCGCGGGGCTACTTTGGTAATGTTACTACAAGCCCGAGTGTCTAACATTTTGCTAAAACACAGTACGTCTCAAGCTTATTACTCCGCTTAAATGGCTAGAATATAAGAATACCTCAAAGCAGATAGATATTGAAACTAAGTTTACATAACCAATCATCTATGCAATGTACACATAATTTCTTCGATTATTATGATTTGCGCGGTATACTCGATTCACAGATTGAGTAATTGAATAATAAATAACTACTTGCAAAAACGAGCATGAATATCCTTAAATTTACCTAACATAAGTATAATATGGTCACGTACTCATGAAACTTGGTTTATTTCCTATCAATTCTTAGCTAGGAACTCACAATTCTAAGGGTACGAGATACATAATATGGTATTTATTCAATTTTTTCAATCATGTGCCGTTTCATTCAACATAACATGGCTAAGTCTCCTACCCCCCACTTAAACATGGCATTGTCCTCAATGACAAAAATAAATGAGAAGTTAAGAAAAAGACTTAGCTCTGGAAACGGTTCTCAAGTAAAGGAAAGAGATTGAAGTAAATTTCAGCACGTTGTGGAGAAGCAAGTGAAAACCTGTATAAGCAGACAAACTCCACGAAACCGTTAATAACACCATGTCTATGGAAGTTCTAAAATAATGTGGCAGTAATTAGGTATGAATACCGAAAAACATTTTAAGCCACTTTATTTTATACAACCAAAGACAAGAAAAATACTAAATAGAAAGAAAAATAAACAAGCGACTAAAGATGGTAGGCTTCATCTACAACCTCCACCGCCTAAATATTCTTAAAACCGGGTGGAGAAGACAAAGATCAAAAAGCATTACCCGACGTGGGAAAACACGAGGGTGACTGGCCCACTATGTATTCACCCAAAGTATAAAAGAGAAACTTGGTAAGGTATAACGAGATGGAATGCGACCTATTGGCTAAAGATAAAATCAAATACTTAGCGCGAAACTTCTCGCTTGCATTGGATATCAACAACTTAGGGAGATGTAGCTACTCCTCGAAACTACTAATAACCCAATGTATCACGTAAAAGTCATAACCGTCATCAACAAGGTCGGATCAGTATGATAATGTAGAACAAAACTTATCATCTAGAAATGCCGGAATAGGCGGAAAAGTGTGAAATTTAAAACTTCCGGTAGAAAGATAAGTTGTTCTTTGATCGAACCAAAAACCTGTAAAATCTAGCTAGGGTCAGAGCTACACTTACCCCAACTAGGATCATGAAAATCAAAATGATAAAAAATAATCATTAAAGCTTAGCAATATTTCAAATTCCGCAACACAAAGGTATTTTGTAAACAAAATGGAGGTTGAGAGTATGATGGGTTTAGAAAAAGATACACATAAGGTTGGGAAGAAAAGATAAAGGGTGGGTAAGAAATTGTGTTTTGGGTGGGTATTGTTTAAGGGAATGGGATTGGGTGGGAGAGTGAAACGGATGGAAAGAAAGAGAGGCGATGAACGAATGGTTAGAAATGTGAACTGTTGGGGTAAATTGGTGAGAGGATCGAAAAGGTTGTAGGGTGAAAGGATAAAGGTAGTTGCAGAATGAATTGCGCACCACTTTGAATTTTCACTTGGATCACCATTCTAAAAGATTTTGGAAGTTGACCAAAATTGTTCTTGTTCGCACCAATCATTCTATGTTACATTTTCAGTAATTCTCAAGCTCTCTTAATGCTTCCATCTTAAGATTGATTGCTAAATTTCTCTTTCTTTAGCAATTTCTCGACTCTCCTAAGAAACTCTAATTCACGTGGCCTATATTGAGTAAAAAAGTTTTGCACATCCTTAGCCCAATGGCCATCGGAACACGGCAAAATAAAAA
This sequence comes from Gentiana straminea, assembly GCA_036785695.1. NCBI lineage: Eukaryota > Viridiplantae > Streptophyta > Magnoliopsida > Gentianales > Gentianaceae > Gentiana > Gentiana straminea. Next base: position 4,351,996 of record JAVUPR010000048.1, on the reverse strand, counting down.
ACCTCAACATATGTCACGTTACTCTTATTGGACTCAAAGAGAACAAAACCTAAAATCCAAAAAAGAAATCCTAAGGGTTTTTAAAGAAGTAGTTCTGAGTTTAAAGTCCTCAGCTCGACGTTCAAAAGATTATCCTTGTCAGTTATCATTCTTGGAGCACGAGATATTGACCCCTCTGAGCACTATAAGAGGTGGGCTTTTCGCTGTTGCGGATTAATACCCTTCCCTGGGTTGTAAACGACATTTATCCATACCATTTATCCAAAGCTCTTACACGGTTTCTGATTTGTGTTTTTCGAGTCTGGAATTTCGCGTGTCTGTTTATCCCCGTATGTTTAATCCGTAGGTCGATAGCAGCATGGGAAACCATGTTAAAATCAGTCTACGGTCTGTTTTGTTTTTCTTCTGTTTGCAGAAACCAGGGAAGCAATAATCTGAGTCAGTAATTTTTCACGGGCGCTGAGAAAATAACCCAGCAAACATGTGGAGCTACGAATCTAAGATGGGAAAAGCGATGGAAGCAATACCTTTAAAGCACCAAGATGGCTCCGAAAAAATTTTAAGGCTTAAATTCTTCGTGGTACAATGTTGAAGGCAAGGTACTACCTTTTTTTGCTTATGTTTTATTACCTTTTGGTTTTTTTTTGAGCATAAGTTAGCCTATACATGAATCTTAGTAAGAATCTTAGCCCGGAGTTGGTTTGTAAGAATAATTTTATTAGTGTGGAAGGTTCTGCCCCCAAATCTATCTCATCTAGAGGGTGTAGGGAAACATGTAGTAGTTGAAGGAAGCAGTGAATAAAGAGTTCCTCGTAGTTCGTTAAAATCTCATGGTCCTATGCATGAAATTGCTTCTACGGCCATGGGAGCAACAAATTGTGTAGTTTAAGCATTCACAATCTAAAGAAGACATTGAGTTTTGAAAGAACGCAATCTTCGGCTTTCGTTGATGTTTATGGTGATGGCTTCTCGGTGAACCCACCTTAAACAAAAACGAGATTACGCTTTGGGTGAAAATTTAGAAATCGAAGAATCTTTGTACATAGGTTCGGAAATGGTTTAACCATGGTTGGGCGAGTTCAAACGAGCTTCGGCTCAATCAACTCCCCTCCACGTGTGATGTACGTTACAGCGGTTCGACAAGATTTAGCATAGCCGATAAGCCTTCGGGCTAAACGGGGCTTATCTTGACGGATTGGCTCGAACTGTCACATATGTTCCAACGAATAAGACGGCATAGGCTTGACTACATAACCGACCTTATTCGGAATACTTTGATTCATTGTTTCTTATTGTCAAGGCCAAAACCGTAATTTTAACCGAGTTTCTTAGAATTCACTAATTCCTAAAACGAGAGCCGAGGTAAGAGCTTTGTATAAATGGTATGGATAAATGTCGTTTCACAACCAAGGGAAGGGTATTAATCCGCAAAAAGCGAAAAGCCACCTCTAATAGTGCTCGGAGGGTCAAAGTCCGGCGATCCAAGAATGATAACCGACAAGGATAATTTTTGGAAAGTCGAGCCGAGGACTTTAAACTCGTAACTACTTCTTTAAAACCCTTAGGATTTCTTCTTAGGATTTTAGGTTTTGTTTTCTTTGAGTCAAATAAGAGTAACGTGAAATATGTTGAGGTTTTTATTTTGCCGTGTTCCGATGGCCATTGGGCTAAGGATGTGCAAAACTTTTTTACTCAATATAGGCCACGTGAATTAGAGTTTCTTAGGAGAGTCGAGAAATTGCTAAAGAAAAGGAAATTTAGCAATCAATCTTAAGATGGAAGCATTAAGAGAGCTTGAGAATTACTGAAAATGTAACAGAGAATGATTGGTGCGAACAAGAACAATTTTGGTCAACTTCCAAAACCTTTTAGAAAGGTGATCCAAGTGAAAATCCAAAGTAGTGTGCAATTCATTCTGCAATTATCCTTATCTTTCCCTTTACACTTTTTTCACCTTCAAAATTTTCGATCCTCTCACCAATCGCCCCGAAAGTTCACATTTCTAACCATTCTTTCATCGCCTCTCTTTCTTTCCATCCGTTTCACTCTCCCACCCAATCTCAATGCCTTAACCATTTTCAACCCACCCATAAACACAATTTCTTACCCGTCCTTTATCTTTTCTTCCCATCCTTATGTGTATCTTTTTCTAAACCCATCATACTCTCAACCTCCATTTTGTTTACAAAATAACTTTGTGTTGCGGAATTTGAAATATTGCTAAGCTTTAATGATTATCTTTTATCATTTTGATTTTCATGATCCTAGTTGGGGTAAGTGTAGCTCTGACCCTAGCTAGATTTTAAAGTTTTTTGGTTCGATCAAAGTACAACTTATCTTTCTCCCGGAAGTTTTAAATTTCACATTTTTTCCGTCTTTTCCGGCATTTCTAGATGATAAGTTTTGTTCTGAACTATCACACCGATCAGACCTTGTTGATGACGGTTATGACTTTTACGTGATACATTGGGTTATTAGTAATTTCGAGGAGTAGCTACATCTCCCTAAGTTGTTGATATCCAATGCAAGCGAGAGTTTCTGCGTTAAGTATTTGATTTTATCTTTAGCCAATAGGTCACATTGCATCTGTTATACCTTACCAAGTTTCTCTTTTATACTGGAATGAATACATAGTGAGCCAGCCCACCTCGTGTTTTCCCACATGGGGTTATGCTTTTTGATCTTTGTCTTATCCACCCGGTTTTTAGATGAAGACTACCATCTTTAGTTGCTTGTTTATTTTTCTTTCTATTTAGTATTTTTCTTTTTGGTTTCCCTTGTCATTGGTTGTATAAAATAAAGTGGCTTAAACGTTTTTTTTAGGTACTTATACCTCATTATTACGCCACATTATTTTAGAACTTCCATAGACATGGTGTTATTAACGGTTTCGTGGAGTTTGTCTCGCTTATACGAGTTTTCACTTGCTTCTCCACAACGTGCTTTGAAATTTACTCCGATCTTTTTCCTTTACTTGAGAGCCGTTTCTAGAGCTAAGTCTTTTTCTTAAATTCTCATTTATTTATGTCATTGAGGACAATGCCATGTTTAAGTGGGGGGTAGGAGACTTAGCTATGTTATGTTATGATTGAAAATTGAATGAAATGGCACATGATTGAAAAAATTGAATAAATACCATATTATGTATCTCGTACCCTTAGAATTGTGAGTTCCTAGCTAAGAATTGATAGGAAAGGAACCAAGTTTCATGAGTACGTGATCATTTTATACTTATGTTAAGTAAATTTAAGGATATTCATGCCCGTTTTTGCAAGTAGTTATTTATTATTCAATTACTCAAATCTGTGAATCGAGTATACCGCGCAAATCATAATAACTGAAGAAATTATGTGTACATTGCATAGATGATTGGTTATGTAGACTTAGTGTCGATACTTATTGGCTGATATATTCTTATCTTCTTGCCAACAAAAGCGGAGTAATAAGCTTGAGACGTACCCGTGTTTTAGCAAAATGTTAGACACACTCTGGGCTTGTAGTAACATTACCAAAGTAGCCCCGCGCTTGTGGTAATATTCGATGCTATACATAATCTAAGATAGGGGGATACTCTAAAAAGTTTTCTTCCTTGAGATTGATAGTATTTGAAAAATATGAAGATATGAAAAGAATATTCAACTCTTTAAGAGGCTTTGAGTAGTACTCGGTCTCCAAGTCCAAAAACCCTATAGATACGCTCTTTCTTATTGCTGTAGTGCTTCAAAAATTTAAAGGCTTGAGAAGTATGAATGCTGAGGTTGGTAGGTTGAGATTACGAAGTCTGAATAAACTCTAATCTTGCCACAAATATATAAAACTAAATGCACATGCACACATCACTTCGATTCATAGTCAGTAGTGAATAATGGGTATCTTATGAGCATGACTAGTATGAGTTGACTTGAGTTTCTTGTGTAAGTATGATTTGACCATAGAAAATGTTGTCTTGGGGAATGACCTATTGATGCTTTGTTCGGGACGATCAAAGTCTAAGTGGGGGGTAGTTGATGACGGTCAAATTATACCCGTAAAAGTCATCAACGTTGACCTTAAATCGAGATTAATAATATATATTTCATATTAAATCACTCTTTTATATTCATTAGTTAATGTTATGTGATTTATATTATGTAAATTGGTATTTAGCCGTTTTCATTATTAAAAGCCGATTTATTGTGCGATAAATGCTGATTTTGTAGATCACGACAAATCGGAAGGATTAATATCATTCAATCAAAAGATCTCAAGATAATAAGGAAGAAAATCGGAGCATTAAATGAGAGATTAATCGGATCAACACGCAAGCGTGGAGTGGGGAGCAAGATAGACGAGAAAAACGATTAACGCGTGCAAAAGTAGGTTCGGTCGACCGAGCCTAGTGCTTCGGTCGACCGAGTGTCACCTCTCGGTTGACCGAGCCTCGGGTTTGGGTCGGTTTTCGGTTTTAATCGTGTTTATCTTCTAGAACCACCCTAAGTCGGCAAAAACCCCTATATAAGCAAGCGACTACGAGAATTGTAACACCATATACACCTTAGACATACATACAATCCTTTCATTCTTTCTTCAATTTTACTTGATACAATGTAGAATATATTGAAGGTTTCCAGAGTTTAAGGGCTGCAATATGTAAGCCTTTAATTTCTATTTCTTTTCTTTTAAGTAATTAATCCCTCCCAATTATGCTTTATCGTTTGAGTTAGTTAATTCATAGCTAGATGATATAGATCTAGGTTATGTCGTTAGGGATGTGGCGAATCCTTGTCTATGAGGGTCCCATAACCTACGTCATATGTTTAACGTCTATTTATGAATCTGCTTGGTTTAATTAACGTGCATCTATGTTAATTTATATGAATGCTTTACGAGTTACTGTTTAATCTGTTCTGTATGATGAAATGCTGAGAAATATATTATAGGATGTAATATGGGGATGAAATCGTTTGGGTGACCGAATGGAATCATTCGGTCGACCGAGTGTCTATGCTCGGTCGACCGAGCCCCTGTCATCTGTTAAATAGCCATGTCTTTATGGTTAGGTTAACTTAATAGAATTTATTATCTCAGTAGGTATGGCTATGGCTACGTTACTCGCTTAGTTTAATTAAAACGTGTAAGAAGGAAATACCGATATAAAACTCTTAGGTAGGCTTATGAATTGATCTTCGGACGTTCAGCGTTATCTAGGTAGGTTTATATTTGGGAATTGCATGCACTCGATTATACGTACGTCGTAGATTAGCATGAGACTATAACTTGGTAATTGCTAGTTGGACGAGAGCTTGAGTAATCGTTTAGGAAGTACGCCTAACCACGGGAATGTTGCCCGGACGAGGTGTACGGTCAATATCGGCATCCTTAGAGTCGTAAGCGTGTGAGTTATATGAGATGGAGGCACTAAAAGGCGAAGTCACGTAACAATACCACAGTGATCTAGTGACCTACCGGTGCTAAGTCAAGTTAAAGAGGATGACTCCCGTAGCCAATCTAAGATAGATACAAACGGATTGACGAGTTAATAAGTTCGGTTTATTATATAAATTATCTAGGTCCAAACGATAAAGACTATAATTGGGGAGGTTAATTACGTTGTGTCGAGTCGTGTCTTTACCTTTCTTGTCTTATGTTGGTCGTAGACCGCCTCTATGTCCTTGACATGTTTAATTAATTGTTTGTTTTGTAGATCACGACAAATCGGAAGGATTAATATCATTCAATCAAAAGATCTCAAGATAATAAGGAAGAAAATCGGAGCATTAAATGAGAGATTAATCGGATCAACACGCAAGCGTGGAGTGGGGAGCAAGATAGACGAGAAAAACGATTAACGCGTGCAAAAGTAGGTTCGGTCGACCGAGCCTAGTGCTTCGGTCGACCGAGTGTCACCTCTCGGTTGACCGAGCCTCGGGTTTGGGTCGGTTTTCGGCTTTAATCGTGTTTATCTTCTAGAACCACCCTAAGTCGGCAAAAACCCCTATATAAGCAAGCAGCTACGAGAATTGTAACACCATATACACCTTAGACATACATACAATCCTTTCATTCTTTCTTCAATTTTACTTGATACAATGTAGAATATATTGAAGGTTTCCAGAGTTTAAGGGCTGCAATATGTAAGCCTTTAATTTCTATTTCTTTTCTTTTAAGTAATTAATCCCTCCCAATTATGCTTTATCGTTTGAGTTAGTTAATTCATAGCTAGATGATATAGATCTAGGTTATGTCGTTAGGGATGTGGCGAATCCTTGTCTATGAGGGTCCCATAACCTACGTCATATGTTTAACGTCTATTTATGAATCTGCTTGGTTTAATTAACGTGCATCTATGTTAATTTATATGAATGCTTTACGAGTTACTGTTTAATCTGTTCTGTATGATGAAATGCTGAGAAATATATTATAGGATGTAATATGGGGATGAAATCGTTTGGGTGACCGAATGGAATCATTCGGTCGACCGAGTGTCTATGCTCGGTCGACCGAGCCCCTGTCATCTGTTAAATAGCCACGTCTTTATGGTTAGGTTAACTTAATAGAATTTATTATCTCAGTAGGTATGGCTATGGCTACGTTACTCGCTTAGTTTAATTAAAACGTGTAAGAAGGAAATACCGATATAAAACTCTTAGGTAGGCTTATGAATTGATCTTCGGACGTTCAGCGTTATCTAGGTAGGTTTATATTTGGGAATTGCATGCACTCGATTATACGTACGTCGTAGATTAGCATGAGACTATAACTTGGTAATTGCTAGTTGGACGAGAGCTTGAGTAATCGTTTAGGAAGTACGCCTAACCACGGGAATGTTGCCCGGACGAGGTGTACGGTCAATATCGGCATCGCGTGTGAGTTATATGAGATGGAGGCACTAAAAGGCGAAGTCACGTAACAATACCACGGTGATCTAGTGACCTACCGGTGCTAAGTCAAGTTAAAGAGGATGACTCCCGTAGCCAATCTAAGATAGATACAAACGGATTGACGAGTTAATAAGTTCGGTTTATTATATAAATTATCTAGGTCCAAACGATAAAGACTATAATTGGGGAGGTTAATTACGTTGTGTCGAGTCGTGTCTTTACCTTTCTTGTCTTATGTTGGTCGTAGACCGCCTCTATGTCCTTGACATGTTTAATTAATTGTTTGTATATAAGATGATCCACAATTGGTTCCCTGTGGGATCGACCTTGATTCACTACAGCTATACTACGATGGGCCTAGTCCTCTTGCTAGTATTGGTTTATGGTGGTCGAGTATTTTATAACCTGATTGACCACGTCATCAAGAGACATTTAAGTATCAAACTTATTAAAGTGATTAGAGATCTCATCAACCATAATCACCTATCATGGTTTCTCTATCGCAGTTTAATACTATACGTTATCATATAACAATTCATAATTGGTTCTTTAAAAGAACAAATATATGACAACAAAAAAGTCATTTAATATATGTATAAACATAAAGAAATAGTAGAAATGATCCGACCCGGTCGGATCCTATCCAACTTGATTGGGTTTAGAACACTATTTCAACAGTCTTGGACATCGGTACTGATTTGGGGATAAGATCGTCTAATTAAGGTTTCAAGAGGATTAAGATGATGAAAGATTTTGAGGATAATGATTGTCTTTAAAAAATGATTTAAAAAGGGGCTAGAGACTTTGTTGTAATATATTTTTATAGTGGAAATGTAATGAAAATGGGATGTGTAGGTAGATATGGTAAAATTGTAATTAAGTATGTGGCGCAAACAAATAAATAAAAATGTTACAATTTAAGAGTGGTGCAAAAGTAGATTTGAATTATTAGGTGTGGTGTAGTGTGTATAGTGGTGTATGAATATATTAGGTGGGGTGTAAACAATAAACCCCTTTCTAAAACACTCTATAAATTCAATATTTTGAAAAACAATAAATAACCACATCACCTATTCCAAACCTAATCTCTTCAACCAAAAAAAACCCTAATACTCTCAGCCATATTTCCAGCCGCTGCCACCACCACCTTCTTCCCACCACCATCTTCCTCTCACCAACCTACCACCATCATCTTCATCCACCAACCCGCCAACAACCAGCCATTATCATCTTCTCCCCACCACCACAATCTTCTTCCCACCACTTCTTCTTCCTACAATCAACCACCATCTTTTTTATTTCCAACAAATATTCGCCATTTTCATCATTTCCACCATCCAAAACATCCATTTTCACCATTTCCACCATCAATTTGTTGTCATTTTCTGATCTCGGAGGTTTTCCCTTCAAAAAATTTTGGAAAGGAGGTGGAGCCGCGATTTGCAGCGGGGAGGGGAAGGCCGCGATTTGCAGCGAGGAAAGGGTGGAGCTGAGAATTGGAGGAGGAATGGAGTGGTGGGTGGAGCTGTGAATTGGAGGAAATACATGTGGGCACGCAAATTTTATGGTGGCTTGGACCAAATATGATTTGGTGATCCAGGACCAATCGGAAAATCAGAAAAACACATAGGTTCCGTTTGTTTTGGGTTGGAGTTTATTTTGGGGTGTTTTTATATGCTAGTGGATAATAAAATATAATAAAAATGATTGAAGTAATTATTAGAAAGTTAAAATGTTTTTTTGAAATTTGTATAGATAAAGAAATGATTGGTGAGAGAAATTGAAATAAAGTAGTATAATGAATAAAATAATGGTAAAAAAATTAATAAAGTAGATAAAGTGAAATTGTGAGAGATAATTTAATATTTTTTATTTGTAGTTGAGAAAATGATTGGTGAGAGAATTGTAAAAAATAATTGATGAAGTGATATAAAAAAACACTCCAAACTTCAATGAAAACTAACATAGGCATAGGGTCCGACCATGTAAAATATAAATGCCATGTTTTTACAAATTTACCAATCTTTTAAGAATTCATATTGGAGGAACAAGTATGACATGGTGGTCCAGGATCACCATAAAATTGATGCATGTGGGCATTCTCGAAAATGATGCCGAGAACAGCGATGCTTGAAAATGGGCGAATTTGCAAATTAACTCCTGTAACTGGACACGTTTTGTAATTTTGGTCCTGGTTTTTCTCTGGTCACAATTTTGGTCCTTTAAGTGCATCCAATTTTGGTCCCGGATTTTCTCCGGTCACAATTTTGGTCCTTAGTCATCAATTTTGGTCCTTTTTTCGCAAGTGCATCCAAGAAAGTTTTATTCAAGTCCGTGATTATCGCTCGCGGACCATTTTATTTACTAAGTCATATGTTATAATATGTTACTACATGATTTATACTTTATTAAGGTCCAAAATTAGGTGCATCAACTCTTTCTACGCCAAAGTTCAAAAGATTTTTTTAGTAAAACCAAAAGTCCTCCTTTGGTTAATAAAATTTTTGGTCGTCCATCTCTTAATATGGTGGGTGAAACAACCACAAGTTCCCAATGTGGGACACTTTAACACGCCCCCTCAAGTGTGGGCCGGGCACACAAGGCCAACAAATAGGCCCAACACTTGCACAATAAAGGGTGGCTCCGATACCATGTGGAAAACATAGGCCCAAGCCCATATAAGAGGAGGGGCCTCATCCCCAAAACCTAGGTTGTGAGGTGAGGGAAGTCCATCTCTTAATATGGTGGGTGAAACAACCACAAGTTCCCAATGTGGGACACTTTAACGAACCATCATCTTTTGCAATAATAAAATTTTATATTTTCTACACTTGGATTAGTGTGTTGAATTCTCTGGATAGAGGTTCTTTTAGATTATCAAAGGCTTGAGCAACCTTTGTGGGTGTCCTATACCAAGGTGCTCAAAAACAGGTTTTCTAAGTGTTGAGGTTATTCCAAGGTGCTTTCTCACAAGTTGAGACTGTGTCGAGGAGCTCTCGAAAAATATTCCAAGGTGCTTCTACGCAATTGTTGTAGTTGTGTCGAGGAGAAAGACTCGAATCCAAATACCGCTTTTCCTAGATCCACGCAAAATCACATCAGTTGGTATCAGAGAACAACGCGGAATCGACGGTATTCTATCATTCATCTTATTACCTTCCTTATTGTTGCATATAATCGTACGTATTTGAAGAACACTTTATTCCACACAAGCATATATATATATATATATATATATATATATATATATATATATATATATATATATATATATATATATATATATGTATTTGAAGAATAATTTTGTTCCGTACGAGCAACAAGTGAAAAAAAAAAGGAAGAAGGGATCAATTTTCTTTTTTCTTCGCACTCTTCAATAATTTGTGTTACATTTTGTAGTATTTTTCTTCTCTCGATATTTTCTAAATTTCAGAGTAGCGCCTAGAATTTCCAACGACACTTAACTTCTTGTGTCTACATCTCGTTGTAAGAAATCCTCAAGGTTTCTAAGTTGCTTGATATATTCGGTATATTCTTCCATCTTGAGAAACAACACACATTCAAAAAAATATATATATTTGAACAACCACAATCAAATTCCTGGTATGGATGAGGGGGACCAACAACGCCTACAACAGATTACTCAAATGTTGATTCAAAGAATAGATGATCGGTTTGCACAACTGCAACTGGCACAAGGTGTTCCAGCACACGGGCCTGAACCCAGTAATCATTCTGCAAATGGCGATGACGATCTTGACGATGCAGCTACTGTCTTGGCGGCACCAAGAGAAAATCTCCAAGGTATTAAACAGAAAATTCCGGCGTTTAAAGGTAATTCTAATCCCGATGAGTATTTTTCTCGGGTTCTTAAAATTGAGCAAATATTTGGTTGTCATAATTATTCGGAAAGAACTAAGGTTCAACTTGCCACAAGTGAATTTGAGGAACGACCTATGCTTTGGTTTCAGAAAACTAATGAAAAGCGCAGGAAATCAAGACAACGAGGTGATATCCTCTTGGGAAGTACTTAAAAATGAGATGCATAGGAAGTGGGTGCCCGAGTCGTATCGACGGGAGCAAGTGAGGAAATTGCAAACTCTCCAACAAGGCGAGAAATCCGTTCAATCCTATCAAGATGAATTGGAGATGACATTAATTCGCACCGATACGGACGAATCCGATGAACACACCATGGCTCGGTTTTTGCAGGATTGCGGCCTGAGATAGCCGACCCGGTTGAGATGATGAATTGTACAACTTACGATGAAATGGTACATGCAGCTTTGACTAAGGAAAAGCAACTCAAAAGGCGGAAAGCACAACTTAGCAAAATTTCCAACACCGCTCCATATGGGCCAACATCATCTACGGGCGACGGAGGTAAGTTTCCTGTTAAAAATTCTGCTGTTAAATATACCCCTCCCCAATCTGCGCCTAAGGGAAAATCTGAAGAACCTGTGATTTGTTATAAATGCAAAGGGTTGGGACATAAGGCTAATGAATGTGGAAATAAGCGCTCTTATATTGCTAATAATGATGGATTATATCAGTCGGAATCGGAGGATGAGAATGAAATTGTTAATGAAAGTGAAAAAGTTGAGGTCGATGAGAATGAAGACCAAGGTACTTTTTATGATGAGCGTGCACTGTTTGTAACAAAAAAGGTCCTTAGCACGGTGAGTCAAATTGATAACAATGAAATACAACGTGAGAATATTTTTCAAACTCGTTGTCATATCGAGGGAAAATTTTGCATGATGATAATTGACTCCGGTTGTTGTACCAATGCGATTAGTAGTGAGGTTGTTGAGAAGTTAAAAATTCCAACAATAAAACATGCACAACCTTATAAATTGCAATGGTTGAACGAGAGTGGATCCGTGAAAGTGACAAAGCAAGCATACGTGAGTTTTAGCTTGTCGAAATATGACAATAAAGTTCTTTGCGATGTTGTTCCAATGCATGTCACTCATTTGTTACTTGGCCGTCCTTGGCAATTTGATAAGCATGTTATTTATGATGGGTTTCTCAATAAATATACTTTGACCCACAACGGCAAGAGTATCACTTTGAGTCCGTTACTTCCACACGAGTCTCATGCCGATTATGTCTTATTTGCTGAAAGAAGAGAACAAGCACGTACTTCTTCTGAAAAAGCGGTTGTGAAAGTACCGCCCGAGCCTGTAAAAATTAACTCACAAACTCGTGATAAGAAAGTGAGTTGTGCGGCTGTTCGGAGTCCGATTTTATTCATATATAAGGATTCCTATCCGTTAATCCCTCATTTGGAATTTAATGAGCACTTTTCTACTCCTTTTCCATGCTATATGCTTATATCTGATCTTGCGGGGATTCTTCCCGATATGGCACTAACCTTTTTGCAGGGATTTGGAGATGTACTAACCTTTTATCTTCAACACAAATTTTACCAAAGGTGGCAAGAGTTGCGAGCAAAAAGGAAGAAAGACGTTGAATTAATTTGGGCCGACTTTCGGGCGGATGGACGGGTGAAAGCACCAGAATTGATTGCCGAAATGGATAAAAAAAAATTGATGAGCTTGAATTTGAGGAAGAGGAAACAAAGGTTGCTGAGATGACATTTAAAATTGTTACTCCGATTGTTGAAATGAAATTTAATCCTGAGGAGCTGGATTGTCAATTGCGATGCGATAATGCTATGTTTGAAGAGCCTAAGATTGAGGAGATGGTAAAACCATGTGTGCCACCAGTTGAAGAGTTCCTTAATCTATTTTTGTTGGTATATGATCTTCATGAGAAGAAAACCGGACGGTTCGATTCACCAAATGCAACCCCTATATTGAGTTTGGATGAACAATTTCTGATCGGTAATGGTGAAAAAACAATGCACACTTTTTATGATCCTTTTGCTGCGTATATTGAAAATAATGCAACATTGAACTGCTATGATTATATTTCTGACACACCGGTCTTCATCGAAATTCATATCAAACCAAGATACACTTTTCATGTTGTTGTAGTGAAGCGGGGATCTCGACATCAGCTTACAATTTTGAAGTTACGTATTCGACACATATTTGATCCGGGTGTTTGTTTGGTGATAATGTGGTTTCATTCAAGATTCGTGCATGATTCTGAACTATATGACATCCTTTTAATTCGAGGACTTCGCAACCTGGAGGGTATGATATGAATCTAAGTCCATGTTTGAAGAAAGTTGTGAAGTATTCAAGTCCGTCATTATCGCTCGCGGACCATCAGAATAATTATTTACTAAGTCATATGTTATAATATGTTACTACATGATAATATATACTTTATTAAGTATTATTATCTAATTATTAAAGCTCAAAATCATCATGAAGGGTGCCATTTTTGAAGGATGAACATTCTTGGAAGAAATCTAGATTCATTGGATCCAAGTTGTCAAGATACATCAAGCCAAAGTTCAAAAGATGCAACCTTTGAAGAAAGTACTTAGAAAAACCAAAAGTCCTCCTTTGGTTAATGATATAGCACGAAATTTTGGTCCAATAAAATCGGATCAATGTTGCTCCTAAAAGGATTCGAACTTGCAACCTTACTAAATGTCTAGAAACTAAGCCATCCAAGCTATAGCCACACATGTTATTTAAGAAACAACATAATAAAGACAAGTTCAGTACAAAAATATTATAGAGAATCTAATGATACAGACATTTTTTTTTTTTTAATAAAGTATAGATAGTATTTGTTATACATGGTGATACATTGGAGCTGGGATTGTGATCAAGTTTTGTAAAATAAAAGGTAAGAGGGTGTTGCAATCGGGTTTTTAAGTTATGTCTCTTGTTGAATTATTGTTTAGAATTGTTTAGAAAGGATTTGTGCAAGTTTTAGGATGTTTGGGTGTTGTTATGGTGTTGAAGTCGGGGGAAATATGTACATCATTTTGTGCAAATGTAATTTTCAGATTGTGTAGATTTTCAACAGAAGCATCTGCCTTTAGTGGTAAGAATGTGCGCCTCAGCTGTCAAAATAAGCAGATTTGTTGTTTGTTCGACAAAGCATGCACCTCTAATGGTAAGAGCGTGCGTTTTGGCTGACAGAGTGGTATATTTTTATTCTGATGAGTAGAGCGTATACCTCTAAGGCTAAAGCATGCGTTTGGCTAGTTTGTGCCTTTTCTATTTATTTTGTATTTCAAGCTTGTATATGATCTTGTTTATGATGTGTATTGTTATGAAACTGATGGAGATAACTTCAGATGCAAGAAATAGAAACAGATGCAATCAAACACAAATAATCAAAGGAGATACCAGAAAACAAGAAGAACACAGATTTAACGTGGAAAACCCCTCTCAAAGTGAGAGAGATAAAAAACCACGGGCAGAAAAGAGATATTGATTATTATGCACTGAGTTACGTGATTTCACACACGGACAATGTGACAACAAGCTCGTATTTATAGGCACAAATCCCTAAACCCTAGCCGCAAGGAATCTTTGTCGATGCACCATAAATACCCCTACACGTGTCCTCCTTTTAATGACACCGTATAGCCGTCACATAACGAATTAACGGATGTGGGACCTGCTTGTATTCCGGTACTCGGCGACCTTACACCCCGCCGACGAAGCTCAGTAGACTCCACCCTACTGATGCACAGAATTGAATACACTTCTCAGCTGTCCATCACACAACTGAGTGTTCAGATTGGTTCCACCAAAAATGTAGAGTTTAAGTCACTTTACTGACAAATCTCTACCTTGACTTCAACTCTCACCAGAGTCAAACGGTTGCATAATCGGATGTACTTGTACCGGATGTATTCGTCAATGCCGGATGTACATGTACCGGACTATCTCCACAAAGATCCACTCCACCGATCCGCCCTCGGTAGAGTTTCCGAAACGATTATAAGCTCGAATATTCGGTAAGTCCAGGCAAAGCCGAAACTTACTCGCCGAACTGGTTTAGTGAACATATCGACGGGATTCTCCTTCGTGCCAATCTTCTTCACCACAACCCTCTTCTCATTCCTCAAGAAATGATACCGACATCAATATGCTTGGTTCTCTCATGATGAACCCGATCCTTGGCTAAACATATTGCACTTAGATCGTCACAATATATTTCACCTAATCCCGATGCAACCCCAAATCACCGACTAGCCCCTTCAACCGGATGCCCTCTTTAGTTGCTTCGGTAAGAGCCATGTATTCTCGCTTCGTAGTTGATAAGGCTACTATAGCTGAAGAGTAGCTTTCCAGCTGACAACTGCATTTCCCAATGTAAACACATACCCAGTCATTGATTTTTTACTGTCAACATCACCTGCATAATCAGCATCACAGTAGCCTGTGACCAGACCAGGATCACCTCCATAAATGAGACCAATATCAGATGTACCTCTCAGGTACCTGAATATCCTTTTAACAGCTTTCCAGTGTTCCTTTCCAGGTTGAGCCATAAACCTGCTCACAACACTGACTGCATGAGCCAGATCAAGCCTAGTGCATACCATGGCATACATCAGACTGCCAACTGCACTAGCATAGGGAACTTTAGACATATACTCCTTCTCTTCAGCTGACTGTGAAGCATAAACAGACAAATGAACATTTGTTGTCATAGGAGTATCTATTGGTTTTGCAGCAGACATCCCAAACTTGGCCAATATCTTCTGCACATAACCCTGCTGAGACAAGAACAATTTCTTCTGGCTTCTATCTCTCCAGATCTCCATTCTTAAGATTTTATTGGCTGCACCCAAATCTTTCATTTCAAATTCAGCACTAAGAAGGTTCTTCAGATTTTGAACATCAGACTTCCTTGCAGCAGAAATCAACATGTCATCCACATACAGAACAAGATAGATATATGATCCATCTTTCAAAGATCGTAGTAAACACAACGAAATATATGGACTTCTGTTGTAACCCTGCTGAAGCATAAAACTGTCAAACCTTTTATACCACTGCCTTGGAGCTTGCTTCAAACCATACAATGATTTCTTCAACTTGCAAACATAATTTTCCTTTCCAGGAACTTGAAAACCCTTAGGCTGTGTCATGTATATCTCCTTATCCACCTCACCATGTAGAAAAGCAGTCTTCACATCTAATTGCTCAAGTTCCAGATCCTGCTGTGCCACCATTGCTAGTAACACCTTGATTGAAGTGTGTCTGACCACTGGTGAAAATATTTCATCAAAGTCAACCCCTTCCCTTTGACTGAATCCTCTTGCAACCAAACGTGCCTTATACCTGACCCCATCTGCCTTAGTTATTCCCTCATTTTTCTTGAAAATCCATTTACAAGTCACAACTCCCTTGTCAGTAGGCTGTTTGACCAATTCCCAAGTCTGATTCTTCAACAATGACTCCATTTCATCTCCCATGGAAGCATGCCACTGAGATGCTTCTGTACATGTCACTGCTGTTAGGTGTAGTGCCCGAAAGACAATTTGTGTAATTGTTTTTAATAATGAATGACAGAACTTATCTCACCTTATTACTTGCTTTGTGCTTGTAAAGTAATACACTGCTGCAAACCCTAAGTATATTAGTATGTAACCGCTTAACTCAGTGCATGGCATGCACGTGAGGATTGAGTTAGTGGTGATATACTTAAACCTGTTAGTCCGTGGTGAACTTAATCGAGTTTAGGGTCTCTTGATTAAAACACCAATAATGCGCCCAACACCTTAGGGTGTGACAGGTCTTATCCGGACTGTCGGTAGAGGGTACCTACGTGGGGCATTTATATATGATGGCATTCATATAGACCGGACCGATTTAATATGAATTTCTCGGTATAATTCCGTAATCGAGGAGTCTTATTAAATCATTAGATGATCATATATGGATCAACCTTAATCTGAGGTGATCACGGGATGCTTTGCTCGTCCCGGGGTAGTGTTTGATGTGTTAGTTACGGTTCACTTTAATATGTGTTCCAAGCCACTTCTCATTGGCACTATCTCCGGATGAGTGAGTAGTTCGATTTTCACGGACATGGAATCCATTCCTTCTGCGCGGGAAGTAGAGAGACATCCCCTTATTTGTTAGCCTTAAGAAAGTGATCGATCGGCCGAGTTCACATTTGACTAATTAGCTACTAGTCGGATATGTGCACTAATTGATCATTAGGGGGTTAATGGTAAATAAGGATAAGATATTCGAGTCGGTTCACGGAGACTTCCTACTCGGAATGGACGATCTATGGAGGGTTAATCCGTATGTAGTGATTATATCAATGGACGCTTATTCACTCTATGGGTTGAGTATAAGTATACATCTATAATCGGTAGAGTTCGGTTTCGGGTTTATGGTGGCGTAATCCCGGAATTAATAATTAATGTGCTTATTCGTTCGATGAATAATTAATTATTGGAGCTACTGGTTATAGGTCCATGGTCCCCGATGTGGCTTCTGTAATTCGGACTAATAATCTTGTTATTTGGGCCTCAGTGATAATTAATTGGCTGGGCTAATTAATTGATATGCATGGATATTATTTAGTTGGGCTAAATAATATAATACACATAAAAGACATTTTATGTGGGCTTAATGACCCTATATGTGGCGCCATTTGTGATGGATATTTGACATGTGATTTATCTTTTATTTGTTAAATGATAATTCATGGAATATTAGATAATAATAGGATTTATCCTAATTTGTTTGGGATAATCATTTTATTTATCTTTTATTTGGAATAAAGGATTAATGGAATAATTATCTCTTAATTATTTAATCCTTGGAGGACAAGGTTTACTCTCCTATATAAAGAGAGTTCTCCCAAGCCTCAAAACACTTGGCATAATTCGACCACCATATCAAAAGGGAGAGGAAAAATTAGTTTTCTCTTGTCTAGGGTTTTAGAAGAATAAAAACTCTAAGTTTTTCTTGGTTTTGCATATCAAGGAGGTTCGTGTAACAAGAAGGGTGTCCACCAACCGCCGTTTGGAGAACACATCGGAAGATCTTGGCTTCTCTTCCTACTATTGGTAACATGATCTAAACCCCCTTGTAGTTGTTAAATCCTTTAATTATGTATTGTAATATATAAATCGTGATCCATCCGCTGCGCATAGATCTAACTCGTTTAGATCTAAGAACCTGCATCCTTCAACTACTTCCCTGTAAGTAGTAGGTTCAGCAACCTCTACTTCTTCAGCAACTTGGAGTGCATATCCAGCCAAATCATCATACCCATATCTCCTTGGAGGTATCCCAACATTAGATCTTCTAGGCCTGCTGGCAGCTAGACTCTGCTGATTAATGTTTGTATGACGCCCGCTGAGGTCTCAGTAGGCTGGCTTGGATCAGATTCTGGTTCATTATCCAGATCAGTATAGTGTTGGCTTGGATCCATTGATTGTTGCATATCAGTAGACTCCGCCTGATTCTCAACACTATCAGATTCAGCACTGGTTTCAGATTCAGTAGACCTCCCCACTGATGAGTTTAACATAGAATTTTCATCAAACACAACATCCCTACTGAGGATTACTCTGGACTCTGCTGGTGACCAAATTCTATATCCCTTCACTCCATCACCATACCCCACAAACACTCCCTTCTTGGCTCTTGGCTCCAACTTCCCTTCACTAACATGATAGTAAGTTGTACTTCCAAAAACCCTTAGAATTGAGTAGTCAGCAGGCTTGCCTGACCACATCTCAAATGGTGTCTTGAGATTGATCCCTGTGTGAGGACTCCTGTTGATTAAGTAGCAAGCTATTTTTACAGCCTCTGCCCAAAATCTTCTTGAGAAAGCATACACCTTGCCCTCTCCAGTAGATTTTGATTCATCCTTTCAGCTACACCATTCTGCTGAGGTGTATTCCTTACAGTATGATGTCTGGCAATACCCTCAGCTGCACAAAATGAATCAAAATCCGTCCAGCAGAATTCCAGACCATTATCTGTACGAAGCTTCTTGATTTTCTTTCCTAACTGATTCTCTACTAGGGCCTTCCACTTTGCTTGAAGTTACTTGAATGCATCACTTTTGTTCTTCATCATCACCACCCAAGTCATCCTTGAATAGTCATCTATGAATGACACAAAATATCTGTGACCACCCAATGACTCAACTTTTGATGGACCCCGGTAGTCGAATGGATATAATCAAGTGATGCATTTGTGTTGTGCAACCTGCCGAGAACTTACTTCTATGCAATTTCCCAAACACACAATGTTCACAAAAGTCCGGATTCTTGACCTTATATCCCCCAAGAAAACCTTCGAAGAAAGAATCTCGCATACCCCTTTCACCCATGTGACCTAGTCTCATGTGCCACAACCGAGTCTCGCGAGGCGGTGAACTGCCGAGGATGCAACGGCGAGTGCAGGCCGTATACGTAGATCCTTGTAATATATACAAGGTTCCCCTCTTGATCCCTTTGAGGACTACAAGCGAATCTTTGAAGACATTCGGTGTCCACCTTCACCCTTGAAATTGAACCCCTTCTTTGTCCGAGAGACTAAGAGATACCAAATTCTTGGTCATCGTGGAACATGTCTTACATCTTTCGGTGTACGAAATTTACCATCCTCTGTCCTTAACTTTACTGAGCCAATTCCCACAACTTTGCAAACCTTGCTATTGGCCATATAGATTTGACCACTATCCATCTGCTCATAAGTAGAAAACCACTACCTGTTTGGACAAATATGGTAGGATGCTCCAGAATCAAGTATCCACACATCATTGTAGTGTGTAGAATCCCCTGCAACTAGAACCAGATCCTCATCAGATTGCTCAGTAGCCAAGGCTACTGTGCCAGAATTGCCTTTCTGCTGTTTCTTCTTCCTTGGACAATTGGACTTCCAATGTCCCTGCTCCTTACAATAATTACATACATCAGTAGACTTAGGACCTTTGGACCCTGACTTCTTTTTCTTCTTCTCTTCATATCCTTTTCCACTATTGCTGCTAGCTACTAGCCCAAGACTGGCTGATCGTCCCCCAAGAGCCTTGTGCCTAAGCTCCCTGGCATGTAAGGCAGACCTCACATCCTCTAAAGCTACTGTATCCTTCCCAACTATGAAAGACTGCACAAAGTTTTCATATGATGCCGGTAATGACACCAACAGGATTAGGGCTGCATCTTCATCCTCAATTTTAACGTCAATATTCCTTAAATCAAGTAATATTGTGTTCAGCTGGTCAAGATGTTCCCTCAGTGGACTCCCTTCATGCATCTTCAGACTGAACAACCTCTATTTCCACAACAACTTGTTGGTCAGTGACTTGGTCATATACAGGCTTTCAAGCTTCTTCCACAACTTGGCTGCGGTGTCTTCCTCAGCAACCTCAGTGATAACATCATCAGATAAGCACAACATGATGGTTGAATGTGCTTTCTCTTCTAGACTGGCAAAATATGCTTTGCATCTGTATTTGGTTTTTCAGATAAAGGATTCCACAAACCCTGTTGTTTCAACAGTGCACGCATCTTGATTTGCCACAGACCAAAACTGTTCCTTCCTGTAAATTTATCGACTTTCACGTTTACTGCTGACATCTTTTCTTGCTAAAGATCACAACTTTATCACAGATCCTTGCACCTTCCTGAAGGTCTTGGTGAAGATGAAGTTGATCGTACAGATTGTTTTCCCCAGAACCTTGCTCCGATACCACTTGTTATGAAACTGATGGAGATAACTTCAGATGCAAGAAATAGAAACAGATGCAATCAAACGCAAATAATCAAAGGAGATACCAGAAAACAAGAAGAACACATATTTAACGTGGAAAACCCCTCTCAAAGTGAGAGAGATAAAAAATCACGGGCAGAAAAGAGATATTGACTATTATGCACTGAGTTACAGATTTCACACACACAGACAATGTCACAACAACTGTATTTATAGGCACAAATCCCTAAACCCTAGCCGCAAGGAATCTTTGTCTGATGCACCATAAATACCCCTACACGTGTCCTCCTTTTAATGACACTGTATAGCTTTCACATAACAGAATTAACAGATGTGGGACCCCGCGTATTCCGGTACTCGGCGGCCTTACACCCCGGTGACGAAGCTCGGTAGACTCCACCCTGCGATGCACGGGGAATGAATACACTTCTCGGTTTGTCCATCACACAACTGAGTCTTCAGATTGGTTCCACCAAAAATGTAGAGTTTAAGTCACTTTACTGACATGTATGTTCATAGGGGACATTACATGGAATGTGGAAAGCTTAGTATTCGGTGTCTAGTAGCCTTGGCTCTACACCATAACTGAGACCCTCTACGGGGAGACACATGGGAGCACCGGAAAGATGGTTCTTTAAACCTTGTTGACGCTGACTTAGTAGTCATTGTTAACTATGTCTATGTGTTGAGTAGTTAATAGAATTGTCTAGGACTAGATGTCCTTAAGAAGCTTTTTATGTGAATAAATTTTTGCGGTTAGTTAAACTACGTAATAAACATACTTGATGAGTCTGAAAGCATAAACATAAGGCACGTTTTTGTTTCGCAGTATGGAACAGTCCGCACGGAAAATTTCGTTCCACATTATGTGTTGAACATGTCTCAGTGCATACCCATCACCCAGATAAGTGTCTTTGGATCACAATGTAACAAATACCTAATTGGTCGAGGCTTTACTAGCTGGAACTAATAGTATAAGGAAGTGGACACTTCATAATATACGTGATCGCAAGTATTGTAAAAATATATGTTTGATATTTTGTAATCCAATTCTTTACCCCTTACTCGAGTACATTAGTAGTTAACCATTTTTATTATTGTTTCCCCACCCCGAAAATGTGGTACATTGTAGGATGAGTTCAAGGTTGCTGAGGAGTGAAGCCAAAAGATGTATAGTTGAAGTTTGTCATTCTCTTTAATATATTGTATTTTAGGTATAGATTCATCCCAATCTTTATAATGTTCGAGAACGGTAGCTTCTGGTTGTAATTACGTTTGTAACTGCTAATTTGTATTTTTCTTACTATTGTGTAAAGTCATTAAATGATGTTTTAGATGCAGCTTGTGATTCTTTTCAATCATTTGTATTAGTCGTTCCAGTTTTTCGAGTCCATCGTTTTGGTTCCACTTTGAACTTTAATGTTGATTACGTAAGGCTTACTTATATAATTATATTAAATTTTAATTATATGCATGCCGGGCGTTTTTTTTCGGATAAGGCCTCGATATCCAGGACATGGGCGTCACATGTTCTTTAAGTAAAACCAAGGAATCATGATTGTATGTGGGAAATATATCTTAGTTGAAGGAGTATATTATCTGCAGTTCATACTTTATCATCAAGGTAAGGACTGAAGCGTCAATGACTCCTATCATTTCATGTGTTTAAATGCTTGAATTGTGAATGTATGCATCTATTTTCGATGGTTTGATGCATAAACGACTAATAAGTTTAATTAATTATAAGTGCATTTGGTTGGTAAGATGACTTGAAGAAGCCAAAAGGCTTCAGCAAGGCGCCCCGACGCTAGTATTGGGTTCCCCGACACTCTAAGAAAGGCTTAGAAAGACTATATAAAGAATTCTGAGTATTTTGGATAGGAAGTGGTCAGTTCTGAGTCAGTGTGCAGATTATGTGCAATATCCAGAATGTATGTTCTAATAGAAATCATGATTTTAAGGTTCTAATGTGTGTGGTAAATTAGCCATGTTGTATGTTAAAGTCAACCTGAAAAATGTGTGTTATAGAGTAGATGTCAAGCCTATTGTAATTATAATGTTAGTTTTGTGTTAGAGTGGTTTTGATGTCCTAATTGTTTGGAAAATGACTTAATTATTGTGATTTGATTAAGGAATGATAGATCTATAAATTTGTGTCATGTAAATGTATTTTGTGATTTTAGAAAGCATGTTTATTGGGAAAACAACTATGTGTGAAATGGTTGAAACAAGTATGCATGAAATCACTTTATTAGAGCATCGTTGCTGTTAAGTGATCATGTTGGTGAATTGATATTAATCCCATATGTGACGCCCATGTCCCGGATACCGAGTGCTTATCCGGAAAAAACGCCCGTCACACATATAATTAAAATTTAATCTAATTATACACGTAAGTCTTACGTAAGCAGACATCAAAGAACAAGGCGGAAGACAAAATGACAGACTTGGGTAACTAAACAACTAATAAACGATCGAAAGCAACACATGCTGCATCTATTACAACATCAAAACTCTTTACTATAACCAACAAACACAAATGAATCCGTTAACAACTTGTTGACCATAGACTAAACTCATTGATTTCTATCATTACAAGGGATAAGAGGATCTATACCAAATTAAAATGTAACAAAGAAAAGTAAACTTCATCTGCGTCATCTCCAGGTCATTCCTCTGTGGCCTAAAAAACGACCTACAAATACACCATCTTCTCGGGGTGGGGACAATAAAGAAAAGGGGGTAAGTACACAAGTACTTAGTAAGGGGTAGAAGAAACACTACAATAAACATATATACATATATATATATATATATATATATATATATATATATATATATATATATATATATATATATATATATATATATATAGCTCGGGAAATCTTCTATACTAGCTCCTATTAGTAACAATCCTCGTTCACCCTATACTAAGGTTTGTTACATCAATACCAAAGGACACTATGCATGGTGGGAATGCATCACGACATGTTTTTCACCTCTCTAGGGGCACGGACTCATATTCCGTATGGGAGTTACACGTTGTTTATTAGCCTCAAAGCCAAGAGGAGCTTAAGTGTCTCATGCTTCGATATAAAAAGTGCATCACTAATGATATTGACGTTTTAGTTTTAGGACATCCACATATGTATTTACAAGTTTATATCTAACCACCTGATTCATTCACATAAAAGGCTTTCTAAGGACTTTTAGTCAATTACATCAATTTGCACTACTTAGCACGTTGTAAAATGATCAATGACTACTAAGTCAACATTCCACAAGGTCTAAACAACGCCTTCCGGTGCTCCCACATTCTCCCCGCATAGGGTCTCAGTTGTGTGCTGAGCCAAGGCTACCAGAAGTCAAAGTTAGACATTGTAATGTATCATTTAATGCCCTTAAAGGCATTCACAACATTCAAAAACAACACGTACAAGGAAAATCATCAAAATAAGGGGAAAATGGTGTTTTGGCGCATGCTGACACCCTTTCGTGCGCGCTAAACCCCATTCCAGAACCTGTTGCTTCTCTGTTCCCATTTGGCACACGCTAAATCTATTCGGCGGGCTCTAATAATGAATTTCACTTACGACTAGGACATTATAGCTACTTTCAAGTTTCTTGGCTAAATAGCGGATTATTTTTCCTTGACTGTTGCGCAGTAAGCCACCCACTGCTGACGATGTTTCACCAAAAGCCGCATATACATTGAATTTTAGAGACTCGGGAGGAGGGGGCTTCCACTTGACCTCAAGAGGAGGGTGATGACCGATATTCAAATTATTCGTGATGGCCTTCATATATTCTTCTACTTCTACCTGGGAGTGAACTAAGATGGATTGGACATTTACCACTTTTCCTTCGAAAAGCCATCCATTTCTAGATTTCCGGTGTTCCACAACGTACATATGATTCGACCACGTCTGCTTCATCCACTAATTTGGGAATCTCATCAAACCAATCTAAAAGGAGTGGGTTTGAATATTGGAAATTTTAATACCAATACTATATGCTTGCCAGGCAGCTCTCAGGATGTCCCAATCAATGAGGCAGTGCCATGATGACTCCTCTTGGCGCAAACAAATTTGACATTGGCCATTTCCAACTCCCCTGGTGCGCAACCATGCAGTAGTGGGTAATGAATTGTTGAGAAGTTTCCCAAAGAAATGAGTAATGCGTGGCTTAATTTCAGCTTTCAAAGAATCAACCAAAATTTCTTGCTAGACGCCGCAAAAGATGATGCTTCAAGCTCAATATGCCAAAATTTCAAGTCATAAGCGAGTTGGTACCCCGTCTTAACAGTATACACTTCATTGCTTGTAAAATTCCATATCATTTTGTCATCACTCAGCCTAGGGGAAATAGGTATAGATAGAATTTTTTCTGCCTCAAACGCATTAAAATTTTCTTGAACAACATCGCTTCTCTAAGTACGGTATATAGGGTCAATTAGATCACAAACCTTGCAAAAATGACTGCAATTGACATTAGAACACACGTGAAATGTGGTGAACACAAAAAGCCAATGATCATTTAAAATGTCAATGAATTATTTCAGCTCTAATGCCACGTCATGTTCTACAAATTTGAAGACTTCAAGTCATCATACCACAAATTTTTAAACACAATTTTTCAAAATACATGGCAATTGAAAATTCATATTGAAAAACAAATTTACATCACAATATCAACATGGAGAGAAAAGATTAAGAGTATTAGTTATTAGTTGTATGATTAGATTTAGTGACATGTGTCACAATCATAGCCTTGGTACTAGATTCTGTTTGTTAGATATGGTACTAATATCCAATGGAATATCATCTTATTGAATTCATTCTGTCATAATCAAGAAAATATTTGTTGCTCATATTCCTTATTCTTCATCCTCCCATGGAGGTTTTATTCGGTTTTCTCTGAATCTAACTTGGTATCAGAGCAATAGACTTGTGTCATGAGCACTGGGACCTCTGTTCCTCCGAGTAGCAGCTGCTCCGGTGGTCACAGAATGGCATGGAAGCTAAGCACCGGCAAGTTCAGCAGCGTTTCCGGTCCTTACGAGTTCTTTAGTTGCATGAGCAGATCTAGGAACTCTCCTTAGCTCAATATAGATCAAACTTTGATCCATTCCCTATCTTAGGTTTATGTATCCACCACTTGATTTTGGTGGAGCTCCGTCTTACTCCTTGACAAGTTTTGTTCTGCCACCTTCTTTTCCGGTGATTCCTTCATTTGTCATGTCACCATCTCTCAGCTCACTTAGTCACGGTGGATCTTCTTTCCATGGTCATTTAATCGTACATGCATAGTCGAACTCAACCGTGATAACTATCTGCTATGGAAGTATACCATTTTGCTGATTGTCAAGGGTCATAAAATGGAAGGTTTCATGTTTGGTAAAACCCCTAGGCCTCCAATACAGGTATGTTCACTGGTATATTGAATTCTCCTACTGATAAATGTGATACAATGGATCAACTATTGATGGGGTGGCTGTTATGCTCTATGACTGAACAAGCTCTTGTAGAAGTGATGGGATGTGGTACCTCCCATGAAGTATGGACTACATTAGAGACCCTATTTAATAGCCAGTCTGAAGCAATGATGTTAGAGT
The DNA here is from genome assembly GCA_036785695.1 of Gentiana straminea. Classification (NCBI taxonomy): domain Eukaryota; kingdom Viridiplantae; phylum Streptophyta; class Magnoliopsida; order Gentianales; family Gentianaceae; genus Gentiana; species Gentiana straminea. The sequence continues at coordinate 4,325,888 of JAVUPR010000048.1, read as the reverse complement.
TTAAAAGTGACCTAAATAAGACTGAAAAGAGGCAAATCCATGAGTGATTACTTAGCTCAAATAAAGTCTTACAGTGATAGTTTGGTTGATGACTATATCCAAGTCAAATTGATTTTGGCTACCCTATCGAGGCTTGGACAATGATTATGAGGCTGTAATAGTAAATATAACTTCCAAAATTGTCTCCCTCAACTGGACAGAAGTCCAATCTCAGTTGATGACACATGAGAGGCTTTTGGCAAGGTTCAATCCACTCCGTCACTTGTAAGTTGTAAGTAAAGAAAATGCAGGCCAATCCAACTCAGCTGCTCATTTGACAACCTATGGTGCGGGGCCACAGGGCAGGTCTGGTAACAATACTTCTCAATCAAATAACAGAGGAAGAGGTGGAAGAAATAGGGTGGTAGAAGTGGTGGCAGGTCAGGACCTAGAATGACTTGTCAACTATGTGGCAAGAATGGACACACAATAATTGACTGTTGGTGCATGCTTGAACATGAATTTCAATCGGCTTTAAATGGAAATGCAGGTGGAGCAAAAAAAGAATTCAGCTTTTGTTGCAACTTCTAGCATAGTATTAGATCATTCCTGGTATTTGGACAATGGGCCAACTAATCATATCACTGTTGACATGGGAAAAATGAACATCAATCCTAAATACAATGGTATTGACACCTTAACTGTAGGTTATGGTGAGAGATTAGTAATAGCTCATATTTGAAACACCTTCCTACATACACCACATGGCACCTTACATTTGCATAACATGCTTCATGTCCCACAAATCACCAGGTAATTTGTTGAGCACATCTAAACTTATCTTTGAGATAATCCTATTTCCATTGAGTTTGATGATGTGTTTTGTTTTGTCAAGGACAAACATACATGGACAATGCTTCTTAGGGGTCAACTTTTGGATGGCCTTTACACGATTCTCTTTCATCTTGGGGATTCCATTCAGAACTCCCCTCAATCCAAACCTAGTTCTGCTTGTTTTCAAGTTTCAAAACATTCTGTTGTTTGTAAATAATGTGAATGCTAGCCCTGATGTGTGGCATAGAAGGCTTGGTCATCCATCTAGTAATGTTTTATAATCTGTTTTGAATGTTTGTAATGTTAAAACTATTGGAAATTTGTCTTTGTCTAAAATTCCAATGTCAATTTGGAAAAAAAGCTCATAATTTGTTTCATCCCTTGTCTGATTCACATTCTAAAGCACCCTTCGATCTTGTTTACACTGATTTGTGGGGTCCTGCACCCATGAAGTCTCTAGAGGGATATACCTATTATGTTTATATAAATGACCACTATATACTTGGATTTATCCATTAAAGTCCAAATCAGAAACCTTTAGTTCCTTTCTGAATTTCAAAGCCATGGTTGAGACTCAATTTTCTGTTCAAATCAAATGTGTGCAATTTGATTGGGGTAGAATATAGGCCTTTTAAAGAGTATATTGACACTGAAGGTATCACTTTTAGGCATCCTGGTCCTCATGATCATGCACAACATGGTAGAGCTGAAAGGAAACATAAACATATTGTAGAAACATGCCCTACTTTGCTTGCTCAAGCCAATATGCCTTTACGATATTGGTGGAATAGCTTCCAAGCCTCTGTTCATCTCATAAACAATCTTCCTACACATGTATTTAAGAATAAGTCACCCATTGAATGTCTTATGTCTTATAAACCTGAATACAAAAATCTTAGCGTGTTTGGTTGTGCTGTCTACCATAATCTAAGACCTTTCCAGACCACCAAGTTCCAATTTCACACAAAGAGATGTGTGAATCTAGGTCTCAATTCCTATCATAAGGGTTTTAAGTGTCTGGATGAAACTGGCAGAATTTATATATCCAATGATGTTGTGTTTGATGAGAATCTTTTCTCTTTTTCTCAACGATTCACTCAATGGCCTTCTAATCAAATCCTCACTGATTACTCTTCATTTACTCTTCATTCTATACTTCCATCCACCCAGGAAGAGGGGGAAAGGTATCATGCGTAGATTCACTGATGATGGCATTGTAGCTAGTTCTAATCACGTAAATCACATTCACACTCCTCATAATTTAGTTCCCACTGATGATTAATCTAATGAGTTATCTAGTTTGCACACATAATCACCTTCCAAAAATCCACCACATAACACAAAGTGTATCTTCCAGCTCAAACACTCAATCACCAAACACCACTGTAACCTTTCCGGTTGACAATCATGTACATGTTTCTAAACCTCAAACCAAGTCTCACCCTATGCAAACTAGATCTAAGAGTGGAATATTCAAACCTAAAGTTTATTATGTTGCTATTAATAATGCTCAATCGTTTTGTTACTGAATTAAAAGTGTGTCAGAAGCATTGGAGTCGCAGGATTGGAAGGATGCAATGTCAGTAGAATACAACGCTCTCATATATAAGTTATGAGATTTGGTAAAACAACCATATGGAAAAAGTATAGTAAGGAACAGATGGATCTTCAAATTGAAGTTAAGGCCATATGAAACTATCCTCAAACACAAGTCCAGGCTTGTGGCAAAATGGTACAATCAAAACTATGGAATAAACTTCACAGAGACATTCAGTCATGTGGCAAAATCTACAACAATCAGAGTGATCCTGACCTTAGTTGTGTCTATGAACTGGCCTGCGAATCAAGTTGATATTAACAATGCTTTTTTTGAATGGACCTTTGTAGGAGCTTGTATACATGGAACAACTAGAAGGTTTTGTTGATTCCTCAAGGCCTCATTGTGTGTGCAAATTGAACAAGGCCTTACATGGCCTAAAGCAGGCTCCAAGGGCATGGTTTGATTCCTTCAGTGTTAGTAATATCATCCGCAAACGGAAGCGATTTAAGGATCTAGATCTATAAATTACACGTAATAAAATAACTAGATCTACTCGACAAGGGGGTTGTAGAACATACCTCTTGGATCTCAAAATCCAAGTAGAAGAACCGCAATACGAAGAACAAAGGATGGTGTGAAGAGCACAACGATCTTCCGCACGTGTGATCCAAGCAACTCCCGGTGGAAGGAAATCCTCGTCTCGAATCCTCCCGATATGCTACCCGGAAAACCTCCAAGATTTTCCCTTTCTCCCCTTGGCCGAAAATTTTATCTTCTCTCTCTAAGAGATGAAGTCGAAAATTGTGTAGTGGTTTAGGCTTGGGAGAATTCTCTTTATATAGGAGAGTAATCCTTGTCCTCCAAGGATTTTATTTTGCAAATAAATAAATCCAATAAATAAAAGATAATCCCATAATATTCTAGAACAAATCTAGAATAATTTTTATCTTTATTTCTTACCATAAATATTTATCCAATAAATATTTTGTGCACATGTCTTATTAATTCACAAGAAAACTAATTTCTTGTTTCCTAAAACATGCCTTGGCCGAAAATTGTATATTGACCTAGTCAATATTATTTTCGGCCATAACACTAATTTTGCCAAGATTATGAAAAATGCATTTTTCACATATTTAATTATTTAGCCCAACTAATTTAATAGTTCACTAAACAATTAATTCACATATCGTTTTAATTAAATTCTAATAAGAACTAAATTAATATTATTAGGATTCGACGTCCGAGAATAGCTATGCTATATTGGAGGCACGTCGGGGACCATGGACTAATAATCAGCGGCTCCGATAAATCAAATAAATAATTACCTTACGAACAGAATTATTATATTCGAAAAATCAATCACAGGAATATACCACCATAATCCCGTGACTGCACTCCTCCGATTATAAGATTATATTTATCTCCTCACGAGAATGATAACAAGCATCCATTGATATAATCATTACATATGGATTAATCCTCCACAGACTGTTCATTCTAAATCGGGAGGTTACCGTTAACCCTTTTTAGAACCTCTTATCCTTATTTACCATTAACCCCTAGTGATCAATTAATTCATACAACTCACTGGTAGCTAATCAGTGTAATATGAACTCGTACGATCGATCAGTTTCTAGGCTTAACAAATAAGGGAAGCTGTCTATCTACTTCCATAAATGGAAGGAATGGATTCGTATCCGTGATAACACGGACTACTCACTCAATCCAAGTACAATGCCAAGATGGGGTAATTCGGATCACGGACTCGGTGTAATCATTAACCGTCAAGTCAAACCTCATACCGATTCAAGCGGTTGACGTGATCACCTCGGGATTAAGATATATCCATAAATATGATCATCGATTGATTCGATAAGACTTCTCGATTACGGAATTATATCGTGAACTCTAATCAAATCGGTCCAAATTTCTATATGATATATTTATCATATATAAATGCCCCACTAGGTTCTCTTAACCGAAAGTCCGGATAAGACAATCACACCTATTGTGTTCTGGGCGCATTAATAGCACGTTAAAGGAGAGACCCGATACTCTCGATTAACTTCACTATGGGCTAATTGTATTTTAAGTACATCTTCACTAACTCAATCCTCCCGTGTATATCCCATACACTGAGCTAAGTGATTACATAAACGATATACTTTAGAGTTTTCTGTAGTGTAAATACTATTGTCACATCGGTGAATATGAGAATAATAAATATGAATAATAAATATGAATAATAACATCATTTCATTTATTAAATAAAACAATTACAAAATTGTCTTTCGGGCATTACACCTAACATTCAGATCACAGATGATCAGATGGGGATTTTCTCAATCTGTGTGACCACTCACTGTTCATGTTGAGATATGAAAACAAGATCATGTTTGTTTTGGTCTATGAAGATGACATTCTTCTTACCGGCAATTCTCCCTCATTGATTTAGAAGTTTATCAAGCAATTGGATTCCAAATTTTCTCTCAAGGATTTAAGACTAGTTTCTAATTTCTTGGGAATACTGGTAGCAGGAGATGATTCTGGTTTGTATTTGACTCAATCTTATTATGCCTCTCAATTGCTCAAAAGACTGAATATGGAGCATCTCAAACCTTACCCTACACCAATGGTGGCAGGAAAATGGTTTCTTAATCAAGGTGAGCCTCTGTTAATCCTCGGGTGTATATGAGTGTTATTGGGGCATAACAGTACTTAACTCTTACTAGGCCAGACATAATATATACTGTAAATACCTTGAGTCGGTTTATGCAGACACCTTGTACACAACACTGGCAAGCCATAAAAAGGCCATTGAGATTTGTACATGGAACCTTGAAGCAGGGTTTGCATTTTAGACCTAGTGACAATCTGCAGCTACATGAATTCACTGATGCAAACTAGGCAGAAGATCCCACTGACACGAAGTCCACAAGTGGTTATCGTATGTATCTGGGAAATTCTCTTATCACTTGGAGTTCAAAGAAGCAATCAATGGTGGCTAGATCAAGATGTAAATCTAAGTATCGGGCTTTGTCCAATATAAGAGAAAAATCCAATGGATTATACAACTTTTAGGAGAAATGAAGTTCAAACTTCCTGTTATTCCAGTTTTGTGGTGTGATAATATTTGGGCAACAACATTGGCTAAGAATCCTGTCTATCATGCTAATACTAAACATATCGAGGTTGAAGTTAATTATATTGGAAATTTGATCCTTGACAAGAAGCTGAAAGTGTGATATATACCTTCTTCTGCACAAGTAGCATATATATTCACCAATCCTTTACCTATTTCTACTTTCTGTAATTTCAAGGCCAAACTCAATATGGTTGATCCACATAAACGTTTGAGAGGGAGAACAAATTAAGGTATTAGTAATTAGTTGTATGGTTAGATTTAGTGACATGTGTCACAATCATGGGCTTGGTACTAGATTCTGTTTGTTATGTATGGTACTAATATCCAAGGGAATATCATCGTATTGAATTCATTCCGTCATAATCAAGAAAATATCCGTTGCTCCTGTTCCTTCGTTTTCATTATCCCATGGAGGTTTTATTATGTTTTCTGTAAATCAAACTAGGAATCGTGTGAAGGGTAACGGTGGGGTGATTATTATGGTTTGTATAAATTTTAAAAGTAAAAGTGAGAAGCGGTGAAAATCTTTTGTCAAAATATGATAATTGAAGACTTAAATGAATAGACATGGATCGTTGAGTCAATTTAATGGTGGAGAAGAGAGAACATAGAAGATCTAGAATCCATTTTTTTCTTCTCTTTTTGCACCGAAATGAAATTAACCATTTAGCCCACGCATGCACACACGTACGATGAGACTCACATAAAAGAACATTTAGTTTTTAGACCTCAGCTTAACCATATTGAGTTAAGTCTTGTTGATGAAAGAATTCTTTTTTGTTTTTCAAATTTAAATTTATATGGATTTATCGATTATGAATCAAACGAGTTTATTAGATTTGTTTTTGTACTTATTGCCAAACACTCATATATCTTTATTTATGTCGCAAAAAATCACACTTCATTCACGAAACTTGTTTTAATATACTACATCTGTTCCAAAATGTAAATCCGTTTAGACTTTTCAAACAGATTAAGGAAGTAGTTAAGTGTAATTAATTTTAACGTAAAAGTCTAGAATATCATTTGATTCTTATTAATGTAATAATTGTAGAATAGATGAATGTATAATAAATTAGGGGTAAAAGCAAAAAAAATATAATAAATATTTCATTTATATTCTAAATGAAGTTATATTATAAGACGAATTCAAAAGGCTAAACGAATTTTTATTTTGGAACGGAGGTAGTATTAAACACACATAAACCCGTCCTGCAAAAATGAATTTTAGCGAATTAGAGTAGTTGCACATAAACCCGTCCTGCAAAAATGAACGGAGGAAACCAGCTAAAAAAAAAAAAGGAGATCGAGAGCTTAACAATAAATAATGTTTTTTTGATGAACACGTATACATAAAAAAATCACGTGAAAGGGGGATATGAGGCAAAGGAAGAAACCATGAAGAATTACTTAGCGCTTGTCCAAAGCCTCATACCAAAATTCAAAACAGTTCAATTCGAGCAAGTCCCCCCGAAGCCGAACAAGAGGGCCGATGCGCTCTCCAAGTTGGCGTCAAACTTCATGTCAAGTAAGAGGTTCTTAGTCGAGTTATTGACCGATAGGAGTTACATCGAGACGGAGGCCCACCTCGATTATTCACAGCCACGTGGATGGACCCGATCGCTCTCTACCTCAAAGACGGAATACTACCATCCGACAAGGTGCAATCCAGGAAAGTCCGACTCCAATCAGCTCGATACGCATTTTTCGATTTATATCTTGTATCGAAAATCTTTTGTGAGCCCCGGTTCGGGATGTGTTTCGAAAGTGAAGGCAAATACCTCTTAGAAGAGATTCATATGAGATAATCCTCGTGGGAATCATTGTGGAGCCGCAATGTTGGCTCGAAAATGCAAGTTAGCTGGGTATTTCGGGGCCGTCGATGCGTACGAGATGCGAACAACCTAGTCCAAAGTGCAACGCTTGTCGATTCATGATAATATCTCTCATCAACAAGCGTAAGACATGAACGTCATCTCGTCGTCGTGGCCATTCGATCACGCCAGGGGAGTCGATATTGTTGGACCTCTTCCCCGAGCTCCGGGAAATCTCAAATTCGTGGTCGTCGCGGTGGGATTACTTCACGAAATGGGTAGAAGCTAAGGCTTTGCCCGACATCCGAGCCGCCACCATCAAAAAATTCTTATGGGTCGACATCATACGCAGTACGGAATTCCGAAAGCTCTAATCTCGGATAATGGTACCCAGCTCAAGATCGAAAAGTTAGAGAATGGTGCGTGAATACCATATCGACCAGCGATTCACCTCGGTAGCTCATCCACGTGTGCAAACGGTCAAGTCGAGCAAACTAATCGACACGATCAAGCCGGGTTTAAAAAAGAGACTAGTAGGCGAAGGTCGAGATTGGGCGGTTCAACTTCCGAGCATCCTATGGTCATACAGATGATACTCTCCTAATTCATCGACAGGGGAAACCCTTTTTCTTTAGTGTATGGGTGTGAAGCGGTGATACCCGCAGAGATCGGAGTCCCCTCTCCCGAGTTCGGCCTACAATGTTGAGGCAAATGATCCCGAACTCCGACAGAAAGGGACAATGTCGAGGAGCGAAGAGAGATAGCCTCGGCCCGAATGGCAAGGTACAAACATGTAAAGATCTCTCGCATTACAACCGAGGGTAAGACACGTATACTTCAAGGTTGGCGATCCGGTTCTAAGGAAAATGAAGCGAGTCGACAGAAGCAGCTTCGGAAGTTGACCCCGAATTGGGAAGCGCCCATATCGATTCTCAAGGTTCACTCCCAAAGTGGTCTTATCAACTTGGTCGAGCGTATGAACCACGGTTCCTCGACATTGGCACGCCAACAATCCGAGGAAGTATTATGTTTGAGATAAGCTTTACTTTGATGAACTTGTTTACTTTTCACTTATGTGAATCTTGTAATAAGTCCATGAGACAATTTTATGAGTATTCTAATAAATTTGTATCTTTTCGAGATGTTTTCTCGTGTTTGTTAGGATTTATAGCCAAAACGATACAAGTCCAATGTGACGTAAAAAAGTTAAAGGCAAAACAATCGACAACGAGTAGAAATATTTTTTTTTTTTTGCTATGAACACTTATCCATAAAATTGACCCATTAAGTTTTATGTATTCAGTATTGACTCATCCCCTCAAACATATAGTAATACATTATATTATATAAAACCAAATTTACAAGCCAAAATTTAAAATACAATAAATTTGATAAACTTCTTAAAAAAAAAAATTTGATAAACTTATGACTCGTGTCATTATTATCCTAAAGCCGATCATTCAATAAAAAAAATTCTACTGAAAACGTTCGCATTACAATCGTTTTATTAGCTCTGAATATATATACTTTAATATTTTTTCAGTTAAGGATACCATAATTCTTCTACAATACATCAGAGCGCCGGAATGCATAATGAACATTGATGGAGGGGTTTTAAATAATCAGCATATAAGAGTACAATAAAACGGTTTAGCTACTCTACGCTGCTAGTGTTTTCTTTTTTAATTTTATTTTTTTACCGCTAAGATATCAACAAATACACACATATCCGGAACACGAGACTCAAAGCCTATGTTACACAGACACGGACACATTGCACGACACGACGTAGAAATGACGATACGGAGAATTTCAAAATTTAGGCACACGACACGCCGCCGACACGGTATATATATATATAAAAATAAAATTCAATTTATGAAAAAAAATATTGATAAATATCTGAAATAATTAGACAAAATAAGATAGTTATTATATAAACTCTTTGAATATCTATAATAGATATTCGACCTTTATACGGTGTCAAAAGAAATTGTGATTGACCTTCAAATATTACAAATTGTAAAAATGATTGTTTATTAACAAAAAAAAAAAAACTTGATACGGCGTATTATTATTTATTTAATTATTAGGCATGAAGGGCATTTTGTAAATTGCACTTTGTGTCTACGGCCAACATATTCGGAAGCCTATCGGGTCACACACATATGAACATCTAGCCGGATTAAAATGTGGTTATAGATGATAACCAAATAAGGAAAGTTTATCTCGAGACTATAAAGAATAGTGGTAAATTAATATGGTGGTATTTATTTATTATGAATAAATTAAATACAAGATATTAATTATTTTGATTAATTAAATATACATATATTAGATATGTGTATGTCGAATTTATGTGTGTATATGATATACATGTATTTTGCAAATTAATTATTCATAGTACCATATTATTAATTAAATATATATGGCCAAAATTTGTGTGTATCACACACGTGTGTTTGGATGCAAAGTGGCGCAAGTTTTGTATATGATACATTTGGTTTGTGCAATTTAATTAATATGTTTACCATAATATTAATATAAGATATTAATTGATTTTGAAAAATAGATTTATGGTAATAAGATAAAGATAGTCAATATAAGATATTGACAATATCTTGAAATATTTAATATAATATATTAAATTAAATGAGATAAATCAATCTAGGAGATTTTCCTTATTTTATTGGGAAAAAGTTTTCCTCTCCTCCACTCTACTAAGAGGCGCCACTTCCATTATAAATAGAAGGTGGGTGTCAAACTCTTTTGTACATCACAATTCCAAGAGCTAATAACTCTTGTGTAAAATAGAGAGCATCATATAGAGAGTTGGAGAGAGGGGAAAAAGGCCGGTCTAACAACCGGAGTTTTCCAATAGCAATCCATGAAGGGATTCCGGCGGGCAGTTCGTGTGGACTAGCGGTAGATGCCGAACACTTGGGTAGCTCTATGCAGAACTACTCTCCTTAGACGGTCAAAGCGTCGATCTTTTAGATCAACCAAGGTAACCACCGTCTATTAGCTTATTTGTTTATTGCTTAAACGAAGTCGATTCTGGTTAAAAGGAAATAAAATTTTGAATTCCGCTGCGTTCCCGCGTAGATTTCCTTATAGTGGTATCGGAGAGAGCTTCGAGCTTAAACAATAAGCATGTTATTTTTTGCATAGTTAATTTTATCGTTTTAAATCACGTAATTAAAAGATGAAAGATTTTTGATTCGCAAAAGTGATACATGAAAAGAAAAAAAACGAGATCGGGTGGTGCTCGGCCGACTGGCGGCGGCACCACCACCGGCAGTGGATGGTCGGCGGCGGGCAGCAGGGCAACCTGCTGCCGGCAGTCGGTTGACCGGTCAATGCTGGAGGATCTCCAAATTTTTGTTTTGTGTATTTTTGTGATTCGATATGGTTCATAGTTGTGATTGATAATTCCTCCTTTGTTTAGTTGTGTCATGTGGCTAACCAATGGTTCAAATAGTTTGGGCCATTGGGATGCCACATGGCATTAAAATAATATTGGTTTTTCCAAATTTTGATTTGGAATAGGCCTAGGCGCTTTCCAAATATTTGATTTGGGAAAAGACCTAGCTTGGCCACTTCCAAAATTTTGATTTTGAAAAGTGGCGGGCCTAAACCAAAATTATTTGGCCTTTCCAAATATTTGATTTGGAATAGGCCTAGGCCCTTTTCAAATATTTGATTTGTAAAAGGCCTAGGCCTAGGCCACTTCAAAAATTTTTATTTTGGAAAGTGGCAAGACCTAAACCAAATTTGGTTTAGAATATGCCTTTTGGTTTAGGAAACCAAAGGCATCCCTTTTGATTACGAATCAAAAGGAAAGAAACAAAAGAGACATAATTTTAATTTTGGAATAGTTCTAATTAATTAATATTAAAATTAAAATCGTTTAAAATTAATCATTAATTTTATTTCGATTAAAATCATTTAATTAATTAAATGTTGTTAATTGATTGGATACAATTATTTAACAGATTAAATGTTAATTGATTAATTAAGACGCAAGTAGTTAAATTTTAATTTTATCTTTTTCATAAGATGTTATTGTATGGATTGGATATAGTAGATATAATATGATTATATGGACCCCGATTGATCATGGACTCGATCAATAGGATAGATGTGAATGATTTAATTTTCTGTTGGTTTAAAAATTGTCCTAGGCCGTTATGAAGAACGTGACCTAGTTTATTTTCTGCATTTATCCCATTCCCATTAGCTCCCCCCCCCCCCCCCCCCCCCCCCACGTGTGTGCGGCGGGTGTATTTATTTTATTAGATAGAATTAAATGTAACAAGAATGGAGCAGAAGATCGAGACCAAAGAAAGAAGAATAAAGATCTCATTGGAGATGGCGCATTAAAGATCCTATTGGCGGTTGCAGCTATCCTTAGATTGTGACCCGCGGTTTCGTCAGTTTGTATTCGAAAACGCACCTAAGAAAAGTCCATGATCATACCGGTTACTTTATGCATTTATTTATTTTGTGCTTGTATTTATTTTATATGATACGATAGATGAATGACTAGGCACGATCTAGATAAATGTGTAGGATACATATCTATAGAGATAGATATAATTGATGAGACCGAAATTAAAATTAATTAAGTGAATTAATTTACGAAAAATACTTCCACAACAAAAATCAAGTCGAAATATTGTCTCCCAATATTATAACGACGGCGAAGAGCCTGTGTTCGGATCCAACTGATCGACCACCGCCGGGAGTTGACCTACCTCGGGTATATCGTCGTTATTGAGATATGATCGTATGAGATCTCGTGAATATTGGGTTATGACTTGACTAGAGTCTTTCAGTGATTGGCCACCGTCGTGGCCGTCGACTTTAGAGACAAGGGGTTGACTAACACATAATGATGCGTATCGTCAAAGAGTTGACTAGTCAACCACTGAGAATCACATAGAGATGTGAATGGTAAAGAGTTATCTACCTTTCGAAATTATCTTGGTTGATCGACCACCGCCGGGAATCGAGGTAACTAGATTGGATCTCAGCCACTAAAGAATTTTGAAATATTCTTGAAAGTCAATTGGGAGTAGTTGACTAGTGGGAGCAAAATCATAAACCAAAAGACCATTTTTTATTTTGCGTGTATAAACAACAACACTCTTTTATCTTCATTTTTAGGTTGTAGTTTTAGCAAACTTTATATTTATGTTTAATTCTCGATTAGTAAAACCAAATTATGACTGTTACCTTTTGAGAAACGTTCTCAAATATGGTTAAGTAATTTTAATCCTTTTAAAATAAGCAATGACACGAGCAATCCCGTTATAGTAGTTAGAGACAAGGAGACTACATAATTGATGCAGTGCTCCAAGACTTTAATTATTAATGAAAGCGGAAGCTCATGATATGATTAAATCATTTGAAATAAGTTTCAACGAATTAGTCAAATATTGGATATGATCCAAGATGATCATTCAGTCATACGATGACAATTAATTCAAACGTTGGATAAGAATGACCACATCTAATTTTGGAAAGGTTGTTTTCAAAATTGTAAGATATAAGTATCTACTTAATTCTATCATTGCTTAAAGGTTAATTAAATAGTTAATGTTTTGAATACGATTCAAAAGGTTAAATAAACTATTTAATAAACTTTAGATTTTCTTTATGAAAGAAATCAAAGACATAGCTCTTGTGATTTTTTCTTAAGTCTTATGAAGACTACACTAAGAAATATTTACAAGTGCTTAAAGGATTAAAAAGGAAAGTTAGGGCATGTGCTTAAATAGAGAACTTATTGAAGTTTCTATTTTAAGCAAGTGAGTTGAGATAAATCTATCTAAGCTCAAAGTCGACTCTTAGATATATGATATCTTGCGAGTGTGATTAAATTAGAAAGATTAAATGCAGATATGGAAGGTGAAACAAACGTTGTAACACTTACAATATTCTGGATCTAGTAAACTGATAAGGGAACTAAATAAATGTTATTATGTTCCGATTCTTATGAAGAACATACTTTCAGTTATTTGTTAGGATTTAGTAGACATATTCAATTGTAAAGAATAAATGTTATTCCGATAAAGTTGGAAGGTCACTGAATCTAACATACTAGATTGTTGTCACTATATAGTTGATATATGTGATGAGATCTCAACTAAATATTTGTGTGGTCATGTTATCCTTAATATTTGTGGTTGTTCTAGACATAGTCTCTCTAGAAGGGAAGCGTGTAATTAAACGTCATTCTGATGATGTTGAACCATATGATTATGAATCATGTGGGTAATACGTATCTTATCTAAAGATGACTAAAATACCCTTTTATGAAAAAGGTTGTAAAATCTAGAAAAATTGTCTAAAGCCTAAACATACCGATGTTTGTTGGCTTGTGACAATTAATGCCACAAATAATTGTTTATTAGTCTCTACGACTAATTTTAGAAATAGTCAAGTGTACTCAGTGAAGTGCATAATTCGGAAAGCCCGAAAAGTTTGAGCTAGTACGAATATGAGATTGATGAGCTACTTAGGAATTAATCTTCAATTGGATTGAAGTAATTAATACCTGAAGGGTGTTTCAGAAGTCATCTGAAAGGAATAAGATTCTCCATTGAAGGATACCATTTTTGGGATACACAATTGGATTGTGTTCTTGAAATGGAAACAACACTTTATATGATAAAGGTGTGACGCAAGCCATGCGAAATATCCCTTACCCGTTTCGGGATAGTGCCCTTATACTTAACCAAGTTCCAAAGAATAAGGTTGAATAAATTCCATATTAGATATGGAAGAAGATAATGTCGAATCTATCTTAACCGATGATTTGAAGTTGTCATAGGCAAAGTTAGAAAGGCTTGGAGCCTAGTACGACATATGCAACTTTGTGGAATGTCTTAGCAAGTACGCTAGATATTATTTACTTGTCCGTGGAGAAAAATGTTTGTCTCCAAACATGCTGTCTTCTAGAGGAAGTGTTTCTTCCAAAAGAAACAGTGGGAGTAGATTTAGATCTCAAATGTAGTTTGAGAACCACAAAGATATATTCAACCAATGGAACATGAGCAGACGCCGCATAGCGATGAGGTGTAGATCACTGCTCAGTGCACACAAAAGTTCTGTAAGTCTGTGGATAACCTCAAGCCCAAAAGGGCTGCTGGTATGTTCATCTTGATGAATGAATATCTCACGACTTATGAAAGAATGTTTGAAAGGCAAGATTGGGAGATATGGCCAGGAGCCATAATATCTGAATTAGATTCCATCAGTGACAACCAGGTTATGAACCTACTCTGTCTTACCTAGAGGGAATGTCCCTGTAAGGCTGAGCCCAGTTCTATTCAGACTATGCTTGTTATAACTTCTTATCATGGCTATATGATAGTGTTGAAGACGTTGGGCAGAAAGCTCGATGTTGATAGACGATAACATGATATGTGAGCCCACGAGATCCATTTATGGACTCAAACAAGTTTCTCTAGACAATTTCTTTGTTTGATAATCAAAGGAGTTTTGATTTAGTCAAAAGAAGAATATGCCCAATGTGCAAGATGGATAGTGGGAGTGCGTTACTATTTTTGAGTAAGGTATTAGATATCTCTCTTAGGAATCATCACCCCATGTCACAGTCAATTAATGTTTGGTAGTTCAAGGTCCTTACGAAAGGACTTGGATTGGCAGTTCTTATTTTTGGAAATAAGAATCTATAGCGATAGATTTAACTGCTGTTAGATTATAGTTACCTATATAGATGTGATGCTAAAAGAGTTTAGCATAGATCGCGTATGGAGATATTGCTAGCCGGTGTTCTCAAGATCTATCTATGTTGGGACGTTAGTCCTAAAGATAAGGTGAAAGATGATGATAATTATGAAGGTTTCCTTCGCTACTGCGATAGGAACCATCATAAAGGTAATGCCGGATGTTCATAGTCCATGAATAGTCATGAGCAAGTATGAAAGTAAATCTGGTGAATGTCGAGAATATCCTTAAACAAGTTAAGGAAGAGTTCCTAGTTTATCGAAACTTGGAATTAGATAAATATAGTTATAGAGACGTATATCCTGAGTCTTATGAAGGCGAGTGGGAGCTACTGTCTGGGTTTGAAGTCACTTTGATTAAGTGATACAGTGAGCTGGAAATGTTCTTAGCTATGGGTCACTGTATATTCTACAACTTAGCCAAACACAGTAGTGCCTTAGAGGCGCAGCGGGAGCAGTACATGGATCTAGAAGGTTCATTTCTGAACCTTGTGCGGTTTTTCCACCTTTTCTATATAGCTGATATAGTAAGTGGATTCATTGCTTGAAGCAAGGACCAGGGTCTCGTCAGAGATTCATGTGTGTGTTGAGGCGGTTCTTTTGACTTGATCATATGGAGCGTGATATGAAGATAAGTCTGAGTCCCCACGGATAGCGATCCGTTCATGGCTAGGGCTAGTTGCGAGTATTGCATGAGATTCTTGTGTTTCAACTTGGTCTTGTGTGTGCGAGTGATTGGTTTTAGGCCAAGTGAGAGATTGTTGAAATAGTGTCCTAAACCCAATCGGGTTGGACCGGATCCGACCGGGTCGGATCATTTCTACTATTTCTTTATGTTTATACATATATTAAATGGCTTTTCTGTTGTCATATATATGTTCTTTTAAAGAACCAATTATGAATTGTTATATGATAACGTCCTTAGTATTAAACTCGTGATAGAAACCATGATAGGCGATTATGGTTGATGAGATCTCTAATCACTTAAATAAGTTTGATACTTAAATGTCTCTAGGCTGATGTACTATTAAACATGGCATTGATAGTATAAACAGGCTAGCACGAATTAGATGTCTTCTGTCTTTAAGGGCAGGGATAGATCTCGTCTATCGAAGTGTAGAGACACTTGGACTATACATGGACGTGTATTGGAGAATGCGTACGTTAGACTAACCTACTTACCCGGATAAGTGTCACACTATGTGACGGTTATGTAATTATCCTTAGGACCGGAGTCTACATGGCATCACGGTGTGGATTGTCATGCTTCGACACTATTGAGGTTTCCCCTAGCCACGGGGCGATCATGCGGTAGTGATTGGGTGTGATACTGAAGCATGCGGAGTATACATGTTTGGTCGTCTGGAAATCGCGTATCCTATGATTGGGATCGAATATCCGAAATGGCCTTCTTATAAGGAATGTCTAGCTCTCGTGAATCTTTGCAAAGTGGAAGTAAATGAGTTACTTCGAGAAAGCTTGATATCCAGATTATAATATACAGTCGTTAATGTTTGACACTCGACCTTTGACTCTTCCGATGATTGGGGGTCACGGTGTGTTGCTAGACGCTATCCCGTGATCGTTAGGCATGAAGGGCATTTTTGTAAATTGCACTTTGTGTCTACGGCCAACATATTTGGAAGCCTATCGGGTCACACACATATGAACATCTAGCCGGATTAAAATGTGGTTATAGATGATAACCAAATAAGGAAAGTTTATCTCGAGACTATAAAGGTTATAGTGGTAAATTAATATGGTGGTATTTATTTATTATGAATAAATTAAATACAAGATATTAATTATGTTGATTAATTAAATATACATATATTAGATATGTATGTCGAATTTATGTGTGTATATATGTATTTTATAAATTAATTAATCATAGTACCATATTATTAATTAAATATATATGGCCAAAATTTGTGTGTATTGACACACGTGAGTTTGGATGCAAAGTGGCGCAATTTGTATAGGATACATTTGGTTTTTGCAATTTAATTAATAGGTTTACCATAATATTAATATAAGATATTAATTGATTTTGAAAAATAGATTTACGGTAATAAGATAAAGATAGTCAATATAAGATATTGACAATATCTTGGAAATATTTAATATAAGATATTAAATTAAATGAGATAAATCAATCTAGGAGATTTTCCTTATTTTATTGGGAAAATGTTTTCCTCTCCTCCACTCTACTAAGAGGCGCCATTTCCATTATAAATAGAAGGTGTGTGTCAAGCTCTTTTGTACATCAAAATTCCAAGAGCTAATAACTCTTGTGTAAAATAAAGAGCATCCTATAGAGTGTTAGAGAGAGGGGAAAAATGCCGGTCTAGCAACCGGAGTTTTCCAATAGCAATCCATGATGGGATTCCGGCGGGCTGTTCGTGTGGACTAGCGGTAGAGGCCGAACACTTGGGCGGCTCTATGCAGAACTACTCTCCTTAGACGGTCAAAGCGTCGATCTTTTAGATCAACCAAGGTAACCACCGTCTACTAGCTTATTTGTTTATTGCTTAAACGAAGTCGATTCTGGTTAAAAGGAAATAAATTTTTGAATTCCGCTGTGTTCCTGCGTAGATTTCCTTACACTTTTAAAATGGATTGTCCCATAAAAAATATTCATTTAGAAAAAAATAAATCATTTAATGCAAATTTTTCAAACATGCTCCTATCATAACATTTAATGTTTATACATTAATTTCATTTTCAAAAATAGTATTTATCATTTGATAGGGGCATATATGTCTATGTTACATCCGTTGTATGCTATGCGAAATACAATAAATAAACAGAAAGACGAAGTACAATTTATTTATATATCGGGAAAAGAAAACAATTACAGTAATGAAATGAATTGAAACAACAAAATACAGTAAATGATTCCACTGGCAATTCCGGCATGGGTTTGATGGTGAGAATGCGGAAAGTGATCTATGGACCCGTATTTGGCAACTTAAGGGCCCGAATCGAGGTGATTATTTACTTTGGAGTCTATCTCATGAGGCCCTTCCTGTTGGCGATTTCCCAACTAAGCGACATATTGTTCCTTCACCAACTTGTCCGATTTGTGGGGAGGAGGACGAAACGATCATGCATGCGTTCAGGGACTGTCTGTGGGTTTCCACTCTTTGGCAGTTGTGCTTACCACGTGAGAGTTGGGGAAAGTTTTTTGGTGTGGATAACATTGAGGGTTGGCTGCATTTGAACCTTTTTCGGCAGAAGGAGCCACATCTTGGCTCGACAGCTTGGAAGTTCACGTGGAGGAGGCACTCTATGGAGTGTGGACGTGGAGAAATAAGATTATTCATGGAAGCGTTGAGGAAAGGCCCCCGGCCTCTGTTTTCTCATCCCAGGTGGTGGAACGTGCTAAGAATATGAGACTTGCTTGGAGGGACTTCGAATAATCGTTGTATTTCGATCTTTTCCATTTTTTTTCGGACTATTTTTCTAAGGCGGTTGCCTCTCTGCCTTTTCCTATAAGTAATAAATGTGAAACTGAGGCGAGAAGATATCCGTCCTTAAGACAAATTTTCTCTGGCATGTACCCGCGATTATTCAAATGTCTCTCACGATACAACAATTTACATGTTCAAGAGAGAGGTACTTTAACTCTGAACAACATCGAACTTTTGCAGAGTTTCATAAAACTCTTCGACAATTTATGTAGTAGTTTGACTTTGTGTTGTATGTCTCAGTGTGTTCTTTCCATTGCAGTAGAGGATCATTATATAGGGAGGAAGACAAGGGAAAAGTCTTTCATTTTGAGCTTTTAAGTGTATTGAAAGCCATCAGTTGAAGGAGCTCTAGTAGCAGATGAAAGGACTCAGCTCAAATCGAATTACTCTGACTCAACTCAAATTACTCATCAGAAAATTGATTAATTATTTGACAAAATCCAATATACCTTTGTCCAATAAATTAATATTTGCCTCATGCCACAAAGGCCTATTGCCCCAAGGCCCAAGGCCCAACGGTCAATGGGCACGGGGGGCTAGGCGGCGCCGCGCGCCGCGTGTGTGGCAATTTTAGTAAAGCCTCACCTCAATAAAACCATCCTGAGTTCTCCCTCTTTCTTGGAGCTCATACCCCTTATCAAACTTCCACCACTTATATATTGAGAAATGATGGAACATTTCCCAATGTGGGAAATGGAAATCGAACTCTTCAACTTCTTCAACTAACAACTCTTCAACTTCTTCAACTAACCCATTTTAAGCCTTAAAATCTCATTCACCTGATATCCAAATTTAATGAATCAAATCTATCTTCATCTACGTCGCACATAGTTTTCAATGTCATCATAAACTCTTGATAAATTATATAAGAGCCTAACCGAAACCGGCTCTCAAAGTGGTTGTAAGAAATGATATAAAAATCATTTTTCTAGAGCTGTTAACGAGCCGAGCCGAACCGAGTATTGGTGGTTCGAGCTCAAGCTCGTTCGTTTGTTAACCGAACAAAAAAATTTGAACTCGGCTCGTTTCAATGATGAAATGTTCGAGCTCGTGTTAAACATATTGTTGTCTTCCACCTCGAGTTCGGTTCATTTAGGTATAAAACATAAAGTGCAACTGCAAAAATAACAAGTTATAGATTAATATTACATACATCACGCTACAATAATCATATAAAAATATGTAAATGTTAAATAAAATCAATCTATAATCTCAATTAGATGAATGAATCACTTATCCTCGTTTGAGTTAGGGTTACGTTCGTACTCGGGTACATACCCTAGTGGTTATCCACTTGGGTGTAACCTGGCTCCTAGTAGGGAGGCTAGGGTTTGATCCCGTTTGGGGCGTTTAATGGGTGTGTGTGTTTCTTGCGTCTCCGAAAAAAAAAAAAGCACGTTCGCGAACATACTTGAACATTCGCGAACCAAGCTCGCGTTCGTTTGTTAAGTGAACGAGCCTACAATCATGTTCAAGCTCGGCTCGTTAAGCTAAACGAACAAACGATCAAGAACACCAACGGGCCGAACACGAGCTTGTTCATGAACTGCTCTATTTGTTAACATCTCCACATTTTTCCTTTTCCCTCAATTTTCACCAACAATCCCCCATATGAATGGAAATTAATGCAAATGCAGACCCTGAAGAGATTTCTGACAGAAAAATATTGCATCAGGAGAGGTAGTTTCTGGCTTTGAACCTGCCTTAGTGATATACTATCGGATCTACTCGGCTATTCAGTGAACTTTGTCTTGAACTGTTCGGCTTTATTGTAAAACCAAACAATAGTACTCACATAATATTTCCCTTAACACCGTATTTGGTTCTCATGGTTGTGTTCATTTTGGCTATGAATCACCCCTTGATAAGTCAATAATTAGCGATGTTTTAGTGCTTAGTTTATACCTATTTTCTCGAGAGATGCGTTTGTTCGGGTATGTTTTTGTTGATTTTCAGGATTGAGGAGCTTGGAAGAAGAAATTGAAGAAATTCTCGATTTATTGGTTGCAAGAGTCGGATTTTGAAGAAATGAAGACTTCAAGAATTAAATATTGGGTATTCTCGGGATCCTGACTATTGCGAAAGACAAAAAGGCCGCCAAGGCCTAAGACAAGACTCCATTTACGAGCTGGATTCATGGATTTACTCTTCTATTTTCTCATGAGCTGTATTTTCTAGATAGATTATTTTATTTTATTTATTAGTATTTTTATTTTATTATTGGATCTTATTATTTAATAAAAATAATCCAGAAACGTGAAAAAAAAGGGGAGAACGTGAAAACAAAAAAAGGGGCGCAGAAGGAACGAATTTTTTCTATGGCATCTTTCGTTTTCAGAATTTGGAGACGACTTCTTCTTTCTTGGATGATCTAGGTTTTTCTTTCATCAACAATTCAATCTTTTTTCTCTTTTCTGCAATTGAATAAGGTATTCTTGGTTATTTCTTGTGCCTTTTTATTATGCCGGTGAGTTGCTAATTTTCTCTTTTCCAGTTAAAGCATTATTAATCCCTTGATCATGCAATTGTGAGATCAAATTTGTTTCAATCCTCGTTGAATTTGTAGTATTTACTTGTTTCCTGATATTATTGAATTAATTACTACCGTAGAGTCTTTAGTTTAATTGCATAATCGAATACCAAAAATCTAATCGAGGCGATTGTCGAAAAGATTGGATTTTTAGTGGTGAACAACATATTGCCTGCCGGTTCGCAGCCCATAGGATTCCCTGTTGTGAAATAAGTAATCTAGGTTAAAGTTAACCCGATGTGCGTTAATACCTAGAGTTAGGTTTTTCCAAGCGTTAATGCGATTGCTCTCACCAAACCTCTAGCGATTGTTGAGGGATGTGCTACGCAGTTAGAGTATAAGTAGTGGCGATTGTCCTGCTTATCGAAATTAGGAAAAATTGGTTGCTTGGAGATTGTCGGCAGTTATAAATAATTTATTACGAGTGCAACGAGTAATTTATGCATCAATGATCAGTTGTAAAGATTAAGGGAGAAAATAATTGCTTTAGCTGGAATCCTCTTAAATTGATTTTTCCTCAATTATTTGCTCTATTCTGCTTCTAATTTTTCTGCCAGTATTTAATTCTACATACTTTGTGATTTTATACATAATTTTAAAGTTACCCTACACAATTTGTTTTATTACTGTTCTGAAAAGAAATAATCAACAGTTCCTCGTGGGATCGACTCCGACTTAATATGTACTACTTATAGAGTGAGAAGGAATATAATTTTGGTGGTTTAATGACACACCAAATTTTGGTGCCGTTGCCGGGGAACGGTGCTAAATGATTTATTTCTTTTAGAATTTTGTATATTGTTTCTTTTTGTGTTGTTTTGTGTTTTCCTTGTTTGCAAGCATGTTAAGTTACCACTACGCAACTCCTATGGTGAATCGTGATGTGTATGGATGTCGGGTGAATAATTCATATGAGGAGAGATGTTATCCGAGTGAGCCGAGTTAACCAGATTGGAGCTATGGTGAATCACTTTCTAAGCCGTCTAGTGATCTTGAAAGTCCGATACCCAAATGAATCTCTTGAAGCCATGATGCAGTCTCTTACTAACAATCTAACGCAAATGCTCCGAAAAGCTAATGTAGAGTTTCTACAAGAAATTGGGCAAGATCTTTCACAGTTTAGAGAAGAGCAAAGCGTATGGGTTCAGAATATGCAAGGGAAAATTGATGAGCTAAAAACTGAAGTGGATTGGCTTAAGGAACAAAAGTTAAAAGCATCCTCTCCTCCGCATGGTATGACGATGAAGACGATTGTCCCAATATTTATCCGACACTTGAGATAGTTGAAGATGTTGATCAACCCAAGGGTGAAGAAATGCACCCGGTGTTGGAGAATTTAGAGGATAACGTGCCTAAATTAGAGCTAAGTCACCCGAAGGAAGTCAATAGGAAACCATTGGAACCAAAAAGTGTTGAGGTGATTGTGGACATGAGAGTGAGCGAGAAGGAAATGATCTTCTCACTTGATCACTATATCATGAACTGGGAGGTGGAGGCCCCTAATCCCATTTTTCTTTCATTGGGAAGATACTTCATAAAAGTGCCTAGAGCTAGGCACGGCTAATTCTTCCTGAAGATGAGATGGATGGCTCGCTTACTGAGTATGCAAGAAAGAATCATGAAAGAAAAACTATTCCATTTGACAATGGATAGCCAATGTAAGTATGTCTAGCCAAAGACATTAAAGAAAGGCGCTTGTTGGGAGACAACCCAATTAAAATAAATTTGGTAATTTTATTTTGTTTTGTTTTTTGTTGAATAAGTAAAAAAAGAGAGATTTGCATTTTTGGTGGAGGATTTTGTCTGTTTTGCAGGTGAAAAACTGAATTTTGTGAAGAAATATGAGGCGTTCATTTGAAGTTAATGAGTGGAGGCACAAGCATGTGGGCATATTTGAAGAAAGGCTAATCTCACTTTTCCATCAAGTCGGTAGGAACTTTGAAAATTATTTCAAGGATGCAGGATTTCACTTTTTGGTTAAGTCGGGATCCTAGGAAGTTAAAGGCTTGTCCAAGAAAAGAGGTTTTCACTTTCCATGAAGTCGGGATCCTAATGAAATTGGGAGGAGCTGATTCTATAAAAAAGAAAAAAGAAATTGATATGCCTCTCCCACCCTAAATTTTCACTTCCCACACCGATTTTTCTACTCCCACCCATCTCCTACACTTCCACCCTTTCTCTCCTTCCGCAAGCATCATCAGCGATTCCAGAATCCTTCCAAGCATTTATTCCCTCATGCACCACCCAGGACGCAATTGCATATGGCAATGATGATGACTCTCCGAGACGTTGATTCCTCGCGCCACGGTCTGAATGGCAAGGTATTCTCGTCATTTTTATTTTTATTTTTTTCTTTCATATTAGATTAGTACTAATTGCATATCATGCATACCATGTTAGTTGAATATCATTCCATATATTGCATTCTTCCATCCACTTTTAGCGTACATTGGGGACAATGTATGATTTAAGTGTGGGGGAGCTGTAATATTCCGATTTTCGGGAAAGGGCAGACGTGTCTTTTTGCAAAAATGAAATATTAGTATTTCTTTTCTTTTATTGGAGTTAAGTACTTTATTAATTATTTATACATGATTTTCGAGTTATATGTATATATAATTAAGGGAAATTCTGATTTTGGTAATTAAGGGGTAATTAAGGAAAATGGGTTTTTATTGGGAATTGTATTTAAGGAAAAATTAACACAGTTTATCCCATAACCTAAGTTAATCAAAATCAGATTACACGCTCCTCTTCTCTCGCACATTAGTGAAGGGGAAACGGTTGAGGGAATTATCCAATTGACTAAGGTGAATCGAACCGTTTTCGGATCGAAGGGAAAAGGCGTTGATCCGTTTTTGGAGGGTAATTCCTATGATCTCAATCATTTATAAGGTTTAGATCACGTATTAAGGTGTTCAAACGCTAGAAAGATGTGTTTTTCGTTGATCAAAGGATCATATGTTGTACTACGATTTGATAAGAATTTATGTGTTTTACCGTTTGATTCGATGTTAATTGGGTTAGAAATGGATTAGAAACCGTTGGATCGAAATCGAATTTAGGAAAACGTTTGGATATCGCATTCCTGTTTCATGTTGCAGGTTTAGTTTCTGGATGCTGAATGCGTACGCATTCCATGTACATAGTGTTCTGGTTTTGTTTCTGGTTGTTGAATGCGTACGCATTCATAAGAATGCGCACGCATTGTTCAAACAGAGAGTTTAGTTTAGGCTCTAGTCAGGTAATGCGCACGCATTGTTTGGACAGACAGTTTCCAGCAGGTTTTGAAGCAGGGAATACGTACGCATTCCAGCTAATTCACACGCATTGCCCCTGTTTTCACTTAAGTGATGTTTAAGCTATACTATTGAGTTTTAATCCTTTATTCAAGTTATTTTAACATTGTATAAATATGAACAAGCCTGAATTGAGCTTCTGATTCGTTCAGTTAAAACACCGAATATACTCTTAAAGGGAGTTGAAGTTCAGATCCGTCGGAAGGGCATGATAGGCTTGTGCTTTGATGAATTAGCATTCATCAATGTCTGTGTAATTGCTAGGCCTTGTTAATGTCTAGTAGTCTAGGAAGAGATCGTAGTTTGTGATAGGGAGATTACTTGAAAACACTTAGGTGGTTAGTGAATCATTTTAATAAAATACGTACTTGACTAGTAAAAGATTAAACAACATGTCTCTCTTGGATAGGCACCAGTCTATATCGCGATGTGTGTGCTACCTCTGAAGGTGGAAGAACTCCGTAGGTCAAAAAAACCCTAAGTACGGAAGGACTCCACTGAGATGTGCGTACTATCGGAGCCTACCTATTCTAGACTCCGTGGATATTAGTGTGATCCACTAATATGTTGTCAAGAATACCCCAGTTCGGATATGCGTAGTGCCCTAGAGTGCGGTTGTAACATAGATAAGTTAAGTAGAAACGTTTAGTCAATTCGTGTTGATGGACATGAAATGAACCCCAGATTGAGTTGGTCACACATAAACAACTAAATGAATAAATATCCTTTCTTTATAAATTATAATTGTTGTCATAGCTTCTCTCTTTTATTAAGTACCTTGTAATTACCTCAAATGCATGTTTTCTATGTGTTTGGGGGTGAGAAGACGAACAGGTTGATCATGTTTACGAGGAGGAGTTCGATGACGACGTTTGACGACTCCTCATTGAAGACTTAGCATTTATTTATTTTGTCATTTATTTATTAGACTGTGTTAGTACTTTTAGAGTAGGACTTTTGATCTTTCGAGACTTGCAGTACCTTTACGTTTCTTTTGAGAATATCGTACGTTTCTTTTGGATTTCGTAGTTTCTTTTCTTCTGAATGTAATAAGGATTACATTTCCATCTTTAGATTACATTTCTATTCTTGGTTTATTTGGGAAAAAATTTATATCCGAGTCTTTTTGCTTCCGTTTGCTTATTTTTGATACGACGTAATAGAGGCTTACGTATAAGGTGAATTTATTTTTATTTTATACGTGCCGAACGTTTCTTTTCCGGATAAGGACTCGGTGTCCGGGAACGGGGCGTTACAGTTGGTATCAGAGATAAGCGTCTTTTAGGCTTCCCTTCTTTTAAGATAAGTTTCTTTAGATCTTTTAGTAACGTTCTGGTTTCTTTGATCATCAGGATGGTGTTCACAAGAACTGGAGCGGGTGTAGAGACTTCTGGAGTTTGTCGGGAAAGTCCAACACCGGTCGTAGGAGGCGGTGTTGTGAGGCAGAATCCTCCACCCCATCGGAGTTTGTCACCACCACCTCATACTGTGACACCTGCACCAAGATCTCAACAGGGTTTGTCACCGCACCTCATCAGGAGCAACCTCCACGATGGCACGTGGGAAGTTCGGTTCAGTTCTCTTTGGTAAGCGATGTTCCAACGGGTTTTGTACCACCGCCGGTAACCTACCCTCCACACCAACAAACCTTCTACCCTGAACCAGTCAGCGTTTAACCTCCACCAGTGAGCCACCCCTCACCGCTAGTGTTTCACCAGCAACACCAGCAAACCTTTTACCCACCTCCTGTAGGTCATACCCCTCGACCTACCGTACCACTCTCACCACGTTTCGACCATCATCAAGGTTTTGGTTACCCACCCTTTGGTTTCCAACAACCTCAGCCAACCCCACAGCATCACCAGAATTACCATCAAGGATACTACCCTTTTCAACCTAAACCTCAAATGAATCCAATTTACCCCCAGCAACCGCACTACTAGCAGCAAGTACCTTTTGGTTACCCTCCGGTTTACCCACCAGTTCCACCGGTTAGACCAGCTTTTGAGCAAGCACCGCTTGTGGATTGGTATACAAGATTGAGAAGGAATCGGGTTGAAAACTTCTATGGGAATGTAGAACATTCAAAGGTTGAGGAATGGCTGAGAGGTTTTGAGAAGGCTTGCAGGAATATACATGTTCCTGAAATAGAGATGGCACATATCGCGGTTAGTTTTCTTTTGGGTGCAGCTGAAGCATGGATAGATGCCATACAGAGTAACAATGGTAAGGTCACAGACTGGGAAGCTTTCAAAGCTATGTTTTTCAATGAGTACTTCCCGGCAACAGTACAAGAGGATAAGGCGAGTCAGTTTCTGAAACTTAAGCAGGGTATTCTCAGTATACCAATAAATTTAATGAGTTAGGAAGGTTCTATCCCGAGCTCATGAAAGTGGAAGAAAGGAAGATGGCATTGTATAAGGAAGGACTAGCACATGAGATACAGTCAGGTATGCTGGGTTTTACAGCGAAGAATATGGCAGAGTTATTGAATAAAGCCTTGGAGGTTGAGACCTTCAGGAAGAAGGATACAGTGGTTATTGGGAACAAGAGGAACTTTGGGACCAGTCAAGGCAATTACCGAGGAGCACCGCAACGGAACGTCAAGAAGACAACACCTCCATGGCAGCTAAGGCCCCGAACAGTGCACCACTTTGCCCTAAGTGCAACAGAAATCATTCAAGGGAGTGAGAGCAGAATACTAATGGTTTCTACGTCTGCGGAGAGCCAGGACACTTTTCTAGAGCGTGTCCAAACAGAGGAAACAAAGGCAGTTTGATTCAAGGAAGCGGGAGAAGTGGCCTAAGCCGACCGGTTCATGTTTTGGCGGTTGACGCTAGAGATGCGGAACCAGAGGATGATGTTATCTCAGGTACCTTATTGTTAATTTATTTTGTTAAGATATTTTTATAGCACGTTTACTCATGCTGTAATTTTATTTAAATGAATGAATATACATCTTAGGTACGATAATGTTAGATAATCTAGTGGTCAGAGCTTTGTTCGATACGGGAGCGTCTAACACTTTTATGTCGACCAAGGTAGCTAAGAAGTTGAGTTTACCCTCGGAACTTTTAAGAAACACGTTGGAGATAACTACACCGTTAGGAAAGGTAACAAAGTTAACTAGGGTGATACCTCAAGTGGAAGTTCGAGTTGGATCCTATCGATGCAAGAGTGACTTCACAGTTCTAGACTTTTTAGATTTTGACGTGATTCTTGGAATAGATTGGCTATCCGAGAATTATGTTCACTTAGATTGCCGAGAGAAGAAAGTGACTTTTAAGATACCCGGGAAATCAGACAAGACTTATCAGGGTAATGTGTACAAGCCGAGTAAGAAGCGACATCCAATAATCTCAGCGGTTAAGGCAATTAGGGCTTGTCGAAGGGTTGTGAAGGCTACTTGATGTACGCAGTGGATGTTGAACAAGTGAAGCCTAAGCTAGAAGAAACTCCGGTAGTGAGAGACTATCCTGAAGTGTTTCCGGAGGAGTTACCGGGAAACATGCCGGATAGAGAAATCGAGTTTGAGATCAAGTTAGTACCGGGAGCGGCACCAGTTGCTAAGGCACCCTATAGAATGGCACCGGCTGAGTTGAAGGAATTAAAATCTCAACTTAAGGATATGCTTAAGAGGAACATAATTCAGCCTAGTACTTCACCTTGGGAGCCCCTGTGTTGTTTGTCAAGAAAAAAATGGTAGCATGAGGATGTGTATCTACTACAGAGCGTTGAACAATCTTACCATCAAGAATAAGTACCCTCTACCGAGGATTGATGACCTGTTTAATCAGTTGCAAGGCAAGAAAGTGTTCTCTAAGATTGATCTTAGGTCTGGTTATCATCTGTTGAAGATCAAGGTAGCAGACATACCGAATACGGCTTTTAGCACGAGATATGGACATTATGAGTTCTTGGTTATGACTTTTGGACTCACTAATGCCCTATCCGCGAGTTTTCATGCCATACTTGGATAAGTTTGTGATAGTGTTCATAGACGATATCCTAGTGTACTCGAAGGACGAGAAAGAACACGAGGACCACTTAAGGATAGTGTTAGAGACTTTGAAGAATAACCAGTTGTTTGCTAAGTTCTCAAAGTGTGACTTTTGGTTGAAGCAAGTCAGTTTCTTGGGTCATGTCATTTCTGGAAGTGGTATTCAAGTTGACCCCGCAAAGATTGAAGCAGTTGAGAATTGGCCTAGACCTACCACAGTTTCAGAAGTAAGCAGTTTTCTTGGTTTGGCTGGTTACTATAGGAAGTTTGTGCAAGACTTTTAATAGATAGCTACTCCACTCACTAAGCTTACACAGAAGAATGTAAAGTTCGAATGGACTAGCGAGTGTGATACAACTTTTCATACCTTGAAGGATAAGTTGACTACGGCCCCAGTGTTGGCAGTTCCGGAGATCTTTGATAACTACGACGTCTACACGGATGCTTCGGGACAGGGTTTAGGTTGCGTGTTGATGCAAGGAGGGAAGGTGATTGCTTATGCATCGAGGTAGTTGAAGGTGCATGAGAAGAATTACCCGACACATGACTTAGAATTGGCAGCAGTAGTGTTTGCATTGAAGACTTGGAGGCACTACTTATATGGAGTTAAGGCGAGGATCTTCACCGACCACAAAAGCCTAAAGAATTTCTTTACACGGGAGAATCTGAATATGAGACAGAGGAGATGGCTTGAATTCGTAAAGGATTATGATTTGGATATTCAGTACCATCCGGGTAAAGCCAATGTAGTGGCAGATGCTTTGAGCAGAAAACCAGTGTTTGCGGTTTCGGGCGTTGACGACGTTGCTGAGAGGTTAGATGGGCTGAGAATCCGAAGTTTTGATCAGATATGAGGATCGATAGATTGCGGCACCATTGTTAGCAAGATCCGAATTGATGGATGATATTCGGGAAAAGCAAGATGATGATCCAGTTTTGGTTGATTTGAAGCGAGTTGCCAAAGACAAACCTACAGTGGGTTATGTTCTGGACAAGAATGGGAATCTTTGGTACCGGATCGTCTATGTGTGCCTAATGTTGGCGACCTAAGACAGAGAATTATGGAAGAGGCACATAGAATTGCTTTTCCAATTCATCCAGGAGCTACTAAAATGTACAAAGACTTGAAGGAAAAGTTTTGGTGGCCCTCGATGAAGGTAGAGATAGCCAAGTTCGTGGCAGAATGTGATATTTGTCAGAAAGTAAAAGCAGAGCATAGAAGACCATGAGGAATGCTTAATCCATTGGATATCCCCGAATGGAAATGGGATAAGATCACGATGGATTTTATCACCGGTTTACCGAAGACTAAAGGAGGACATGATGCAATTTGGGTAATTGTGGATAGATTGACCAAATCTGCCCATTTCTTACCGTATAAGGTTGATATGTCCTTGAAGAAGATGACGGCGCTATACTTGGATAATATAGTGAAGTTACACGGAGTTCCTATCTCAATAGTTTCGGATCGTGATCCAAGGTTCGTCAGTCAATTTTGGAAGATTTTGCAAGAAGCTTTTGGAACCAAGTTAGATTTGATTACGGCCTTTCATCCTCAGACAGATGGACAGTCAGAAAGGACCATCCAAACGCTTGAGGACATGCTAAGTGTTAGGAAATCTACGCGGGAACGCAGCGGAATTTAAAATTTTATTTCCTTTTAACCAAGATCGACTTCGTTTAAGCAATAAACAAACGAGTTAGTAGACGGTGGTTACCTTGGTTGATCTAAAAGATCGACGCTTTGACCGTCTAAGGAGAGTAGTTCTGCATAGAGCCGCCCAAGTGTTCGGCCTCTACCGCTAGTCCACACGAACAGCCCGCCGGAATCCCATCATGGATTGCTATTGGAAAACTCCGGTTGCTAGACCGGCCCTTTTCCCCTCTCTCCAACTCTCTATAGGATACTCTCTATTTTACACAAGAACTATTAGTTCTTGGAATTGTGATGTACAAAAGAGCTTGACACCCACCTCTTATTTATAGTCATAGGTGGCGCCCCAATAGAGTAGAAAGGAAGAAAACCTTTTCCCAATAAAATAAGGAAAATATATTTGATTGATTTATCTCATTTATTATAATATCTTATATCAAATAAATCTAGGATATTGTCAATATCTTATATTGAATATTCCCAAGATATTGTCAATATCTAATATTGACTATCTTTATTTTATTACCATAAATCAATTTATACATGTGTATATATCACAAATATATAACACATATAAATCTATATTTAACTATGGCAAATGTGCACATGTATATCTTATATATATGTTTAAACACACGCACCATCATATACATATATATATATATATATATATATATATATATATATATATATATATATATATATATATATATATAATATCTAATATTAATATTAGGTAATCTCATTAATTAAATTGCACAATCCAAGTGTATCTTATACACTAATCATATGCGCCCCATATGCCAATTAATTGGCTTCCGGAATATTCTTTAATTAATCAATATAATTAATATCTTGTATTTTATTTATTCATAATAAATAAATACCACCATATTAATTTACCACTATAACCTTTATAGTCTCGAGATAAACTTTCCTTATTTGGTTATCATCTATAACCACATTTTAATCCGACTAGATGTTCATATGTGTGTGACCCGATAGGCTTCTGAATATGTTGGCCGTAGACACAAAGTGCAAATTACGAAAATGCCCTTCATACCTAACGATCACGGATAGCATCTAGCAACACACCGTGACCCCCAATCATCGGAATAGTCAAATGCAATGACTACTACCTTTAATGTGAAACAGTTACCATGTAACTTACAATCCTATCACTGTAATAATATCCATACGGTCGTTAGTCGAGTGTCAAAACATCAACGACCGTATCTTATAATCTGGATATCATGCTCTCTCGAAGTAACTCGTTTACTCCCACTTTGCAAAGATTCACGAGAGTAAGACATTCCTTATAAGAAGGTCATTTCGGATATTCGATCCCAATCATAGGATACGCGATTCCCGGACGACCAATCATGTATACTCCGCATGCTTCGCATCACACTCAATCACTACCGCATGATCGCCCCGTGGCTAGGGAAACCTCAATAGTGTCAAAGCATGACAATCCACACCGTGATGCCATGAAGACTCCGGTCTTAAGGATAATTACACAACCGTCACATAGTGTGACACTTATCCGTGTAATTGGGTCAGTCTAACGTACACATTCTCTAATACACGTCCACGTACGGTCCAAGTGTCTCTACACTTCGATAGACGAGATCTATCCCTGCCCTAAAGACAGAAGACATCTAATACGTGCTAGTCTGTTTATACTATCAATGCCATGTTTAATAGTACATCAGCCTAGAGACATTTAAGTATCAAACTTATTAAAATGATTAGAGATCTCATCAACCAAAATCGCTTATCATGGTTTCTCTATCACAGTTTAATACTAAGGACGTTATCATATAACAATTCATAATTGGTTCTTTAGAAGAACAGATATATGACAACATAAAAGCCATTATATATATGTATAAATATAAAGAAATAGTAGAAATGATCCGACCCGGTCGGATCCGGTCCAACCCGATTGGGTTTAGGACACTATTCCAACAATCTCCACTTGGCCTAAAACCAATCACTCGTACACACATGACCAAGTTGAAACACAAGAATATTTTGCAATACTCGCAACCAGCCCTAGCCATAAACGGATCGCTATCCGTGGGGACTCAGACTATCTTCATATCATGTTCTAAATGACCAAGTCAAAGGAACCGCCTCAACACACACACAGATCTCTGACGAGACCATGGTCCTTGCTTCAAGCAATGAATCCACTTACTATATCAGCTATATAGAAAAGGTGGAAGAACCACACAAGGTTCAGGAATGAACCTTCTAGATCCATGTACTGCTCCCGTTGCGCTCTAAGGCACTACTGTGTTTTGGCCTACTTGTAGAATTTACAGTGACCCATATGCTAGAACATTTCCAGCTCACTGTATCACTTAATCAAAGTGATTGCAAACCCAGACAGTAGCTCCCACTTGCCTTCATAAGACTCAGGATTTACGTCTGTATATCTACGCTTATTTAATTCCAAGTTTCAATAAACTAGAAAATTTTCCTTAACTTGTTTAAGGGTATTCTCAACCTTCACCAGATCTACTTTCATACTTTCTCATGACTATTCATGGACTATGAACATCTGGCATCACTATAAGATGGTTCCTATCGCAGTAGCGAAGGAAACCTTCCATAAGCATCATCTTTCACCTTATCTTTAGGACCAATGTCCTAACATAGACAGATCTCGCGATCTATGCTAAACTTCTTTTAGCATTACATCTATATAGGTAAACTATAATCTAACAACAGTTAAATCTATCGCTATAGATTCTTATTTCTAAAATAAGAACTGCTAATCCAAGTGCTTTCACAAAGACCTTGAACTACCAAACTTTAATTGATCGTGACACGGGGGTGATAATTCTCGAGATAGATATCTAATACCTTGCTCAAAAATCATAACACACTCCCACTATCCATCTTGCACATTGGGCATATCCTTCTTTTGACTAAATCAAACTCCTTTGATTATCAAACAAAGAAATCGTCTAGAGAAACTTGTTTGAGTCCATAAATGGATCTCGTGGGCTTGCATATCATGTTATCGTCTATGAACATTGAGCTTTCTGCCCAAAGTCTTCAACACTATCATATAGCCATGATACGGAGTTATAACAAGCATCATCTGAATAGAACTGGGCTCAGCTGGCAGCATAAAGGTAATTACAAGGTTTACACCTCATACCCTTCAGCCGTCACTATAGCCTTATAGTAATCATATTACTATCCATGTCAGCCTTTCAGGGACACTCCTCTTGGGTAAGACAGACTAGGTTCACAACCTGGTTGTCACTGATGGAATCTAATTCAGATATTGTGGCTCCTAGCCATATCTCTCAATCTTGCCTTTCAAACATTCTTTCATAAGTCGTGAGATATTCATTCTTCAAGATGAACATACCAACAACCTTTTCAGGCTTGAGGTTATCCACAGACTTACAGAACTTTTGTGTGCACTGAGCAGTGATCTACAACTCATCGCTATGTGGCGTCTGCTCACGTTCCTATGGTTGAATAACTCCATGTGGTTCTCAAACTACCTTTGAGATCTAAATCTACTCCCACTGTTTCTTTTGGAAGAAACACTTCCTCTAGAAGACGGCATGTTTGGAGACAAACATTTTGCTCCGCGGACAAGTAAATAATATCTAGCGTACTTGCTAAGATATTCCACAAAGTTGCATATGTCGTACTAGGCTCCAAGCCTTTCTGACTTTACCTATGAAAACTTCAAATCATCGGTTAAGATAGATTCGACATTATCCTCTTCCATATCTAATATGGAATTTATTCAACCTTTATTCTTTGGAACTAAGTGAAGTATAAGGGCACTATCCCGAAACGGGTAAGGGATACATCGCATGGCTTGTGTCACACCTTTATCATATAAAGTGTTAATTCCATTTTGGGAACACAATCTAATTGCGTATCCCAAAGATGGTATCCTTTAAGGGAGAATCTTATTCCTTTTCAGACGACTTCTGAAACACCCTTCAGGTATTAATTACTTCAATCCAATTGAAGATTAATTCCTAAGTAGCTCATCAATCTCATATTCGTACTAGCTCGAACTTTTCGGGTTTTCTGAATTATGCACTTCACTGAGTACATTCAACTATTTCTAAAAATAGTGATAGAGATTAACAAACAATTATTTGTGGCATTAATTGTCACAAGCCAACAAACATCGTATGTTTAGGCTTTAGACAATTTTTCTAGATTTTACAACCTTTTCATAAAAGGGTATTTTAGTCATCTTTAGATAAGATACGTATTATCCACAAGATTCATAATCATATGGTTCAACATCATCGAATGACGTTTAATTACACGCTTCCCTTCCGGAGAGACTATGTCTAGAACAACCACAAATATTAAGGATAACACTACCACACAAATATTTAGTTGAGATCTCATCACGTATATCAACTATATAGTGACATCAATCTAGTATGTTAGATTCAGTGACCTTCCAACTTTATCGAATAACATTTATTCTTTACAATTGAATATGTCTACTAAATCCTAACAAATAACTGAAAGCATGTTCTTCATAAGAACCGGAACATAATAACATTTATTTAGCTCCCTTATCAGTTTACTAGATCCAGAATATGGTAAGTGTTACAACGTTTGCTTCACCTTCCATATCTGTATTTAATCTTTCTAAATTAATCACACTCGCAAGATATCATATATCTAAGAGTTGACTTGAACTTAGATTGATTTATCTCAACTTACTTGCCTATAATAGAAACTTCAATAAGTTCTCTATTTAAGCACATGCCCTAACTTTCATTTTAATCCTTGATGTATAACATTTATATGATAAAAATTACGATGTTTTATATACGTTATCGACTATTTTTATATAAAATATAAGTAATTATAACAGATAATCTTATAAAATATTAATAGCTATGAATAAATCTAAATACTATAAAAATCTAGTAAAAATGATAAAAAGTTATAAATTTTGTACCGGGTTAATAACCGGAGTGTCGTGTCAGATTCACGTGGGTATTTTTGGTATTTTACAGACCTTAGGTAAACCAAGACCCCGAGTGATGACATTTTGTGGAGTAAAATCGTATCTTTTGAAGGAATAAAGGAAGTGTCACGAGATTTAAAGTTCAAGTGGATCAATGGTTCGTGACGCCGTATCAAGTTATATTTTCGACGAACAAATGGCCCAGCAAAAAGGCATTTTCTGAAAAAGAAGTCTTCATGGAAGTTATAGATCTCCTCAAGAGCTTTCCAACGCATCTTGAATTATGTCATTTGGAGATCCGTAACTCAAGTTATGATTTTATCAAGTTTCGGATTAAGATTGGAAAAAATCTATCCGGATCGATCCGGATTTACTTCGGATCGATCCGAGGAAACATCATGATTACCCAAAGCATGTGGCCCTGCAGAGAATAATCCTGGGATAAGATTTTTTATTCCCGGATCGATCCGGCCCTTTCTCGGATCGATCCGGCTTGGGAAAATATGCCTATAAATAGAGCAGCTTGCAGGCACATAAAGGGGGTACCAAATATATTTTCTTCACCTCTTTTTAGTAGTAGTAGTATGTATATATATAGGCCTTATGCCATAAATAAAGTAGTATCGTTATAATGCTCAAGAAATTATCAGAAGATCAATGTTGTTGAAGTTGTTGTAGCATCCGGAAGAATACAGCTTCTGATTCAATCGTTGTAATCGGGTAAAATTCCTAAAGTATTTATGTTTGTTTTGTCTTTTTATCTTTTCGTATAATGTTAGTAGGCTAAATCTAATAACTAGCCAAAGTTATGTAATCGTTTTATTTCGATCTTTTCGGTAAAGGAATGTTGTCTAAGTAAAATTGAATAAAATTGAGTTAATTGAATCTTTTCCTATTGATAAAGTTTGACTTGAAAGAATTCATAATCTAATTATGAATTGACACCTCGTAATTAAGTTATGAACTCGTTAATAGAAAAACCGGAGGGTAAAATTGGCCGAGTGAAAACGTGACAACGGAACCCGCTTTCCTACCCGGGGGCGATTTGTCCTAAAAAGATGAATCTTATTAAAATTTGTACTCAAGATCGTAATAATGTTAAATTCATCGGTTTAATTGAAACTTAAACCGGAAAGTTGAATCGCCCGGCTTTGACAACCGGAGCCTTTAAATAAAATTGACCGTTTGACGAACGGAATGACTCCTTTTATTCGGAGGTAGAATCGTACTCGGGACCCGTTCGTAAAAACCGTAACGAGTTGTGGATCTTGGACCGATGACAATGGACATATGACAATTTCACACACTAATGTGAGGATGAATTGTTAACCTTAGGAGTGCACCGTTTCATTTACTCAATTGAACCTAAAGATCGAGCACATTCCATTCACTGAAAAGATCGTATAAATCAATTATATAAACTTTGGCTAGTTCTCTAATAATATATTTGGCATCTATATATTTATATCTATATATATACTTTGCAACTTATGCACATCTATATATATTTATATATCTATATATATTATATTAGAATAAATTTTAATTTACGCATTTATTTTATGTTAAGTAAAATAGTAGTTATCTGTGCTATAAAACTGCGACTTAGATCGAGTTAATAAAAGCTCTTTGGTGTTTAACCACACTTAGAAGAATTACAAAGTTCCCTGAGGATACGATACTCTGACTCACCATACTAGCACTACAGTTTGACCCGATACACTGTCGGTTAAGGACTGGTATTAGCACTAGAAAAGGCCACGTCAATCCTTCAAGCACTTGTAAATGTTTCTTAGTGTAGTCTTAATAAGACTTAAGAAAGATCACAAGAGCTATGTCTTTGATTTCCTTTCATAAAGAAAATCTAAAGTTTATTAAATAGTTTATTTAACCTTTCGAATCGTATTCAAAACATTGACTATTTAATTAACCTTTAAGCAATGATAGAATTAAGTCGATACTTAAATCTTACAATTTTGAAAACATCATTTCCAAAATTCGGTCTAATCATTCTTATCCAACGTTTGAATAACTCGTCATCGTATGACCGAATGATTATATTGGATCGTATCCATTATCACGAGCTTCCGTTTTTTCTTTAATAATTAAAGTCTTGGATTACTGCATCAGATATGTAGTCTCCTTGTCTCTAACTACTATAACGGGATTGCTCATGTCATTGCTTATTTTAAAAGGATTAATATTACTTAACCATATTTGAGAACGTTTCTCAAAAGGTAACAGTCATAATTTGGCTTTACTAATCGAGAATAAAACATAAATATAAAGTTTGCTAAAACTACAACATAAAAATGAAAATAAAAGAGTGTTGTTGTTTATACACGCAAAATCAAAAATAGTCTTTTGGTTTATGATTTTGCTCCCACTAGTCAACTACTTCCAATTGATTTTCAAGAAATTTTCGAAATTCTTTAGTGGCTGAGATCCCATCTAGTTACCTCGATTCCCGGCGGTGGTCGATCAACCAAGATAATTTCGATAGGTAGGTAACTCTTTACCATTCACATCTCTGTGTGATTCTCAGTGGATGACTGGTCAACTCTTTGGCGATACACATCACTGTGTGTTAGTCAACCCCTTGTCTCTAAAGTCGACGGCCCCGACGGTGGCCAATCACCGAAAGACTCTAGTCAAGTCATAACCCAATATTCACGAGATCTCATACGATCATATCTCAATAACGACGATATACCCGAGGTAGGTCAACTCCCGGCGGTGGTCGATCGCCTGGATCCGAACACAGCTCTTCACCGTCGTTATAATATTGGGAGACAATATTTCGACTTGATTTTTGTCGTGGAAGTATTTTTCGTAAATTAATTCACTTAATTAATTTTAATTTCGGTCTCATCAATTATGTCTATCTCTATAGATATATATCCTACACATTTATCTAGATCGTGCCTAGTCATGCATCTATCGTATCATATAAAATAAATACACGCACAAAATAAATAAATGCGTAAAGTAACCGGTATGATCATGGACTTTTCCTAGGTGCGGTTTCGAATACAAACTGACGAAACCGCGGGTCATAATCTAAGGTAGCTGCAACCGCCAATAGGATCTTTAATGCGCCATTTCTCCAATGGGATCTTTATTCTTCTTTCTTTGGTCTCCATCTTCTGCTCCATTCTTGTTTACATTTAATTCTATCTAATAAAATAAATACACCCGTCGCACACGGGGGGAGTCAACGGGAATGGGATAAATGCAGAAAATAAACTAGGTCACGTTCTTCATAACGGCCTAGGACAATTTTTAAACCAACAGAAAAATTAAATCATTCACATCTATCCTATCGGTCGAGTCCATGATCAATCGGGGTTCATATAATCATATTATATCTACTATATCTAATCCATACAATAAAATCTTATGAAAAAGATAAAATTAAAATTTAACTACTTGCGTCTTAATTAATCAATTAACATTTAATCTATTAAATAATTTTATCCAATCAATTAACTATTTAACATTTAATTAATTAAATGATTTTAATCAAAATAAAATTAACGATTAATTTTAAACCGATTTTAATTTTAATTTTAATAAATTAGAACTATTCCAAAATAAATCAAAATTAAAATTATTTCTCTTTTGTTTCTTTCCTTTTGATTCGTAATCAAAAGGGATGTCTTTGGTTTCCTAAACCAAATTTGGCTTAGGCCTGGCCACTTTCCAAAATCAAAATTTTGGAAGTGGCCAGCTGAAACTTTTTACAAATCAAATATTTGAAAAGGGCCAGGCCTATTCCAAATCAAATATTTGGAAAGGCGAAATAATTTTGGTTTAGGCCTTCGCCACTTTCCAAAATCAAAATTTTGGAAGTGGCGCAGCCTAAGCCTTTTTCCCAAATCAAATATTTGGAAAGAGCCTTGGCCTATTCCAAATTAAATTTGGAAAGACCATTATTATTTTAATGTCATGTGGCATCCCAATGGCCCAAACTATTCGAACCATTGGTTAGCCACATGACACAACTAAACAAAGGGAAATTAACAATAACAACTATGAACCATATTGAATCACAAAATACACAAAACAAAAATTTGGAGATCCGCCAGCATTGGCCGGTCAACCGACAGCCGGCAGCAGGCTGCCCTGCGCCGCCGCCGCCGACCAGCCGCCGCCGGTGGTGGTGCCGCCGCCAGTCGGCCGAGCACCACCCGATCTCGTTTTTTTTTCTTTTCTTTTCATGTATCACTTTTGCGAATCAAAAAAATCTTTCATCTTTTAATTATGTGATTTAAACGATAAAATTAACTACGCAAAATAACATGCTTATTGCTTAAGCTCGAAACTCGCTCTGATACCACTGTTAGGAAATCTACGCGGGAACGCAGCGGAATTTAAAATTTTATTTCCTTTTAACCAGGACCGACTTCGTTTAAGCAATAAACAAACGAGTTAGTAGACGGTGGTTACCTTGGTTGATCTAAAAGATCGACGCTTTGACCGTCTAAGGAGAGTAGTTCTGCATAGAGCCGCCCAAGTGTTCGGCCTCTACCGCTAGTCCACACGAACAGCCCGCCGGAATCCCATCATGGATTGCTATTGGAAAACTCCGGTTGCTAGACCGGCCCTTTTCCCCTCTCTCCAACTCTCTGTAGGATACTCTCTATTTTACACAAGAACTATTAGTTCTTGGAATTGTGATGTACAAAAGAGCTTGACACCCACCTCTTATTTATAGTCATAGGTGGCGCCCCAATAGAGTAGAAAGGAAGAAAACTTTTTCCCAATAAAATAAGGAAAATATATTTGATTGATTTATCTCATTTATTATAATATTTTATATCAAATAAATCTAGGATATTGTCAATATCTTATATTGAATATTCCCAAGATATTGTCAATATCTAATATTGACTATTTTTATTTTATTACCATAAATCAATTTATACATGTGTATATATCACAAATATATAACACATATAAATCTATATTTAACTATGGCAAGTGTGCACATGTATATCTTATATACATGTTTAAACACACGCACCATCATATATATATATATATATATATATATATATATATATATATATATATATATATATATATATCTAACATTAATATTAGGTAATCTCATTAATTAAATTGCACAATCCAAGTGTATCTTATACACTAATCATATGCGCCCCATATGCCAATTAATTGGCTTCCGGAATATTCTTTAATTAATCAATATAATTAATATCTTATATTTTATTTATTCATAATAAATAAATACCACCATATTAATTTACCACTATAACCTTTATAGTCTCGAGATAAAACTTACCTTATTTGGTTATCATCTATAACCACATTTTAATCCGACTAGATGTTCATATGTGTGTGACCCGATAGGCTTCCGAATATGTTGGCCGTAGACACAAAGTGCAAATTACGAAAATGCCCTTCATACCTAACGATCACGGGATAGCGTCTAGCAACACACCGTGACCTCCAATCATCGGAAGAGTCAAATGCAAAGACTACTACCTTTCATGTGAAACAGTTACTGTGTAACTTACAATCCTATCGCTGTAATAATATCCATACGGTCGTTAGTTGAGTGTCAAAACATCAACGACCGTATCTTATAATCTGGATATCATGCTCTCTCGAAGTAACTCGTTTACTCCCACTTTGCAAAGATTCACGAGAGTAAGACATTCCTTATAAGAAGGCCATTTCGGATATTCGATCCCAATCATAGGATACGTGATTCCCGGACGACCAATCATGTATACTCCGCATGCTTCAGTATCACACACAATCACTACC
Organism: Gentiana straminea; assembly: GCA_036785695.1. Taxonomy (NCBI): domain Eukaryota; kingdom Viridiplantae; phylum Streptophyta; class Magnoliopsida; order Gentianales; family Gentianaceae; genus Gentiana; species Gentiana straminea. The sequence continues at coordinate 4,285,083 of JAVUPR010000048.1, read as the reverse complement.
GCATGATCGCCCCGTGGCTGGGGAAACCTCAATAGTGTCAAAGCATGACAATCCACACCGTGATGCCATGAAGACTCCGGTCTTAAGGATAATTACATAACCGTCACATAGTGTGACACTTATCCGTGTAAGTGGGTCAGTTTAACGTACGCATTCTCTAATACACGTCCACGTACAGTCCAAGTGTCTATACACTTCGATAGACGAGATCTATCCCTACCCTAAAGATAGAAGACATCTAATACGTGCTAGTCTGTTTATACTATCAATGCCCTGTTTAATAGTACATCAGCCTAGAGACATTTAAATATCAAACTTATTAAAATGATTAGAGATCTCATCAACCATAATCGCCTATCATGGTTTCTCTATCACAGTTTAATACTAAGGACGTTATCATATAACAATTCATAATTGGTTCTTTAGAAGAACAGATATATGACAACATAAAAGCCATTATATATATGTATAAATATAAAGAAATAGTAGAAATGATCCGACCCGGTCGGATCCGGTCCAACCCGATTGGGTTTAGGACACTATTCCAACACTAAGGGCTTGTGTTTTGGAAGTAGGTGGATCGTGGGATGACTACCTACCGGTAGCGGAGTTTGCCTACAACAACAGTTATCATGCAAGCATAGGCATGCCACCGTTTGAAGTTTTGTATGGGAGAAGATGTCGAACGCCGTTGTTTTGGGATGAAGTTGGGGAAAGACAAATCACCGGGCCATAATTAGTTGAACAAGCTAAGGAAAGGGTTCAGTTGGTCAAGAAGAATCTGAAGGCAGCTCAAGATAGACAGAAGAGTTGGGCTGATGTTAGAAGAAGACCCCTCGAGTTTGAAGTCGGTGATAGAGTTTATCTACGAGCTTCACCGATGAAAGGAGTGAAACGCTTTGGACAAAAGGGAAAGCTAAGTCCAAGGTATGTTGGACCATTTGAGATTCTAGAAAGAGTTGGACCATTGGCTTACAAGCTTAAGTTACCGGAATCCATGTCAAGGGTCCATTGTGTGTTTCACGTTTCAATGTTGAAGAAGTGTCTGACGAAGAATGATGTTGAAACCACGGTTGATCCGGAAATCCTTCGAGACAATCTTGCTTACGACGAGAGATAGATCAAGATTTTGGACTAGAAGGAAAAGATGAATAAGAGACGGATGATCCCATTGGTTTTAGTTCAGTGGAGCAATCATTCACCCGATGAGGCAACCTGGGAAGTTGAAGATGATATGATCAGTGAATTCCAAGAGTTTGTTGATCTACCAGGTATGTTCTAGTTTCGAGGACGAAACTCCTTTTAAGGGGGGAGGAATGTAATATTTCAATTTTCGGGAAAAGGCAGACGTGTCTTTTTGCGAAAACGAAATATTAGTATTTCTTTTCTTTTATTGGAGTTAAGTAATTTATTAATTATTTATACATGATTTTCGAGTTATATGTATATATAATTAAGGGAAATTCTGATTTTGGTAATTAAGGGGTAATTAAGGAAAATGGGTTTTTATTGGGAATTGTATTTAAGGAAAAATTAACACAGTTTATCCCATAACCTAAGTTAATCAAAATCAGATTACACGCTCCTCTTCTCTGCGCATTAGTGAAGGAGAAATGGTTGAGGGAATTATCCAATTGACTAAGGTGAATCTGAACCGTTTTCAGATCAGACGAGAGCTTTGGAACCGTTGTGAGAAGGACAACGTTTGGATATCAGATTTTGGGAGTTGTTGCAGACTTTGCAAGGCTGTTGATCTGTTTTTTGGCTGCAAATAGGTAAAAGACTCTTCCTATGATCTCAATAATCATTTATAAGGTTTAGATCACGTATTAAGGTGTTCAAACGCTAGAAAGATGTGTTTTTCGTTGATCAAAGGATCATAGATGTTGTACTACGATTAGGTAAGAATTTCTCTGTTTTACTGTGCTTGATTCGATGTTAATTGGGTTAGAAACGGATTAGAAACCGTTAAGGATCGAAATCAGAATTTAGGGCAGCAGGCAGAATGCGTATGCATTGGCTGCAATGCGCACGTATTCCTGTTACAGGTTGCAGGTTTAGTTTCTGGACGCTGAATGCGTACGTATTCAATAGAATGCACACGCATTCAATGTACAAAGTGTTCTGGTTTTGTTTCTGGTTGTTGAATGCGTACGCATTCATAAGAATGCGCACGCATTGTTCAAACAGAGAGTTTAGCTTAGGATCTGGTCAGGTAATGCGTACGCATTGTAGATAATGCGCACACATTGTTTGGACAGACAGTTTCCAGCAGGTTTTGAAGCAGGGAATGTGTACGCATTCCAGCTAATGCGCACGCATTGCCCTGTTTTCACTTAAGTGATGTTTAAGCTATGCTATTGAGTTTTAATCCTTTATTCAAGTTATGTTAACATTGTATAAATATGAACAAGCCTGAATTGAGCTTCTGATTCGTTCAGTTAAAACACCGAATGTACTCTTAAAGGGAGTTGAAGTTCGGATCCGTCGGAAGGGCATGATAGGCTTGTGCTTTGATGAATTAGCATTCATCAATGTCTGTGTAATTGCTAGGCCTTGTTAATGTCTAGTAGTCTAGGAAGAGAGTAGTTTGTGTGAGGGAGATTAATTGAAAACACTTAGGTGGTTAGTTAATCATTTTAATAAAATACGTACATGACTAGTAAAAGATTAAACAACATGTCTCTCTTGGATAGGCACCAGTCTATATCGCGATGTGTGTGCTACCTCTGAAGGTGGAAGAACTCCGTAGGTAAAAAAAAACCCTAAGTACGGAAGGACTCCACTGAGATGTGCGTACTATCGAAGCCTACCTATTCTAGACTCCGTGGATATTGGTGTGATCCACTAATATGTTGCCAAGAATATCCCCAGTTCGGATATGCGTAGTGCCCTGGAGTGCGGTTGTAACATAGATAAGTTAAGTAGAAACGTTTAGTCAATTCGTGTTGATGGACATGAAATGAACCCCAGATTGAGTTGGTCACACATAAACAACTAAACGAATAAATATCCTTTCTTTATAAATTATAATTGTTGTCATAGCTTCTCTCTTTTATTAAGTACCTTGTACTTACCTCAAATGCATGTTTTCTATGTGTTTGGGGGTGAGAAGACGAACATGTTGATCATGTTTACGAGGAGGAATTCGATGACGACGTTTGACGACGCCTCATTGAAGACTTAGCATTTATTTATTTTGTCATTTATTTATTAGACTGTGTTAGTACTTTTGGAGTAGACTTTTGATCTTTCGAGACTTGCAGTACCTTTACATTTCTTTTGAGAATATCGTACGTTTCTTTTGGATTTCGTATTTTCTTTTCTTCTGATTGTAATAAGGATTACATTTCCATCTTTAGATTACATTTCTATTCTTGGTTTATTTGGAAAAAAATTATACCCGAGTCTTTTTGCTTCCGTTTGCTTATTTTTGATACGACGTAGTAAAGGCTTACGTATAAGGTGAATTTATTTTTATTTTATACGTGCCGAACGTTCCTTTTCCGGATAAGGACTCGGTGTCCGGGAACGGGGCGTTACAGGAGCTTTCATGCATTTGCATATTAGAATTGCATATTTAGGACATTTTAGGACCTCATAGCACCGAGTATGCCTTTGATGACACTTTACCAACTTTTTCATGTAAATCTAGTGTGATGTAATAATAATCAAATTGTAATTGATCAATGTAAACACACCAGCACTGATGTCAATCCTACTTATATGTTTACTAAACCAGTTCCAAAGGGCAGGTTTCAGTTGTGTCTGGACTTGCTGAATATCCAAAGTTGTTGATCTGAATCTGGGAATATTTAGCTGATGTTGGGGGTCTGCTGAGGTATTCAAATCTGAAGACAAATAGGAAATCTGGCACTTGGTTGTGCATCTAGCACTTGGTTGTGTATCTGGTCAGTTTGCATGGTGTTGAAGTCAAGGTGGAGATTTGTAATGGTGACTTAAACTATGCTACTGAAATCTGGGATGAAAGCTATGGTCTGGTGTTCGTTTGGGCCAGCAGTAGAGTTGATCAGTCTGCTCGAAGGCCGTGTCCGTCGAGTACGGGGTACCGCGAGAGTGAAGTCTGCTGGTGAACGGTGGAGTAAAAGTCTGCTGATTCACAGCAGACTTAAGGAACACATCTACATGGTTCTCCAATTCGGTGAAGTTACTTTTGGGGTATTTCAGTCATTTACTGGGTTGACTAATTAGTCGGTTATGGTTGGATTCCCAAGGCTATAAATACCATATGTGATACATGTAATTGTAACATTCTCGTGATAATAAAATATCATCGTTTGTCCGTGGAGTAGTCAGCACATTGCCGGAAACCACGTTAAATCTGTGTTCTTCTTATTTCTGTATTTGTTTACTTGTTAATTGCTTATATTTATTCACAATCACCATCATTTCTTGATCGATCCGTCATAACAACTTAAAATACAACACATTGATTGTTTTTTTAATTTGTGTGCACCACAAAAAGTAAACACTTTTTATGGGACGGATGTAGTAGTTTTCTTGCAAGTACGTTGGACGTGTGCTTTGCAAAGTTGTACCGCAATACTACCATTATAGGGAGTCTCTATAGTCCTCTCACGTAAAATAAGGGGGGATGATCCATTTTTTTATCTTAATTTTAAAATGAACTCCTAAAGATTACCGTTAAAATGACAATCAGTAAAAAGAAGTAAATTAAAAGACAAGAAAGACCATTAAAACACCCGTGATATAGGGTTCTTTCTTTGTAGCAAGATTTCCTTGTAGCTAGAGAGCTTCATTGAAATCAATGATGACGGAGAAAAAAATGATTAAAAATTACGGCCATTCGGTGCTGAACATCCCGACGGCTGGAAAGATCCGGTGATATTGGCGAACGCATCTGAACCGAGCTAACTAATTTTATTATTTTCAGAGCTCTGGCCTCTGGTGACAAAGAATTCATTGTCTTTGTCGGTCCAGCAGTTGCTTATAGCTTTTCAGTACCTTTATGCTTAATTTGTTGTTCCCATATCAGGAGCGGACCCATCATGGACAAGAGGGTCCATGGACCCCACTCAAATTTCCGGATGGATTTATTAAAATATTCCTCTAATAATATTAAAAAAAATGTATTTATATTAATTCAAACCTGCTATGGCTTGAATCTGTAATAGATGACTCAATTTTTTTAATAGAAAATTATAATTGTATTGCATGATAATAATAATTAATAATAAGAATACATCATTTATAGACTAATTGATTATAGATGTCTATTCAAATAGAAATCTAAACAAAATAATCTATCCCAACAACTCTATCTTAATTCAAATTCAAATAACATTATCTAAATGAACTATTGACTCACCCTTGTAATTATCTTTAAGAGTTCGACCTCGTAGGGGTCGAGGGGGCAATACCCCTAAAAGCTAAACACCTCTAGCTGAACAGATGCACTTATGGAATTAGAATTGATGCATATGTGCATTTCAGATACATGCATCAGTTCGGATTCATGCACCTACGAAGAGATGCACCTCCCGAATCTAAGAGTTGTAGTTTTTTGGCCGAACAAAGATGAACTTTACCCTTTTGAGTAGGAGTACTTCACTTTGTGTAAGGAGTACATTTGGCCTATAAAAGGCACTAACATGCAAACAAAAATCATTCACTTGTTGAACAACATAATCAGAACATTTTAAATGTAACATCCCGATTTTCGTCATGTGGTTTATACAGGACTTTATAGAATTTCTGAATAATTGTCTAGATTTTTTTAATATGGTTTGATCTATGAAAAGGTTAGAATTAAATAATTTTTTTACATAGAAATGTTTCCGTTGTAACGTTGTTGTTGTTGTTGGTAGTAGTAGTAAATATTCTTCTTTTACCGGGACAAATATGTTGCAAAGGATGTTAAATTGACTATATGTGTATCTGTTATAATTTATAGGATAAATACAATTGCGTTTGGTTATGTCGATCAGTTTTCATTAAACTTGACTTGATCAAATACGCAATGACATCCATGGTATCTTTATACCTTTGGCAGTTTTTTTTTCCATTTATTTGTTCATTAAGTATTTTTATCAGATGTTTTATTCAGTTTTCATCCGTTTCAATACGGAAATTTTATTATGGTCCCACTCCAAAGTATGACTTTCAGTGATCCGCACCAATAATAAAAAGAACAAAACACACAAGCGCCCACCGTATAAAATATATATCCCATGTTTTTACGTTTTTACCCTTCTTATAAACAATTTCATTGGTGGACAAGTATAACCCGGTGATCCTGGACCACCATAAAACCACTGGTTTTTATTGAACACATTTTTCATTCTCATTAAAGCTAACACATATCCACACCTTTAAATAGCCAGTTCCATCGCCTGAAGCTTAACAACATGTCTGCTTCCCGCAAAACCCGAAATGTCATCCCCTCCGCCAACTACATTGGTTTCTCACCCTTATGAATACAATACCATCCTTGCTTAACAACTTCTGGTTATTACTCCTTTATCATCAACTTGATACTATCAACACAATAGTATATATGTCCGGTGGATAATCTTCTTAGCCAAATGGTCAACCGAAGTGTTGTTATTTTGGGTGAATAGTCAACAACGAAATTTTGTTTGTATCCTAAAACATCATTGCTCTATCACCAACCTGACTATCAACCATTTTTATAAAATTACGTAACTGCGTATCCTATACCCGCGTATCCCGTATCCACGTATCCGTATCCGTACATCCTAGTCGGCCTATATACAAGTTCCACTTGTCCATTGATGTACCGGTAGGCGAATAGAAACAATCTCAACTCACTGTCACCGTCCTCAATAAACCACAATATCTCTCATTCGTCTAATCGTTAAATACTCACCGTCATGTTCAGCCGCAATCTTATCATCACCGGTACTCATTATTTAAGCACGCAATGCCTTTGTTCCTATAAATTATGATTCCTAACTAGGATGATTAGAAGATCGTTACGTGTATCTGTGAAGAATCCAAAATATTTTAATTAAAGGCTGACTTGTGGAGTACGTGGCTGCTTAATATTAGACCAAGTAGTTATTTTCTTGTGTAAATATGTTGCTGTTTTGTTTTAGTCGTGAATTGTAATGTGTCCTACTTTCTAGGAAATGTGATAGTAGCAGTTATTTACTACTTTCTAGGAGATGTGGTAGTAGCAGCATTTATTTTTTCTTGTATATATAAACTACTGCAATATCAGAAATGGACAGCTTGTTGAATCAAAATCTTGTGGTTAATTCTCACCCTAAGTAGAATATTCACTATAACAATTTTTCTAGCTTTGATTGGGGCCTAACATTGGTATGGGAGCTAGGTTATCATGGGATCAAACAAAGAACGGATTGAGTATCTGGAATTGGGATTTGAAGGACTTCAAGAAGGTTCAACCGAATGGAGATAGGAGTCAATGAAAAGTTGCACCAATTAGGGGAAACCCTTGCTAAAATATCTGATGTCTTACTTTCCTCCAACCAGGCCGCATCAATCAGCAACAATTTTGGGACTAACGCGGGCTCGTCTTGTGGGAGTCCTCACAACATGAGGGAGGAAACAAAAGATACTTTGAAAGGTGGACGGCCCTGGTTCTCTTCTAAATTGACCAATCTGGAGTTCCCTCGTTTTTTGGGAAACGATACCACAGAATGGTTCACAAGAGTGGATCAATTCTTTAAGTATCAATGAACTGTTGAATCTCAAAAAGTGCCTTTAGCCTCATTTCACCTGGAAGGCGAGGCTAATCAATGGCGGCAGTGGCTAAAGAGATCCTATACAAAAGAAGGTAAATTGGTGAACTGGGAAATTTTTTGAGAAGAATTGCGGGCGAGGTTTGGTCCTACCGATTGCGAAGACTTTGACGAAGCATTGTCAAGGGTAAAACAGGTAGCCTCCTTACGGGATTATCAAACGGAGTTCGAGCTTTGGGTAATCGCGTTCATGGATGTCCACAAAAGGCGTTGGTTGGCATACTCATGGGAGGCCTTAATCCAGAATTTGCTAATGGAATGTTCAAGCCAAGATCTTTAAAAGAAGCAAGCAGCCTGGCCCGGATGAAAGATGAGCAGTTGAATCGTCAAAAAAGAACCACACGACCATCCAGCCGAACCATAGCAGATTCTGCTTTGTAAATGAAATTTAAAACAAGTTCACCAATAAAAAGAGTCACTTGGGACGAGATGCAGAAAAGAAGGGCTCAAGGGTTGTGCTTTAATTGCGATGAGAAATTTACGCCTGGGCAGACGTGTAAAGGGTCACAACTCTTACTGTTGGAAGGAAGCAATGACATTTCCGAATGTGAAGAAACGGAGGTGTAGTTTTCTTAGATAGAATGAAAGAATTAATCTTATTGAATGAATAGCTACAGAGCAGGGTATAAATAAGCTTACAAAGTAGTTCATACGGCTAGAAGACAAGGTATTAAATGCAACTATATCTTTGTCTAGGAAGGTGACTGGTTAGTGTAATAATCTAGGTGTTGGGATAGTAAAAAGCAGCGGACTAATTAAGAAAAACAGAGTAATAAAGACATAATATTATACTTTATAGATTAGTATAAAATATGTGTTACATGTATAACAATACTCCCCCTCAAGCTGGTTTATAGATGTCCAATAATCCAAGCTTGGAGATACAGAACTGAGTTTGGTTTTTAGGAAGACCTTTGGTGAAGATATTTGCAACTTTAAGCTTTGTAGGGACATATATTAGGCATAAACTCCCATCTTCTAGTTTCTCTTTGATGAAGTGTTTGTCAATCTCAACATGTTTAGTTCTATCATGTTGAACATGTTTGTTGGCAATGTTGATTGCTAATTTGCTGTCATAATAGAATCTGATAGGGGCAACAATAGGTTGTTTAAGTTCAATGAGAACCCTTCTTATCCATATTAGCTCATATATACCAAGGGAAACAGCTCTGAATTCAACCTCAACACTACTTCTAGCATCAACAACTTGTTTCTTACTCCTCTATGACACAAGATTGCCTTCTATGAACATACACCATCCTGAAGTTGTCTTTCTATCCACAACTGAGCTAGCCCAATCTGCATCCACAAATCCTTCAACAGTGAGAGTGCCTCCCTTTTTGTATAGGATTCCAAGACCAGGATCATTCTTGAGGTATTTGAGTATCCTTAAGGAAGCTTCCAAGTGAACCTTTCTGGGCATTTGCATGAACTGACTGACCTGCCCAACAACAAATGCAATGTCAGATCTAGTATGGGTTAAGTAAATTAGTCTTCCAACAAGCCTTTGATAGGCCTCTTGGTTAACAAGTTCACTCTTAGTGTCATTGTGGAGTTTTTTATTGTAATCCACAGGGGTAGCAATAGGTCTAAACCCAAGTACGCCATAATCCTTGAGGAGATCAAAGGTGTATTTCCTTTGTGTAACAAGTATACCAAAGTTGGATCTTGCTACTTCCATACCAAGGAAGTATCTTAGTTTTCCCAAGTCTTTAATTTCAAACTCAAACTTTAGAAAGTTTTTCAGTCTTTTTTATCTCAACTTCATCATTGCCAGTGATGATCATATCATCAACATACACTACAAGGGCATGACTCCCCATCTAGTGGTATGTTTGATGAATAAAGTGTGGTCAGAGTTGGCATGTTTATAGCCTCCTCTTTGTATGACCTTAGAGAATTTCTCAAACCATGCCCAATGGGATTGTTTGAGGCCATACAAAGATTTTAGGAGTTTGCAAATCTGTCCATTTCCAATCATGTTTTCAAAACTAGGAGGAGGGTACATGTAAACATCTTCTTTTAGTTCATCATTAAGGAATGCATTCTTGACATCAAGTTGATTTATAGGCCATTCCTTAATAGCAATAAGAGATAGTAATATTCTGACAGTATTGAGTTTTGCTACCGGAGCAAAAGTATCATGATAATTAACCCATAGGTTTGAGAGAACCCTTTGACAAATAAATGGGCTTTGTACCTATCATTAGTGCCGTCAGGGATTTGTTTGGTGGTAAAGACCCATTTACATCCAGCAGGCCTGCTGTTTGGTGGTTTAATGACTGCAGTCCATGTTTTATTGGCCTAAAGTGCATTTATTTCACTCAAACAATAGCCTTCTAGTTAGGATCTTCCAATGCTTCATGTATGTTTCTTGGAATCTTAACACTATCAAGATTAGTAAAAAAAGCTTTATACTGATCAGAAACAGAACTATAAGAAACAAATCTTTGAATAGGGTGTTGAGTGCAGAGTCTAGTACCTTTTTTTTGAGCTATTGGCCTAGTATCATGGTTGATAATACCTGGTGAGGGATCCATGTCAGTTCTAATGTCAGTCCCATGATCGGGGGTGTCACTTTCATCACTAGGTACTTCATCCCTTTGTGTATTTCCAGTAGGTGTTTGCTCTCCAGTATCAGCGTCATTTTCTTCCCTCATTTGAGTTTCCTTAGTTCTGGGTATTGCAGTTCCATTCTTTCTGGTGTAAATGATGACTTCATGATCTCCTTCAGGACTGCATTGTTCCTGATTTTCCACAGGTATACAACACTTTTCATTAGTAGGTTCAGGGATTTTTGGAAGATGAATAACATTGCTGAAATCTTCAAAATCAGTTTCTGAAACAAAATTTTTAGAGTATGGAATTTTCTCAAAAAAAGTAACATCAAATGTTATATACATTTTCATCTTGAGAGGATCATAACATTTGTAACACTTTTGTGTGGCAGAATACCCTACAAAAACAGTCTTAGTAGACTTTGGTTCAAGTTTATGCCTTAAGTGATCATGAATATGAACAAATAAAGTGCAGCCGAAAACTTTCAAGGGTATTTTAGTTATCAGTTTGAAAGGGTAACATTTAGCAAAAACACTAATAGGTGTTGGAAACTGTAAGACCCTAGATGGCATTCTATTAATAAAAAAAGCAGCAGTTAACACAACTTCCCCACATAAATAATTATTCATGGATGAGGTAAACATAAGGGCTCTAGCAACTTCTAACAAATGCCTATTTTTCCTTTCAGCAATGCCATTTTGCTGAGAGGTATTAGGGCAAGATGATTGGTGGATAATGCCTTCATTAGTCAGATAAGGACCCAAAGCAGAAGTGAAGTATGAAGTGCCATTATCAGTCCTAATTATTTTAATTGAGGTCTGGAAGTGAGTCTTAATCATATGGTGAAAGTTTTTAAATACAGAACTAACATCAGATTTAGTTTTTAACAAGTAGACCCAGCACAGCCTTGTATGATCATCTATAAATGTCACAAACCATCTATTACTAGTAAGGTTTGGTATTCTAGATGGGCCCCATACATCACTGTGAATGAGTGTGAAAGGAGAAGAAGATTTATAAGGTATAGCCTTAAACACACTTCTGGTTAGCTTAGCAAGAACACAAGTTTGACATTGAAATTCAGAAGGTTTCTTATACAAAAATAACTTAGGAAAAAGTTTATTCAAATAAAAGAAACTAGGATGCCCTAGTCTACTATGCAGCAGCTGGATCTCCTCATCCTTGTCATTCAAATTAACTAAGTTAAGAGCTTCATCAATATTTTCTTGTAGGTAGTAAAGACCTCCCTCTTTCTTAGCACTGCCAATCTTCATCTCTGAGTCCAGAGCCTGAAAGATACAATGAGAAGGGAAGAACTTAGCTATACACTGACTGTCATAAGTAAACTGACTCACGGATAATAGGTTACATGATAGGTTGGGAACATGTAAAATAGAGTTAAGTTGAATGTCTTTTGATATAAAAATTGTTCCTTTCTCAGCAACAGTAGATAGAGAGCCATCGGCTATACGCACCTTATGTTGTCCAGAGGAAGGAAAATAAGTAATGAAGAGTTTAAAGTTACCTATCATATGACTTGATGCTCCATAGTCAACATTCCATGAGAGATTACCTTTATGTGTAGCAGATGCAGAGGTATGTGTAGGGGTACCCTTATCAGCAGAGAGTAGTTGTTTCAACATTTCTAATTGCTCTTTTGAAAAGGGCATTGATGTTTCCACAGAATTTGCTGAGTCTACATGTTTCTGCTCTCCCCGTTGGTTGGTTTGCCTCTGGTTTTGTCCTTTGTTGTTGCCACCAGCTGGTTTTCCATGGAGAATCCAACAGCTCTCTTTAAGGTGTCGCTTCCTCTTGCAATGATCACAAAAAAGTTGACTTTTTTGTTCATTCCTCTTCTGAGAATCTCTCTGATTATTACCAGCATAAGCATTTTTGGTAATCAGAGCAGATTGTTCAGATGGACTAATGGTGCTTGCAATCTGCCCTACTCCACCCATAGTCTCCCTCATACTTTCTCCTTTTCTAATAGAGCCAAATGCCTCTAAAATAGTAGGTAAGGGAACTTGGGCCAGAATCCTTTCCTTTGCAGCATCATAAGTGGGGTTTAAACCATATAGAAACTCAAACATTCTTTCCCTTTCAATAACCATCTAGAAATTCCTTGCATCAGTGGTACATTCCCAGATATTAGCAGACAATAGATCATACTCTTGCCAAAGTATCTTCAGAGAATTGAAGTACTTTGGGACATTCAGTGATCCTTGCTTCATATCGTTGAGCTTTGTTTTGACACCAAAAGCTTGAGCATAGTTCCCTTTGTCAGAGTAAGAGTTGGCAACATTGTCCCATATTTCTTTAGCAATGTTGAAGAAAAGATTAGTCTTCCCAGTCTCCTGCTCCATGGAGTTGATTAGCCATGTCATAATCATAGAATTATCAACTTCCCAGGTCTCATGAGCTTCTTCATCATCAACATGTGGTTCTTTAATGAAACCAGTTAAATAGCCTAGTTTCCTTTTTTCAATAACGTACATATTGACTGATTGGGCCTATTGCATATAGTTAGGGCCATTCAGTCTCATGGTAGTAATATGGAGGTTGTGATTATCATTTCCATTTATGGAAGAAAATGAAGACTTTGATATGGATGTAGTTCCAGATTCATCAGCATGTTCAGCCTTTTTTTTTGAAAATAAAGATGAAGAGTCTCTCGGAAGTGAGTTTCAAGAAGGCTCTGCTACCATGTAGTTTTCTAAGATATAATGATAGAATTAATCTTATTGAATGAATAGCTGGAGAGCATGGTAAAAATAAGCTTACAAGAAGACAAGGTCTTCAAACGGCTAGAAGACAAGGTATTAAATGCAACAATATCTTTGTCTAGGAAGGTGGCTGGTTAGTGTAATAATCTAGGAGTTGCGATAATAAAAAGCAGCGGAATAATTAAGAAAAACAAAGTAATAAAGACATAATATTAAACTTTATAGATTAGTATAATATATGTGTTACATGTATAACAATTTGGACTTGATGGAATTTCAGCCAGAGATATCACTTCATGCGATCTCTGGATGGGCAACTTCTAAAACCATGCGGGTGATGGAGAAAATTGGACACTATAAGGTGGTAGTCCTGATTGACAGCGGGTCTACACATAATTTCATTAGTGAACGAGTGGCCAACTTGTTTCAACTTCCGGTGGTTCCAACAGAACCTTTTAACGTAAAGATTGCCAAGTGAGGGCTCTTAAAATGTCGCCGGAGATTCGAGAATGTTCCAGTTACACTCCAAGGTATTCATTTTTCCCTCACTTTGTATGCCTTACCTTTGATTGGGTTGGATGTGGTCCTAGGTGTCCATTGGTTGGAACAATTGGGAACAGTAGCATGTAACTGGAAGCAATTAACAATGGAATTCCAATGGCACAACCAAACTCACAAAGTACATTGTATTGATACATCGGATATTCAACCAACAACTCTGAAAGCTATTTCCAAGGATTTCAGGAATAAGAGTTGTCAGCAAAGTGACTTAAACTCTACATCTGGTAGAACTAATCCGATTATCACCAGGGTGATGGTCTGTTAAGAAGTGTATCCAAGCCTGTGAAAGTCAGCTGGGAAGACTGCTGAGTTTATTCTGGAGTCGTCAGCCTGCTGAGGGTCTGCTGAGGTTTTGGTTACAGCTGAGTTCTACATCTGGGCAATGGTCAGCTGAGTGGGATCAGCAGAGTGATCTAACATCTAGGGCATTTATGGCAATCTGACAAAGATTCTTGTCGGTTAGGGTTTAGGGATCTGTGCCTATAAATACCAACTGTATTGATCATTGTAAAGTGTGTGTAATTCATCTGAAATTCCGTTCATAATACAATATCTCTTTTATGTCCGTGCAGTAGTCGGCACAACACCGGAAACCACGTTAAATCCTGTGTTCTTCTTGTTTATGTTCCTCTGTGTGATTGTTTATGTTAGATTGCTTCTTTGTTTATCTTATTCCATCTTGATTCTCTCTATCATGTCATAACAAACTGGTATCGGAAAGTAGATTCCGAGAGAATCATCTGTACGGAAAACCTTTATCTTCACCAAGACCTTTACCGGTGCTAAGAATATATGATAGAAGTTGTGATCTTTGGCAAGAAATATGTCTACAGTTAACGTAAAAATTGACAAATTTACGGGAAGAAACAGTTTTAGTCTGTGGAAAATCAGATGCCTTGTTAAAACAACTAGGATTATGGACTCCTTTATCTGGTAATAAAGATGCCAGTCCAGCAGATTCTGCCGGACTAAAAGAGAAAAGCACATTCAACCATCATGTTGTGCTTATATGATGATGTTATTACTAAAGTTGTTGAGGAATACACAGCTGCCAAGTTCTGGGCAAAGCTTGAAAGCCTGTACATGACTAAGTAATTAACCAACAAGTTGCTGCTGAAGCAGAGACTATTTAGTCTGAGGATGCATGAAGGAGGTCTGCTGAGGGAACATCTGGATCAGCTGAACACAATATTACTTGATCTCAAGAATATTGATGTTAAAATTGAAGATGAAGATGCAGCACTAATCTAGTTGGTGTCATTACCAAGTTCATATGAAAACTTTGAGAAAGATACAGTGGCTTTAGAGGATGTGAGGGCAGCCTTTCATGCCAATGAGCTGAGACACGAGGCAGCAGGGACAGACAAAATAGCAGGGGTATTGGAAGTCCAATTCTCCAAAGAAGATAAGGCAGTAAGTGAGCAATTCTGGCACAGCAGCTGTGGCTGCTGAGCATTTTGATGGGGATCTAGTTCTAGTTGATGGGGATTCAACACATCATGCTGACGTGTGAATCTTAGATTCTGGAGCATGCTATCATATTTGTCCCCACATGGAATGGTTTTCTACTTATGAGCAGATAGATGGTGGTCATATTTCTATGGCAAACAGCAATATCTGCAAGATAGTGGGAATTGGCCCAGTCAAGTTAAGGATAGAGGATGGTAGATTCTGCACATTGAAAGATGTTAGACATGTTCCAAAAATGACCAAAAAATTTGTATCTCTTAGTCTACAGGACAACAAGGGGTTCAATTTCAAGGGAGAAGGTGGAGAGCTGAATGTCTACAAAGATTAAGCTATGGTCTTCAAAGGTATCAAGAAGGCAACCTATATATTACAAGGCTCTACTGTATATGGCTCTACTGTATCTGGCTCTGCTGCTGTGGCATCCTCATCAATTCATCAGTCACAGCAGACTCAGTTGTGGCATATGAGACTTGATCACATGGGTGAAAGAGGAATGTAAGTCCTTTCTTTAGCAGGTTCTCTTGGGGGGATATAAGGTGAAGAATTTGGACTTTTGTGAGCACTGTGTGTTTGGGAAGCTACATATGAGCAAGTTCTCAGCCGGCATACACAGTACAAAGGCATCACTTGATTATATCCATTCTGATTGCTGGAGCCCATCAAAGGTGGAATCATTGGGTGGTCATAGATATTTTGTGTCATTCATAGGTGACTAAAACACAAAAGTGAAGCATTCAACAGTTTCAAGCAGTGGAAGGTTCTAGTGGAAAATCAGACATGCGAAAATCAAAAGGCTCAGAACAGATAATGATCGGGAATTCTGCTGGTCAGAGTTTGATATATTATGTAAGGATGAGGGTATTTCCAGACATCATACAGTCAGGAATACACCTCGGCAGAATTGTGTAGCTGAAAGGATGAATCAAAATCTTCTGGAGAGGGCAAGATGTATTCTCTCTAATGCTGGTTTATCAAAGAGGTTTTGGGCAGATGATGTAACCACAACATGCTACTTAATCAACATGAGTCCTCACACATGGATCAATCTCGAGACACCATTTGAGATGTGGTCAGGCAAGCCTGCTGACTACTCAGTTCTAAGGGTTTTTGGAAGCATAATTTACTATCATGTGAAAGAAGGGAAGGTGGAACCAAGGGCCAAGAAGGGAGTGTTTTAGGGTATGGTGATGGAATTAAGGGTTATAGAATTTGGTCATTAGTAGAGTCTAGGGTCATACTCAGCAGAGATGTGGTCTTTGATGAAAATTCTATGATAAACTCATTAGTGGAGAGGTCTGCTGAATCTGAAACCAGTGCTGAATCAGAGAGGGCTGAGAAACAGGTGGAGCTTCAAGTGGAGTCAGTTGATATGCAATAATCAGCTGATCCAAGTCAGCAATCATCTGATCTGGTTGCTGAACCAGAGTCTGATCCAAGCCAGTCTGCTGAACAAGGATCAACAGAGCATCAAACAGGGAACATTGGTCAGCAGAGTATAGCCGTCCGCAGGGCTAGAAGATCAAATGTTGGGGTACCTCCCAAGAGGTATGTTTTTGATGATATGGTTGGATATGCACTTCAAGTTGCAGAAGAAGTGGATGGTTTTGAACCATCTACTTATAGGGAAGCAATGATATGTTCTGAATAATCTCAATGGCTTGCTGCCATGGGTGATGAAATGGAGTCATTATTGAAGAATCAGACTTGGGATTTAGTTAAACATCCAGTTGATATGAGAGTGGTTACTTGCAAGTGGATCTTCAAAAAGAAGGAAGGAATGACTGAGGCAGAATGGGTCAAGTATTAGGCACGTTTGGTTGCAAGAGGGTTCATTTAGAAAGAAGGAGTTGACTTTGATGAGATATTCTCACTAGTGGTCAAACATACTTCAATCAGAGTGTTACTAGCAATGGTGGCACAACATGATCTTGAACTTGAGTAGTTAGATGTGAAGACAGCCTTTCAACATGGTGAGGTAAAAAACGAGATATACATGACTCAGCCAGAGGGATTTCAAGTTCCTGGCAAGGAAGGTTTTGTATGATAGTCAAAGAGGTCCTTGTATGGACTGAAACAGGCTCCTAGACAGTGGTATAAAAGGTTTGACAGTTACATGATCCAGCTAGGTGATGACAGGTGTCCCTATGGCTGTTCTGTGTATCACAGTCAGCTGAAAGATGATATGAGAGTGGTTACTTGCAAGTGGATCTTCAAAAAGAAGGAAGGAATGACTGAGGCAGAAGGGGTCAAGTATTAGGCACGTTTGGTTGCAAGAGGGTTCATTTAGAAAGAAGGAGTTGACTTTGATGAGATATTCTCACTAGTGGTCAGACATACTTCAATCAGAGTGTTACTAGCAATGGTGGCACAACATGATCTTGAACTTGAGTAGTTAGATGTGAAGACAGCCTTTCAACATGGTGAGGTAAAAAACGAGATATACATGACTCAGCCAGAGGGATTTCAAGTTCCTGGCAAGGAAGGTTTTGTATGATAGTCAAAGAGGTCCTTGTATGGACTGAAACAGGCTCCTAGACAGTGGTATAAAAGGTTTGACAATTACATGATCCAGCTAGGTGATGACAGGTGTCCCTATGGCTGTTCTGTGTATCACAGTCAGCTGAAAGATGGATCACATATCTGTCTTGTCCTATATGTGGATGATATGTTGATAGCTGCTGAAAAGAAGTTTGATATTCAAAATCTGAAGAACGTCCTCAGTGATGAGTTTGAAATGAAAGATTTGGCTGCAGCCAAAAAGATTTTAGGGATGGAGATCTGGAGAGATAAGAGTCAAAAAAGTTGTTATTGTCTCAGAAGGGTTATATACAGAAGATATTGGCCAGATTTGGAATGTCTGCTCCTATGGCATCTAATATTCATTTGTCTGTTTATGCTTCACAATCAGCAGCGGAGAATGAGTGTATGTCAAAAGTTCCTTATGCTAGTGCAGTTGGCAGTCTGATGTATGCCATGGTGTGCACTAGGCCTGATTTGGCTCATGCTGTCAGTGTTGTCAGCAGGTTCATGGCTCAACCTAGAAAGGAACATAGGAAAGCTGTGAAAAGAATGTTCAGGTACCTTAGGGGTACAACTGATGTTGGTCTTATTTATGGAGGTGATACTCAAGGTCTGATCACAGGATACTGTGATGCTGATTATGCAGGTGATGTGGACAGTAGAAAATCAATGACTGGTTATATTTTCACGTTGGGGAATTCAGTTGTCAGCTGGAAAGCAACTCTTCAGGAAACAATGGCTTTATCAACTACTGAGGCAGAATATATGGCTCTTACTGAAGCAGTCAAGGAGGGTATCTGGTTGAAAGGGCTAGTCAGTGATTTAAGGTTACATCAGGATCAAGCAGAGATTTATTGTGACAGCTTGAGTGCAATTTGTCTAGCTAAGGATCAGGTTCAGCATGAGAGAACCAAGCATATTAATGTGAGGTATCATTTTCTAAGGAATGAGAAGAGGTTGTAATGAAGAAGATCAGCACCAAGGAGAACCCTGATAATATGTTCACTAAACCAATTAAGCGAGCAAGTTTCATTTGTGTCTGGACTTGCTGAATATTCAAAGCTTATAATCTACAAATCTAGAAACTTAGCTGAGGGCAGGTCAGTTGAGTGGATTCTGTGGAGTAATTGGGTACAAGTACATCTATTTATGCAATCTGGTTGACTGCAATCGGGTACAAGTACATCTGGCATTGACGAATGAATCTGGTACAAGTACATCTATTTATGCAGTCCGGTCGACGGTGAATGAGAGTTTGAGTCAAGGTGGAGATTTGTTAGCAAAGTGTCTTAAACTCTATATTTGGTAGAACTAATCTGGTTATCAGCGGAGTGAGGTTTGCTAAGAAGTGTATCCAAGCCTATGAAAGTCAGTTGGGAAGTCTGCTGAGTTTCTTCGGGAGTCAGCAGCCTATTGAGGGTCTGATGAGGTTTTGGGTACAGCTGAGTTCTACATCTGGGCAATGGTCAGCTGAGTGGGATTAGCTGAATGATCCAACATCTGGGGCATTTATTGCAATCCAACACAGATTCTTGGTAAGGGTTTAGGGATCTGTGCCTGATGCTGCCAGAAAATGGACCCGTCCACATGGCACCTCTCTGGTGGCTCGACACTTGACCCAGAGGAATGAACTACTCCCGACTCCCCTGGCCCGAGCCCGGGGAGCTCATTCGTCCTCTTTGTCACCACTGGTCCCTATGTCTCCGACCCCCGTGGGATCGGATCGTCTCAGTCTTTGGCAGTTCGAGGGACCAGGGATTGAACCCTGGTCGATCGGCTGTCTTTAGTCTAGGCTCCCTTGTTCCCTTGGACTTTCTACCGGCTATCTCTGACCTCCAGAGGTCGGGCTCAATCTTTAGACTTAAACAACTTCTTGATGGCTGGAATCCGGCCTTCGTCCCTGGTCCCTGGGGATCGACTCTGGCTTTCTAATTTGCCCCGAGTTATGAATCTTATCACCTATGTGATAAATAGATAATTACTATAAAATCCTAAATAATAAAGGATCGAATCCCTATCATTTAATGTTGATATTTGGATACCATATTTATCTCCTAAAATCAAGGGGATTAATTAATCATAATCTTTTCCATAGGGAACACGTCGACTATTGTCCCTTCTGGACATGCTACATTAAACCCTAGGGCCTACGCCCCTCTATATAAACTGTCCCTAAGGAACTACGAAGACTTGATTCCATTTCATACATTGGATACGTAGGCAGCTTGATCATCATCAAGTGCAGTTTAAATCACCCCCAAACAATCCTCCTCATTATCTTCATATTCTGGAGTTTTCCCCAGGTTATCACTAAGAGCAAGAACCCTAAATTTGAAGGAGACGATTTTTGGATCGTCAATTGGCGCTAGAAGGAGGGTCCTGCAAGTGAATAACTCATCTGTGGAACCTGCCTGAAGATGAAGAGCTTAAATACTATCCCCATAGAACAAGGCGGTCATGCCTAGGCACCCTGGAAAAAGCGGAAATTTGTCAAGGAGGTGGTATACGACACCACTGATCCCATCCTCGTGGAAACCAACAACAATGGTCTTGTGATCGAAGCCCTAGTGGAACAAAACCTGATAAGGCGCATTTGTGTTGACACCGGAAGTGCGGTAAGTATCCTGTATCACTCTACTCTACTTTTAATGCATTTGGATAGCATTGAGTTAACTCCCACAAGTACCCCCTTGTTCGGCCTTGCCGATTCACCTGTGTATCCTTAGGGTACTATCATCCTCACAACCACCTTCGGCCGACCCCCGTTGGGCCGAACCCTTCCTGTCGAGTATGTGGTGGTTAAGGCCTCGTCCCCCTATAACATAATATTAGGACGCCGTCCATTGATCGCCTTACAAGCCGTCGTATCACTCGTGCATAATAGTATAAGGTTTATAGTCAGTAATAATCCCGTGGAGATCTTGGGAGACTTGGGCCAGATAAACAGCTGCGTCACCTCCGAAACAGCCGGGAACGGTAGAACGGCCCCGGTCTCTATCGAAGAACTACTGCCCGAACGCGAGGAAACCTGGTCTTCAGATGACAAGACAGAAGCGGTCTGTCTGTGGGAAGGACGAGATGATCGAACCATAGAGGTGGGGATCTGGATCCCCAGCACGCACAAGGATCGGCTTGTAGCCCTACTGAAGGAGTTCAAGGAGGTTTTCGCCTGGACAACGGAGGAGATGCCGGGGTTACCCCCAAATTTGGACATACATCGACTGAACGCAGACCCGTCCTGGAAGCCTGTCCGACAGAAGAAAAGGCACTTCGCCCAAGAGCGGATAGACGCCGTACAGAAAGAGGTAACTAAGCTACTTCAAGCCAACATCATACGAGAAGTGAGCTACCCCAAGTGGCTAGCAAATCCCGTCCTGGTAAAGAAGCCGGACGGCAACTGGAGGATGTGTGTGGATTTCACCGATCTTAACCGAGCCTGTCCAAAGGATTGTTACCCCCTGCCCCGCATAGATCGAATGGTGGACTCAACCATAGGGTTCGGGATATTCGGTTTTTTGGATGCTTACAGAGGATATCATCAGATTATTATGGACCCCCGTGACGCTGAAAAGACATCATTCATCACTGAGTTTGGCACATACTGTTACCGAACCATGCCATTCGGTCTCAAAAATGCTGGAGCGACCTACCAAAGGGTTGTCAATAAGATTTTTAAAGATCAGATAGGGAAGTGTATGGAAGTATATGTAGATGATATGCTAATTAAGAGCAAGTCCCTGGAGCAGTATTTAGCGGACGTAAGAGAGGTTTTTGAGGTACTTAAAACCTCACAAATGAATCTCAATCCCAAAAAATGTACCTTCGGAGTTCGGACCGGAAAGTTTTTGGGATACATGATATCTCGAGAAGGGATCAGAGCCAACCCCGACAAAGTAGATGCGTTAAGAACCATGCCGGCACCTAGAAGCCTTAAAGAAGTGCAAAGATTAACAGGAAGAATGGCTGCACTCGGACGTTTCCTGTCGAAGTCAGCACAGCGAGCCCTCCCCTTTTTCAAGATTCTGAAGCAAGTTAACCCGTTAAGGAGCAGGATAATGCTCAAAAACCAATTTTCTATGTTAGCAAGGCACTTCGTGGCCCAGAGGTCAGATATACAGATGCTGAGAGGTTAGCATTATCTTTAGTACACGCCTTCCGAAAGCTGAGACCTTACTTCCATGCGCATCCAATTGTTGTGATCACCGACCAGCCTCTGCGACATATCCTGTCCCGACCAGAGACATCCGGACGCTTGGCAAAATGGGTAGTGGAATTGGCTGAGTATGATCTAGAATTTCGCCCCCGAATGGCCGTTAAAGCACAAGCACTAGCAGATTTTCTTGCCGAAGAAACAGCCATCGGTATCGAACAGAGCCAGACAGAACGAAAGGATGAATCTTGGACATTGTATGTTGATGGGGCCTCTAACAAAGAAGGGGCCAGTGCGGGCCTTCTGCTCATTAGCCCAAAAGGTGAAGAGTTTCCCTTCGCACTTCGGTTCGGATTCTCGGCCACCAACAATGAAGCCGAATATGAAGCGCTGATCACTGGACTCAACCTGGCAGCTAAGCTGGGAGCAAAGAATTTGCAAGTGTATAGCGATTCCCAGTTAATAGTCAATCATGTGAAAGGAGAATACGAGGCCAAGGAGGAGCCCATGAAGAAATACCTAGCCATAGCCAACGCTCGGCTTAAAGCATTCAACACCGTCCTTATCGAGCAAGTACCCCGATCTCAAAATCGGCGAGCCGATGCCCTTTCAAAGATAGCCTCCAACTTTACACCCAGCAAGAAAGTATTAGTAGAATTACTGCGAGAAAGAAGTTATGATATTCAGGAAGTTCAGCCCATTACTCAGAAGGACACCTGGATGGACTCCATAGTATCCTATCTCCGGGATGCCGTACTACCAAGTGATAAAATTTTAGCGAGAAGAATGAAGTTTCGAGCAGCGAGGTATGCGCTTTTTGACAATATAGTTTATAGGAAATCCTTCATCGCCCCGTGGCTCAGATGCGTAACAGAGGATGAAGGGAACTACTTGCTCCGCGAGATCCACTTAGGAATCTGTGGGAACCATCTAGGGGCTCGAACACTAGCGCGTAAGTGCAGGCTATTCGGCTACTACTGGCCGACCATGCAACAAGATGCCGAAGACCTCGTCCGTGAGTGTAAATCATGTCAAGTACATAGCAACATACCTCACTTAGCCTCGCAACAAATGACACCACTGGTCGCGGCCTGGCCGTTCGACTAATGGGGAATCGATCTTGTCGGACCCCTCCCCGGGCACCGGGTAATTTCAAGTTCCTTATAGTGGCTGTGGATTACTTCACTAAGTGGGTGGAAGCTGAACCTCTCACCACAACTACCGCAAAAGTTATTCAGAAATTCATCTGGAAGAATGTTGTATGTAGATATGGAATCCCCAAGGCTCTTATATCAGACAACGGGACCCAGTTCGATGATAAGGGTGTCCGATCCTGGTGTGCGGAGTTAGGAATTTCCCAGCATTTTACCTCAGTAGGCTATCCGCAGGCTAATGGGCAAGTCGAACAAACAAACAGGCAGATCAAATTCGGCCTAAAGAAAAGGCTTGAGGAAGAAGGAGAGAGTTGGGTAGAGCACCTACCAAACATTCTGTGGGCCTACCGAACAACACCGAACTCTGCAACCGGAGAAACACCTTTCTCCCTAACGTATGGAAGCGAGTCTGTCATCCCCGCCGAGATCGGACTGCCGTCGCCACGACTCGAGCTTCATGAAAAAATGGATATGGAAGCGGAAATCAGGCATGCAAAGGACGACCTAGAAGAAAATAGGGAGATAGCATTCATTCGAATGGCAAGATACAAACAGAGAATCTCTCAGTATTACGACAGCAAAGTAAAGCACTCTTACTTTAAGGAAGGAGATCTGGTCCTTCGAAAGAACGCAGTTAGCAGGCAGGGTCCTGAGGGCAAGTTAGACCCAAACTGGGAGGGACCCTACAAGGTGGTAAAGGTACATGGGAAGGGTGCTTATCAATTAGCCGACTCCCAGGGAAAAACCATCCCCAGGAGTTGGCATGCCAACAACCTACGAAGGTTCTATCCGTGACAGGTGTCTCGTGATCGGATTCTGCTTAAATGTTATTTACGTTCTGCTTTTCCTGAATAAAATTGATATTATTTATAACGTCTTGTTCAATCCTGTGATTTTTGCTTAGGCAAGTTGCCAGTCCGATCTGGCCTTGCCCTATTAAAAGGGTCAGCGTCAACCTGACGAGGCGTTCAACATGCAAGTCGTCAGTCCGATCTGGCCTCGCTCGGTGAGAAGTCAGCACAAGCCTGGCCCCGCTCACCCATCTTTTGACATATCGCCAGCCCGAACTGGCCCTGTTCATACTATTTCAAAACAAACTGATTGCGCAATCAAACTTAAAAACATAATAGTACGCCATTCCTGAATAATCATAGGCCTGCCGTACTAGGGGGGCTACCATGCCACTAAAAACAAAAAAACAAAACAAAACAACAAAACAAAAACAACAACTGAACAATCAAAAGGTACCAAAAATCTTCATTAAACTTTAGAACCATAAAATAGAAAGTTACAATTAACAGCTAGGCATCATCTTCATAGAGGGTACTTTGTTACAAGATCCACCCCTGCTTGGAACTCCTTCACCCGAGCAGAGTAGTCCGACTCGGCGTCAGGAGCGTACAAGGAAGGGTGAGCTAAACTATCGATTGAAAGACCAGGGTGGTGAACCCGACAATCGTCTACTCCTTGCGTATAACTAGCCCTCACTACGGGACTCAGCAGCCGCTTCAAAGAGTCGACCAAGTGGGGAGAAGATTTGTAAACACCAACAGCTCTATTGGAAGCCTCTTGAAGCCGAGCGGGAAAGTCTCGAACAGCAGCCTCGGCCGACGAAAGCTCCCCCCGAAGCCTCGTGATGTGCTCCCCCAGTTCGGCCTCCTTCTTTATGTGTTCGGTCATAAACTCTTGAAGGCGAGCCTCATAGTCAGACCTTAACCCTTTGGCCTCTTCTGCTTGTATCCGCAAGCGCTCTTCAAGCTCGTTTATACGATTATCTTTTAACTTCAGGTCTAAAGCCCTCTTTTGTTGTTCAGCTGCCGAGCGCACCAGGCGGCCGAAGATCTCTTCCCCTACGATCGTCCCCTAGGAAAACACGGTACACAGTTAAGATAACTCAGGCAAAGTATGGTCGGCACCATGCGTACGGCAAGTCGGAGTTACATGTTTCATGCCTGCGAAGCCTGCCTCGGTTAATTCCATGTTAGACATCTGAGAGAAATCCTTCGCCTCGTCGGTCACATGGCATGAGGTAGAGGGATTGGTCCCAAACTCTTCATAACGAACACCCGACCCGCCAACTCCAGTGTCTTCCGAGTCCGATCCTGTGACGGTTCGGCACCTTTTTTCCCTTCTCTCCTCCGAACATATGTCCTCCGACCTAAGACGAAGAGATCGGCGTATTAAGGGAGTCTCTGGCTCCTCCTCATCATCTTCATCCTCCCACTCGTTCACCGTTATGGCGGGAATGTCCGCACCCCTCAGAGGGTGAGGAAGGTCCCCCAGAACGTCATCTTCAAGTTCGGCCAACCGGTGAGTCGTGTGAGAACCAACAAGTGACCCCACCACCCTGATAGGCGACCGATGGCCTCCAGGGGCGGCATGCTCGGCCACCCTAGGGTTCGAGGGCCCTACTCCTACTCCTGGATCGGGGGCTAGGAGACCAGCCAATGTCCACACTACAAGAAAGAAATTAAGTTACGCATCATTATCATATAAGATACCAAATAGAAGTAGATCTTACCCAATTCCCGACAGACGTCATCTAGAGGGTGATAAGGGTCTGGTCCGGCATCGTCCAGCCGTGCCGCGGTAATCAGATGTCAGCTCACGTAGCCTTAGAACGATCCCTGCGTTCCGAATAGCGTCCACCCTGGTAGAGTCGGGGAGCCATGGGCACTCGTCCCTTTGTAAGGTACTGGTGTTCCAACGTCCCAGCTTGGAATCTCCCCGATCTCAGACAAAGAAGAAACGTCCCCGCCACGCGACATACTTAGGACCCTCAGGCATCATCTCTGGAACCCCATGTCGGCGGACAAAATGATACCATCCCCTCGGACCCGGACTCTGGGACAGGCGGTAGAAAGATCGGAACAGGCCTACGGCGAACTGCACCTCGGCCACCCTGCAAAGTACGATAAAACCTAATACAGTCCTCACTCCCAAAGGAGCCAGCTGAGCCACCCCCAATCCATAATGTCTCAGCACTGCCACCAACGCAGGACACAACGGTAACCTTAGGCCCGCTTTCAGTTGGGCCTCATAGACCGCAAAATAACCCTCCGGAGGATGTGAAGCAAAGGGACAGGGTTCCGCTGGAAGCAAGGGAGCAAACTCTTCATAATTTATTCCGTATTCTCTACAGATATGCCCCACACTGCTTTGTGCCAGAACCGAGGACAACCCATGGCCCCCCATAATATCGTGAGTGGCCTTCTGAATCTTATGCCTAAAGGAAGAATCGAAGGTGTTTGATAACGGCACCGACGGAGCAACGAATGATGGTTGAGGAGGGACCCAAGGAATTTCTTCAACAACCACGGGCCTGGTCCAGGATTCCCTGATTATTGCCTCTGATGTGGGAGTAAGTGGCTCATCTCCAAGCGAATCAGACATACAGGAATAAGCGTAATAAGAAGGAAAAATGGCGTAATGATAATGACTACCAGATAATATGACCACGAATAAAATGGCGTTTAAATAGAACTAGAGCGTAACTCCCCATTAACCTCGAAAAATGGCCCCAAACAGGCAGTGACGCCCCGTTTCCCGTAGCAGCCATAACTGCGTCATAACTAGCTCTGCCACTTGGCAACTCCTAAGTTACGAAATTCGTAGGCAAAACTCGCGCCGACCCACCACCGTGAAAGATCCGACCCGACCAACCAAAGGTCGGCTGGATCTTGGGGGCTTATGATGCTGCCAGAAAATGGACCCGTCCACATGGCACCTCTCTGGTGGCTCGACACTTGACCCGGGGAGCTCATTCGTCCTCTTTGTCACCACTGGTCCATGTGTCTCCGACCCCCGTGGGATCGGATCGTCTCAGTCTTTGGCAGGTCGAGGGACCAGGGATTGAACCCTGGTCGATCGGCTGTCTTTAGTCTAGGCTCCGTTGTTCCCTTGGACTTTCTACCGGCTGTCTCCGACCTCCAGAGGTCGGGCTCAGTCTTTAGACTTAAACAACTTCTTGATGGCTGGAATCCGGCATTCGTCCCCGGTCCCTGGGGATCGACTCTGGCTTTCTAATTTGCCCCGAGTTATGAATCTAATCACGTATGTGATAAATAGATAATTACTATAAAATCCTAAATAATAAAGGATCGAATCCTTATCATTTAATGTTGATATTTGGATACCATATTTATCTCCTAAAATCAAGGGGATTAATTAATCATAATTTTTTCCTTAGGGAACACGTCGACTAGTGTCCCTTCTAGACACGCTACATTAAACCCTAGGGCCTACGCCCCTCTATATAAACTGTCCCTAAGGAACTACGAAGACTTGATTCCAATTCATACATTGGATACGTAGGCAGCTTGATCATCATGAAGTGCAGTCTAAATCACCCCCAAACAATCCTCCTCATTATCTTCATATTCTGGAGTTTTCCCCAGGTTATCACTAAGAGCAAGAACCCTAAATTTGAAGGAGACGATTTTTGGATCGTCAGTGCCTATAAATACCAACTGTATTGATCATTTTAAAGTGTGTGTAATCCGTCTGAAATCCAGTACATAATAAAATATCTCTTTTCTGTCCGTGGAGTAGTCGCCACAATGCCGGAAACTACGTTAAATCCTATGTTCTTCTTGTTTATGTTCCTCTATGTGATTGTTTATGTTAGATTGCTTCTGTGTTTATCTTATTGCATCTGGATTCTCTCTATCCTATCATAACAAGAGTTATTTTTTTGCTATGTGCTTTCAAACAACACTACAAGCTAAGCACCTCAGCATTGGAAACATGGAGTAAAGCGATTAGTGGAGGAATTTGCATATTTATTTCAGGAGCCAACCCAACTTCCCCCTAGAAGAGAGGCAGACCATCGCATTAATCTGAAGGAAGGAACGGAGCCTACGAACGTGCGACCATACAGGTATGCCTATTTCTAAAAGGCTGAATTTGGAAAACAAGTTCATGAAATGTTAAAATTAGGGTTAATAAAGCGTAGCATCAGTCCATTTTCGTCTCCTGTCTTGTTGGTTAAAAAAAAAAGATGGTTCATGGCGTTTCTGCACCGACTATAGAGCCCTTAATGCAGTCACCATCAAAGATAGGTTCCCTATTCGTACGGTCGATGACATGCTGGATGAGCTATATATATGGAGCTACTTATTTTGCTAAATTTGATTTACGGGCTGGGTACCATCAAGTACGAGTTCACCCTTCCGACGTTCATAAAACTGCATTTCGTACGCATAATGGTCATTATGAATACTTAGTGATGCCATTTGGCCTTTGGAATGCTCCATCTACATTTCAAGCAATCATGAATTCTATATTTCGCCCTTACCCCCCGTGAATTTCTTTTAGTCTTCTTTGATGATATATTAATTTATAGCCCCAATTGGACCATACATCTTGAACATGTTCAAAAAGCTTTTGAAGTACTGTGAAGGCAACACAGTTCTTTGTCAAATTGAGCAAATGTGCTTTTGGGCTACAAGAGTTGATATTGTAACCCCTGAAGGAGTTAATTAATGTGGACCAAGAGAAAATTAAATCTATGCTGAATTGGCCCCGGCCTACAAATGTTTCTGAATTACGTGGATTTTTAGGCCTTACAGGTTATTATCGAAAATTTGTTCGCAACTATGGCCTCATCTGCTAAAAAGGAAATTTCAAATGGACTAGGGAAGCTGATAGTGCTTTCCAAGAGCTCCAAACAGCCATGACGATAACGCCAACACTGGCAATGCCAAATTTCAATGAGCCATTCAGAATTGAAACAGATGCTTCGGGAGATAGAATAAGAGCGGTTTTGAGTCAACAAGGGAGGCCGATTGCTTTCATGAGTAGAACCTTGGGCATCACCAAACGCTCTTGGTCTGTGTATGCCAAAGAAATGTTGGCGATTCTTCATGCAGTTCAAACATGGAGGCCCTATTTGCTAGGTAGAAAGTTTTACATCCAAACTGATCAACACAGCCTTAAATACCTATTGGAGCAACGTATAGCCACACATGGCAACAACAGTGGGTGACTAAATTGCTTGGCTACGATTATGAGATCAAGTATAAGCCGGGAAGCAAAAACAGTGCAACTGATGCATTATCAAGGGTGGGAGGTGGTCCTAGACTTGATGCGTTGTTCTCCTCTCAAACTTCATTATGGGATACCATTAAACAAGAAGCATGGTGGCAATTCTTACATGACCAGAATCAGCAAACAAGCAACGGAAAACTCCCATGGTCCTTACAGTTGGCGCAATGGGCTGGTGTGTTATAAGAACCGTGTGGTAGTGCCTCCCGGTTCCACCATTATTGAAAAACTCTTACATGAGTTCCATGACTCCAATGGGGCCGGTGGGCATTCTCGTATGCTAAGGACATAATAGAGACTAGCCCAACAAATTTATTGGCCCTCCATGTTCCAAACGGTACAAAATTATGTTGCCTCTTGTGATGTGTGTCAGCGTAATAAGAATGAGACATTATCTCCGGCCGGACTTTTAAAGCCTCTTCCGATCCCATGCCAAGTTTGGAATGACATTTCGATGGATTTCATTGACGGTCTACCTTTCTCTAATGGCAAAAATTCAATTCTTGTTGTTGTTGACAGGTTGAGTAAATCGACGCATTTTTTTTGGCTCTTTCCCATCTATATACAGCATAATTAGTGGCTGAAAAATTCATTGATGGAGTTGTAAAGCTTCATATGGCATATGAAGAAAGTGATCTAAATCACTTGAAGATAGCAGAATCAAAAAGAAAAGTAAAAAAGGGATCTAGGGTTTTCTTCAGACAAAATAAAACGGGAGAATTTTTATTAGTAATTTTGTGTCTGTCTGCTTTTTGTTATACAGTGGTCCTATTTATACCAAGTACATAATAAACTCTCAAAATACAGCAAAGGTAGAAAAAGATAATAAATACACCTAAAAACAAAATACGCAACACCCCCCCTCAAGATGGACTTGGGGAGCAATAGATGTCCCTCATGTGAAAACATCGAAGCAACGAATGAAACAGTGGACCATCTAACGGTTTTGTGAAAATATCGGCGAGTTGATGTAGAGTTGAGATGGGGAGTAGCTTCACAAGTCCAAATTGAATCTTTTCCCGGATGAGATGGCAATCGATTTCGATGTGTTTCGTTCGCTCGTGGAACACCGGGTTGTGGGCTAAATGTATAGAACTAATGTTGTCGCAATATAAGTGAACAGCGGCGGAAAAGATGCATGAAAATCATTGCCAAGAAAACACAACCACCGGAGCTCACAAACAAAGCAAGAGCTAATGCCCTATATTCGGCCTCGGTTGAACTGCGGGACACCGTCGTTTGTTTCTTGGATTTCCAAGAAACCAAGGCATCACCTAAAAACATGCAATAACCCGTAATACTGCGCCGCGTATCCTTACAAGCTCCCCAAATCGAATCCGCATAACCACTAAGTACAATCGAATTACAAGCGAATAAAACAACCCTTTTCCGTGCGCATTTGATATACCTCAATACTTGTTGCGCTGCATGAAAGTGATGAACAGTCGGGGCATCCAAAAATTGGCTCAATTGTTGCGTGGCATATGAGATATCTGGTCGGGTTATGGTGAGATAAAGCAATTTTCCCGCTAAGCTGCGGTAGAGTGTATTATCAGTTAGAAGAGCCGAATCACCATGGTACAATGACTCTTTGGACTTCATTGGAGTAGCAACACCTTTACAGTCTAACATGTCAAAGGTCTCAAGCAAATTGAGGGCATATTTGCGTTGAGAAACGACGATCCCAGAACTTGACATGGAAATCTCAAGTCCTAGGAAGAATTTCAAAATACCCAGGTGTCTACGGATTTTATCTATGCAAAACAAACAAGTAATAAATTTATAATCCGGTTAACCCCAAGTATAAGGATCGTAGTACTAGTGGTTAATGCCGGGTCGATCCTACGGGGAACTAGACGATTGTGGTTCCTAGTTTTTGTCTAACTAAACTATGTCACGAAAAACTAAACTAAACAAATGAGTAAAACAAAACTAAACTACACATATATGCCGAAAATAAACTAGACAGAGGACGAAAATCCAAAGCTAGGAAGGTTTGGTTGCGAACAAATTAATCTAAAGGTGCAATAGAAATAGACTAACTAAACAAGCTTCAAGTTTCAAGGGTTAAATCAAATTTAAAACGGACAAACGAGTATTGATCCACCTATCCAACAAACACTAATCTCTCATCCCGATTATATTGCGCTTTCTATCAAGTTGTGATTCATCTTATCAAAGGTATGAATCCTACTTTCGTAGATGATTCGCCTATTAATTTCTATCTTTCGATTTACGGAAATTAACGCGTCATAACATAAACAAAGATGTAAACTTTAACGTTTTAACCTAGATATTCAACCTATCAACTTTCGTTTGACATAGATCAAAGATCTATTCCTAAATCATGGTGATCTAATGTTTATAAAGACTTTCATCAAATATAAAACATCATACATGCACATCTTTCGATATAAATGCAATTAATCAACATAAGACATGATAAAGGAAACAACTTGATTAAAAACTTACAATATAACCGAAGAATCAAAATTAATGAAAGTTGGATGGCTTCACAATGCTCGTTTGATTGAAGCCTAGCCTCTTAGCATCCTTGAATAGCTCGAATTGTTGAAATAAATTGCATAAACTAAACTAATTGTATCTAGGAATTGAAGAACATAAAAAACTGGAAAAACAGAGTAAAAGCGCAGCCTATAGCCGCCCCTAGGGTTTAGGGTTCGAGAATTATCAATTGGTATCCCCAATGTGTGAAAACAGGCGGGTATTTATAGCCTCCAAAGTCGGTTTCTCTAAGTCGGTCGGATGGACGAGCGTTCACTATAATGGCCGCTCGTCCGACATTCTTGAACTCCCCTCGACGCTCGTCCAGCCTTCCGTTCAAACTCTCTCGTATCAAAATCGCTTGCATGGACGCCCGTCCGAATTGCCGGACGCTCGTTCGCATGGACGCTTCATGGACGAACGTTCATGCCGCCTTGAATGGGATTCTTGCATACTTATCTCTTTCCTTCCTTCCAAATCATCATTATCTCTTTCTTCAATCAACTTAGCTCGACTTTTAATTTCTTTAAATCATCATTTGAGCACAATAAACATACCTATAACACATGGAAAACATCGCAAACTGTAATAGTATTCAAATAATTATATTTCAACCATAAAATCACATAAACATATCAATATTGCGATTAAGTCTATAAAAATATCGTTTGCTCAATATTTCAATATAAAGACCAATTATTATGCAAATTACACAATATGTAGGGGAAACATCGTAAAATATATCCTTATAATTCATAGATTTTCACCCTTAACAACTCCCCCACACTTAGACTTTGCTCGTCCCGAGCAAAACAAAACGAAAAATTAGGCTCGAGAAAGGAAAACAGCATCTAGACAAATATAACATATATTCAATAACTTAGGTGTTCACCATCGTGTAAGTGCATAGCCATAGAAACTTCCACTAAAACCAAACTTGAATAACTCAAAGCAAAACTAGCTAATACCCCCTCGTAGAATAGTAATAAATGACACTCATAAGATGTACCCTACAAACGTGACATATCCCGAAAAGAATGATCGAATATACCTAGGACCCTTCGAAATACTCGTAGGATAATCCCTACAAGATATTTATCGCCTTATACCGGGGATAAGATTAACGAAAACTAAGTCTTATTCATTTCATAACATATCTTAAGTTGATTGAATTCATTCACTTTTTTGAACACACATTAGAAGAAGCTATTGCCCTCATAGCGTAATAGGACATTTCGAGATAATCCCCTACCGTACTCCAATCATAAGGCAGCTTTTTCTAACCGTCGTGAGCTCTTGGTCATCATGGTGGAATAGGACATACGTGGTATACCCTACCTCACTCAAATCATCGACTAGCTTTCGACACACCCTTTTTAATCAACTATTAACTTATCCTTTTAATTGACATTAGCCCCGTGTTACTTATCACATTCAAACTTCTAGATATTCACAAGATAACATACTACGGAACTAAATACAAACTATCATAAGTCTCACGATATATACGTAGCACTAAGCACACGACTTATGAGATAATCAAAAACTACTAATCCAAAACGGGGTATAACTTTATAAAAGTAGCTCATCATTAACTATGGCTCGTGAAAAATAGTGTCAGGTGAAGCAACTAACTTATCAAGTACATGAAATATCGCATAGATGACTATAAAAACAACGAACTTCAAATTGAATTGCCTACTCGGGACAAAACAAAAACAAAAGTGTCGGAAAATTTCGAAAAATTACGCTCATTTTGCATAAAAACAATCTAACGTATTAAACAAACGTATACGCATAGGTACAAATCGAACTATCCCCTCCCCCACACTTAAAAATGCAACATGTCCTCATGTTGTGCAGAAAATAAAAGGATAAGAAACTCACCGTATGCGCGTAGAAAACCGAGATGTTGGTCAGGCCGGAGCATGAAAGAAACAACGCTCGCAAAAGCGTCGGAAAAACGTCCAAACCGAACTCAACCGAGAGCTCGACAAAAACTAGATCTGCAACACTCGACAAAACAACAGAATCTCGGGGAAAACAAACGGGGTATAATAACATAATAATAAAGTGAAACGGAATAGAATAAAGAGATATAACAATAAGCGTCCTCCAAAAATCATCATAATGGCAACCAAGTTCAAACCTAAGCACGGGATGCTAGACAGACCTTACATGATTTCAAAAATAAAATCACGCCTACGATAAACGACGTAGCGAGAAAAGTAGAAGGTACGAAATCATGAAAGCATCAAAAGTAAAGTAGTCAAAGTCATCGTACAACCGCATCGAATGTGGAGAAAAGTAAGAAATACAACAAGCGTAAAATGCATAAAAATCTCAAGATCGCTCGGGCGGAGGAATCGGATCATCAGACGGAGGAATAGCAGCAGCAGTAGTCGAAGAAGGTCCCGGCTGTGTAGTAGAAGTAGTAGCAGGGTCTACCGGCCGGGGCTCATCCTCCTCATCGTCAGATGACTCTCGAATCACAGCTGCAATCGCCTGCTCTATGTCGTCATCGAAACTATAATCCATCAAGCTGTGGTCATAAATCCGCTCATCCCTCGGCAGTCTACCCTCAAGCACACACTGAAGTAAGGTGACAAGGTTGTTCTGTATGTTCCGCTGATCAAGCATCCACTGCCTAAAACTGTGGGCCATGCTGAGCCGCATCCGCACTGATGGAGAAATGGTAGGGACAGGAGGTACCGGAGGTGGGGCTGCCGCAGACTCACCCGCAGGCGGAGCTTTCTCTCTACGAATGGGGGGGTAACTCTTTGTCTTGTGATCCGATGTATACTCAGCAACCCCGGCATCCAAACATAACTGATGTATCAAATGGGGCACTATCAAACTCCGGGTAGATACCTTCTGGTTCGCCAAAATGTCATCAAACAAAGCTTGCCCGAAATCAACATTCAACCCGAAAACCAATGCATACAACATCCCAAGATCACTGATATAGAAATGTGTGAGATTATTCTTAGGAATCAACCGACTCTGGATAAACCGACAGTAGACCCTCCAATCCTCAGTCCAAGTCGTGGTGATTAACTCCTTCCTATCACCATTCGGTCTCAACACCCATGCCACATCCGGACAAACTTTCAATCGCAGCCTCCTCCATCGGATCCTTACCCTCCTCATTTTGCCGTCTAGCGATCTCCTCCTTGTAATCCAAGCCGCTAAACGCCGGCAACTTATATTTCCGGTTGATCACCTTGGCGGAAAAAGGAACTTTGACACCTCGAACCATCACAAAACCGTCATCCGAATCCGTCTCAGAAGAATTCGCATAAAACTCTCTCACTATAGAATCATTGACCGGGGTAGGAGGAATTTTCAGTAACTCATCCCATTTCCGAGCCTTTAACATCTTCACAAAGGCGGGATCAACTTGTTGTGTCTTGACCTCTCTGTCAAAGATAATACTCCTAGTCACATAATCCTTAGTGTAGGCACTATGAGCTCGTGGATTTACGAATCGACGGGGCATAGCAAGAGGGACAACATTCTTAGCTTTCTTCTGTGGGGGTGCATGTGTAGCTTCGGTTTCAGCCTCCTCCCCAACGACATCCTCGGTACCAACCTCGGCTCTGAAGATTCACCACCCCGAGTGCCTCGAGACATCCTAACGAGAGGGACCTCATCATCTTCCTCGCTTTCGGAATCGGAAGGGGAATCATCTCTTAATTCAGGTCCTACGTTGTCGAGACGCCCTGTGAGGTTGCTCTCGGAGGACAACACCTTGGTTTGGAACAATTGTGGAGGGATCAAACTCTAAACGCTTCCGCTTACCGCTCTCCCTAGCTAACCCTTTACCATAACGTTTCACAACCGCCTTCTCACGCACCATTGTCAAACTTCTATCTAAACCAAACAATCCACACAAATGGTTACCCGTTTATCGTCCAAATCGGGATTTCAAACAAAGCATACCACCAACAACCACCACAAACGCACCACATCATCATCACAACCGAATTCGGGGAAGAAAAGGGCAACAAACGAAAATAGAACAAGATGAGTGCATATTCAAGAAAATGAGTCGAGCCGAAGATCGAACTCACAAAAACTTGAATGGAAACGAGAAAAGTTGCTATAGACTTACCCAACGCTATGAGAGGATGATGATTGAACAGATTAGAAGCCCAGAAACACCAAGATTGGCCACCAAAATGCCAACTTTTGTCAAAATGGCCGCACTGAATAAACTCTGATTCTTCAAATCTCGTTGATTGTTGGAGGAAATGGACTGGATAAATGAAAAGAGGGTGCAAAGACCGTTCTTTTGCAACAAGAATCGCCAAATTTGGTTCAGAAACGAAGATTTTAGGTTTGGAGAAGGGGGAAAGTCGGGTTTCACTTTTGAAAATCGCAGGGAAGTGAGGGTTCACGCCTAGAACAGGTATATATAGGCTCATAGTGGACGCTCGTCCATCCTTACGGACGGGCGTTCACTAGTAACCGCATGAACTGGACGGGCGTCCATAAATTCAGACGCTCGTCCATGGGGCATTTTTGAATACAGGATACGAGGAACTTTTGTAGACGGGCGTCCATTATATTGGACGAACGTCCATAAAAACAGTAGTCCGGACGGGCGTTCATATTCATGAACGGGCGTCCAGTCAGGAAAAATGCAAAATTGTCCTTTTTTTAAAAATTATCATATAAAACAACTAAATGTGAAACTTTTATTCTCGATAATCTCAAATTCAAAAGTACAATACGGAAACGCAACGAACTTAAAAGAACTTGAAAATAAAACAAACACAAATAAAGCAGTGGGTTGCCTCCCACCTAGCGCTTCCGTTTTACGTCGGGGCTCGACGAAAGCAAAACTAACTAAGAAATCACTAATCTGCGTAGATCTCGTCCCAATCCACTAAGCGAATGAGACGCCGAAGCATGTCGATAGCCGGAGGAAAGTCGTACTCATCCCGCAAACACCAATCTTCACCGCTTACCTCAACACCTCTCGAAATGCTCGGCCCGCGACTAGTGCCAAATCCGTCAGCATAGGATCATTGAGGATCGTGTAAGGACGTCCTATGGCCTCCTGCAACTCCTCAGTCATGAAATCGCTGCCTCCCGAACAAGGTGGAACTATGATAACGTACGTGATGGTCTTAACCTGAGTGCTAATGTCAAAATCTACATGAAGAACTATAGTGCCTCCCGGTCCATCATCTACTGTGATCAGCGGGATCCGACTAATGAGTGGGAACTCCTCGTGGCGAACTCCGTAAAGATCCATATCTAGAAAGCAACTACGACGATAGAAACATAAAAGCTTAGTAAAACTAACTAAAACAACATACGAAGACGAAAAGAACTAAGGAAAACTAAAACAAGATTGGATATCTAGGATGCCCCCTAGTGGCGCTTTTGGTTTATGTCGTTAGCTCGACACCATTTAAGCTCAGCCTGGATCGTGGCCATTTTACTTTTCTGCCCGCCATTACCTCGTCTAAGTTCTGATCAGGATTGTGGCTGCAGAAACAGCAGCGAACACAAGGGGTTAATTCTTTAATAGCTCTCCAAACACGCTTGAACTTCCCCATGGTCGATTTCTTCTTTGCCAGCTTCCTCTTAAGTTGTTGCTCTTTGAAAAACTCTTCCATATCCCAACTACCTGCTAGAACTTCTTCTGATTTAACACAACCGTCATCCTCGAAAATAAGTTGGGCGAGAACTCGTCAAACTCATCAACTTTAGGGGTGCTACACCCGAGGATATCGAGAAATCGAACAATAAAGGCTTTACCTTGGGTTCACCAATGTAATGCTTGCATATCCGACCATTCACTCGGAACGGTTGATCGCCATAACCGCGCAGCCTCTAGAACGCCTCCAGGAATGATTTGGAGAATCTCGAAAGGACCGGACCAACGTGTCCTCAAATTGCCAGGAAACAAATGCAACCTCGGAATTGTAAAGTAACACTTGCTCTCCGACTTTAAATTCTCGCTTCTTAATTTTCGCGTCGTGGAGGAGTTTCATCTTTTCCTTACTAATCCCGGCACTCTCGTAAGCCCGGAGTCTAAATTCATCAAGCTCATGCAACCGCTGCGCAGCCGGTGTTTGCCACAGGATCGGGAGTCGAAGTTCAAAAACTTGGTAGCCCAATACGCCCCGTGCTCTAACTCAACCGGCGGTGGCACGATTTACCATAAACCATTTGGTAGGGTGATGTACCCATGGGGGTCTTGTAGGCGATCCCCATATACCCATAGTACATCGTCCAACTTTAGACTCCGCCTTTCTATGACTATTCACCGTCTTTTCCAGGGATCTTCTTCAAGCTCGGTTGCTTCTTTCAACCTCGACCACTAGTCATAGGATGGTATGGTGTGCCAATTTTGTGACGAACACCATACTTCTCGAGGACTTTTTCCAGTGGTCGGTTGCAGAAATGTGTCCCTTCATCACTAATCAAGGCACGTGGACATCCAAACCTCACAAAGATATTCTTCTTTAGAAAATTCATGACCGTTTTATCTTCATTGCGAGGAGTGGCTATTGCCTCCACCCATTTCGATACATAGTCTACGCAGACTAAGATGTATTTATTCCCACAGGAAGATGGGAATGGACCCATAAAGTCAATCCCCCATACATCAAAGACTTCGCATTCAAGAATGGGTTTCAGTGGCATGTCGAATCGCCTTGTCAGAGTACCGGTTCTTTGGCACCTATCACAATTTTTACAGAAAGCTTCGGTGTCCTTAAAGATCGTAGGCCAATAGAAACCGGACTGGAAGATCTTAGCAACCGTTTTCCAAGGACCAAAATGACCTCCAGCGGGTCCACTGTGGCATTGCTCGATAATCTCTTGTTGCTCAGATTCAGGAACGCATCTCCTAAGCAAACCATCTTTGCAGATTTTAAAAAGATAAGGTTCATCCCAAACGAAATATTTCATATCGAGAAGAACTTCTTCTTCTCTTGATAAGACATTTCGTGGTCAAGATATTGGGAATGAAGATAATTGACGATGGAAGAATACCATGGACGTCCGGGAGCGGCCATCGATCAACATGATGTTTTCTAGAGGAAAGTAAAGATCTATATCATCGGGATCACCCTTTTCCTCACTTAACATCCTAGAAACATGATCCGCCACTACTTTCTCACCGCCCTTTTTATCTTTAATTTGAACGTCAAACTCTTGGAGGGTCGGTATCCAACGCAAGAAGCGCGGTTTAGCTTCCTTTTTGGTCATGAGATAACGCAAAGCGGCGTGGTCGGTCCACACAATCACTTGAGCACCCGAAGTAACTACGAAACTTATCCATAGCAAAGACTACGGCTAATAATTCCTTTTCGCCTGTCGTGTAGTTAACTTGAGAAGGATTCAGTGTGTGACTGGCGTAATAGATAGGTTGGAACTTTCCATTAAGCTTTTGCCCTAAGACTGCACCAACTGCATAGTTTGATGCGTCACACATAAGCTCAAAGGGTAAGTTCCAGTCAGGTGAAATAAGAATTGGAGCAGAGATCAGACGATTTTTGAGCTCCTCAAACGCGTGCTTGCAGCT
This sequence comes from Gentiana straminea, assembly GCA_036785695.1. Taxonomy (NCBI): domain Eukaryota; kingdom Viridiplantae; phylum Streptophyta; class Magnoliopsida; order Gentianales; family Gentianaceae; genus Gentiana; species Gentiana straminea. Next base: position 4,246,081 of record JAVUPR010000048.1, on the reverse strand, counting down.
ATCATCAAAATCGAACTCAACGTCTTCTTTGAGTAAAGTAGACAGGGGCTTGGCAATCTTTGAAAAGTCCTGGATGAACCTCCTATAGAAGCCGACATGTCCGAGAAAACCTCGGACTTCCCGAACATTCTTAGGATAACTCATCTTCTCAATAGCTTCAACCTTGGCCCTATCTACTTCTATACCTTTGGCTGACACTTTGTGACCAAGGACTATGCCTTCATCTACCATGAAATGGCATTTTTCCCAATTAAGCACTAAGTCCTTTTCCACACATCTAGACAACACCTGATCAAGATTATCGAGGCAATCATCGAAGGATTGACCAAAGACCGAGAAATCATCCATAAAAATCTCCATGCACTTTTCAACTAGCCCGTCAAAGATTGCCATCATACACCTTTGAAAGGTGGCTAGGGCATTACAGAGACCAAATGGCATCCGCCTGTAGGCGAATGTCCCATAAGGGCAAGTGAAAGTGGTCTTCTCTTGGTCAACAGGATCAATGGGTATCTGGAAGTATCCTGAATATCCATCCAGAAGCGCAGAATGCGTGCCCCGCCGTACGCTCAAGCATCCGGTCAATGAATGGAAGGGGGAAATGATCTTTCAAGGTGACCTCATTGAGCTTTCGATAATCGATACATACTCGTATCCAAGAACGAGCCTCAATGCTATCTCCTCTCCCTTCTCATTCTTCTCAATAGTAATTCCACCTTTCTTGGGAACTACTTGAGTCGGGGAAACCCATTCACTATCGCCTATAGCATAAATGATTCCCATGTCCGTAAGTTTGATGATTTCCTTTTTAACAACTTCCCGCATACGAGGGTTGAGCCTCCTCCGGGGGTCGTCGTACACACTTCGCACCCTCATTCGTCTTGATCTTGTGCATGCGTATGTCGCGCGATATACCTCTTATATCTCCTACTTGCCAACCAAAAGCTTTTTCATTTCTCTTCAAGACGTTGATTAATTTCATCTCCTCTAAGCGAGACAACTTGGCGGAAATAATTAGTGGAAGCTTGTCGCCTTCTCTTAAAAACACATATTTCAAATGCTTGGGCAACGGCTTCGTAACCAAATCACAGGGGGTCCTCTAAACTCGATTTAAGATCTCCACCTTTCAACTCAACATCACCGAGCTTACTTAGTGGTCCCACCGCCTCGCCTTCTCCGTATAACAACTCATCGCCTTCTAGATTTTCTAGACCTACCACACCATGAGTATTCAATTTATCCATTAGTCGCTCATATTCTTCCCCTACGGCCATGACTTGTTTATCCATAAAATCGTTGAAATCGTCACGTCATATCATCTATGGAAAAGCCGGTTGGGGATCCAGAGGGTACTTGACTAGATTTGGTAACATTGTAACTCACCTCTTTGTCACCAACTCGGATTGTCACTTGCCCACCATCACAATCGATGAGGGCTCGTCGTAGATAGGAAAGGTCTTCCAAGAATCGGGGGACGTTTTCATCTTTCTCCATATCTAAGACGTACCAATCTACCGGAAAGGTAAATCTATCAATCCGAACTAGAACGTCCTTCAGATCCCCGAAGCTTTCTTAAGAAGATCGATCGAAATTGTAAGCTCATAGTTGTGGGTTCTAGAAGGCTTTGCATACCGAGCCGTTTGCACACGTACATGGGCATAAGGCTTATAGAGGCACCTAGATCGCACAAAGAATTAGGGAAGACTAGGCCTCCCATTAACACCGTAAGCACGAACTTTCCAGGGTCACCTCGTTTTGTTGGTAAGTCTTCATAATTTATCGTGGAACAATCCTCACCAATTTGCCTTTCCATGCCTCGCTAACTTCTTTTTCGAAGACACAACATCCTTGATGAATTTTGTATACTTAGGCATCTCGACCAAGACCTCGGATAATGGCGATTTACTTGAGTATTTTTCAAAAGGTTAAGCACTTTTTCATATTTCTTATCTTCACTCGTAGGGATGTTGCTCTTTCTCGGTGGAAAAGGGAGTTTCTTCGTATCACTCTCGAAAAAATCTTCTTTGAGGATGCACTTACGGCTTTATCCTCCAAGTCTTTCCACCGAACAAGCCTTTTCGTAATTTTTCTTAGTCGTGGGATCAACCTCCCGACTTTCTCTTGAGTTCTCGGAGGATCCTCCTTCGGGGTCAGCCACTTGAGGATCCGTTTCTTCGCACCTCTCGTGGGGTCGCCACCCGAGTATTTCTTTGCAAAAAGGGGATTGTTGGTGCTCGCTTTCCCCCCCGCCTTATCGTTGGCAGGAGGGGCTAGTGGTTTCCCCGGAAGCCGGGGGGACCACTAAGCCGTGTACCGCTTCTTAAACTCATGGTACCGGCCTCCTCTTTACCATATTGCATTGATGGCACGAGGTCGCACACCGGCCGCCGCTTAAGTCGCCCGAGCAACATGACCACCCTTAGGATTTTTCTCGCAAAGCCGGGCAAGTGCCCTCGGGGTCTCGATGCTAACCGCTCGCCCAAATGCCCTATCTCGTCTCTCAAGATTTTTATTCGTACTCATTAGAGTTGAATATTCTTGTTTTGCTCCTCTCTAAATGAGTTCCATTCGGCTTTAAGATCGCTTGAACTTGAAGTGCCTTGAGAGTTTGGGAAATTTGAAGGGTATGGCTGGCTAGGCCGACTTTGATAATTAGAATTGGAATTAGAAGGCCAATTCTGATTGAACCTTGGTGTGGAATTGGAAAAATTCGAGTTTTGGTTCTGATTGAATCCAGGATTTCTGTTGAAGTTTGGACTCTGATTAAAGCTCGGATTCTGGCCGAAGCCCTGATTTTGAGCATTATTCTGGCCAGAGAATTGGTTATTGAACCTCGGATTAGACTGGCCAGAAAAAGCATTCACTTCTGCATTTTGTCCAATCATGGGACAGAAACGAGCAGTGTGCCCCGGATCATCACACACTTGGCATGTGATTGGATTATACCGTCCATTATTATGAACAAGCGTTGACTTGATGAGCGTAAGGGGTTGAAATTGACACCGGCCGACATGTGGCCGTCCGACAACAATTTTCGCAATACGTAACCCGAGAGTTCGTGGAAACGAAAGAGTCCGATTACTCGGATTAGGAACAAGCTTGGGATGTTGTCACCGAGAATTAGCCATTTGCTTTTGCAACATGGCAATCGTATTCTCGCATAGTCACTTCCTCGACCTTGGGAGGAGGAGGAGGTGCCCGAATAGCTTGATAGGATGGGGCATAGTTATATTTGGCAATGTCTTCAAACAATGCCCATCCTTCGTCCGAGTCTTCTTCAAAAACGCCCCACTCGATGAACTATTGACCATGCCCTTAGTGAGCTCGGTCAATCCGCTAAAGAATGTATTGACTTGCCTTTGCATCGGCAAGCCGTGGTGGGGACATTTTCGGAGGAGGGACTTGAACCTTTTCCAAAGAATCAAAGAAAGATTCATTTTCCCGCCGATGGAATGTGAAGATTTCGTTCAAACACCGGGCCGTCTTTGATGGAGGGAAATATTGACTCAAAAATTCTTTTTCAAGTCCGGCCCAGTCGTAATGGATTCCGAAGGAGAGAGTGATACCACTCTAGTGCTTCCCCTCGCAAGGAAAATGGGAAAAGTTTGAGCTTGATTGCGTCCTCACTTACACCTTGGATACGGGTAGTACCGCATATATGTAGAAATGTGTGTAGTGAGTATGGGGGTTCTCTCGATTGATAGCCGTGAAAAATTGATGCATGCCGCATCATCCGAATAAGTCCCGGCTTTAGCTCGAAAGTTGGAGCAAGAATGGCCGGCATAACGATAGCCGGGTTGATGGTGACCGTACCGGGCATGGCATAATCGGCCAACGTCCGTCTATCTTCCGCCGCCATTATTACTATTTCTTTGATTTCTTCGCAAGATTTTGCTCAAATTCTTGATCAAGAGCGTTTCCTTCGTCAAAACGAAGTCTCCGCCTATCGGGTCGGACTATGGTCCGCTCGGGGTCGTGAGAGTAGATTAGTGGTCCCTTCGACTACGAGTTTGCATACACCGAGATCCAAGATCAAGTTGTTGAGCAAGAAAGAAAGAAGGAGAGAAAGAGAACTATAAACTACGAAACTAACAACTTAAACTAAAGACTTATAATCTAATCTAAGATCAAAACCTAGAGAAAAGAAAAGAAGAAAAGAAGAAGATGATAGAGGGAAAGAGGAACGGACGAACGTCCAAAATTATGGACGAGCGTCTGACCAGCCAGATGGACGGGCGTTCAAAATATGAACGCTCGTCCGCTTTTTCGTAATTCCTTTGGACGGGCGTCCGTAAGTATGAACGCTCGTCCGCAGTCGAATTTGATTCAGGATTGAAGAATTTTCAGCGGACGGGCGTCCAGTAAACTAAACGCTCGTCCGACTGAAGCAAGAACTGGACGGGCGTCTGGTAAAACGGACGCTCGTCCAACTGGGCGGAAACGATTAGAAAAACAGAGCGTGGTAAACAGAAAACAGAGTATAAATTAGAGCAAAGATTTTATATTAACTACTAACAAAAACACAATTAAAACGACGTACAATTGAACAAAAAACAACTAAACTATTAACCACAAACAGAAACCGAAAAGATCTAACCTAAAAACAGGAATTGAAAACAAAATAAAAACTAGAACAAAAACTAAGCAACCGTCCGGTTCCCCGGCAACGGCGCCAAAAACTTGTCTACGGATTTTATCTATGCAAAACAAACAAGTAATAAATTTATAATCCGGTTAACCCCAAGTATAAGGATCGTAGTACTAGTGGTTAATGCCGGGTCGATCCTACGGGGAACTAGACGATTGTGGTTCCTAGTTTTTGTCTAACTAAACTATGTCACGAAAAACTAAACTAAACAACAGTAAAACAAAACTAAACTACACATATATGCCGAAAATAAACTAGACAGAGGACGAAAATCCAAAGCTAGGAAGGTTTGGTTGCGAACAAATTAATCTAAAGGTGCAATAGGAAATAGACTAACTAAACAAGCTCAAGTTTCAAGGGTTAAATCAAATTTAAAACGGACAAACGAGTATTGATCCACCTATCCAACAAACACTAATCTCTCATCCCGATTATATTGCGCTTCTATCAAGTTGTGATTCATCTTATCAAAGGTATGAATCCTACTTTCGTAGATGATTCGCCTATTAATTTCTATCTTTCGATTTACGGAAATTAACGCGTCATAACATAAACAAAGATGTAAACTTTAACGTTTTAACCTAGATATTCAACCTATCAACTTTCGTTTGACATAGATCAAAGATCTATTCCTAAATCATGGTGATCTAATGTTTATAAAGACTTTCATCAAATATAAAACATCATACATGCACATCTTTCGATATAAATGCAATTAATCAACATAAGACATGATAAAGGAAACAACTTGATTAAAAACTTACAATATAACCGAAGAATCAAAATTAATGAAAGTTGGATGGCTTCACAATGCTCGTTTGATTGAAGCCTAGCCTCTTAGCATCCTTGAATAGCTCGAATTGTTGAAATAAATTGCATAAACTAAACTAATTGTATCTAGGAATTGAAGAACATAAAAAACTCGGAAAAACAGAGTAAAAGCGTTGTAGCCTATAGCCGCCCCTAGGGTTTAGTGGTTCGAGAATTATCAATTGGTATCCCCAATGTGTGAAAACAAAGCGGGTATTTATAGCCTCCAAAGTCGGTTTCTCTAAGTCGGTCGGATGGACGAGCGTTCACTATAATGGCCGCTCGTCCGACATTCTTGAACTCCCCTCGTACGCTCGTCCAGCCTTCCGTTCAAACTCTCTCGTATCAAAATCGCTTTCATGGACGCCCGTCCGAATTGCCGGACGCTCGTTCGCATGGACGCTTCATGGACGAACGTTCATGCCGCCTTGAATGGGATTCTTGCATACTTATCTCTTTCCTTCCTTCCAAATCATCATTATCTCTTTCTTCAATCAACTTAGCTCGACTTTTAATTTCTTTAAATCATCATTTGAGCACAATAAACATACCTATAACACATGGAAAACATCGCAAACTGTAATAGTATTCAAATAAGTATATTTCAACCATAAAATCACATAAACATATCAATATTGCGATTAAGTCTATAAAAATATCGTTTGCTCAATATTTCAATATAAAGACCAATTATTATGCAAATTACACAATATAGAGGGGAAACATCGTAAAATATATCCTTATAATTCATAGATTTTCACCCTTAACACTTGGTTATACGTTTGAGGCTCAAAGATCTTATAAATAGCGAGAAAAAAGCGGTGTGTTGGCTAGACAATTGGGCACAACTAACAAGGGACTCCAATGTGTGTGGTGAAACACGCTTCTCAGTTTGAGCACACACGTAATCTTTTAGGTATGTAGGTGGACGATGTGTACGGGTGGGCCTTTGTGTATGTGCTGGTGAGGGTGAAGATGAACCAGCTAAATGATGTTCAGGAGACTCATTTTCAGCTAAAGGTGTCTCATACACATCATGGTCTACAGGTTCATAAAAAGTAACATCAACAGATTCCAAATCAGGAGTGAAACATGGCAAAGATACAGAGTCAAACTGAGTGTGAGGACCTTCATCTGTGCATTTGTGATAGGGAAAAACCAACTCGTGAAATATAACGTCTCGAGAAATGAAAATTTCTTTTGTAACTAAGTCAAGGAGGATGTAACCTTTTGACGTTTCTGACATACCTAGGTGAAGACAAGTGCGAGCTCGAGTATCAAATTTGTGACGATCTCGTGTTAGCGTCGAAGCAAAAACTAAACAGCCCAGAACCTTTAAGTTTTTCAGATCAGGTACTTTGTTATAAAGACACTGGTACGGTGTGGAATTATCCAGGATTGGTGTAGGGGTGAGATTGATAAGTCTTACAGCGTGTTGCACACAATGTCCCCAATACAAGGTAGGTAGATTAGCCCGAAAAGTAACGATCGAGCTACATTCAAGATGTGTTGATGTTTTCTCTCCACAACCCCATTTTGTTGTGGAGTAGAAACACAACTCTCTTGATGTATAATCCCCTTCTTTGCATAAAATTCCTCCCATCTAAACTCGCCCCATTATCCGTTCTAAGCACCTTTATCTCGTTTTTGAAATTGAGTCAACACATAAGTAGAAAAACTCTCTGTATTAATGGTCCGATTTCGGCTTTAGTTTTGACAAGAAAAACCCAAGTGTATCTCGCTAAAATCGTCTACTACAGTCAAGAAATAATGCTGACCATGGACTGTTGGTTGCCTATATGGACCCCATAGGTCCATATGCACCAAATCAAAACAAGATTCTACCTCACTTGTACTCATAGGAAATGAAAGACGTTTCATCCTAGCATGTGGACAGATATAACAAATGCTTTCATTATGTGGCAGCAGAACTTCTTCATGAGCTTGCTTCAACACTCTCATCCGTTGGTGAGACATGTGTCCTAGCCATAGATGCCATAGGAGATCCTTATTGGGTGTTATATTGAATATACTACTAGCATTATTGCAAACCTTCCTGCTTGTTTCTTGAATTACCTTGCTACAACTTTCGGTCTCCAAAACATACAGCCCTTTTTCTTTTCTAGCTGTACCAATCCTCACCCCAGTGTTCTTCTCCTGTAGAGACCACAATCCATCCACAAACAAAACACACAGTTTTGGATCAGCAGTCAACTTGCTTAATGAAATCAAATTGAACTGAAATGCAGGTACACACAAAACCTCTCTTAGAATTAATGTGTCATTTAATCTTATTGTTCCAATATGGGACACATTAACCATCTCACCATTTGGTAAACTCACTGTAACACCAACTACCTTATCAGCTTGCTCAAACATCTCAATGGAACAAGCAACATGATATGTTGCTCCTGAATCAACAATCCAGGAATTAACGGTTTTACCTTGCACCTCCTGATTGCTCATCCGAAATTTGCTTGTCGTCAAGACACCGGTCCGATTCACAATGTGATCCGTCTCTCTCTTTTCATCAAAACTCGCTTGATCCAAAGTAGCTTGGTCGCTTTTGAAGCCGCAAAGTGTTGAGCCTCGACACCCGCCTCGAATTCCTATTATGCTCAATTCCCCGAACACTCTCGCCTGTACCTCCACTTTCATCTCTTTCTCGTGTAGTTAACTCTCTTCTTGTGCTTCCAATCGGGTGGATACCCATTCTTCTTATAGCAGGTCTCTATGGTGTGCCCATTGAAACCACAATAGGAGCATTGAACTTTCTTATATGTTCATGTTCTCTGATTTCCTTCCCATCTGGATTGTCCTCTATCAACATTGCAAAAATAGCTGGCTGCATTGTCTGTGGATGGTTGACAGCATACTCCAATCGTCTCTCATGTTGAATACTCATTGCAAAGGCTTCAGTTATGTTTGGGAGTGGTTTCATCAACAGAATTTGAGACCTCACTGGTGCGAAGGATTCATTCAAGCCTTTCACAAAACGAATGACGTATTCACACTCAATATAGCCGATAAATGTCGGTATCACATTGCAAGTACACTTAACAGCACAACTACAACTAGGTATAGACCTTAGGATCTGAATTTCATCCCAAATTGTCTTCAACTTCGCAAAATACTCTGTAATGGACTGGTTTCCTTGCTTAACTTGATTTATTTCTTCTAGCAAATCTGATAGACGGAATGAATCCATGTTCGAGTACCTCCGATGCAAATCTTCCCAAATTTCCTTAGCGTAATTCATCCATCTCACACCGATAGCTATGGTGGGCTAATAGACTTGGTAATCCAGGGCGGTCACCATCGTGTCACATTGATTCCACCGAGTCAACAACCTTTCGTCTTCAATCGGCTTCGGAATTGAACCGTCAACAAAACCTAGCTTGTTTTTCATTATCAAAGACATTCTCATCCCCTTCCAGAGAGTGAAAATTTCTTCCATCTAGTGGTGGATCTACCAAAGCAAGAGTCGGATTCTCACTTGGATGCAAGTAGTAAGGACTCGACATCTCAATTTCCGGCTGAATTCGCATCTGACGATCGTTCGCCATTACCGATCTTAATCGAAGCAACAAACGACCAAAAAAAAAACAAAAAAAAGAAAAACAACAGCGAGCGAAGAAAAAAATAAGATGAATTTCACCCAACGATCTTCACCGTCTCTGATACCATGAAGAAAGTGATCTAAATCACTTGAAGATAGCAGAATCAAAAAGAAAAGTAAAAAAGGGATCTAGGGTTTTCTTCAGACAAAATAAAACGGCTATCATTAGTGATCGTGATCCAGTATTTATGAGTCGTTTCTCCAAGTGTTTTTTAATATGTCGGGCACACGATTAAGTATGAGCTCCGCATATCATCCGTAGACGGACGGACAAACCGAAGTTGTCAACCGTTGCATTGAACAATATCTTCGCTGTTTTTCATCTCAACAGCCCCGTAAATGGCACTCTTTCCTTCCTTGGGCTGAGTTTTGGTACATTACAAGTTACAACCTATCATGCATCTACAGGAATGACTCCCTATGAAGCGCTATATAGGAGACGGAGACCTCCACCAACAATTCTGTGGTACCGTGATGGGGCATGTTCTAATCTCCCGAGATGCCGTGTTGCGACAACTAAAAGGAAATGTACATTCAGCCAACAATCGGATGAAACAACACGCAGATTCGAAACGCCGAGACATTGAGTTTCAAGTGGGGGACTATGTGTTTCTAAAACTTCACCATTATCGTCAACAGTCTGTGTTCAAGAGAGCTTACCAAAAGCTTGCCAGCAGATTCTATGGGCCGTATCAAATTGAGGAAAAGATTGGGATCGTGGCCTACAAGCTCAAACTCCCCAGTCTCGCATTTACTACTTTCTAGGAGATGTGGTAATAGCAGTTATTTTCTTCTTGTATATACAAACTATTGCAATATCAGAAATGGACAACTTGTTGAATCAAAATCTTGTGGTTAATTCTCACCTTAATTAAGTAGAATATCACTATAACAATTTTTCTTAGGAAATCACTCAAAGCCACCTATGATTCATTGCCTCGAAGATATTAGTTGGTTTGACGGGACAATCTCTGAATAGGACATTAATTAGGAGATTACGTAGTGGGTTTGAAGGTTGGGTACTATAAATTAAAGTGGAAGGATATATGGGTTCAGAGTGCGTTTTTTTACCGTAAATGAACTGGAACAAGGGTGACATGAATGAGATAATGGCTTGGGGCGGTGGCAGTGGCACGAAAAGATATATATGTATATATATATATGGAAAATTCTATCCTAGGGACTCCCTACTGGAATCACGTACGCGTGGCGGATATACGGGCCACACAATTTCCACACACGGAGCATTGTGTATTCCATCTCAGGAAACTGTATGGTCCAGATCCTACCACGTAGGCAGTTCCCTATTAGGGAGTCCCTACAGTAGAACGACCCATATACATATAACAAGTATCATAGGGCCGTATCAATGCGTCCAGACACACGGACACCGCGTGAGTTCTTTTATTTTTGATAAAATTAAAAAGTGTGTTTTATATTTTTTTTAATATTTTAGCGTATATCAAAATATTGATGTTTTAAACGCGGAAGTTATTTGCGAATGGTTTTAAAAAAATAATAATTCGAATTGTTTTGAAACAATTAACGTTTTGAGCTAGTGCACACATTTCTTGTAACAAAAAAAACGGATATCTGGAATTGACGGATAATTCTCGCTTGCTCGCTCGCTCGTGGTACGAAAGTGTCAAGCTCTGGTGGCTAGGGGGATTAGAATTACTGCTCTAGGAGAACGACTAGTCACGGGTCTCGGGATCTTTTGACTCGAAGTCTTTCCGACGGTAGCTAGAGTGCTCACTCGTAAGAGTGGGGACGGTACATTTTCTCCGAAAATTCATACTACAGCCGGGAAAGCAAGGGCTGACGGTTGGTGCATGGGTCCTAGGGCATGGATAGGGTTGGCTGGAACCGTGTAGGAGGTTTGCACGGGGAAAGTTGATTATTTTCCCCGGAGTTCGGCCGGATTCGTCAGGCATGGATAGTTCCCGTGAAGTGCGGTTGAAATCCATGGTAAAAATGGCGTTAAGGCGATACTTGACTTACCGGCTCGGCCAAAACTGGTGCTTGTAAATAAATTTGACATGTTTTCTTAATGTTCGTGCATTTCAATATAAGAAAACAGTGATTTTGATTTATTATATTATTAAAGAAAGACTTCTGCTATTTTTTCTAAATGTTTCATCAAGATATTGATTTTTAAATATTATATTTATATATATAATATATAACACTCTCACACACGGCTCATAACAGCCCTTTGCTGACGCCTCGCTTTCTTTGTTTCTTTTGTTGTTTTTCTTTTTCTATAAATATATGTACATGTTTTAGATCGAGGAAAAAGAAGAAAGTGTAGGCAATGATTGTTCGAGATGTGAAGATAAAGGAAATTGATGTTCCGCATATTGAGTTAGTTATAAGTATTGTAGTTTATTTGTTGTAACATTATATATTTGGAAAACAATTATTGAATAATAGTAAAATCGTTTGTGGATTTTCTTGAACAGTTCTGTGTATTTATTTTGATGATATAATAGTAATTGAATGAAGTCGCGGCGAGAGGTTCGCATCCCATCCTAAAATGACCCTAGTGGACCTCTAGGGTCGGGAGTTGGGTATTACACTAAGTGTCACCGGATTTGATTCAAACAAGTCATTGTTTGAATCAAACACCTCAATTGTATCATTACAGAGATTTTCGTTAGTTCCCTAAATGACAATCGTGAAGAACGAAACATCTATTTAAAGAAAACGCACTTGCGTTTGAAGTTCTTCTTTGTCTGTTCTTATTTTGAGTAAAATTTTTTTTCCAACATGTCTCGATAGCATTGCTAGGCATTTTGTAACCTTAGCAAAAAGAATATTGATGCTCTAGTGTATTATCTAAGTGATCTTTCGGTTTGAATACTCTATCCGAGAATTATTTTTATTTATTTAACTTAAAACTGATGCTCCAAAGCGTTGCACCAAACCAAAAACGTACAAACTTCAAAATTCAAGAAAAAGTCATAAAAAGATCTAAGAAATACATTAATCTTGCCAGGCAAGCCGTAAATTCTTCACTCGCTCCACCGCATGGGACACGAACACGAAGTTTGGGGGTCTTTCGACTGTTGAGTCATGAATCTCCTTATTTCTCCACATCCATATACCGTTAACCACTTCCCGCCAAGTATAGTTCCATCCATTGGATCCGCTTAGGTTCTCTTCTATCCAAGTATCTAAATTTCGTGTGCCAAAAAATTGACTCCATTTCTCACTAGGTAGTAAAAACGTCCACACTTGGGTTGCCCAAGCACAATCACGAAGTGCATGAAGGGGTGTTTCATCGTCTGTCTCACAGATTGGGCAAAATGGAGAGGGGATAATAGACCTCTTAGCCAAGAGATCATAAGTAGGCAGTGCTCTATGTTTGACCATCCATAGAAAGAAATTGGTGCGAGTCGGACCCTTTAATTTCCATATGTGTTTCCACCGATTAATATCATTTACATTTGCTTGTTCTTCCCTTCCTTCCTTAGTTTGCAAAAAATAACCAGAAGAGACCGAATATTTACACGTACGGTCGTGAATCCATTTGAACCCTTCATCTGTGCGTTCCATGCCTGTCCATAGTCTAGAATATGCTGTGCAGATGCCTCTCCATATAGGTGAGCATCCAGGTTTGGGTTTGGCGCATAATTCGGTATATTTATGTGCCAGAACTTTTATCCAGAGTTTGTCGTGATGATTAATCAGCTCCCAGACCAGCTTGCCTAAGAAGGCAACATTCATCTCAAAAGGTCTTCTAATACCCAAGCCGCCCTCTTCCTTTGGTCTACATATTTTATTCCAAGCCACTGTGTGCATTTTGCGCTCGTCTTCATTATCTCCCCACAGGAAATCTCTACACACTTTATCCAACTCAGAAATACAAGTCAAGGGTATTTGAAAAGTTTGCATATCTACCAAAGAATCCCTACTGTAGAACGACCCCAAAAGCAAAGAACATTATGGACACTTTCTCAGAGTCAAAGAAATATAAAATGCAAAAAAAGAGTAGAAAGTGCAAACAAATAATCAAAAGTCAAGATATCATGATGTCTCCTTTTTTTTTCAATGGGATATTATGAGGTCTCAAAAAGGCTTAATTAAACCAATTATTTACAAGAAGAAGATACATTGATTGTGTGAATGACATAGCACTCTTTGTGTGACGTATCTGAATTTAAACATTTTGGGAAACTTCAAATTCATTGCATTTTACAAAAGTCCAAAAGTAGACAATGACATATATGTAAAGAGAGCACTGACAAAGTGTCTGTCTTATATTAGAGCAACAAGAAACGTCCATTTACATGCACCCACAATTATTCCACAACCCTACCGACAGACGATCTTTCTCTTTACTTCTTGGACGATATTGAATTCAGTAAACTCTTTTTATTATTTAAAAAAGAATAGTGATATATGCACTGCACAAACCACTATACAAAAATAGCCATTGATTTAAGTGATCAATTATTTTTTGTGATGGGTCCCAACAAAATATGTGGTGTTGATTATGTTTTGTAAGATGTTGTGGTTGAAAGAGTAGTGGATGTATCACCACTCTTTAAAAAACCATTAATATTGTCATTTTGTTCAAGGAAATTGCATGAGATAATTAGTATTACTGTTGATTAGAAATGCTAATTAATATATACTGTTGTGCCAAGTAAAATCACTCGGTGGCCAGGGGCGGCCGCATGAATTGTGTGACACGGGTCAAAAATCAAGAACGACACTGACGATGCTGGATCTCGTCTATGAATAAATCCGGGCTTTATCTCCTAGTGATAATCGATTCATGGTAAAACCCTAGAATAAGAGGTGTAAAACGGGGGTGGTTTTGTGTATTTTTAGACTAAGCTCGTGAGTTGTTTCTCTCGAGTTGCCTACGTATCCAATGACCGTATTGGAATCAAGTATTTCGTAGTTCCTTAGGGTTTATATATTTATATTGGGGACGATTTATCCCTCTCCTTGCCCTGCAAGGAATTGTTCTATTATTTATTCCCTAAGGATAAATCAGGGCCAGCCCTCATGTGAGGTCGGAGAGATGGCCGTCTTAAGCCCAACGGTGCCGGGAGGGCCCATCGGTACATATTTCGCTAAAAGAAAAAAAAATTCGTGTAAATTCAATTCGATCCAACATAATATAATATGTTAATTCTTTTTTGATAAATGCCCAATTTTTTTTTTTACTCCAATCGATAAAGGTCCTAATAAAAAAATTACTTGGCCCAAAAAAAAAAAAAAAACAACATACAAACAAGTTTATTATTATTTTTGTTTGGAAAACTATAGAAATTAAAAAGACTACTTTGTGTTGGAAAATTTTGATGAATAAAAATTTGACAGACTCAGAAAAAAACTCCAAGGCACGTAAGAACGTTATGTTATCTTTAAAGAGATGTTTCGTCCCACGCAGATTGTCACTTAGGGATTCAAACGAAAATCTCTCTCAGGATACAATGGAGGTGTTTGATTCAAACAGTGACTTGTTTGAATCAAACACTCAATATTTGTTCTGATGATGCTGTAAACTATCTGAATTTCGACTGCATACCTGTACCTTTTATAGGCTGAAGATACCCTATAAACGAATGGAGGTACTCCTTGCACGAAATGGTAGAATCATGTCGGTTCGGCCTAAAACATACAACTCTTGAATTTTTTCTGAGTTGCATCCATTCGTAGGTTCATGAATTTTCATGAATCTGTTCACGAACTGATGCATGGACTTCAGAAAAAATGCATGAATCTCGTTCATGAGCTGATAACATTAATTCGTACGGCAACTCGTATGCAAACGATAATCAAAATATTTATGTATGAAAAAATATCTAACACTTTGTAGGCATGTTTTGAGGCTATCAATAAATTGAATTTTGTATTTACGGATGTTAAAAACATGATAAGTATGTTTAAAAAAAAACAACTTCAATTAAAAGGCCCAATTCGGGGACTTGCCTTAAGCCCAATAAATGCTAGGGCCGGCCCTGGGATAAATACACGCAAATCCCTATAATTCAGGGATAATTATGGACATATTTAAATATCAGCATTATAGTCTTTATGACCCAAGATTCTTTCCTTATTTATCTGTAGCCATTCAGCACGTGGACTAACAGCCGGGGTGGCTCTGTACGTCCTGCGTCGAGCCCCTAAGGCCACTATGGCCAAATGGGCTGCTCCTCTTTACCAGGCCTTGACCGACCTGCGGTGGCTGGTAGAGGAGCTCCTGCCGATCACCCACCTAGGGTTAGGGACATACCCTTGGGTATGTTTTTGGGGCTCCTGGCCCGTAGTGCCTTATCTTTAGAGGCTAGTCATTTATTATACGACTTAAAAGGATGACATGTGGCGTAGTTCGGGTCGACCGTCATCAGAATCCCCCCGATCTGACCATGCTCCTAGCCGGTCAGATCTGCGCCAATCCGGTTGGGCCGATTTTATCCGACCTCGCGTTTTGAGACTACAAGCTGCCAGGTGGCAGACTATTAAGTAGGTCGTCATTGCTTTTCCAGGAACCGAGGCGTCTTTCCTTCTTTCCCATAACTGACATCGTTTCCACGTCTGGGGGGTTATAACCCTTGTCTTTTCACTTAGACTCTCCCACTTCTTTTCCAACGTCATTATTAAAATGAATACTCCAAAATCTCAAGACACTTTGCTTTTCTTCAAGTAAGCATCATCTTTTCTTCTTTTTCTGCATCTGTTCTTCCCATCTTCTTCTTCTTCTTCTTTCCATTCCAGTTAATGAGGGTTGGACCTGTAACCAATAGTTCAATTGAAAGGGAATTCGATTCCCAATCTAAGTCTGAAGGAGAAAACTCTTGTCCTAAGGCCCAATTAGAACCCCAGTTCATGTTCCTGCTATAAATCGTAGAGGATTTGAGCATCTGATTATTGACCATCGGCTCACTGACTGTTAGATCGGCAATAGGCTGTTTTGAGGTAAATTCCACCATCTCTCAGGATGAACTCATCCGAATTTGTGGCCAATAAAACATTGACCTAGACCAGTACTCTCCCTGTCTTCCCGGGGGTTCAAACAGGTATGCTTATCAGCCCCCAGAGGGGTACTGTACTGTGTACAGGGAGCAGTTCGCCTGCGGCCTTAGGGTTCCCTTCTATCCTGCCTTTTTGGCTGTTCTTAGACATTACCACTTAGGATCTGCCCAGATCGCCTCTAATGGGGTTAGGACTATAATAGGTTTTGCGATTTGGTGCAGATGCATAGACACGAAATTTTCTGTGGATCTATTCAGGACCTTCTATCAACACAAGAAGGTTAGAAACCACAGCGGGTGGTACTACTTCCCCCACCGAACAGACCACCGAAGGGATATTCCCATTCTCTCTATGGGGAAATCCTCCATCCACGAGTGGAAGTCGCACTTCTTCTTCATCCGTCACGGGGGGCACCCGGACTTAGGTATACGGAGCTATTACTCTCTCCATACGGACGTGTGCCCCACTGGGGTCGGAGATCGGATGCTAGAAGATATAGCCGGATCGGGTGTCTTCCTGGACCATAAGGAATGGACCTCATAGTTGATAGAGGCAGCTCGTCTAGCTGACTCGGGGCCTGAACCATATCTGAGGCTTAACCCAGAGGAGTATGACAACTGTAGGGCCCTATCCCTGCCTTTATTATTTTTTATACTTTTCTTCGTATATATTTTTTACTTTTTTGCTTCTGTGATTTTGCCTGCCCGTACTGATGCTGTTTCCCCTTGCCTTTCCAGTGGCTGATTTTGCCAAAATCTTTGGGGAAGCTGCTAAGGAGGAGGCTGTGGATGATCACAATGAGCAGATTGTAAACCCAGATGCATCTGGGGCTGAGGTCATTTTAGAGGTTCCTCTTGTGAACGTTGAGGCTGCTACTGAAAACCTTCAGACTCTTGGTGAGGGTTTTCAACAGGACGAACAAGCTATTCGTTCTCCTCGTACAGAACAGAGGGGTGAGGAAAACCTAATAGTTCTGGACGACCCGATCTCAGTATTACTGAGGGGCAGCTCCAGCTGCGCTCCCGATCTGGGAGGAAAAGAGTAGGCCTAATCGAGGCGATCATGATGCTTCTGACTTGGAGGGGGTTCCTTTCCCCGTGTTGCTGATATGTCTGGAGTGCCAGATAAGGATCTGAATGTTGCGGTAAGTTTCTTCTTACCTTTGTTTTTATGTCTTTTACTTTATCTTATCACTGCAATGACCCCTGTAATGATTCCTCAGGTTGTCAAGATCGGTAAGGAGGTCTTGAAGAGGTTTGACATTCTATCTTCTTAGAAGAGGTCCCTAAAGAAGCGGATTGCTGATCATTCAGCAAGCCGTTAAAAACACAAGGACCCTTCAACGTCCAAGGATCAGCAGATCACCGATCTGAACAAACAACTTCTAGCACAACAGGTCGAGCTGTAGAAATCTGCCACCGACCTGCGGACAGCCATGGCTGATCATACCAAGCAAACCTCGGAGTTGGAAGATGCAAATGCCCGGCTCTGAACTGAGAATGAAGAGTTGAAGTCTGTGATACCCGCGTAGATCGCCCAAGCTCTTCATGACTATAAGAACTCCATTCAATGTACTGGGACCTTGAAGGCTTTGCTTGCCCCAATCTTAAACCATGGGTACACTTTGGGCATGGAGGAAGCCAAGGAACAGTGTCCCGAGCTGGTAATTGAGGATCTTCCCCATGGAGGACTTCGCAAACCTGGCTACAACAAGGTCTATGAGGCTAGACGTAAAGATTTTTAGGCAGGTGAAGATTTGGTTGTAAAGTATGCTCGACGTCCTGCGGTAGCTCGCCAATCCAATGCTTTTTTCTGCTCAACCTTCTCAACAGAGTCCTCCTGCTGATTCTTGAGCTTTTAATTATAACTTTGCTTTGAAAATTTGTAATAACTTGACAATTTTTCTATTGCTCTTTTGACCAGGTATGCCTTTTAGACACTTATCATGTTATCATTTCTTTGGCTTTTACTCTAGCTTTTGCTTTTTATTTAAAATATAGCTTAGGGGCCATTACCCCCCGAAGTACATCATTCATGAGCTTTGCTTTTTGAATGGTGTAATTTGTATTTTCTTATATGAATGCTGATCGTCTGTCCCACCATAACAAACTTTCTAAGTTTATTCTAGGGCTCAGTTCTGATCGTCTGTCTTGCAGACTTAGTAAGTTTGTATTTAAGTCTGCTCTGCAGCTCAGTTATGACCGTTTGTCTTGCAGACTTAGCAAGTGTGTTTCTGAGTCTGCTCTGCAGCTCAGTTCTGATCGTATGTCTTGTAGACTTGGTTTTTTTTTATGAGTCTGCTCTGCAGCTTAGTTCTGATCGTCTGTCCGACAAACCTGTTAAGTTTGTCATTTGCAAACTTCTAAGTCTGACCTGCAGCTCAGTTCAGTTCTGATTATCTGTCTTGCAGACTTAGTAATTTTGTGTCTGAGTCTTCTCTGCATCTCAGTTCTGATAGTCTGTCCGACAGACGTGTTAAGTTTGTCCTTTGCAAACTTCTGAGTCTGACCTGTAGCTCAGTTCTGATCGTCTGTCCTGCAAGCTTGTTAGGTTTGTCCTTCGCAAACTTCAATTGAGTGTATGAACTTAAATATGTACATGTGCAAAACATAAGATTAGTTATTATAATTGATGTTCAATTACATCATATTGGAAAATAAAAGCTGAAATAGAAAATAAGGTAAAAATAAGGTCTGGAACCTGTCCTAGACATAGAATTTTCTTAAGTTGATGGCATTCTAGCTGCCTGGTATGGTTCTGCCATTCGCATCAGCTAGCTGATATGCTCATGTCTGTGTACTTTGACCACTTTACAAGGGCTTTCCCAGTTCAGGTCTAGTTTGCCCTGTGGCCCTTTCCTGCTGACCTCATTCTTTCTGAGCACTAAATCTTTTTTTTGAAGTATGAGTATTTAACCCGGGAGTTATAGTACTGGGAGATCCATTGTTTATACTTGGCCATTCTGATAAAGGCCACATTATGAACTTCTTCCAGGTCGTCTTTCGAGTGCTGGAGCTCAGTTAATTACTGTTCTTCAGAATAGAGAGCTGCTCGGGGTGATGGCAGGCCGATCTCGGCTGGGATTACTGCCTCACACCCATATGCCAGACTGAACGGAGTTTCTCCTATGCTGAGTTTGGCGTGGTTCTGTATGCCTATAGAATGTTGGGTAAGTGCTCGGCCCATTTCTCTTATTCCTCTTTAAGGCGCTTCTTTATCCCTATTTTTATTTGCCCGTTGGTCTACTCAACCTGCCCATTAGCTTGTGGATGACCAACTGAAGTGAAATGTTGAGTTATGTGCAGCTCGGCACACTATTCCTTAACGGTTTTGTCCTTAAATTGAGTTCCGTTATCAGAGATCAGCGCTTTCGAAATTCAAAACATGCATATTATGTTTTTCCATAGAAATTTTTGTATCTATTTCCCGGTAATGGTGGTTAGTGGTTCGGATTCAATCCACTTGGTGAAGTAGTCCACTGCTACTATCAAAAATATGACATTGCCGGGAGCTCGTGGGAGCGGTTCAACTAAATCTACTCCCCATTGATCAAAAGACCATGGGGAGACAAGAGGAATCATGTCCTGGGATGGCTGATGCGAAAGATTATCAGGCACCTGGCACGACTTGAACTTCTCGACCAGCTCTTTGGTGTCCTAAGACATCGTAGGCCAGTAGTAGCCAAACAGTATGCATTTTCTTGCTAATGTTCGAGCTCTTGGATGATTTCCACAAATCCCCGAGGGTATTTCTCATAGAAGATAATTTCCTTCCTCAGTTGTAGTACATCTGAGCCATGGAGAAATGTACGATCTGTGATAAAGGATGTTATCGAGTATCTGGCCGCTAAGAGTTTTATCTTTCTGTCTTGAACCTTATCTCTAGGTAATATTCCATCTCTGAGATAGGAGACAATAGGATCCATCCAAGTGTTGGCTTGTGTGATCGGCTGCACAATCTGCTGGTCGTAACTCCTTTATTTAAGGAGTTTGACCAACACTTTTCTGTCTGATATGAAGTTGGAAGCCAACTTTGATAGTGCATTTGCCCTTTTGTTCTCAGCTCGAGGTATTCGGCCGACCTGGACCTATTGGAATTTCCCCAATAATGATTGAGCAACAGTTAGATACCTCTTCATGGGTTCTTCTTTTGCTTCATATTCGCCATTTTATGGTTCACGATGAGCTGAGAATCACTGTGAACTTTCAAATTGTTTGCTCCAAGCTTTGCTGCCAGTTGAAGCCCTGTAATTAAGGTTTCATATTCGCTTCATTATTTGTAGCCTAAAACCCAAATCGTAGGGAACAGGGGAATGCTTCCCCTTTTGGACTGATGAGCAGGACACCTGCCCGTGCCCTATCTTTGCTAGATGCTCCATCCACATACAAATTCCATTTATTTTATTCTTGATTCAGCTGATCGTCTTCTAGGCGAACATCTATCCCTTCAGGCAAGAAATCTGCTGAGTCTTGTGCTTTGACCGCAGTTCAGGGATGGAAATCGAGATCATACTCTGCTAGTTCTATGACCCACTTTGCCAACTTTTCTGAGGTTTTAGGTCGTCCTAAAATTTGCCGAAGAGGTTGATCAGTGATCACAGTGATTTGGTGTGCCTGGAAGTAAGGTCTTAGCTTCCTGGAGGCATGAACCAATGCTAAAGCCAATTTTTCTGCATTTGAATATCTGACCTCTGGTCCATGGAGTGCTTTACTCACAAAGAAAACCGGTATTTTGTGCCCATATTGTTCTTTGATCAGCACATCACTGAGTTCTTCTTCACATACAACTAAATGGATATATAAAGATTCTCCTTCCCGAGGAGCTGTTAATGTGGGCAGTTTGGCCAATTACAACTTCAGTTCTTCAAAAGCCTTATGGCTTTCTTCGTCCCAATGGAAAGGGCTTTCCCTTCTCAAGATTTTGAATAAAGTCAAGGCGCGATGTGCTGATCTGGAGAGAAACTTGTTCAGTCCTGCTATTCTTCCTGTCAGTCCTTGATGCCTTTCGGTGGTTGCATTGCTTTCAGTGCATCTACCTTATCAGGATTGGCTCTAATCCCATCTTTGGATATCATGTATCCCAGGAACTTGCCCGATCTGACCCCGAATGTACATTTTTTAGGGTTAAGCTTCATTTGAGTTCGTCTTAGCACTTCAAATACCTCTCTAATATCCTATAGATATTGATCATGAGTCCTGCTCTTGATTAGGAGGTCATCCACATATACTTCCATGCATCTGCCAATCTGTTGTGCAAATACTTTGTTCACTTTTCGCTGGTAGGTTGCTCTAGCGTTCTTCAAACCAAAGGGCATACTAGCATAGCAGTACGTCCCAAACTCTATAATAAAAGAGGTTTTATCCGTGTATTTGGGGTCCATAGCAATCTGATGATACCCTTGAATGCATCTAAGAATGCAAATACTTTATACCCCACTGTTGAGTCAACTAGACGATCCATCTTGGGTAGAGCATAACAATCTTTCGGACAAGCTTTGTTGAGGTTGGTGAAATCAACACACATCCTCCAACTTCCATCTGGATTCTTGACCAGTACCAGATTTTCCAACCATTCTGGGTACAACACTTCTTTGATGATTCCTGCTTGCAGTAGCTTGGTTACTTCCTTCTCAATTGCTGAGATGCGTTCAGAGGCAAAGTGCCTTTTCTTTTGCCGAACAGGCCTCTTGTTCGGATCTATGCTTAGCTTGTGCACAGCTCACTCCGGGGATAACCTTGGCATGTCCTCTGTCTTCCATGCGAATACGTCTCTGAATTCTCTCAGTAGATCTATCAAAGGTCCTTTGTGTGAGGCTGGGATCTAGGTACCCACGTTTAGTGTCGAGTCTGTCTGTTCCTCCCACAGACGAACAGCCTCTGTCTAGTCCTTAGATGACCAGCTCTCTTCATCTTCAGGCAACAACTCCTCGATGCTCACCTGTTGAACCATCATTTTTCCATTCACTGTCGCAGTGTAACAGCTCCTGGATGTTTACACATCGCCTTTGATTTCTACAGAGCCTTCTCTTGTAGGGAACTTCATACTAAATGAGCCGGTGATATCATAGCTCGAAGATCGATAAATGCTGGTCGTCCCATGATCACATTATATGCTGATGGTGCCTTTACTACCACATAACTCACCATCAGGGTCCTGCCCTTGGTTCCTTCTCCAAAAGTAGTTGGAAGCTTAATCATGCCATGTGGATGAACTGGGGGTCCGGAAAAGCTGAACAAATGAGCTGAGACTGCTGGGTGAGATCGGTGTCTTTCAACTCCATAGCTCTGAAGACATTGTAGTATAGAACAGACACTGCCTGTGTCCATGCATATTTGCTTTATCCTATTCCTGCTGATCACCGCTTTCATCACCAATCCTTCATTATTTATCACCAAAGGGAGTGAATTCTTAGGACCATAAGTCACTTCTCCCAGCAGTCTCTGCCTTTTGTTGGGTTGAGTAGGAGAAACAAACCTGCCACCGCTCGTACCCTTAGCTCTATTAGTGCTGTTCGGCTCTCCAGAAATCATGTTGATCGTGTTGACAGGGTGGTTGTCCATTTGACCATCCGGTTCTGGTGATTGGTCTCTTCTCCTTCGAAACTAATCTCTATTATCATGCTCATGATAGTTATTTCTACGTCTGAACTCACGTCGACCACGTGGTTCGGCCGGATGAGACCGATCTACGACCTCATCCAACTTTCCTTCCATTACTACCGCATCAATATCTCTTATTAAATCTCAGCATTGCTCTAAGTCACGACCAATGTCTTTGTGGTACTTGCAAAACTTGTTGGGATCTCTCTTTCCCTGGGTCCCCTCATGAGGGGAGGGACCTTTGCTATCCCATTTCTTTCCATTATTGCGAGGACCTTCTCGCGAGATCTGTTCAACTGGATGAAGTCTCTGTCCGACAGAGCTCCCTTCTTACCCAGCCGATTTGAGACGGGTGCAGTTACCCGATCCCATACTGACTTTTTTTTCTTGTCTGATTTTTCTTCAGACTTGTTTTTCTTTCCTTCACTTCTTTCCATCTCTCTTTTTAGCCTATTTGCTTATTCTCATTGGCTATGCTTGTATGCCACATCTAATCACTCTTCCATTGTCTGCGGAAGTTTGCTGTTCAGCTTGGCGTGCAGCTGTCCCTCTCGTAGACCTGCCACGAAAGAGGCAACCAGCAGTCGATCATCTACATCCCGCACCTGTGCGGATTCTTCATTAAAACGCTTGATGAAGTGAAGAACGGACTCATCTTGTCTCTGCTTCAAGGTTAAGAAGTGAGTCTGATTTCTTTGATACGGACGAGCTGCGATGAATGCATTACGAACTTCCGAGTTAGCACTCCAAAGTCAGAGATCGACCTAGGAGGGATCTTGTTGAACCATTCCCGAGCCCTTCCCATGAGCAGTACAAGGAAGGCTTTACACTTCATCTCATCAGAGGCGTTGTACAGATTCATGTGAGATATGTACTGATGCATATGGTCATAGGGGTCCTCAGATCTGTCATATGACTCAATCTTGGTGATCTTAAACCCCACTGGTCGGGGATAGCTATCGATGTACTCAGTGAAAGGTGACGCACGGAGAAGTTCATCAGATCGTCTGCCGAGCAGGGCATCCAGTTCGGCCCTGGCCATATCATTAGGTTGTTAATGCATGTTCCTCTTCTCTGTGTGACCACTAGACTCCACGACCTCCTGCTTTTTTTAAGTCTCATGAGGGAGTGTCATTTTTGAAGCTTCTGGGGGGTCTCTCCCCTTCAATGTTTCATAAAAAATAATCTTGAAGGTGTTATTATCCATATTCTTTAGAGCTTCCAACAACGCTTGGTTGGCTGGATCTTGGAGGACCGGATCAGGCTGATGGGTCTGGTCTTTGGCAAGGTTTGCACCATTTTGAGAGGCCGTTGTCTGACCTTCACACTGATCGGTGGTAGCAGCTCCACCTTGCTAGGTTGGATTGGTTTGATTTGTGCCAGTTTTCTTGCCGCAGTTCTTGGCCATAGCTGATGAGACTTGATTCTAGGATTCTTTAGCGATCTATCAAAAAGGAGGCCCTCCTTCTAGCGCCAATTGGTGATGCTGGATCTCGTCTATGAATAAATTCGGGCCATATCTCCTAGTGATAATCGATTCAAGGTAAAACCCAAGAATAAGAGATGTGAAATGGGGGTGGTTTTGTGTATTTTTAGACTGAGCCCATGAGTTGTTTCTCTTGAGTTGCCTATGTACCCAATGACCGTATTGGAATCAAGTCCTTCGTAGTTCCTTAGGGTTTATTTATATAGGGGATGAATTATCCCTTTCCTTTCCCTGCAAGGAATTGTTTTATTATTTATTCCCAAAGGATAAATACACGTAAATCCCTATAATTCAGGGATAAATATGGACATATTTAAATGTTAGCATTATAGTCTTTATGACCCAAGATTCTTTCCTTATTTATCTGTAGCCATTCAGCACGTGGACTAATAGCCGGGGTCACTCTGTACGTCCTGCGTCGAGACTCCAAGGCCACTATGGCCGAACTGAGAATATCCTCTTTACCAGGCCTTGACCAACCTACGGTGGCTGGTAGAGGAGCTCCTGCCGATCACCCAACTGGGGTAAGGGACCTACCTTTGGGTATGTCTTTGGGGCTCATGGCCCTTAATGCCTTATCTTTAGAGGCTAGTCATTTATTATACGACTTAAAAGGATGTCACGTGGCGTAGTTCGGGTCGGCCTTCATCAGAAACATTGTATTATAAATTTTAATGTATTATATAAAAATATATGTATAATTATGGGTCAAGGGTCGATATTTGAAAATTTTAGCAGGTCAGTGAATAAATATTAGTACATAATATTTTTAAATTGTGTAAAAAAAACCTAGATTTTTTTTTATAATTATTAGGGGTCAGGTGACCCAATTCATCCTTAATGCCACTGCCCTGTCAGTGCCAAAAGAAGAGAAAAGATGTGAAGATTCCGTTTTGAATGGGCTCACCGATGTCGTTTGTGACGTGATTTGCATAGGGTGGTTGATGGTGGAGCCGAAGGTGCTAGGAGGTGGCCGGTGGCCGGTGGGTGGTGGGGGAGGGTGGTGGAGTTGAAGAGGGGTTGGAGGTTGGAAGCAAGTGTAGGAGAGGATGAGGAAGGTGGCGATGATGGAGAAGGGGTAGTTGGAATGTTAGTATCCAAGCGGAGAGTGGCTGGGGATTGGTGTAAAGTCTCACATCGTTAAATAATGTCCAAAGTAATGTCCTGCTCATTCCCATTTAAGTGTGAGACATAAATGTCTTGTCAACTCGGGTTAGCCCTTTTAGATCAAGCGAGGACGGCGGTCTAAACAGTTGACCGGACTATTTATGACTCATTTAGCGCTACCAGACCCGGGGACTGGGGGCGTTACAGAATGGTATTCAGAGCCGACTACCATATGGACCTATGTGCCACACCATGAGAGGCGGTGGGGGCCACCTTTAGAGTCCTATGGCAGGAACAACCTGTGACATGTCCACTGGAACAAGTCTTGGCCGTCCTGGCGAGGACGCCAGTTCCTTGTAAGGGGGTAGAATGTAAAGTCCGACATCGGTACTGTAATATCCAAAGTAATGTCCAGATCACCCTCATATAAGTGTGAGACATAAAGATCTTATCAACCAGGGTTAGCCCTTTAAGACCAAGCGAGGACGGCGGTCTAAGCAGTTTACCGGACCATTTATGACTCATTTAGCGCTACCAGACCCGGGGTCTGGGGGTGCTACATTGGAGTCGGGTAAAGAGGCAAATGACATGGTTTGAAAAGGAAACATATCCTTGACAAACTTGACATGACGAGATATGTATATAAACGAGATGCAACATCAAATTAAGCAATAATATTCATGTTGATTTAATGCATAGCCAATAAACACAAATGCCTTGGAACGTGGTTATAATTTATCATCAATGTAAGGGCTTGAGTCATGGATAGCACAGACACCCAAAAAAAACTCGTAATTTTTGTAATTTGGCGATGTACCAAAGATGCATGTACGGGCAAGTGTGCAGGTAGGAATGCAATTGATAGGATAAACAACAATGGACAATGCATAAGACCAAAAGTTAAAGAAATTGAGGCATGGTATGACCAATCATATTTCTACAAAATGAAGATGAAATCGTTCATAGAATCCATTATGTTCAGGGGTGTATGTTGGAGTGATGTAATGAGTAATGCATGTTGAGCAAGATAAGAATTTAAAGCAATGTATGCTAATGTAAAAAAACTAATAGTATGATCAAATATATTTTCAACAATTGCTTTAAAGTGTATGAAAGTAGATGCCACATTAGATTTACTGTGAAGCGAATAGAACCATATATACTTGGTATAGTGATCAACAAAAATAACAATACATTTAAAACTGTCACTTGAGACAATTGGTAAAGTCCAAACATCAAAGAAAATTGTTTCAAGGGCTCGGAATAAATTAATGTAGAAGCACGAAATGATAGTGTATGACTCTTATAATCTAAGCATGCAGAATAATGAGAAAAACGTACGTAAGGGATTAACCTCTAAATTGTTGGTTCGTATGATAGTTTGAAAAATCGAGCTAGCAGGATGGCAAAGACGGTGATGCCGGGCATGTTGAGTTGTTTTATTGGCGGCAAAGGCAAACATGGGCATAGATGGTCATTCATATAGTCCATATTTAACTGGTCCATTCATCAGGGGTTGGTTGGTCTGAAGATCCTTCACAACAAATTTAGAGGGTGTGAATTCAGCAGAAACATAATTGGATTGACAAAGATTAGAAATGGAAAATAAATTGTGAGACGTATGGGGAACACAAAGAACATCATCTAAATTAAAAGATTTGAAAGAGGGAAGAAGAGGAGAAGTGTAATCCGTATAAGTGATGGCGAGGTTGGTATCGTTTCCAACCATGATGTCATCAGAGCCAGTGTTAGACGTAATGAGCGAGCGATTGTTGAGATGAGTGGTTACATGATGGGTGGCCGCACTAGCCAAGAGGAAATGTGGTGCCGAAACATGGGCAAGTTGTTGTATTGGGTGCTAGTTGGGTTGGTCTAAGGAATTTGCGGTTGGAACTGGCCACACTTGAAATTTTGTGCACGACTTGGTCGAGTGGCCTTGAACAAAAGTCTGACAATGGCCTATGTATTGTTTTCTGGGTCAATAAGTTGGGTATGCATTTTGGACATGTCTTGCGCATGGGTTGCACGCAGGGAGGGGGAGAGGGGAGTACTGAACAAGAACATGGGCAAAAGCCAGTCCAAAGAAGTGGGGGATGGTCACCAGCGTTGAGATCGTTGGAACGGAAACTACAGAATAAAGCATATTCTCATGGAGCTCATCAAAGCTGATTGGGGTGTCACGAGGTTGAATCGCATGGGCGAGGCCCTTATACTCATTACCCAAGTTCTCAAAAATCAATTCAACATGATTTTCTTGATCAATGTGAGCACACAAGATGGCTAGTTCGTCCGATTTATTTTTAACAGCATAAAGGTATTGAGAGAGAGGTTTATCACCTTTCTGCGGAGATTTTAACGATTGCTTGATTTGTTTAATTTGACATCAAGAAGGTTTAGCATAAATGTTAGGAAGGATGGTCCAAGCTTCTCGCGAGGTGGTGGCTCTGGTGTTGAATGAAATGACGCTAGAGAGTGTAACAAAATAATGGCATTGAGGATTAATTGGTAATGGCATTTCTAGAGGTGATGCAAGGGGTTTGGTTGAGAGACGCCCTTGGTAAGGGTTGAAGCTGGTTGACATGGTTGACCGCGAGTAACACACATGTACTAGCAAGAGAACTAGGTCAATCACAGCATAGTATAGTGAGCAGGATTCGGTCCCACGAAGAACAAAGGTTAACTTAACTACCTACATGAACTAAACTCTCAAACCTCTACGGGTTGTCTTTGACCAACGTGTCACGCCAAGACTACCTAAACTAATTAACTAAACCGGATTGGATGGGATTGGTGGATACAAATATCCTGGACAATTCTTATTCACAATTTCGAAATTTAATATAGTTAAGACATGTAACCGTTTAATCTTGTCTAGTTATTACCCAAACCTGATTCAATTATATTTATGGTTACACATCCATAGTGTTTTGAACTATTATGTGAATAGGACGAAGAATGAACTATGTCATACTACTAGACTTATCGTGAATAGACTCAGTCTAAATAGCAAACATGCATTAATGGGATAGGTGGAAGTGCCTTATCCGACCAAGGAGAAACATTTAACCTTCAATCTTATGGATAAGAACTGTTGGTCCCTTGGAAAGGCTAACACAAGTTTAGAGGGGGGGGGTGAATAAACTTTTCCTCAAAAACTGACTGTAAACTGAATCTTGAGCAGATTAAGTTCAGCTTTAAACTTGTGTGGAGTTAAGCTAACTTAGCTGAGTATAAGTCACAGCTGACTTATCCTTAACTGAGTTAACCGGCAGTGGATTAAGTTAAGCCTTTAAATGAAACTAGATTTTATCAGTTTGTCTAGATGAAATGCAATGATGTGTTGACTCAGTTTCTTAAGTCTGAGTGTGTGATCAGGTGCAATATGAACTCAGATGCAGTAAATAAATGTGTAATGTAAATAAGTAAGTGAGACAGAGATTATAGAGGTTCCATATGGTGTAATCCTGTCAGTCCTCTCTTCTCCTATGATGTAGGAGGCCAAATTCACTATATTCTTGAAGTTTACAGTTACAAGACACAAAGTAAATTCTAAACACTTGATTTTCCTTCACTAATCCCTAGATTCAAAATCTCCCAGCTTCAGTCTTCAACAGGTAGAATTGTTGTTTGAACTAAGCTTGCTACACTGGTCCTCGAAGGGTAGAATTGTCTCTTCACCAGCTCTGCACAAACACAGTCTTCATGACTGCACTCAACTGTCCTTCACACCTTCTTGGTGTTTCACAGTCTAAATCTTTGATAAAATCAAAGTTGAGACTTGAATCAATAACTATGATTCAATTGTGCTTCGACCTTCTTCTTCTAGATATATAATATGCTCAGGCTCTTTGTTTCTCTTCTAGTGTTATTCTTGATCTTTCTTTGAATGCTTATAAACACTTCAAGATTTCTTGATCTTGATCTTGCAATAACGTGCACAGCAGGAGTTCTTTTTGATTGACTTTCCCCCTCACTTGAATACAATTTTTCTTAGAACACCGCACTTATTTTTGAGGTAGAAGTGTTCTATTTATAGGGGGTTCACCAACGGTTAGATGAATTTGAACGTTAGAACTTGAATTCTTGTATCCGTTGGTGGTCATGCTTGTTCTGATGAATGTCGGTGTCCTTTCTGACATTTATGTGCGTCCAATAAGATTGCTTGCTTTATAACGGTTAGCTCTTCTTCAGTTTATCTTTTCTTTGACCTCAGCATGAAAACTGGTCTTAGTCAGTTTTCAGCTTAAGAGCATTAACTGAGTTTTTCCTCTTCTTCAAAAACTCAGTACTCCGTTTTTCATCTGATTACAATTGTCTTAATCATCGTACACCATAACTCATAAATCAACTAAGATAACATTGTCCTTATGTATCTTAGGTCTTTTTCTAAGATCCATAAAGGTAGTTCAGGTCATCACAGACTTTTCTGAATTCTAACTTTACAGTCTCAGCTTTATCTTCCATAACTGATTTTGAACCCTCAGTTCTTCAATCTTTTATAACTGAGTCTGTGTCCCTCAGTTCTTCGGCTTCTAGATAAGTCACCTGATTCTGTGTCCCTCAGCGAACTTACCTTCTTCAGTTCTTCAGTTGTGTACTCTAAGTCAGTTTAATAACTTCAGTTGTAAACTCAGTAAACTAAGTGACATCAAGTTAGTTTCTCGTTTTCTCAGTTCTGATCCTAGAACTATTACAGTGCTTGTCTGATTTACCTATACAAATATCACTCTATTAAATCCTATACATTGATTTCTAGACATCTTTTTGCTTTGCACTATAATAACTAGTTATGACACTTCATCAATGGGGTTTAAAAACAATAACAGAGTAACTGATGAGTCATTATCAAAACATAAATTTTATTTCCAACAAGAACACCTAGCGTAAACAGACTCAGTGACCCATATAGTGATCTAAAAACCTTTGTCCTAGCTAGTTATTTCACCTTGAAGGGGTCCTTAGGAAGAGTTTTCGAAGACATAAACGTAGATGGCCATTCTAACAAACATGTAAATAAATCCAAGCATTCAGAATTAACATAACAAGAACCACCGGGCCAATCTAGTTAGGGGTGTACATAGTCCAGTCCGGTCATTTTTTCACAATTTTTCAAACCGAACTGTTTCAATGGTTTTTGAAATTTCAAAACCAAATTGGATAAGAATCACCACTCAAACCGACCCAACAGTCCATCACAGTTTGGTCCGCTTTCAGTTTTTAAACTAGGTTCTTTATCTAAATTTTTTTTCCTTTAGTTTTTGAGAATGATCAAACAGTCTAGCACACCATCAGAATTATTAACATTACATTTAACTAACCAAAAGGTTTTTGAAAAACATAAAACAACAAAGAAAACATACCAAGTTTTATAAGGAAAATTGTTTATTATTTCTTTTTTAATTGAAATACTTATGGAACAGGAAAAATAAATGAAGTAGAGCTATGAGTTGGGGGTGTTTTATAAGGGGAATAAAGATAATATATATATTATTTTTATTCAATATAAGATAATCTAGTTCAGTTTGATTAAATGCCAGTTTTTCATTAAAAGTGAAAACCGAACTGATTGTACGGTTCGGTTTTTTCACAGTAAAAAAACCGATTGTAAAAATGTGGTTCGTCGATTTCCAGTCCGGATTGATCCAGTCCAATCAGTTAATCCGGTTTTTCAATTCCTGTGCACACCCCTAAATCCAATTTGTCGAACCGTTCAAGGAAAGACCTGCCAAGGGTGGTAGCTTGAAACTGAAACTCAGTTTTCTGGAGATAACACTTGCGTTATATTATTGGAAGTAGATTTAATTTAACCTAACATGCTCTTAAACAAATGTTGCATAGACCATACATCACATAGATTAAACATGAAATACTTGCAATCACAGGTATATACGCATAATTCATAAACAAAGAACACGGATAATACCTCAAACAAACGTAATGCAGATCTAGTTCTCGAGATTGCATAAGATTGATAGATATTTTATCCCCAAAAGAAAAGAACTTTTATTGAACCAAAAGGATAAATAATTTTCTACTATAACGTGTATCTTTATTGTTGTTTGTGTATATTTTTCGTTTACAATGCTGCTATACTTATATACTACCTCCGTCCCAAAATTTAAGTCGATTGGTGTTTTTCACACATATTAAGAAAGTTAATTAGATTTGTTATTTGTCATTAATTTTGATTAAAAAGACCAAAATGACCTTTCATTGGTATTAATGTAAAATAGTAAAAAGTAGTTGAGTATATAATAAATGAATGGTATAAAGAGAAAAATGTAATAAATTCTTTTTCGGTTTTGTAAATGGACTTACATTTTGGGACAAAACTAAAAAGTTAAATGGACTTACATTTTGGGACGGAGATAGTAGTTGCTAGGGTAACAATCTTAGTCGGCTAAATAAGATTTTTGGACTTTGGGGCCATCGAACTCTCAGTGGGTTGGGCCACCGATCCATCAACACCCAACACGCCAAAACCATGCTAAAATCTTCTTGCCTTCTTTAATCCAGGTCCATATAAATTTTTATTGAGTTCTTACCTGAATAATCACTTGTGATGATGACACTTTCGGATCCCGAATCGATATTTCCACCTCCCACATGTGTCTTCTCATCCCCTGAACTCGAGTCAACGCACTGTATCTTCCGAACCTACAATAGATCGGAAGACAATCCAAAAAATAGAACTTTTCTATGCGTTTTAAGGATAAAACACAACTCTCAGATTACGAGTGAACACATTAAGAAATATCCCTTAAAGCTCGTAAATCCATACGAAAGATATGCAAATATGCTTCGAAATCGGGGTAAAGTAGTGGAAAAAACATAATATAATTGAGCATAATCAACGGTGTAGATCCATCTATGTAGACAATTAAAATCATACTTAATAAGGAGGGTATGAAATTGCATTCTCCTTGTCGTGTAATTGTTATGAGTTAGTTTCAGAGGTTCTTGACCAGAGACATTGAATGCTATGACCAACGAGGATGAGTCACTAGAGCCATGGAAATTGACAGGAGAATTTCGTGAGGTGTCCATGCTTTCTAACATAATTTATGAAGAAGGAAACGAGAAGAGAGGCATTGATGATGAAGACAGAGGAAAAAAAAGAAAGTTGAAGGGAATGAGAAGATTATGGACCCATATTAGAGATAGCTAATGTGAATCAATTAGGATGTGTTATCTGCGCTGATACCGTAATAAGTGTCTAAAGAAACATTCATTCTTTTAGAGAAACTTTATCATATATAGATATCACAAAACTTTCCAAACAAAAACATAGTCACCACGGCGTACAAAGTTTATCCGTGTGCTGCCAAATTTTTGTCCCCTAGAACGCTGATAAGCGACAAACAACAAGCTATAATACTAGTTCTATGAACATGAGTACTAGGAAGAAAATCTAAACTAGTCATAGTAAATTTGTACCTCCAATGCCACGCACTTGAAATGCCTTCTCTAAAGATAAACTTCTAATCAAGAACCTCGTCTATATCAAGTAGGGGGTGAGAAAGATTAAAGTCCACCCAACTGTCGATCCTGAAAAAGCCAAAAATAATGTGTGCCATCGGCAGGGAAGCAGTTGACACAACAGTTCCTTGATCCAAAAACAATCACGCAAGACATGAAGATTAGTCTCAATAGACGACTGACAGATACAACAAATAGGATCCACCTTGGGTATTCAAGAAATGATAAACATATTGGTCTTCAGAATACCATGTCCGGCCTTCCACAATGTAAGGTTCAGACGTTGAGGTCCCGGTGTTTGCCAAAGAATCATTCTTGTCTATTGATTGATTGAGAGAATTACACACACACACACACACACACACACTCTCTCTCTCTCTCTCTCTCTATATATATATATATATATATATATATATATATATATATATATATATATATATATATATATATATATATCATGAAGTGATTCATAGGATTATAGTACACACTACTAGAGACATTTAAGTATGGTTTGAGATCTCATCAACCATAATCACTATTATGGTTTCTCTATCACAGTTTAATACTAAGGACGTTATCATATAACAATATAACAGAAAGCCATTTATTATATGTATAAACACAAAGAAATAGTAGAAATGATTCGACCCAGTCGGATCCGGTCCAGCCCGATTGGGTTTATGACACTATTTCAACAAAGCAGAGTAAGAAATTGTAATATTTTGAATTATTACGAAATGGATGATTTGTCCTTTTAGTATAAATTAGAATATTATCATTCTTTTAAAGGAATCGTTAAAAAAGGGGGGAATAACACATTGGGAGTTACTTGCAAGAAATAAAATCCCCATAACCTACGGAGTTGTCAGAAAAGAATCAGAAAAGTTCGTACATCAAACTTCAGAGAAAAAAGGAAAAGGGAATCTCCATCATATCTTACCAAGCTTTTAAAAAATTGCATATTAAAGTAGAGAAACTAAATCAACGTGAAACAAGCTTCGTTTTGGTTTCAAAGTTTGGGAGTTTCAGAAAGGTATCAGCTCTTGCACTAAATCTAGAATCTCATAGAATTGATCATGTTTTAGTGTTTTAAGTTGATCAATTCATAGTTTCGAATGTTTAGATACCTTTGATCATAGTTAATCTACATTTAGATTGTTGTCATATAGGTATAGTTTGAAGAAGTTCAAGGATTTTCTGTTTTTGCTTCATTTGGATCGAAAATCAAGTAAGAGAGGTCTTCCAGTAGAACTAGTATTCCATTATAATGTTTGGCAAGTGTTTTGGTATTGTTTGGTGTTCTTTTATGTTGGATTCGAAGTGCATGCCTTGGTTTTGGTGTGTTTTAATAGATGCATGAATTTCTGTGGTTTTTAGGGCGAATCGACCATTTGGCCCCTACCAAAGGTAATTAGAGAGTAGGAAAATTGTGTTTAAGTGTTTTGGCGCACGTCAAAAGGCTTTAGCGCGCGCCAAAGTTATGTCATTTGGAAGCAGAATGTTTTGTAGGTTTTAGCGCATGCCGAAAAGGCTTGGCGCACGCCAACCTTGAACAGAAACATTTCAAGAGTTCCAGTATCGTTTAGCGCATGCCAAAGTGCTTTGGCGCCAGCTAAGGACCGTTTTGTGCAGTTTTGATTTTTAAGGCTTGGTTTGGGTTCGGACCTTTGCTATGTGATATAGTTAACTTAAAATAACTGGACAAATCCATGAATAAGCTTCTGATGCGTTTAGTTCCGACACTAGATGGATTATTTGGTGAGATGAAGTTCGGGATCGTCAAAAGTTTAGAAATGGCCTTGTGCTTTGATGAAAAAGGATTCATCGTTGGAGTAGAGTTGTTAAGTGAGCCTTTACATGAAATAACTTAGCTGGCCAGTTAACAATTAATAACATACATACTTGAATAGATAAAAGACTAATTATCAATATTATTTTTGGTAAAACACAAGACAATATCGCGATGTTTTATGTGGTCAAAAAAAGTGGATAACTTCGCCGATCACGAAGATGATCAGGAAAAGTGGAGGGACTCCGCCGAACACACACACGAACGAGATTAGCCCGGGACTACTAGAGCGGATCTCTAGTAGGTTGCACACTAGTGTTTCTTAGTGCATGACTAGGCGCGTGCCCTTGAATAACAAAACATAACAAAACACAACAAGACATCAAAACAGTTTTGTCTACTCTCCTCACGATGTTTTGAGATAATTTTAAGCTTATCATGCCATTCCATTTTGACATTTCATTGTAAGAGTAACATTATTGTTAAAAATGCCTAATAAGTTATAACAATATAGATTTATATATTAGATAATGACATGATCAAGGAAAATGTAGAAAATGACAATATAGTCGTTTCTCTAAAAAAAATATTGAATATTAATTGTAAACTAGATAGGCGTACCTTGCGTTGTACGGTGGGCCCTGTCTTTTTTAAGTTTATCTCAGGCGGTCATTTAGTCGTCATTTAGGCCTGTTTGTTTCTGATGCGATTTGTGTGAAGACCCTGTTTAAAGATTTAATATACATACCAAAACTAATATTGTCGATCATTACATACTTATGTTCCGTTTCTTCAGCCTTACTGAAGTTGTAATGTGCCCAAAAAACTATTTTGACGTAGACATTCACCCTTTTACCTAGGTGTGGGAGGATGCAATTGAGCTTACACTACAAGGATACTTTAGTACGTACATAGATAGCTTATTACACATACAATCCGGATAGAAGAGAAGTCGAAACAACATACGGTACGGATAAGAGAGATAGCTTATTACACATGTCATATTTTTAAGTGCGCAAAAGTTTAAGCTCCTCTTCACTTCGCTAACCTCAAAATCATGATCAGACCGCTTCTCATCGATCGCAATAGCCACCAAATTATTAATCTGCGTTTGAGCAACCCTAGCTTTCGGAATGAAACCATATTTTTCATCATAAATTGCATCACAAACATCAATTTCGTCTTGCAAACCTCTTTGATTTGGATGAAATATCTTCTCCAGGCTCGAACCCTGTCTCAACTCCTGCATTTACATATTCATCTTCTTTAGAAGTCAGTCACGTACGATACGAAAGCTAGGTGATGATCTGGTATGCGAAGAGAATGCCAAACGGTGTCGTTTAACAAGAATAAGATCAGGGAAGGACTAAACGAGAGGAAGAGAGAATGAGGGGGGGTGTTAAAATGGAACGGGAAATAAAAGGCAAGGGGGGGAGGGAAAGAAAAGGGGAAATTGAGGATGGAAGGGGAAAATAAGAAAATAGAGAGGGGTAAAAAAGCAACAAAAAAAAGGCCCTAGCACAGCAGGGAAAAAAAAAAGGGCACAAGACGACAAAATTGTCGTCCAATATGCACATTTAAGAAGTACTCCTATATACGATACTGTTTTCAAAAAGTTATTAATATTATGCTGGAATAATTAAGTAGGTGACTCAATGTCAATCAGTTGCGTAAATTATACAACAACCAAGCAGTAATGATGGACCCCTTCATACTTAAGTGATTATAGAAGCCATTGACATGTAGTATAATTGCGTATAAGATAAGATAAAACTCTTTCAAATTATACACAGGTCAAAGTTGAAGTCTAAAACCAGTTGAAGTTAGTTTTAAGTATGAACTAATCGACATTAAATCCAAAATTAGGCAATGTCTCTTGGCTCTAGTTAATGATATACTTTATCCTGACCATAAGAAAAGCGTGTCTAACTTTTTATTGTTCAGACGGACTAATAAAGTAAGGGAAGTTTTTAGGTGGTGTCTCCATACGGTGTGGAGACACATGTGGCAACATATGGATTACACACTTTAAATTCAGATTTAAAACAGACGGTCCATGTATTGCCACACCGTGTCTCCACATCGTGTGGAGACACCACCTAAAAATTTCCCATAAAGTAATCAATCTGTTGTGTGGTGTGTTTTAAATATATATATATATATATATATATATATATATATATATATATATATATATATATATATATATATATATATATATATATTATATGGTGGGGAAGACCGCGCAATGCGCGGTCAATGCCCATTCCAAGTATTATTGTTATGCTTGTGTTTGTAGTATGGGAAATAATCATTTGTGGTAGCATGTAAATAGTAACTGTTAGTTTAAACAGCATATCGATTTTTTGGTGCACAAGAAAGGTAGTAAGAAATAACATACATGGATATTATACAATGATTAAGTTGTTATTGGATTACAAAACGGGTCTCATAACGACATAGATATCATAGTGCAAATGCTAACTGATGGAACACAATTAGTATTGGCATTTGCAAAAGACTGACCCGGGAACTTTAAGTACTTAGGTACAAATCGAAAGAAACAACATATTACCGATCATTAAGAGTCATTGGAGATTGATTCTTAATAATCTAATATGCTTTCGGTAGCTACATAGAGTAGTAGGTGGTTATTTATATACATAGCCAAAGTGTTTTCCCATTCAATGCCGAGAATGGCGATTTTAGGACTTGTTCTCTTTGCCCTTAGCCTTCTTTGGTGGTGTGGCTTCTGCTGGATTGGTAGACTGCTGCTGAGTAGAGGCACTTGTTGATGGAGGAGGCATAGCATGTGGATCTTATTGTGTTGGTGGGTCTGCTGGTTGGACAGTCTCACGCTCATCAAAGGTGAGCGTACGTTTGGCAC
The DNA here is from genome assembly GCA_036785695.1 of Gentiana straminea. NCBI lineage: Eukaryota > Viridiplantae > Streptophyta > Magnoliopsida > Gentianales > Gentianaceae > Gentiana > Gentiana straminea. The sequence continues at coordinate 4,208,664 of JAVUPR010000048.1, read as the reverse complement.
CAACTTGCGCATGCACCTGTGTGGATCCAGGTGCAGGCAGTCCACCAATTTGTTCAAGTACTACTTTTATGGTTGGTGTAAAAAGCTGCTTATCAGGCACACTCGCAAGTGTAGACGATGATGAGCCAATGTGTTCAGCAGGTGCAGTGTTTTCTGACAGAGCCTCAGCAAGTGCAGCTGTCTATTGTGCGCGTTCATATTCATGCACCTCAGATTCAGTATAAATTTTGACCAAGGGGTAACAGCGTAGTCCGATGCCTCGGTTGTCTCAGTCATAGTATCTTAGGAAGCAGATCACATGTTTCTTTTCGAGAGCTGCCTCAACCTGTTTTGTTAGTGGCTTGTTCTGAATGTTGCAGAGTAATTACATTAGTAATGTTGCAAATAAATGGACAATAAGTAAATGGGTATCGAATTAATCTTTGGGGTATACCTCTGCCCCAGCAAGCCTTAGCTCATTGGCTGTGAAGGGCAACAATTTCTCAGCCTCAGGTGACCTGATGGTTGCCTCAACCATTGCAGGTCCATGGTTTAAGAAGACAGATATGTCATAGCTGCAAGTGTGTGGATACATATATTACTAAAAATGGTGCAAGTGAGATCAGGATTAGTGACAGTGGTAATAATTTAAAGAAAAGGTGAAAGAATAGAAATGTATTTTGTTACCAGACAGTGACATTAGTATATTCTTTACAATATGAGCACATAATTTTCCAGTCGGAGTCCACATCTAATTCTGTCAGACATTTTTCACAAGCTTCGAACCAAAGACGTTCTTGTCCAGGCAAGTAAGTCAATGTCCCTTCAGTCCAGATTGTCTTAACCTGTTTTGTGGGGTGGGGTTAGTAGAATTGGAGGCAATAACATAAGAAAATTGGGGGAAAAAAGTGGCAGTAAGTACATTTCAATGGCCGAGACTGCAAAGCTCAATGGGTGTATTTCAGCAGCACGTGGTGGGTGAAACAAATAAGCTAGGTTTCGGTATGCTCGGTTCTCAACAAGTGTGGTTATCTCTGTCGCATGTGAAGTGTACCTGGTGGATGGATGTAATATGTGTTAAAGACAATAATAGTAGACAAAAGGGAAATTCACGTATGAGCAGGGTTACCAGTCCTTTAGAGACAAATCTTCAGTCAATGTGCGGAGCGAGAGACCTGCATTGTAATATATTTAGTTAAGCAGCCATGTGCTTTGCATTTTTAGCCTAAATAGGTTTAATTATGGTGTGCCAGTGCCTGGAGTGTCAGTTTTATGCGTTGTAAATCTTAGACAAAAGAATAAATTAATAACTATGTAAGTAAAAAATTGAAGCTAGGGAAAGACGATGACATGTACAATTGTGAAGTTGAAATTGTTGCATACCGTGTTGTGTTATGACTTTCAGCCCGTACGCGATAATCAATGCTGGGACTTTGTAGCGTGCATACACATTCACATCAGTGTCAAATTGCACATCATCCCAAACGCGCATCATCATAGGGATTTTCCTGGTCAAACAGTGGAGTCAGTAAAAAGGAAATTGTAATGTTTACGCAGGCAAGTTAGTTCATGAACTTGTTGCAGTAGAAAAGTGGGAGAACTTGTAAACGTACTCTTCATTAACGACAACGCAGTCTCTGTAAGAAGATGAGCCATTGTTTTCTTGGAGTGGTAAAGTCCGGACAACCAATGCTTTGATACCTGTTTAGGTGAAAAGGCATAAATGTTTCAGACAAAAACAGGGTGTGAGTGAAAACTGTATGCTGTGTGTGGTAAATGGAAGTAAATACTTACAGACTGAACGGTCTTGATCAGCATGGCGGTACAAATCACTGAACTTGTCATAGGGGAAAGTGCAAGGAAACGGAGGTGGAATTGGCTCAGGATATGGCTCCACAAGGTTCTTGCGGTGCAAAGTCCAGGTGTATGGATATTGAAGGGACCTGTAGTTTGGTGGAGTTTCTTTGACTATTGTGTTGGACACGTAGTAACGCTTGTATGGGTGGAGTGTGTGGGCGAAGAAGTCCACCTGCTTATTGTATACCATAATCGACACTTTGGTACCCTGCAGTAAACAGAGGCACAGTAGTAGAACGCGTGAACACTGTGAAATAAGATAGTTACAAGGAAAGAAGAAAGGTACCTTTGTGTCGGTTACAACATGGTTCCTGTAAAGTGGGCCATTCGGTTTCTTTTTCGGGTTGCGGCGTTCAATAACTTGAACCAGGACACACCATTTTCTTGTGTACGAGGGGGTAACCTGGTTGGCATGAATAGTGGGTCTTTGCATGGACTTAAGCGGAAAAGGAAGCAAAGGTGTCACTGGTTGTATTAGAAATGTGTGGGGTGCATATTTGTGTAGTAAATGTAGAGGCAAGAATATGCCGAGAATGGGCAGAAAAATATGTTCCATTTGAGAACATGGCAAGTTGTGAGTGAAAGTGTGCTTTTTATTCTTGGTGGTAACTTTTTCGGTCAAACTGTGTTTTTAAATCATAACATGCTGCTTTCAGCTTGAAGGAACAGTGGAAAGAAAAAGACAAAACATTTAGTAGCATGTTGTAGTAGTGTTGACCGAGTACATATGAAAAGTGCGCTAACTGTGATTGTTTGGTGGGGGAAGTAGAAGCACAATAACCATTTCTTTTTCAGTACCGGTGGCTGTATTGAATTTTGAATTAGGTAAGACAGTGTGGTTCAAAGTTTAAAGGCAAGTTCAAATGTATAGAAGTGTCTGTGTTTGAGTGTGCAGGTATGTGTATTCACAAAAATGGAGCAGTGGGTAGGGAGCAAGGTTAGTAACGGGGCAAGACCTCCTTGTAGACAACGTTGCGTGTTTCTGTCTGTGTTGATACATTGTAAACGCTGTTACAGATCAAAACTTTTACGTGGGAAGAGGTACGGGCACGAGACAAAGCGACGTACAATTGGCCATGGGAAAAGGCATGTTCCTTAAGGTACACGCCTACAAAATCTAGGGTTTGTCCTTGGGATTCAAAACACATCCGGACAGGAAACTGTGTTCTTTTGTAAGGCACGGGGCAAATTCTCCCTTCGTTGGTTGTAACGGTATTCTGGGTATGAAGACTTGCCTGTCCGCGAAATCACCAGTTACAATTTTTGCACGAAGAATATTTTTAGAGAAACTCCTGCAAAGCAAACGTGTGCCGTTGCAAAGCCCTTCACTTGGGTCTATGTTTCTTAGCAAGATAATTGGTGTGTTTTGTTTCAGAACAAGTTTGTGAGGGGGCAAATCGTTTGGGGACAGACTATTTATCATGTCCTCGTACAGACCTTGGTCAGATGGGTCAATGGTTTCGTCAAATCCCATGTACTCAACGGGTGGGCCTGGAAATTTGTCTATGATGATATGATTGATTTCGTCGACAAATGAATTCTTGGTTGTCAAGATTGCTCGGTTCAGAAACGGGCCACTAACACTGCCTGTTTCTTGGAGGTTGGGGTATATGAGAGAAATGAAATCTTCCAAATTGGTGGTGGGAGAAGACTGAGTGTAGCAAATGTGAGGAGGCAATGCGGTAATTTCAATGTCCTTGGTATGTTTGGTGCCATCTCCTACAGATAGGAGGAATTCAGTAAATTGTGGGTCTAAGAGTGCACGCATGTTTGTGGAAAGATGGAGTCGCACAAGACGTGGCCATAGTGGAGACCTAATCAATGATGCATTGATAGTCTCAGCCTTGCTGCCTTTAGCAACAACTGGTAAAGTTTGGCGAAAATTGCCTCCTAAGACGACGACTTTCCCACCAAACATCAGGTCAGATTCCATTAGGTCTTTTAGCAAACTATCCAAAGCTTCAACAGCATTTCATTTCGCCATTGGAGCTTCATCCCAGACGATCAGTTTTGATTCTTTAATGAGTGAAGCCAAAGAGGACTGTTTGCTAATCCTGCATGAAGGAGCGTCCTCAAGGTCAATGGGTATTTTGAATCGAGAATGAGATGTCTGCCCTCCGGGTAGGAGTGCAGCAGCTATGCCTGATGTGGCAGTAGCTAGTGCTATGTGGCCTTTAGATCTGACGTGCGCTAGAAAAGTGCGGTAAAGAAACGTTTTCCCAGTACCGCCTGGTCCATCAACAAAGAAAGACTCTGGCTTATTCTGGTAGACAGATGCAAGTATACGGTCGAAGGAGTTTTTTTGTTCAGCATTAAGCAAGAGGTGAGATGCTACATCGGAAGCTGAAATGACAATGGCTTGTTCCAATGTAAGATCTTTTGAGTTATCGCTGGAGTGAAGTGAGATTTCTGGAAATGAATCTTGGCATATATTATAATGGCTAAGACTCTTACCCATGCCAACTAAGTAGAAGTTAATATGCTCAAGCACTTCACTCCTTATTAAGTGAGTTGAGGTGTTTGTGTGAAAGGTGAAATCTACAGACATGTCGGATTCAAACTTAGACCACGGAGCTGAAGGGTTACTGGGGCAACAATGCACCAGTAAATCCACAAAAAGCTTTCTCAAAGCCCGAGGCATGTTGTAAAGTGCAGCCTCAGCCATACACTGTTCCTAGCTGTTATTCTGCTCTAACAGGCCGTGCTTTAAGGCAGCCTCGCGGTATGTGGGGAGAATATGTCCATGGACAGTTCGAAGATGAGTGTATGATGTTGGGCACCGTACTTTGCCCAGAAGCAAGCGTAGGAAGTAGCGCTCTCCTTCAATAGGTTGAACCGTGACAATTCTACCAACTGAGTTGCCTCGAGCGCGAAGCTTCCACTTCTTTTTGTCTGCCAACCAGACGAAGTAATCTGGAAATTCAGAATAGAGACAATTATTTGCTTTTGCGTTAGAGTTAGTCCTATTCATGAAGAAAAATTCAGTAAGCGTTGTTCGCTTATTTGTTGGGTTATCAAGAACAGCGGAAAGAAGTTCCCGCTGATTGAAGGTTACAGGTTGGTAGTTCTCAAGATGGAGGTGCAGTTGGATAATGGGAGGTTTCATTTCAGTAAGCGTGAAGCGAAATATGCGCCATAAAGACTCAGGCGCTGAAATCCATCGTCCACTTCTGTATTGGTCTATCTCATTGACCTAGTTTATAAGGTCAGTAGGTTGGTCATGCTGATCATGAGTGGCCACGTTGAACATAATGCGATCACTGCCTTTGCATATATATTTATATATGTATTTGACAGCCTTGATGGTGCAACAGATTTCGACGTTCATATAGCAATCAAATTTAGCGAGCAGGTAAGGGTTGTATGGAACAACCCAACGGTTTTCTAACCAAGCACCCCTGACTTTTTCTCTAACCCCATTATTGCACCTACGGTAGTTTGGGTATGCATCATCAGTTATGTTGGTTTCAGCATAGAAAGGCTTTGGGTAGAAGTCCTTGCATGTGCCATTTTTTTTCATGCACACATTTGTAAGATTCTGAAGACCACAAGGTCCATGGAGCATGTGTTTGACAACTAACTTATGCAAGTGGGGATATTTCATTTTATCAGGAATTTCAGCACACACAAATGTGTCGAATTCTTCAGGGCGATGTACCTTGAACTGTGGTTTCAGGATAAGAAGAAAATGAGCATGGGGCAGGCCCTTTTTTGGAATTAAACAACATACGTGTACGCTGTGACCTTGCCAAAGATGTTTTTCTTGAACAACTCATTTTTCAATTCTTCTAGCTTAGCCCTAAATACTTTACAAGCGATGTCAGGTCTATCGTGAGACATTTCACCATATTTCAGGTGTTCTTTGATCTCAGGCCAATTAGGATTGCATGTCATAGTTAGGAAAATGCCGGGCTTGCTAAATTTTCTGACCAAAGCCATAGCATCCAAATATTTTTTCCTCATGTGGCGTGGACCACCGATGAAAGTAGCAGGCAGCACAACGCGCTGACCTACTTTAACACAGGCCGTTTCGCCGGTGGAAAAAGCTTCGGCAACACCCACAGGAATTCATGCCTAATATTGTCCCGCTGAGACCTGAAGTAGTCTAGCCTTTGGGTTTCCAACTTGACAAACATGTCTTACAGCATACTTGTTGGAAAAGCCTACCAAAGTGAAGCAAATATTACTGGTCAGATTCCCTAATTTGGAATCTGTAACAGTAGTACTCACGTATGGACACAGAATTAGGGTCTTCTACACATGCATTCATTGCATGTTCTTCACACTCAAGCAAAGACTGAGCATCAGACACATATGCAGGATCTAGTGATGTGTTATTGAACTCACCCCTAACTCTTTTTCTACCTCTTTTGGTCAACCTTTGCGTTGGGATGCCTTGGTGCCAGCCTAACTGACCATATGGGAACAACAATGGATATTGAAGAGGGTCATAGCAGGCATAATAGTACTGTATGCTGTGAGATTGACCACTGAGAGTGTATATCTTAATGCTTCTATGATGATTTTCAGTACCATCGACTAAGATCCCTGCAACCTGACCGACGGTAGTTTTGTTATATACACGTTGGTCAACGCCTGGGTTACAATACAAGAAAATCTCATGGTCTTTGAGGTTAGTCTCATGTCTAAGGCTCCTAAAAAACCGCGCGTATGGGTTTTCCTCCAGGACAGTAAGTATTTTTTGGAGGGACATCTCATAAAGTCTAGGACACTGCACCAACCTATTCATGATCTCGTGTTCTGTATCGTGAGAGTAGAACTGTAGGTTTTTAGCAGATTCAGTTTCACCTGATAAAGATGACATGAAGTGGTACATTTGTCCTTGAACCCTAAAAGTGTAGATGCCTTTATTCCGGCGGGACAAATCAGGGTCATAGTTTGCCCCTAGGGAGGTGAAAGCTAAATGTTCGTTGTAGGTTCTTATGCAAGATCTGAAATTTTTTGATTCATCAGACCTTGAAACCAGTAAATCAACCAAGACACTTGGAAGGGGAGTATTAATGAGAGCGATACCGCCATTATTGCAGCACGAGGCAGGAGGTTCATGGGCAAATCTGACTGCCCCACATGAACTGTAGGTAGGTGCACGAGGTAATATGTCTGCTGTAGACGGGATGTTGCGAAAAGCATCGGTTGAGGGAATCACAGTAATGCCCAAAGGTTTTTTTATTTTGTGGCTTTTTTTGAGGGTGGTATTACATGAGTGGCTGGCATGTCAGGAATGTTGGGGACAACACCAAGCACAGGGTTTGTGATGTCTGTAACAGGTAGTCCATTTCGGCCAGAAGCCAGACCAGTGGAAAGAAGGGCAGGCAAAACATGCGAAGGCAAAGAAGGAGCTGAATAATCATGCTCGACTGCATGGATAGTTGGTAAGATGGTTGAGGAAGAACATGGGGCCGGCACAAGAACCAGCTCAAGAACTTGAACATCAGGTGGTTTAACAGAACAAACAGTTGGCCTAGTTTGCAGATCTGGAAGATGGACTCTCTTACGTACACTAACGTGTGAATGTCCTTTTTTAGGTTTGGTTACAACGCTTGGTTTGTCAATGCGTAAACGAACATTTTCACTTCGATCCAGTGTATTTAAAGTTTGATTAAGTTTATTTTTTTGTGTTGTTTTTTTCTTGCCATCTAAGTATGGCTAGTTGTCTGTAAGCACGACATGGTGAAACGTAACCACAACTAAGGTTTGACGTCAAGGAAGGAACGCAGTACAGTGTACACACAGCAACTTAGATGCAGCACAAAGGCTAAAAGGAAGCTGTATGTATTGGTACTGTGAATAGCTCTCAGACAGCGCGTGAAACAACGTGGAGTAGCGTGAGGGAAAATTAGAACGGGGTGAAAGGGTGACAGTCAAATCAGCTTTGAAAACAACCTAAGGAAACAGAGAGGAAATTACATAACTATTACATCTACTGACACAGGAAAGAGTAATTACTGTATCTACTAAATCCTTAAATAGGAAGATAACCTACAGGTGGATCCTACAATAGCATTATGTAACAAAGAAAGTCCTACATAGAATACCTATTAACTGTAAGGATAAGTATTGCTTATATTGTAGGTGAAAACAAGTATGAAGTGTTTACGTGTGCAAGGAAAGCGAGATTTTCTGTAGATCCCGTAACTACGGGGTTTGCAATAGATCCCCTAACTATTGGGGTTTGCAGTAGTACCCCTAACTACACTGACCTGAAGCAATTTCCTTGTTCGCGAGGCAGAGAAACCACAACACCTTCTTCCAAAACAAACTGTAAAAAAATACCAGCTAGGTAAGTGGGATTTCAAGGGGGAAAAACCATATTCGTAGTGCATATACTGAGAATTAAAATAAATCACAAGGAACAAAGTTTTAATGCATGAGTGGGAGCGAACAGCGGATGCACAGTTGAAACAGTTAAGAAATTTCAAACACGAATCAGGTTTATTTTTGCACATTTAAGAACATTACATTGCATTTATTTAAAGCAAGTTACAGAGACCTTGTTTTTTACCAACCGCATGAATCGAAGCTTTATATCTTTGACCATAGCTTGGTAGCGGTGTTTTCCTTAGCAACTTATGTGATAACATCATCAGATAAGCAGAAAATGATGGTTGAATGTGCTTTCTCCTCTAGACAGACATAATCTGCGGCACTGGTATCCCATTTACCAGATAAGTGAATCCACAATCCTTGCTACTTTAACAAGGCCCGCATCTTGATTTACCACAGACTGAAATTGTTCCTCCATGTGAATTTATCAATCTTTATGTAAATTGCAGACATCTTTCTTGCTAAAGAATAGACCTTTGAACACAAAATCCTAGCACCGGTCCCCGGTCTTGGTGAAGATCAACTCCGTTCAACCTATAAATTTCTCTGAACCTTTCTCTGATACTAGTTTGTTAAAATACAAATGAAAAACTTGCACTCCAAGAAAGAGAAACAAAAGAAATCTACTAGTAAATAATGGCGGAAATTGATAAAACACATAAACAAAAAGAACACAGATATTTAACGTGGTTTCCGGCGTTGTGCCTACTAGTCCACGGACATAAAATGAGATATTTTACTATGCACAAAGTTTCATGGATTTCACACAATGCATTGTTTACGAAATTGGTAGTTATAGGCACAATTCCCTAAATCCTAACCGCCAATGGATTTTTGTTTGAACTACCATAAATACCCTAAGATGTGGACCCCAGCTCCAGCTGTCACTACCAGACGAAACTAGAACTGTTAATGAACAGAGCCGTTCATGAACAAACTCGTGTTCGGCTCGTAAGTGTTCGTGATCGTTTGTTCGTTTAGCTTAACGAGCCAATCTCGAACATGATTGTAAGCTCGTTTGCTTAATGAATGAACACGAGCTTTGTTCGCGAGCGTTCGATTATGTTCGTGAACTTTCTTATATGAATACATCAATTTGCACTATAACTCTAACGAGGATAAGTCATTTATTCATCTAATTGAGATTATAGATTGATTTTATATAATATTTACATATTTTTATAATATTATTGTAGCGTGATATATGTAATATTAATCTATAACTTGTTATTTTCACATTTGCACTTTATGTTTTATACCTTAACGAACCGAACTCGAGCCATGCTCAAGTTGGAAGACAACAATATGTTTAACGAGCCAAGCTCGAGCACGAGCTTGAATATTTCATCTTTTAAATGAGCCGAGTTCGAACACTTTTTTTTGTTTGTTTAACAAACAAACGAGCTCGAACAACCAATACTCGGTTCGGCTCGGCTCGTTAACAGCTCTAGACGAAACTCAGCTCAGTTGACTTTCCAGACTCGTAATCAACCGGCACTGAAGTAGAACTCAGCTGCATTCAACAAACTTCATCAGACTTAGCGACTGCTGTCTTCCTAAGAAACTCAGCTGTTTCACAGAACTGAACACACTTACTCAGCTGACCTTTATTCTCAGCTTACTTAACAGATTGGTTCCACCAGATTATAGATCAAGTCACCTTTATTGACATAGACTTTCTGATATTCTTGAAGAGATGCATTTATTGTAATGGGGAACTGATTTTGTGAATCAGTACTTTACAAAGTTGGTGGTCCTTTGGGAAGTAGTCAAGACTATCAGGTCGATTCCTACTTGCATATGTGAAGCTCAGCGCCATAAAGTCTATGTTAGATCACTTGGAAGAAGAACATGTGATGAAGTTTTTGAAGGGATTAAAAGATGAATTTCAGCCAATGGTGTCTTAAGCCATGTTAATAGGGCCTTTTCTAGAGATTCAAAAAGCTTTCGCAATGGCCATTAAATTTGAGAGACATAAAACCTATGTGGCCAACAAGGCAAAGAATCAAGAATCTACAATCTTGATGGCTCAGAGGACATGTTAGGAATGACATAATTGGCCAGCTTAGGGCAAGATCCAGTCAGTTAGCAGACTAGAGTAATCAAAGAACTTGCCTGCAAACAATACTAAGACTAAAAACATTTAGAAAGTTCAGTGTACTTTCTATGGATTTAAAGGCCACATTGAAGATAATAGATACAAGAAACATGGCTATCCACTTGGTTTCAAGTCCAAGATAACTAACATGGTGGATCAATTAGGTGTAGGTGTTGATGAGGAAGATCAAAATCTCAGGCCATCTAAGTCAATGTTTCAAGGCCTTACTACAAAATACCTAGAGAAACTGATGTCCCTATTGGATTCTAATTCTTTATGGCATGCAGTCAATCAGATCAATGCAGTGAACCACCATTTTCACCTATTCAAGGACCACGTGACAATTGTTTGGTAAAACCTATCTAATAGATCTTAGACTCCGGTGCTATAGATCACATTGTGTATTCTTTAGAGCAATTGCATAATCCCAAATATATGTCTAACATGAGAGTGGGATTACCTTATAGAAATAGTGTGCAAGTAACACACATTGGAAAAGTTATGATCAACCCTCATCTGGCCATTCATAATGTGCTGTACATTTTGGTTTTAAATACAATATGTTGTCTTTACCAGCCATGATTAATCACTCTACTGTGCAGTTGTCTTCACTGCAAACAAGTGTGTTTTGAAGGATGGCAAGAAAAACATTAATTATTGGTTCAACTGAGATGCACAGAGGACTCTATATTTTGTTTCAGCAATCTCACTCGTAGATCTAGTCGTAATTCTATAGAAAATAAAACTTTGTCTGACATGGTAGATGATGGCTTCCTTTGGCATTTTAGATTTGGCCATCTCCCTGGCAAAAGATTTCAAGTCATTAGCTCTCATGCGTCCGATGTTAAATTTTGTGAACATGACTTGTACTTTGTATGTTCTATGATAAAATTAAAGAACAAGCATTTTTCATTACTACTGTTGTTACTTCTTATTTTGTTCTTGTGAATGTGGATATTTGGGGACCTGTGAGGCTGATCGCGTGTAAGTCACTAACGTCGATATTACTAGCAAGAATACTAGGTACATCGTAGTATAGTAAATGCGAGTCAAGGTCTATCCCACAGAGACGGTGCAACTTTAATTATAAACGATTCTAACCTAATTAAGAAGCAACATAGAGGCGGTCATGGACCAACAATAAACATAAAAGAAACTTGGTATTTCTCCCACTCTTCTCACCGATCTACTAACTTGGATTAGTTAATCGTTATGTTTACTTCCCCACAAAAATTCCTTAAAGTAATCAAGCGAGCTTTTAATTTGATTATCAGCTACGGGTGCAACTCCTAACCCTACCTACTCCGACAATAGTAGCAGACAATCTATACGCAAGCTACCCTCCTTAATTGGTCCATAATAGCCCATACATAAAGAACTAGAACCCATATCGAGCGCTAACTCATACCGCTAAACTACCTAGACAGTTGTCGACACTGATCAGCACGTGCCTACGGTCCATCGGACTATGTCCAAACTAACACTTCACTATTCACATTTCATGCTACTTTTACGATTACAATAAGCAGATTGGCAAGATCTAACCTACTGTTAATTAAACATGTCGATCAACGTAGCTGTAGTGAATCCTCCAGATTAAGTTTTCTAATTATTGCCTCGGTAAACCGGTATAGACAGCCGGTTTACCGGGGTCAGCTTTTCTTAATTCCGGATCTACATTTCTCAATTACGATTAATCTAAGTAAATCACGGGGTTGTTAAACATGTAGATTAACTAAAACACATAAATACGAACAGATCTACAATATTGAAGACAAAAGGAATGTTCAAAGCTTCATACCTTCAACAATGGAGATCTAGCTCGATCTACTCAAGCTAGAGATGGTGGAGAAAGGGAGAAAACCAGAAATAACTCCTCAAAAGCTTGGGATAACTTTATTTCATCAAATTGTTTATAAAAGATCAAAGATATTTTAGTGCTTATACAATAATCAGCTAATGTGGCCTTATATAGATACAATGACTGACTTATGACGCTCAGAAACCCTAACAGATCTAGTAAAGGTGGAAGAATCAATTTCGTGTCCAACAAGCCCTCGGTTTACCGGTCCTAGCCCTCGGTAAACCGGGCTGAATTTTCCTCTTTTCTTCAACAGACTTCTTCCTGGACTTTAATCACTTAGCCCAACATACTTCTTTTGGTCCAAATCCATTCTCCAATGCTCCAGATTCGGTACATCCTATAAAACACATAAAACGAGACAAAACAATACCAAATCTTCAGGAAAATAACATAGATGATGAATTACGATCATAGAAACATGCACATAGCATCTAACATATATTCCATATAATAACGAGCCTATCTATCCTCTCTTGAGCAGAATTCAGGGTGAATAAAGGTATAATTAATGGTACCATTTAGGGCGTTATCAACTACCCCCCACTTAGCTTTGGATCGTCCCGAGCAAAAAGGCGAAAAGGAAACGACACTATGATCAGTGTACAAGTTAATTAAAAACAACCATGCCTCAAAAAGTCAAGATCAAGATCATGCCACTCATATCCATCAGTAACGCATTAAACACTATTCACGTCATGAGCCAATGTGTGTGTGCAATAACTTTCACAACCGCTTAGTAATGCAGACAATCTCATATTACGTCAACCCGTAGTCGAACTAACATGTCTTGAACATGTTATTTATTAATCAAATTAAATCAGATGGCAAGGCGGATCGAGAACCGAGTATATATTACTCTTAGGCTCGCGTTTATCGGTCTATGTAAAAGTCATGCGTCTTACGCTCCATCGACTCAAGTTTTGCGAAAGAGAATATAGATGTATATATTTCAATGCACTACTCTTTCTTGGTGGGTGAACTCTCATTGATTTATCTATCCTCACGGCCCCACTCTTGATAAACTACCGAATCTGAAATTCCTTTGCCTTTATAAGCGTTGGTGAAACATAATTCGGGATAAAGCTAGGGTCAACTCTAGTCAAAGCAATATGCTATCGACTACACACCAAGGAAAGTGGGTTATACGTGCTTAAAATGGTGGCTCATAACAGATGCGCTTAATACGCCACTACTTCAGAAGTGGGTACTTTCTCTTACTTGTACATCGTGAAACAAAGATGAAGTCAATTAACTCAAAAAGACCAAAGATATCATATTTTTTCAAAATTCCGTCAAAATGAATCAAAGTCTAGGTGGTGAATAGTGCATCAAAGAGAATCAAGATAATCACTTAATTCACGGAATAAAATGATAAGAAGCTAAGTGACGTCCCTTACCCCCCCCCCCCCCCCACTTAATCGAAACATTGTCCCCAATGTGTGAGATGAAAAATGAAAATGAAAGGAACTTAGCTTCGTTAAGGGTGGAGTCAAATAAGAATTGGATCGTCGTATAAATCATCAGGCTCATGTAAGTAGTCCATGAATAATCTGTGCTAAGTAACTCAAACAAACCAAGAAGAATAGTGGTGACAAGAAACCGTATAATAAAATTGCGGCAGTAAAAAAGAAAATAAATTACTCCAAACAAATTAAGCCGACAAAATCATTATATTAATGAAATTCAACTACATCAACTAGATAGGGAAATAAAAATATAAATAAAAAAGGGAAAATAACAATAATGAAAAGAAAGAAAAAAAACTAGTCTTCCTCATAATAATCCTCCCTGTCATCTCTAGGCTCGAAACCGGGAGGTGGTGCTCGAAACTCTATGACGGGAGGTGGGGTGTCCCGGATTTTATCAATACAAAACAACAAGTAATAAACCGGTTAACCTCAAGTATAAGGATCGTAGTATGGAGGCTAATGCCGGGTCGATCTTACGGGGAACTAGACGAATGTGAATCCTAGCTTTTGTTTTCACACGAAACTAACCTAAACAAATATGCGTAAAAAGTGCTTAATCCAATGCTAGGAAAGATTGAAAGCGATAAACTAAACTAAAATAAAGTGCAGAAAAGTAAACTAAAGCTAAACAATTCAAGGTTAAAGGATTAAATCAAATTATAACGAACGAACAAGCAATTGATCCACCTATCCTATCAACATTCAATTCTAACTCGGATTAATTCGTGATCTCTACTCAAGTCGGTGGTGGATTACGTCTCAAGTCGTTCTACCCTAGCGTGAAATCTTTCAATTTCTAATCTAGGAGTTGAATTAAAGGTCTCTTTTATCATGGTAGTTAAATGTCTATGATCCTATCCATCTTGCGATGCACACTCGCAATTTCTTACGAGTTCTCCCTCTAGCAAACTCGAATTGATGGAATAAAGAACATAAATCTCTATCTAATCTAGATGTTTTATTGCATAAAAACTCGAGTCCGAGGTGCTTCGTGGACCGGAGTACGCTCTCTGGACGCCCGTCCACTATCTTGGACGCTCGTCCACTATCTTGGACGCTCGTCCAGCCTCTATGAACGGAGAACGAACGCTTTCGAACGCGACCAACCCGTGTAAAATACGATTCGGACGCCGGTTCACTTTTATGGACGCCTTCTCCAGTGAAACTGGGCTCCAAATGAGGTGATTCAACATGCGTTGGAACTAATCATCGGCTCCAGTGGGACAAAATCTTTCCACTCATCACTAACTCTTCCATCTTCATGTGATCATCGTTTAAGCTCCTTACTCATCAACTTTGACCTCGTTCTCTCGAAAAACACATTTAAAACTCGAACATGTCAATCCATATTGTTATGGGAATAACGTCAGGTCCATATCTTGCGATGCACACTCGCAATTTCTTACGAGTTCTCCTCTAGCAAGGCTCTCTCGAGTCCGAACTACTCACGCTCGATCACTAACCGATATGGCAGCAAGTCGTGAATACGGCTATGCATCAGTAGACCGATGTTGACTGGAGATCCCTGCTCCAGGTAGAACATCAACTCCGCCCTCTTCGGTGTGACAGACACCGTATGCTTGGTCGGCAGAAGGCGAGCACAAACAAATCTATTGACCACCTTCCTATCCCAGGATAGCTTGTTTTCCAGGAAGATGGTGGGGGATCCCGTAGGATTGCGCTTCCATTGCACCCCAAAGTAATCAGCTATTATATCCATCCTCTCAAGATCTTCAATATTGCTCGAGGATGTGTACTTTTCTGGGCCACCGGTGGATTGCGAACCCCATATTACTCATTGATCCGCTCAATCGAAAAGTCAACTTTAACACCACGGACCATTGCAAATGTGGCTCCAGGGTTATGCGAAATATAAGCATAAAATTCTCTTACCACCGTGGCGTTGAACCATGTCGGTGCCTCGGCCATATCCAGAATGTCTTGTACTTGTAGGGCTCGTGGCAAGATCTCACCGCAATCGTCCAACTCTACACCCCGTTCTCTGGCAACCGGTCTTTCATTCCAATGTCCTCGGAATGACTCATTGATCTCTAATGAATGAAATTGCTCAAACCCGTCTATCAAGGGGTTAGCATCTCCATAGACACTCTGATAACCACTGGGACGTTGGATGATAACATGAACTGATGATGAAGCTGATTCTTAAAAAGATACCTCGGTAAACCGGAGGTTGGCCTCGATTTACCGGTTTGAGTTTTCTTCGTTTCTGACTGGGACTGTGCTTCTGGTAATAGAAGATGATGAACTGCAGCACTTCACTAGCACAGCAGCACTAATCAGCAACAGGGATGGAGAAAAGGATATGGTTGGTGTTTTGGGTTGGTAAAAATGGAAGAAAGGTTTGATTTTGGTGGAGGTATGGTGGTGATAGTGGTGGTGATGGTGGTCGGATTTTTGGAAGAATGAGAGATGGAAGAATGTTTGGTGAGTTGCGAAGATGATGGTAGATGAGAATGATGATAATGGTGGTAGAAGAGTGGTTTAAATAGGAGATATGATGGAAGGTGGAAGGATTTGGTGGGATAGTGGGTATATGAGTAATTAGGGTGAGGGTTTTGAGGGGGTGATTGATGGGATTGAGGTGGAGTTATGGTGGAGTGTGGGAAATGATGAAGAGTTTGAAAAGAGGGGAAAATGGGACGTTTCTGCTGACTGGTGGTGTCTGATGCAACGTGCGTCCTCCATGTGTCTCTAAAATTTCAGCTTTTCAATCTGACATTCGTAATCTGAAAATCTTAGCTCGGTAAACCGGAGGTGATCCTCAGTTTACCGGGGTTTCTTTTTCCCAGATTTCTCTGTACTCCTTCTCTGCACACTTTCTTCAACCTCTCTGCTCAATTCTGACCTCAAATTGACTAGTCTCTTACTCCTTTAATTGCTATTTCCGACTCAATCCTAACCTACTTCACTAGAATCCACAATGAGTAAAAAAAAACCTTCCCAACAACCATCAGTTTCAAGCCTAAGGGTGCGGTAGGATGAAAAAAGCTCGTCCCTTCATCCAGCTACTTTGGTTCATTCCTAATCTACCTAAGGGTTCAAGGGAATAGTTCTGAGTTTATAGTCACCAGCTCGACTTTCTTCAGATTTTCGATCATTCAGGGGTTGGAGCTTTAACTCGCCAAACTTTTGCTCCAGAGGTTTGTATCTTTATAAAAACTTTTTGAGCTCTCTTCCTAGCACACCTCTCTATCTTAACTTGCGTACAAGGTCTGCCTTTGCGTCGAGATTTAGACTTTATACCCAAGGACTCCATATTTTCCACTTTAAACTCTAATCCGTCACCACGCAATACGGAAGGACTAGCTTCCGTGAGCGTCTTGTTGTGATCCTTGTCTTTGCGCTCTCTAAGCATTAATCTCATGAATTCCTGCTCAACAGTTTCTACTAAAACCTCTCGTTTCTTATGCCCTTCCTTCTCTATTTCCATAATTTCTACATTTCCTGAATCATACGTCATCTTGCAACTTTCCGGCTTATTGTCTAAGGGCTCTAAGATTTTGAAAGATACTGCATCATTGTTCAACCACAAAGTGATCTCCCCATTATCAAAATCAATGACTGCTCTGCTTGTCGCTAAGAAAGGTCTTCCTAACAAAACTAGGGCACTTGGGTCCTCTGGTACGTCTATAACCGTGAAATCAATTGGAAAAGTGAACCCTCCTGACTTTATCATGCACTTCCTGGGCAGACCGGCATGCATATCTCTTGTCCTATCAACAAAAGTCATGGTTCAGGTTTGATTCATAATGACCGGAAGCTTAATCTTCTGGTAGAGGGGAAGAGGTAGAATGTTGCACCTCGAGCCAGAGTCGCAAAGACCTAATCCTACAGATACACCATTGAATTAGCTCGATAGGGAACTCACCTAGACGATACCATTGAAATCACCATTGAACTCACCATTGAACTCACATGAAGATGATATTTCAATTAGCTCGATAGGGAACTCACCTGGACGATACGTGCTATACTCCTTTAAATTATCTTCAGGCTCTTGCTTGATTGCTTCTCTCTTTTTCCACCCGCTTCTTAACCGCTTTGTATTGCTCTCTGACTGCGGATCCATGATACATGGAAATTTCAGTGATGTTTAATATTGTCCGAGGCATATTGCTTGACTCGTTTGCTCTTCTTCAACTCCGGTTTGACCGGATCTCTGAAGTGTCCTGATCTTCCTGCGAAAGAAACAAAATAAAACAAAGAAAAGGTTAGCAACTTCCGCTTCAGTTGGGTATAATCCCAACTGTTGCGGACCTACTAACTAAAATCAAAAGAGAATAACACAAAATAACAAAGGCTGTCAGAATTAACTTTCCCAGCCTTGGTAAATCAGGGGTAACCCTCGGTAAACCGGGCCTAAGATTTCTTATTCTGGCAGATTAACAGATGCAGGTTTGATACAGAATGACTCAAGACTCAAAATGAAATTAAAAATGACTTCTTAATCAGAATTAAAACATTTATCTTTAAAATTGGCAATTGTCCCCGGCAACGGCACCAAAAATCTTGATCGCGTGTAAGTCACTAACGTCGATATTACTAGCAAGAATACTAAGTACATCGTAGTATAGTAAATGCGAGTCAAGGTCGATCCCACAGAGACGATGCAACTTTAATTATAAACGATTCTAACCTAATTAAGAAGCAACATAGAGGTGGTCATGGACCAACGATAAACATAAAAGAAACTTGGTATTTCTCCCCCTCTTCTCACCGATCTACTAACATGGATTAGTTAATCGTTATGTTTACTTCCCCACTTAATTTCCTTAAATTAATCGAGCGAGCTTTTAATTTGATTATCAGCTACGGGTGCAACTCCTAACCCTACCTACTCCGACAATGGTAGTAGACAATCTATATGCAAGCTACCCTCCTTAATTGGTCTGTAGTAGCCCATACGTATAAAGAACTACAATTGCCGATATCGAACACTAACTTATACCGCTAACCCGCCTAGACAGCTGTCGACACTGATCAGCACGTTCCTAGGGTCCATCGGACTATGTCCAAACTAAGACTTCACTATTCGTATTTCATGCTAGTTTTATGATTACAATAAGCAGATTGACCAGATCTAACCTATTGTTAATTAAACATGTCGATCAACGTAGTTGTAGTGAATCCTCCAGATTATGTTTTCTAATTATTGCCTCGGTAAATTAGTATAGACCGCCGGCTTACCTGGGTCCAGATTTTCTTAATTCCGGATCTACATTGCTCAATTACGATTAATCTAAGTAAATCATAGGGTTGTTAAACATGCAGATTAACTAAAACACATAAATACGAACAGATCTACCATATTGAAGACAAAAAGGAATGTTCAAAGCTTCATTCCTTCAACAATGGAGATCTAGCTCGATCTACTCAAGCTAGAGATGGTGGAGAAAAGGAGAAAACCGGAAATAACTTCTCAAAAGCTTGGAATAACTTTATTTCATCAAATTGTATATAAAGGATCAAAGATATTTTAGTGCTTATACAATAATCAGCTAATGTGGCCTTATATAGATACAATGACCAACTTATGACGCTCAAAAACTCTAACCGACCTAGTAGAGACGGCAGAATCACTTTCGTGTCCAACAAGCCCTCGGTTTACCGGTCCTAGCCCTCAGTAAACCGGGCCGTCTTTTCCTCTTTTCTTCAGCAGACTTCTTCCTGGACTTTAATCATTTGGCCCAACATACTTCTTTTGGTCTAGATCCATTTTCCAATGCTCCAGATTTGGTACATCCTATAAAAACATAAAACCAGACAAAACAGTACCAAATCTTTGCGAAAATAACATAGATGCAGAATTACGATCCTAGAAACATGCACATAGCATCTAATAGATATTCTATATAATAACGAGCCTATATATCCTCTCTTGAGCAGAATTCGGGGTGAATAAAGGTATAATTAATGGTACCATTTAGGGCGTTATCAGAGGCATCCCATTGTGAATGGAAAAGAATATTTCTTAACTGTTGTTGATTTTTATTCTAGGTTTACTTGGGTTTTTCTCATTAGACAAAAGTTTGAAACTTTTGAATTAGTTAAAGCTTTGTCTCCATCACTAGATCTAATAATGGTGATGAGTTTCAAATGAAGTCATTTTATGAAGAGAATGGTATAATCCATCTAACTTCATATGTATGCACACCTGAAAAGAATGGCATTGTTGAAAGAAAACATCATCATCTTCTGAATGTAGCAGGAGGTTTGAGATTCCACAGTAATCTAACCATTGAGTATTGGGGTTATTGTCAGTTGCATGTTGTTAAACTCATTAGTGATACACATAAACCTTTGTTGAAAGAAAGTACTTCTTATGAGATGGTTGTATGGAACTAAACCAGATTATTCTGTGTTTAACGTGTTCGGTTGTTTGGTTTTTTCATGTACTCAATAGCAATTTTGAACCAAGTTTTATTCTACATGCAGGACTTGCGTCTATCTTGGAAACTCAAACAGTTTGAAGGGAGCTATTCTCTTTGACATCACCAATAAAGATATCTTTGTCACTTGGAATACTCAATTTCTTGAAACTTATTTTCCTTTGTTCGAGAAGGTTCTAAGAATATATAAGTGTACCTCGATATTCCACAACTACTAATTGTTTCAGTAGAGGAACATATTATTAGCTCAGCAGAGAAGTCCAACAAAAGAACAGATTCAGCTAAGGAGTCCAGTGGAGGATCAGGCAGAGTTGTTCAAGGAACTGCACCGCCAATTCAGCTGAGGAGATCTACCAAAAACAGAAAAGGAACCAAACTTCAATCAATGAGGTGCCAATGCTGTGAAGACCCTTTATCTGTTAAATCAAGTAATGAGTTTGGACAGGCTTTCAGATGACCAAGCCAAGTATGTTTGTGCTATTGGTGCAGCCACTGAGCCCAAGAATTATAATCAAACAATCAAACATGATGAATGGAAAGAGTCAATGAAAAAGGAAATTGAAGTATTGTAGAAGAGCAATACATGAGAGGTTGTTATTTTACCACTAGACAAGAAACTCATTCGATGCAAATTGGTGTATAAGATAAAGTACAATCCTGATGGATCAGTAGAAAGATACAAAGCCAGATTAGTAGAAAAAGTTACACTTAAACCAATGGCATAGATTATCAAGAAACTTTCTCTAAAGTTGTGAAAACCATCACAGTCAGAACATTACTAACAGCAGTAGAAAACAACTGGCATCTTCATCAGATGGATGTCAATACAACCTTTTTACATGGACATATACATGAAGAAGTCTATATGCAAATTCCTCAAGGCTTTTTCAAACTTGACAAACCAAATCAAGTTTATGGGTTGACAAATCATTGTCAAGCTAGCAGAAAATGGAACAACAAGTTAATAGAGTCCCTGGAAAGACAAGGGTTTTTCAATC
The DNA here is from genome assembly GCA_036785695.1 of Gentiana straminea. Classification (NCBI taxonomy): domain Eukaryota; kingdom Viridiplantae; phylum Streptophyta; class Magnoliopsida; order Gentianales; family Gentianaceae; genus Gentiana; species Gentiana straminea. The sequence continues at coordinate 4,187,644 of JAVUPR010000048.1, read as the reverse complement.
CATGAATGACCATAGTTTATTTACAAAAGGGTATGGACATACATTCACCGCTCTACTTGTGTATGCAAATGAAATCATAGCAACAAGCCCTGATCTGGACCTCATACATCAAGTTAAATACAACCTACATAAACAGTTTACCATTAAAGACTTGGGTAAGCTGAGATATTTTTTGGGCATTAAGACTGCCAGGACACCAAAGGGCATTTCTATTTCGCAAAGTAAATATGCCTTGAATCTTTTACAAGTTGATAATGCTCTAAATGGTACCAATAATTATACTTATATTCACCCTGAATTCTGCTCAAGAGAGGATAGATAGGCTCGTTATTATGTGAAATATATGTCAAATGCTATGTGAGTGTTTCCAGGATCGTAATTCTGCATCTATGCTATTTTCCCGATGTTTTGGTACTATTTTGTCTCGTTTTTTGCGTGTTTCATAGGATGTACTGAAACGGGAGCATTGGAGAACGGATCTGGACCAAAAGAAGTACATTGGGCCAAGTGATTGAAGTCCAAGAAGAAATCTGCTGAAGAAAAGGAAGAAAAGAAGGCCCGGTAACCCGAGGGTTAGGCCCGGTAAACCGGCTTCTTGTGGAACACGAAATTGATTCTACCGCACTATCTAGGTCGGTTAGGGTTTTAGAGAGTCTTAAGTCTGTCATTGTATCTATATAAGGCCGCAATAACAGATTATTATATAAGTTCTCATAAGCACTCAATTATATTCAATTTTATTATACAATTATTATGAAATAAAGTTTTCTTGAGCTTTGGAGAGTTGTTTTTGGTTTCCTCCCTTCTTCCATCATCTCAGCTTGAGTAGATCGAGCTAGATCTCCATTGTTGAAGGTATGAAGTTTTGAACGTTCCTTTTTGTCTTCAATATGGTAGATCTGTTCGTATTTATGTGTATTATTTAATCTGCATGTTTAACAACCCCATAATTTACTTATTTTAATCGTACTGAGCAATGTAGATCTAGAAATTAGGGAAAGCCTCCCTCGGTAACCTAGCGGTCTATACCGGTTTACCGAGGCATATTTTAGAAAACCTAAACTGGGATTCACTACAATTACGTTGATCGGCAGGAATAATTAAAACGAGTAGTAGGTCTGGCCAATCTAATATTCATAATTCGTAAATTAACATGAAGGATTGTTAGTGAAGTGTTAATTAGGACATTGTCTAGAATGGACCCTAGGAACGTGCTGGTCAATGTCGACAGCTGTCTAGGCGGGTTAGCGGTATGAGTTAGCGCTCAATATCGGCAATTCTAGTTCTTTATGTGTATAGGCTATTACGGACCAATTAAGGAGGGTAGCTTGCGTATAGATTGTCTACTACCATAGTCGGAGTAGATAGGGTTAGGAATTGCACCCGTAGCTGATATTTATGATAATAATCATTAACAGCTCACGATTAATCTAAGGAAATTATGTGGGGAAGTAAACATAATGATTAACTAATCCAAGTTAGTAGATCGGTGAGGAGTAGGGGAGAATACCTTGTTTGTTTTCTTTTATGTTATTGTTGGTCAATGACCGCCTCTATGTTGCTTCTTAATTAGGTTAGAATCGTTTATACTTATAAGTTGCATTGTCTCTGTGGGATCGACCTTGACTCGCATTTACTATACTGCGATGTACCTAGTATTCTTGCTAGTAATATCGACGTTAGTGACTTACATGCAATCAAGATTTTTGGCGCCATTGCCGGGGACAATGGTCAATTTTTAAATATAAACGTTTTAATTCTAATTAAGAAGTCATTTTTATTTTATTTTATTTTATTTTGAGTTTTGAGTCGTCCTGTATCAACCCTGCACATGTTAAGCAGCAAGAAAAAGAAATTTCAGGGCCGGTTTCCTGAAGGTAACCTCCGAGTTACCGAGCCCTGAAAAATCAATTTCTGGACAGTTCCAGTTATTCTGTGTTATTCCCTATTGATTTTAGTTAGTAGGTCCGCCACAGTTGGGATCACACCCAGCTGAAGTGGAAGTTGCTAACCTTTTCTTTGTTTTATTTTGTCTTTTTGCAGGTTAATCAGAGTAGAGTTGAAAAAGAGCAACAAGTCAAATGATATGCCTAGGACAATACTGAATATCTCACCGATTTCAAAGTATCCTGGATCTGAAGCACGAGAGCATTATGAGACTATAAAGAAACGGTTGGAAAAAGAGGAAAAAGCAATCAAGCAAGAGCCTGAAGATGACCTGAAGGAGTATAGCACGTATCGCCCAGGCGAGTTTCCTTGTGAATTAATTGATATATCATCTTCGGATTATGATTCTGATGATCCTGAAGAGGATCCTGACACGATGTTTTCTGAGCCTGAGTATTACCCAGACTCAGACACCGTGGTGAATTTAGGAGACCCTGGCACGTTCAGACTCCCGATTTCTGTTAATGGAATATCCGTAGGATTAGGTCTCTGTGACTCTGGCTCGTGTTGCAATATTCTACCTTTTTCCCTCTATCAAAAGATAAAGCCTCCGGTCGTAATGAATCAAACCAGGACCATGACCTTCGTTGATAGGACTAGAGACATGCCTGATGGTCTGCTTAGGAAGTGTACAATTAAGGCGGGATGGTTCACATATCCTATTGACTTCACGGTCATAGATGTACCCGAGGACCCTAGTGCCCCAGTTCTTTTAGGAAGACCTTTCTTAGCAACGAGCAGTGCGGTTATGGATTTTTATAAAGGGGAGATTACTCTAAGGTTGAATAATGATGTTGTATCTTTTACGATCTTAATACCCCTAGAAAACCGACCGGGGAGTTGTAAGATGACGTATGCTTCAGGAAAGGTGGAAATTTTGGAGATCGAAGGGCATAAACAGAGAGAGGTTTTCATAGAAACCGTTGAGCAAGAGTTTATGAGATTAATGCTAAGAGAAAGAGAAGAAAAGGACCACGACAAGATGCTCACGGAAGCTAGTCCTTCCGTGTTGCATAGTGAACGAATCGAGCTAAAACTGGAAAACGTGGAGTCCTTGGGTTTAAAGTCTAAATCTCGACACAGAGGCAGACCTAGCACGCAATCAAAAATGGAAAGGCACGCTAGGAAGAGAGCTCAAAAAGGTTTTATTAAGGTACAAACCTCTGGAGCGAAATTTTGGCGAGTTAGAGCTCCAACCCTTGAATGATCAGAGATCTGAAGAAAGTCGAGCTGGCGACTATTAACTCAGAACTAATTCTTCAAACCCTTATGTACATTAGGAATGAATAAAAGTAGCCAGATGAAGGGACGAGCTTTTTTTCATCCTACCACAAACTAATTAGGCTTGAAACCGAATGGTTGTGGAAAGGTTTTTTTACCTCGTTGCGGATTCTAGTGAAGTAGGTTAGGTTTTGAGTTGGAAATAACAATGGAAGAGTGAAGGTCTAGTCAATTTGAGGTCAGAATTGAGCAAAAATGTTGCGTAAGAAGTGAATTAAAGGCAGATAAAGAATCTGGGGAAAAGATACCCCCGGTATCTCGAGTGTAACCTCCGGGTTACCGAGGCTTGATTTTCATATTTTTGAACGTCGGTTTACAAAGCTGAATTTTTAGAGACACGTGGAGGACACACGTTGCACCAGATACGTTCAGTCAGCAGAAACCGAACCATTCCCCCCCCACCCCCTTTTCAAATTTTTCATCCTTTCCCACACTCCACCATAACTCCACCTCAATCCCATCAATCACCTCCTCAAATCCCTCACCCTAATAACTTCTCTACCCACAATCCCACTAAAACCATCCACATTCACTTCATTCTTCCAATTTAAACCATCTCTGCATCACCAATATCATCATTCTTATCATTTTCATCTCTTTCATCCACCCAACTTCTACCATTTCTTCCTTCTTCATATATTTCGACCACCATATCACCACCAAATCACCACCATAACCAAACCAATTTCTTCCATTTTCCAAACCCTAAATACCCTTTTTCCAACTCTGTTGCTGAGTTGTCTGGCTGCTGCTACGGTGAAGTGCTAGAATTCTTCATCTGTTATCATCAGAGGCACAGTCCCAACATAAAATTAGAAAAATTCAGGCCGGTAAACAGTACCTACCTCCGGTTTACCGAGGTCTATTTTCTAGAAAAAAAAAGCTTCTGTATCAGGTTCTGTACTCATTCAGGATGTGTCCTAAGCGTCAACGTTCAACAGTTCGTCCAAGTGGTTACCAGACTGTATATGGAGATGCCAATCCATTGATAGACGGGGTTGCGCAGTTCCATTCTCTAGCTATTTACGAGTCGTTCCGAGGCCATTGGAACGCAAGGCCAGTGGCTCGAGAACGAGGGGTAGATTTGGACGATTGCGGTTCGATTTTTCCGGGTGCCCTACAAGTACAAGATTTATTGGATATGGCTGAAGCACCGACCCGATTCAACGCCATGGTGGTAAGAGAGCTTTATGCTTACGTTTCGCATAACCCCGGAGCCACATTTGCTATGGTTTGCGGTATTCAGGTTCACTTCTCTATCGAGCGGATCAACGCTCATTTTGGGGTTAGAAATCCACCGGTGGGCCCGGATGAGTACACATCCTCGAGCAACATTGCCGATCTCGAGAGGATGGATATGGTCGCTGATTTCTTAGGGGTGCAATGGAAGCGTAATCCTGCTGGAGCCCCCACTATCTTCCTAGAGAATGAGCTATCCTAGGACCGGAAGATGGTCAATAGATTCTCTTGTGCACGCCTTCTTCCGACTAAGCACACAGTCTCGGTCACCACTTCGAGGGCAGAATTGATGTTCTATCTAGAGACGGGTGCCTCAATCAACATCGGTTTTTTGATGCATAGCCGTATCATGAGCTTGCCGCCACTTCTGAGCGAGAGCTGTTACCATACGGACCGATGATTGATATGTTTGCTCTAGAGGCCGAGGTGAAGATGCTTGTCAGTGATGATTGGAAAGACCCTGAGCCACAGCTCAGTTCGCAGTCAGTCTCGAGAGTTCAGAGACAGGTTAGAGCAGAGAGGGAGCGTACTCCGGTGCATGGAGCACCGAGAACTCAGAGAGCCTTGCTTGAGGAGCACTCGTGAGAGATTGCGAGTCTACATAGCAAGATGGATCGGATTATTGACTTTTTCGGAGTTCCGCCTGCTACCCCGTCACCTAAGACTGCCCCTCGTCATAGAGCATCCTCTTCCACCGCCGCCGCCTCGAGTTCTGCACCGCCTCCCGGTTTTGAGCATGGAGCTGACTGGGAGGGTTATTTCTGATGATGACTAGCTTTTCTTTCTTTTTATTCTTGTTTTCCATTTTCTTGTTTTTCTTTTTGTTTTTGTTTTTCTTTTCCTACTTAGTTGTTGTAGCAGAATAATTTTAATATAATAATTTTGTCAGCTTAAATTGTTTTAGAGTTATATTTTTTCTCTTTTACTGCCGCATTTTTTTATACAGTTTCTTGTCACCACTATTCTTCATGGTTTTCTTGAGTTACTTAGCGCGGATTCTTCAAGGATTATTTACATGAGCCCGATGATTTATACGACGATCCGATTCTTCTTTGGTTCCGCCCTTAACCGAAGCTAAGTTCCTTTTCATTTTTCATTTCTCATCTCACACATTGGGGACAATGTTTCGATTAAGTGGGGGGTAGAGGAACGTCACTTAGCTTTTTAGCATTATATTCCATGAATTGCGTGATTGTCTTGATTCTCTTTGATGCACGATTCACCACTTAGACTTTGATTCCTTTCGACATAATTTCAAAAAATTATGATATCTTTGATCTTTTCGAGTTAATTGACTTCATCTTTGTTTTACTTTGTACGAGTAAGAGAAAATGCCCACTTCCGAAGTAGTGGCGTATTATGCACATATTCTGTTATGAGCCACCATTTTAAGCATGTATAACTCACTTCCCTTAGTATGTAGTCGATAGCATATTGCTTTGACTAGAGTTGACCCTGGCTTTATCACGAATCATGTTTCACTTACGCTTAGAAAGGCAAAGGAATTTCGGATTCAGTAGTTTATCATGAGTGAGGCCGTGAGGATAGTTAAATCAATGAGAGTTCACCCACCAAGAAAGAGAAGTGCATTGAAATATATACATCTATATTCTCTTTGGCAATATCTTAGTCGATGGAGCGTAAGACGCACGACTTTTGCATAGACCGATAAACGTTAGCCTAAGAGTAATATATGCTCTGTTCTTGATCCGCCTTGCTAGCTCAATTACTTAACAAATACATGTTCGAGACTGGTTAGTTCGACTACGGGTTGACGTAATGTGAAATTGTCTGCATTTCTAAGCGGTTGTGAAAGTTATTGCACACACACATTGGCTCATAACTTGAATAGTGTTTAACGTGTTACTGATGAATATGAGTGGCATGATCTTGATCTTGACTTAGTGGGGCATAGTTGTTTTTAATTAACTTGTATATTGATCAGAGTGTTATTTTCTTTGCGCCTTTTAGTTCGGGACGATCAAAAGCTAAGTGGGGGGTAGTTGATAACGCTCTAAATGGTACCAATAATTATACCTATATTCACCCTGAATTCTGCTCAAGAGAGGATAGATAGGCTCATTATTATGTGAAATATATGTCAAATGCTATGGGAGTGTTTCCAGGATCGTAATTCTGCATCTATGCTATTTTCCCGATGTTTTGTTACTATTTTGTCTCGTTTTGCATGTTTCGTAGGATGTACCTAAACGGGAGCATTGGAGAACAGATCTAGACCAAAAGAAGTACATTGGGCCAAGTGATTGATGTCCAAGAAGAAGTCTGCTGAAGAAAAGGAAGAAAAGAAGGCCCGGTAACCCGAGGGTTAGGCCCGGTAAACCGGCGTCTTGTGGAACACGAAATTGATTCTGCCGCACTATCTAGGTCGGTTAGGGTTTTAGAGAGTCTTAAGTCGGTCATTGTATCTATATAAGGCCGCAATTACAGATTATTGTACAAGTTCTCATAAGCACTCAATTGTATTCAATTTTATTATACAATTATTATGAAATAAAGTTTTCTTGAGCTTTGGAGAGTTGTTTTTGGTTTCCTCCCTTCTTCCATCATCTTTAGCTTGAGTAAATCGAGCTAGATCTCCATTTTTGAAGGTATGAAACTTTGAACGTTCCTTTTTGTCTTCAATATGGTAGATCTGTTCGTATTTATGCGTTTTATTTAATCTGCATGTTTAACAACCCCATAATTTACTTATTTTAATCGTACTGAGCAATGTAGATCCAGAAATTAGGTAAATCCGCCCTCGGTAACCCGGCGGTCTATACCGGTTTACCGATGCGTATTTTAGAAAACCTAAACTGGGATTCACTACATCTACGTTGATCGGGAGGAATAATTAAAACGAGTAGTAGGTCGGGCCAATCCAATATTCGTAATTCGTAAATTAACATGAAGGACTGTTAGTGAAGTGCTAATTAGGACATTGTCTTGAACGGACCCTAGGAACGTCCTGGTCAATGTCGACAGCTGTCTAGGCGGGTTAGCGGTATGAGTTAGCGCTCAATATCGGCAATTCTAGTTCTTTATTCGTATGGGCTATTACGGACCAATTAAGGAGGGTAGCTTGCGTATAGATTGTCTACTGCCATTGTCGGAGTAGATAGGGTTAGGAATTGCACCCGTAGCTGATAAATATGATAATAATCATTAACAGCTCGCAATTAATCTAAGGAAATTATGTGGGGAAGTAAACATAACGATTAACTAATCCAAGTTAGTAGATCGGTGAGAAGTGGGAGAGAATACCATGTTTGTTTTCTTTTATGTTATTGCTGGTCAATGGCCGCCTCTATGTTGCTTCTTAATTAGGTTAGAATCGTTTATACTTATAAGTTGCATTGTCTCTGTGGGATCGACCTTGACTCGCATTTACTATACTGCGATGTACCTAGTATTCTTGCTAATAATATCGACGTTAGTGACCTACACGCGATCACAAGTGTATGAGTTCTTAGAAGCTAAACCTGCCAAGACTTCACTGGAACCTAATAAGACCTTACGGCATGCAGATTCAACTTTGCTAGATAACAAAACTACAATCAGATCACTGGTTGGAAAGGAGATCTACCTCACCTTCACTAGACCTGATATAACATTTTCAGTTCAACAACTAAGTCGGTTTTTGGATACACTAATTGAAAATCACATGGAGGCAACTCATAGACTTCTGAGATACTTAAAAGAAAAACTAGGACAAAGGATTTTCTTTCCAGCTGAGAGCAACCTCACCCTTAAAGGATTTACTGATAGTTATTGGGCATGTTTCCTGAATAAAGAAGATCCATATCAAGATGCATGATGTTCTTAGGGGATGCACCTATTTCTTCGAAATCCAAGAAATAGACCACCATTTCCAGGAGTTCTTCTGAAGCTGAATACAGGGCTATGGCTAATTGTTAGGAACATTTTATTATGTTTTGATGATGGCCATACTAGCTGTTATAGCAAGCCTGAAATAAGTTAGAATTCTCTGTATAAGTCTTTACTTAGAGTCTGACATTTTGTATAAGTTAAGTCAGACAAGTATTGTACTAGTTGGCAGGACGGCTAAGTGAAACAGATATTCGGCAGAGTGAAGCCAGCCAAGCACCAGCAGAGAAGCAATGAAGACTTAATGGTATGACTTATAACCAAGGAAGTCTGTGATGACCTTGGATAAGTCTAAGTTATGTTTCAAGCAATGAAACTTAATGTTCAAATATGGTGTACACTGATCTCACCCAAATCAATGATCAGTGAAGTACAAAGATTCTCCTTAAACTGAAGTAATGAAGGAAACAGTGAATCGGCAGAGTAAACTGACTTTCGGTAAAGACATAACAGTGAAGGAAGATCTAAAACGGCAAAGTCAGATGGATTGCTTGACCGCTCAAAGAACGGCAAAGTAATATGATGAAGATTAAGAGGATCATGCATTAAATGTGCAATCAATAGAGGATCAATCAAAGACGGATTTTCTGCTATACATTTGAAGAAAAATCCGATCACTGAAATCAACGAGAATATAATTAAGGGGGAATCAAGAATAAAATCAAGGATTATTCCCCTCATTAATATAGCCAACGGACGAAATTTCAAATCAAGGATATTCAAGGCTATAAATAGAAGGCATTGACAGACAGGTAAAAATGATGATAAGAAAAGAAAAATCAAGTAAAAACTCTGTCAATTTGAAAAGCCTTCCAACTGAACTTACAAGGATTTATCTAGAGATCAACTCAGACATCAGAACTACAATTTCATATTCAGCACTGAGATTGATCAATCAAGTTTTTGAATCTCATTCACAATAAACTAAAGCAACTGAATCAGAAGTCATCTGAGAAGGAGTTGTGCTTGTGATAGCTGCTGAAGGATTTGATCTCAAGGAGCAGTGAAAGAGACTGAATCACTGAAGCTATTGCAGTCAAGGAGTGATAGTCTTGTAGATTGTGAAGCTTGGGAAGTCAAGGACAATCTAACTATTGTATCTGTGAAAACAATAGTGAATTCATCCAAGTATCACAGGAGAAGAGTGGATTAAGGGATTACACCACCTTGAACCACTGTAAGCCTTGTGTCCATTTACTTTCTGCAATTTACTTTACAGCACTTACTTAATTGCCTAGATTATAGTCTATATCTGTGATTGTCAAAACTACCTTGAAACAACATAGCAAGAAGGGACTTGTCCGCTGCCCAAAAGCTTTTAAATACAAGAAAAGTTTTTGAAACTCCACTATAGTCATTCACCCCCCCTCCCTCTGATTATAGTTTTACCCTTCTCTGGGACCAACAATTGGTAGCAGAGCAGTGTTCCTAGTATCAGAACCTGTTCAGATCTAATTTCTGGTAACAAGGAGATCAAATATTTTTAAAGTAGTTTTCAAATCTGAGTTTTCTATTCATTCACATTTAGATCTATTATTTACACTTATGGATTCCTCAAACTTTTTGTCAAAAGTACCTGTTTTCAGTGTTAATAATTTTGATGAATATAAAATAAGAATGCTGTCTCATCTTGCAGCAACTCATGAGGAGATGCTGGACGTAATCAATGATGGACCAATCATGATCATGACTGTGGTATCCACTGGAGCAGATCAAGGAAAGGAAATAGACAAACCCAAGAAATATTGGACCAAGGATGACAGGAGAAGAGCAAATCTAGACTTTGTTGCAAAAGATATTATTTTGAAGACTCTAGATAGCAACATGTTCATGAGAATCAAAGATTGCAAAATAGCAAAGGAGATGTGGGACAAGCTAGCATTGATAAATGAAGGATCTGAAGCAGTTAAAGAAAATAAATTATCTGTTGCAAAACAGAAATTTCAAAATTTCAAAATGAAGACTGGTGAATCCATTGATCAAATGGACAACATATTCTCAAGCATCATCGATGAACCGCAACGACTTGGACACACATATCCCCGAAAGAAGTATGCTTAAAGATCTTCGAGAGGCTTACCCGAAAGATGGAAGATCATAACATCGAATCGGAGGAACCACAAACCTTGCAAACACGACACTCGACACCGATGTCCCAACTTAAAGCTCATGAATTCGAACGAACGGTGAAGATGGTGCTCCGGCGAGAGACACAAAAAGTCAACGCACCGATTGCACCCCGACAAAGTAACTTTGCCGATTGTATCAGCAAAGAGACGTATGAACTTAAAGAACATGTAGCTTTATTAGTTAAACGTTTTGACAGGTTTAGCAAAAAGAAGCCATTCAAAGGAAACTCATCATCAAACAAGAGGCCAAGCTCAAACAAAGACATGAAGAAGAAAGATGATGAATATAGGTGCTTCAACTGCAACAAGAAAGGCCACTTCAAGGCTGATTGTCCTGAAGAAAATGATAAAGATGATGAAAAGAAGAAATACAAAGCATCTGAAAAGAGGAAAGGCAAGAAAGCACTCAAGGCTGAATCTAGCAGTGAAAAGAATGAAGAATCATCTGATAATAACTCAGCTAACAGTGATGAGGAAGACAGTTCAGATAATGAAAAAGCATGTCTATGCCTCATGACCAAAGAATCAGATGAAGAGGAAGGTGATAGCTCAGACATTGAAAAAACAAGCCTATGTCTAATGGCCAAAGAATCAAATGAAACTGAAGTAACATCTAGCTCTTACTCTTCATCAAATGCATCCACATCTAACACTGCACAATCTTCTATTCTCCCATTAGATCCAGCAGACCTAGTCCAAAATCTCATGACTAAATTTGATGAAATTGAGATGAATCATGAAATTCTGGAAAAGGAATGCAAGGATCTAAGAAAGGAAAATAAAAGATTAAAGAAAGAACTGGATAAAGAAAAATCTGAACTAACTAGTAAGGAGATCTACTCAAATGATCAACAAATAGCAGAGGTTCATACACCTGTTGTTGACAGATCAGTTGAGAAAATCTCCCTACCAGTTAAGATAACAAATGAACCAGTTTACAAACCCTCAAAAAGGTTTGGATCCAGATCTGGTCTTGGCTACAACAGTCAGGATGAGAATAGAAACAATGGTCAACACAGTTCTGAATCTTGGATCAACATTGAACCAAAATTCAGAAAGGGACAGACCATGGTCTCAACCACTCATCCTGTACCGGTGAAGTCAAAACCCAGTGCAGTAAAACAACAAACTAAATCATCAATCAAGTCAATCAAAAGCAAGGACTTTCTGAAAGGTAAAGGAAGACTTTATCCTTCAGAGGATGATTGGAATGTTGCACCTCCAAAATAGAAGAAGAAATCATTCCATAATATGCATCATGTGTTTAAGAAAAATCAAACTAGGTATGTTCCTAGACACATGAAGCAAGTCAGGTTTCCCACTGCATATTGGAGAGTGAAGAAGGATGCAAATACACCAAAAAGTAGAGAAAAGTATCAGAATAACTTCAGTAGAAACACTAGAAGTTATTCTGACATGCCTTATATATATGAAGTTGATGACTTTAACTATCCAAAAAGAAGATCATTTGGATATACACTTGGAGTATGAGGCATGACTGCTAACAGGTATGGACCCAAACAGTGTTGGGTACCTAAACTTAATTAATTTGTTTTGTAGGATGTCTGGTACATAGACAGTGGATGTTCCAGACACATGACAGGAAACAAAAGATGGCTCACTGACTTTAAAGCTTTTGATGGACCCAAAGTCACATTTGGAGGCAAAGAAAACCCTGGCAAGATTAAGGGGGAAGGCACAATGCTCAAGAACAAATTGAAAATTCAAAATGTGGCATATGTCAAGGGACTCAATTTCAATCTGATGAGCATCAGTCAACTTTGTGACAAAGGCTACAATGTGCACTTCAACAAGGAAGGATGCAAAGTCATTCACAGCCAAACCAACACAGTAGTACTTGTAGGAAGAAGAAAAGATAACATGTATGTGGTGGATTGGAAGACAGCCAAAGCAAAAACATGTTTGTTTGTCAAAAACAAACAGTCAACTAGCTGGATTTGGCATAGAAGACTAAATCACCTAAACTTCAAGACCATCAACAAATTATCAAAGAACAAGTTAGTTGAAGGTCTGCCAGAGATCACATTCAAGAAAGAAAGTCTATGTGATGCATGTCAGAAAGGGAAACAAATCAAAAGTTCCTTCAAGTCAAAGCCCTATCAATCAACAACTAGAATTCTACATTTGTTGCATATGGACCTGTTTGGACCAGTCACACCAGTAAGTGTAAGTGGTAAGAAATACACCCTAGTAGTGGTGGATGATTACTCAAAATACACATGGACCATCTTCATGAACAAGAAGAAAGAAAGACTCAAAAAGCTGCCAGATTTACTAAGAAGACTCCAAAATGAGAAAGAGCTGAAAATCATCAAAATCAGATCAGATAGAGGCACTGAATTTCTTAATGAAATTATCAGAACCTACTGTGAAGAAAATGGAGTACTACATCAATTATCTGCAGCAGGAACCCCACAACAAAATGGTGTAGCGAAAAGAAGAAACGAGAACTCTCAAAGAAGCGATCGAACAATGATTGCAGAAGCATGCTTGCCAAAAAGATTTTGGGCTGAAGCAGCAAACACAGCATGCCATACACAAAACAGATCAATCATCAACAAACATCATGGAAAGACCCCATATGAAATATGGAATGGTAGAAAACCTAATATCTCATATTTGCATATGTTTGGATCAAAATGCTTTGTTTTGAATAGGAATCAGCTGCATGCCTTTGATGAAAAGGCTGATGAAGCAATCTTTATGGGATACTCAGACACCAGCAGAGCATTCAGAGTACTCAACAAAAGAACATTGGTGATTGAAGAATCAATACATGTAGTCTTTGATGAACCAAATACAAATGGTGAAAGCCTTCAAGAACAAGAAGAAGAAGCAGCACAAAGGCAAGTGTATATGAATACAACAGTACCAGCAACCATTCTGCATCACAATTTTGAAAATCAAGATGAACCACAAGTTAATACAACAGAAGAAGCACAAGAACTTGAAGCTCAGGTACAACATGAAATTACAAAAGCACCAAGTGAAGAACAACTTCAACCTGACCTAAATTGGCTAAGAGATCATCATGAAGAACAAGTTATTGGAGATATTCACACAGGAGTGAGAACCAGAAGACAACTGGAGCATATGTTAACATGTTTTCTATCACAAGTGGAACCCAAGACAATAGATGATGCAATTCAAGATGCAGATTGGATCACAGCTATGCAAGAAGAATTAAATGAATTTGAAAGAAATGAATTCTGGGAACTTGTTGACAGACCAGATATGGCCAACATCATTGGAACAAAGTGGGTATTCAGAAACATGATAGATGAGCAAGGAGTTGTTGTAAGAAACAAAGCAAGGCTAGTTGCAAAAGGCTATTCTCAAGCAGAAGGAATAGATTATGATGAAACATTTGCACCAGTAGCAAGATTGGAAGCAATCAGACTCTTTCTAGCTTTTGCTGCACACAAAGATTTCAAAGTCTATCAAATGGATGTCAAGAGTGCATTTCTGAATGGACTTTTGGAAAAAGAAGTATATGTGGAACAACCCCCTGGTTTCCAACTCAAAGGAAAGGAAGACAAAGTATACAAACTAAAGAAAGCTCTTTATGGACTCAAACAGGCACCCAGAGCCTGGTATGAAACACTTTCACAATTTCTGATCAAGAATGGATTCAACAAGGGAACAATAGATAAGACTCTATTCAAACTAGAGGAAGGAACAAGCACATTGCTAGTACAAATCTATGTTGATGACATCATCTTTGGATCAGAGGATGAAAAGCTATGTGAGAAATTTGCAAACCTAATGAAGAGCAAATTCCAGATGAGCATGATGGGAGAATTAAATTATTTTCTTGGCCTTCAAGTAAAACAAATGAAGGATGGAATTTTCATCAATCAAGCCAAGTATACAAAATACCTAATACACAAGTATGGTATGGATACAAGTGGTACAACAGATACACCAATGTGTGCAAGAGTCACTCTTGGAAAAGATGAAAATGTAGGAGTATGTGCAAGATTTCAAGCTCAACCAAAAGAATCACATCTTCTAGCAGCTAAAAGAATAATCAAATACTTGAAAAAAAACCTTCAATGTAGGAATTTGGTATCCAAAAGATGGAGGGTTCAAGTTGATATCATATTCAGACTCTGACTACGCTGGATGCAAAATTGATAGAAAAAGCACCTCTGGAACTTGTCAGATGCTAGGCAGCAGACTAGTTTCATGGTTTAGGAAAAAGCAAAACTCTATATCCACATCAACAGCTGAAGCAGAATATATAGCAGCAGGAAGTTGTTGTGCACAAGTGCTTTGGATTAGACAACAGCTAAGGGATTATGGAGTGGAGGAGAAAACAATTCCAATCATATGTGATAACACAAGTGCAATATCTATTACTGAAAATCCAGTGTTGCACTCAAGAACAAAGCACATTGATGTGAGACATCATTTTATCAGAGATCATGTTGAAAAATGAGATGTCATCCTAAAATATATACCCACTGAAAATCAATTGGCTGACATCTTCACCAAACCACTCAGTTATGAAAGATTTAGCATGTTGAGAACTGAGTTAGGAATTATTGAAATCGATTAAGTACCAAAGAGCGGCTAAGTGACTTCATCAGCTGATTAAACCTTTGCCGTTACAGGAGATGTAGCAGGTAAGGCACTGGTGTTCAGCGAAGTTGTTTTAACTGATTGTTAGGAACAGGCAAGCGAAGCAGCTCAGTGACAGAGCCACTACGTCGGCTAAGTGACCAGCCAAGGCACTCCACCGAAATAAATATTGGAGTCATGGGCGAATAACAGTGTGAACAAAATCTATTTTTTTTACACGTGGAAAACAATGGAGTTATGAAAGATTATTCTGTGGATGTTTACACACGTGGAGATCAATTTATAATTGTGGAGGTAATTATATTATTTTCGAATTATAAACGCCTCGATTCCCGGGATTTATCATTACTTACCACAACCCACTCCCCCACTTCACTCGAATATCGCGTTTTACATACACAAAATCACGCCATTATGTCATAAAATCATTCCATATTCAAACCACGTTCACACTACCCAAATCATCCTATATAAACCACACTTAGAAATTTTCAGAAATCTTTACACTCCTTTGCAAATCATACACTCCATTGCAAACTCGCATTTCATCTTCAAAAATTCTTCTAACTTCCACCAATGGCCTCATCCTCCTCAACCACCCAAACTGGGTATGAAAAATCGATTGCCACTGGATCATTCTTCCAAGAAGAACACTACTTAAAACTTTGTGGAAATGATGAAGAAGCAAAACGACTAGCAACTGGGTGCAAAAACCTAAAATTATCCACCTTTCTCAATCCCGGAACCGAAGTCTGCTATGAAAGTCTAATTTCCTTCTGGAAATCTGCAAAATACATCTCTGGGCTCCTTGCAGAAGAAGGTGATGAATGGGAAGAAGATAAGATTGTTGCATCTGTCAACGGCAAAGACATAGTGATTACGGAAAAGGTAATTCGAAAACATCTTAAACTTTCAAATAAGGGTCAAGCAAAAGTGACCTTGGTACCACAAAACCTAGATGATTTCTGGGTAACTATCGCCAAAACAGAAAACCCAGGGTCTAAGAAGGTCAATTGTCTAAGATCCGCTTTAAAGAAACCATTCAGTGAATTCAGTGCCCTAATTGGCAAAACCATTTAAGGAAAGTTGGGGGCAAATAATGCCATGACAGAAATCAGAATGCGGTTGATGGGAATTATCTACAATAGTCTGGAGTTTAATTGGGCAAAATACTTATTTTTAAGACTTAAGGAACAAATCCAAGGTGATGTAAAAGCAGCCAAAAAGGGAACAACAGAAGGAAAAGCGAAGAAAGGCCAATTCTGGGTGAAAAAGTCATATGGAATCCAGTTACACTATCTGATGCAATGTCTCAAAATCCCTGTTGTACAACTTCACAAACTACATGAGTCCAAGGTCATGTTTACCTATGTTAAGCAGCAAAAACAAGCCGGAGAAGGGAAGAGAAAGAAAACAACAACTCATCCCTCAGGTCAAAGAAAGAAGCAAAAGGTTCAACGCAATCTGGACAAGACAGACTTTGGAAAATTAATCGATGAAGAAGAAGAAGAGGAGGAGTCTGATGGTGAGGCAGAACAACAAGAAGAAGAAAATGAAAATGAGGATGAACAACCTCCAAATGAGAAAGTCACAGGAGACACTGGAGATGATGAGGAATCTCCAGAAGAACCTATCCAAATTTCTGCAACTGATATTGATGATTGAATTGCAGAATATCTTGAATGGAAAGAAGGTGATTCCAAAATCAGCTTCTAGATTCAGAACACATGATTGCTGAGGAAGCTTGGCTCTTTAAGTTTCTGGGAATCACAACTCTAGTTGGTGTACTTGATGAATCTCCTCTCTGGGACATGGTTGATGCAGCAAAGGCAAAGCTGACCCAGACCTCTAACAGCCACAGTGATGATTCAGACGATGATGGAGATGATGATGATAATACTGATCAAGCTGATGGAGATGATCAGGGTGACAATGATGACCATCATGCTGATGCTCATGACAAACAAGGAGAAGAGGTTTATCCCACACCAGATGCAATTGATGATAACACTCTTCTACGCACCTTTTCTACAGCCACATGCATCCTACAAGTCAACAACACCAGCCAAGGCAATCACTCAACCACTATCTGCTGCAACTCCGGCTGACAGCACAAACATAGTGGATACTAGCTCAACTGCTGCCACTCCAGTCAAGGCAATTCCCAGCATAGAGCAAGGGGAATAGCAGCTCAAGCCACACCAGCATACACATCTACCCAAATTCTTGAAGACTTGGATGTCCATGAAGATGTGACTCAACACCAAGACAAAGGACAGCAAACAGACCCAGAACCAGCTGACATTCGGCATAAACTCTCTCAGCTGGCCACTGGTATCTCGCATGAAACCTTTGAAAAAACAGCTGATTTGCTGGCAGAAGAACTAGAGCAGCAAGCCATGCACCTTAGATCCATGACTTCGGAATTCAATGACAAAAGCTACTCCATTGAGCGCAAGTTTGAGGCAATTGCTGAATACATTGAGGCACAGAACATTGTTGTGCAACGCCAAGGAGATCTGATGATACAACTCAACATTAACATCACAAACAATCTTGCAGGTCTCAGACAACACATCTCTCAGGAAATGACTCTATGGAAGTGGCATTTGGCACAAGATTCCGCAGTGTCACTGAGAAACTGATCAGTCATGACAACAGATTCACTTCCATTGAATCAAAGCTGGACTCTCTGATTGGGACGGCAGTGGTCACAAATAGCATTTTACTCCAACAGAGGGATAATGCCAAAAAAGGGGAAAATCGGGATAAGCCTGAAGGATCAACTATTAGACCCCCAAACTTCACTGAAGAACAACTGAGAGCAAGGGACAGAGAAATAAGGATCAGGAATGAAGCAGAAGAACAGCAAAGGAGGGCTAGAGAAGAAAGAGAAAGAGCCCTAAATGAACCCTGCATTGGATTTCCTCATCCCATGAAAA
The DNA here is from genome assembly GCA_036785695.1 of Gentiana straminea. Classification (NCBI taxonomy): domain Eukaryota; kingdom Viridiplantae; phylum Streptophyta; class Magnoliopsida; order Gentianales; family Gentianaceae; genus Gentiana; species Gentiana straminea. The sequence continues at coordinate 4,169,613 of JAVUPR010000048.1, read as the reverse complement.
GAAGAGACGATGACAGAGAGACAGGTCCGGCAAACAGCAAAGACCTGGATCTAGCCAGCAAAGAGGATCGGCAAGTCAACACAGACTTAGCACCAGAGGAAACACCAGTAGAGGCAACAGCAGCTCCAGATACACTGGTGAGCACAGAACATTCACTGCTCACAGAAGTAAAGCAGATGTACTGGACCATGTAAGAGAGTTTTTCAGAGTACAGGAAGGACTTTATCCTCATCTCTCACAAGATGAAGCATGGGCTGATTGGCTAAGCTATCAGGATGAAAGGATGAGAACTGATATGACCAAACTCTACAATGATGTCAAAAGAGAGTTTGCACTTCTAAAACAAACCAACAGCAAACCAAGTTCAGCCATACCACTTTCTGCAAAAGGACCAGAAGACTTACCAACTGAACAACAAGAAGACTTCAACTATATGGTAAAATTCTTCAACCCTATAGGAAGAATGGACAAACAGGAGCAGTGGAGTCTCTACAAAAGTCTCAAGTTTGCTGACTCACATATTGCTGAAGCTAGGGAAAGACTTGAGAAGCACTTTGGAGAACCTAGGGCAAATGAGACCATGCCAGATTTCAACAGACTCTTTGCCAAGAAAGTATTCAAGGGAGTATCTGAATACACTGCAATGGCATATTGGAAGTGGAAGTTTCCAGAAATTGATTGGAAAGACATTGAAGAGGTTCAGACTACAAAGTTCAAAAGGTACAAGGCTGAATTAAGCAAAATGAAGTTTGTAACACTTGAATAATTGTTTGAACTTTACCCTTGATGGATGAATAAAATTGTTGAATTCTTTTTCTGTTAATTATAAAATTTGGCTTACTTATGTTCAGGCTTAGAGGGTTTTGGCATCATCAAAAAGGGGGAAATTGTTAAGAACATTTTATTATGTTTTGATGATGGCCATACTAGCTGTTATAGCAAGCCTGAAATAAGTTAGAATTCTCTGTATAAGTCTTTACTTAGAGTCTACATTTTGTATAAGTTAAGTCAGACAAGTATTGTACTAGTTGGCAGGACGGCTAAGTGAAACAGATATTCAGCAGAGTGAAGCCAGCCAAGCACCAGCAGAGGAGCAATGAAGACTTAATGGTATGACTTATAACCAAGGAAGTCTGTGATGACCTTGGATAAGTCTAAGTTATGTTTCAATCAATGAAACTTAATGTTCAAATATGGTGTACACTGATCTCACCCAAATCAATGATCAGTGAAGTACAAAGATTCTCCTTAAACTGAAGTAATGAAGGAAACAGTGGATCGGCAGAGTAAACTGACTTTCGGTAAAGACATAACAGTGAAGGAAGATCTAAAACGGCAAAGTCAGATGGATTGCTTGACCGCTCAAAGAACATCAAAGTAATATGATGAAGATTAAGAGGATCATGCATTAAATGTGCAATCAATAGAGGATCAATCAAAGACGGATTTTCTGCTATACATTTGAAGAAAAATCCGATCACTGAAATCAAGGAGAATATAATTAAGGGGGAATCAAGAATAAAATCAAGGATTATTCCCCTCATTAATATAGCCAACGGACGAAATTTCAAATCAAGGATATTCAAGGCTATAAATAGAAGGCATTGACAGACAAGTAAAAACGACGATAAGAAAAGAAAAATCAAGTGAAAACTCTATCAATTTGAAAAGCCTTCCTCTGAACTTACAAGGATTTATCTAGAGATCAACTCAGACATCAGAACTACAATTTCATATTCAGCATTGAGATTGATCAATCAAGTTTGTGAATCTCATTCACAATAAACTGAAGCAACTGAATCAGAAGTCATCTGAGAAGGAGTTGTGCTTGTGATAGCTGCTGAAGGATTTGATCTCAAGGAGCAGTGAAAGAGACTGAATCACTGAAGCTGTTGCAGTCAAGGAGTGATAGTCTTGTAGATTGCTTGGGAAGTCAAGGACAATCTAACTATTGTATCTGTGAAAACAATAGTGAATTCCTCCAATCATCACAGGAGAAGAGTGGATTAAGGGATTACACCACCCTGAACCACTGTAAGCCTTGTGTCCATTTACTTTCTGCAATTTTCTTTACAGCATTTACTTAATTGCCTAGATTATAGTCTATATATGTGATTGTCTAAACTACCTTGAAACAACATAGCAAGAAGGGACTTATCCGCTGCCCAAAAGCTTTTAAATACAAGAAAAGTTTTTGAAACTCCACTATAGTCATTCACCCCCCCCCCCCCCCCCCCCCGACTATAGTTTTACCCTTCTCTGGGACCAACACTAATGCCACCTGTGAAATCTAGTGGTTAGTATACATCCCACATGATTTGAAGGTTCCAGTTAAGATTCCTGGTGTCTTATTTTGTGACTGTGCCAGTGCTCTTCACATTTCTCACAATCCTGTTTTTCATGAGAGGACAAAGCACATTGAGATTGACAGTCATGTTGTCAGAGACAAAGTCATATCAGGCTTGATCAAACTCGCGCATGTACATACAAAAGAACAACTAGCTGACATCCTCACCAAGGCTTTGAATGCACCATGTTTTCCTATTTGCTGGATAAGCTAGACATTTCCAAAATTTTCCAACAAAGTTCTACTGGATAAAAGAGTGTTGGATGCAAGCAGGATGTGCAAGCTGATTCATTTACCACTCTCGTCATCGGGGGTGTTATAGTATATGGATAAATGAGTGTTGGATGAAAGAGGTGTGTACACACTTAGAGTCCAGGATAGTCAGCTGAGATGATTCAGGCATGCTGATAAGCTAACTTGACGAGATTAGCGGAGTAGAGAGACTTCAGCAGAACACACTTCAGCTGAGGAACATGAAGCCGAGCTTACATAGTTTCTGTTATAACCATTTGTAACTTCTTGTAATAGTTTTGTGGATAGTATCATCTATAAATACTTCTTCACCAGCCACATTGTAACTTAACTTGTTCATTATCTTTGATCAATAAGAATTCCGCATTATATTTTTCTTGTGTTTCATTTTCAACACGTTTTTTTCTAGACCCAAAATCGGCCGGAAAGCACAGTTGATATTTCTAGACTAAACTTCGGTCCGTAAATTAATCAAACATCCTATCTAAAATTGAATCTGAATCAATTAGTGAAAAAAATAAATGGTTAAACTAGAAATAAAAGTTAGGTGTGTTAAGATTTTTTTAGTATGAAAATACTATTTTTTTTAGCTATCAAATCTACAAAGCAAGCGAAGATATCATCATTCGGATGGTGCTGCCTCAACAAGTTGCACCGACAAAAGACACATCATATCTAATTAATAAATGCGTTGGAACATTTTCCGAGCAAACTCGGGTTGTTTTATATAGAGAGGTTTCATATTAGGGACCCTCAAAGATTCATCGCATTGATATACCATTGTTAACGATAAACCATTGTGTCTCTCACTTTCAATCGACATGACTTCTACATTATTTTCTCAATTCATATATGAAGAAAACTATATGAATAAAGTGATTTACATTATGCACAAACACACCCCTAAACTTTTCTGTCATAGATGTATGCACAAATGGCCGCACCTGGTTTCTAATTATTGCTTATGGTTTTTAGTTCCGCTTGTGCCTTGCAACTCGAAGAAAGAAAATATATATATATATATATCTCGATCTTGATGAAGTTTTCTAGATTTATTGTCATGTTGAATATGTTTTTTATTTATATATTTATCTACTACTTGCCAACATGTACCTATATAGCTAGCTGCAGCCAAGCTGTAAAATCCCTGTACACGTATAGATTCATGCATAGATATTATTCTATATATAATCCAGGTGAACTTTTGATTAAATTAAATATTACTGATTAAAGAGCTATTGGTCGGTCTTACCTCTAAGTAAGAGTCGGACTTCTGACTGACACGCGACCTGGGACGAATTTCGGATTAATCGGACCAAGTAGGTCTGGATACCGAGGGTTTTAAAAAAATATATATATATATTTATATATACATATATATATATTTATATATACATATATATATATATATATACATATATATATATATATATTACTCCCCCGTCCCACAATATAAATCTTTTTGTCATTTCACACGGTCTAAAAAAACCTAATAAATGAGTTATTTTTTAATGTTTCAATGTAAATATTGTATTGTTTTTTAGTCCTGACTAATAATATTGCATTGTTAAGTGTGAAAGTGAAAATAATACATTTAATATTGTATTGGAATGTGGGAAAGACTTATATTTTGAAACAACACAAAAAAATTAAAAAGACTTATATTACGGGACGGAGAGATTACTAGTTAAAAATAAGGAAAAAGTAAATTCATGTTAGCTGGGGTGAATTCGTTGTATTGACAGGCTTTAGACTTGAATGATTACGTACATGTGTGGATTAATTTATTGTTAGTTGATACATTATATAATCTTCCGTTTGAACCGTGATATCCCACATTGGATATTGAGAAACACATTACCTTCTTATATGTATGAGACATAAATCTCTTATCAACTCAGGTTAGCCTTTTTAGATCAAACGAGGACAACGGTCTAAACAGTTTACCGGATTATTTATTACTCATTTAAGTCTACAAGTCTCGGGTTCTAGAGGCGTTTCAATTGGTATCAGAATCGAGTACCAGACAGACGGAACTAAGTGACGGGCACCTCTAGAGTCTTCCGGTAGCCTCTAGAGTCCTCTGGTAGTAAGGATGAGTTTGTGGTAGCCTCTAGAGTCCTCTGGTAGTAAGGATGAGTTTGAGACAAAGTACAACGGAACTAAGTACTGGGCACCTTGTCAACTCATCTCTTGTCAACTCGGATCCTGGCGATACGTGAAACATAAATCTCTTGTCAATTCAGGTTAGCCCTTTTAGTTCAAACGAGGACGATGGTCTAAGCCCTTTTGGTGTTGTTTTTATTTTTCTCTCTATTTCCAAAGAATTGCTTTACATGTACAGATTGAAAAATTTGCAAACTTTAATTTTACAAAATACTATTGAATAACGTATTACGGTCATTTTATTATACAATATATTTTTCAGCTACATTTTCATCATTGTACATCTTTAAATAATAAGAATAAGAATAATACAGATTCCTAATTTACCTCTTTATTTATACGGAATAAATATTAACTTTTTATTTTTCTCTCTATTTCCAAAGAATTGCTTTACATGTACAGATTGAAAATTTTGCAAACTTTAATTTTACAAAATACTATTGAATAACGTATTACGGTCATTTTATTATTATTATACAATATATTTTTCAGCTACATTTTCATCATTGTACATCTTTAAATAATAAGAATAAGAATAATACAGATTCCTAATTTACCTCTTTATTTATACGGAATAAATATTCATTACTTAACCTTAATCAACATCTTGATTCTTATCCCTGTATTTTAAATATTCAAATATTTTTATGGTTGTATTTAAATATTCAAATATGTTTATGGATTTAAATTGTCTGTCCGTAATTTCAGGGAGGCACTTCATCAACTCTAAAACTTTGGAAATAGGTTTTCTCTAAAACTATGCATGAAATCTACACTCTCAATATTTGACAACTACGGGTGGAATCGGGTCAGGACCCGACACGTAAATCTCCTACACGAATTTGTCCCGATAAGATTCGGGATTACATTTTCTTCTCGAGCCCGTACCCGATAAGCGTCCGTTCCGACAATTACGATACCCGAATGTTCGGGATCCCAGCGGGTCGGGAATGAATGTCTCAAACATATATATTCGGGTCGGAAATGAATGTCTCAACATATATATTCGGATCGGGATCGGAAACCTGACGGGATTGAGTTTTATACCCGATCTCTTCCCGTATTTTTCATGTCGGGAAATTTTCGAGGTCGGAATTTTTCGGGACGGGTCGGGATTATCGGGAAATCTACCACCCTTATTGACAACACATTTTTCATTTGAAAATTAATGCCAAAAGACTTTATGTCTAGATTTTTTTAGAGAAATCTTTCCATTTTCCAAAAATAAATAATTAGTGATGGGAATTCTGGTGGAGCTAAGTATATTCTAGTTCAAGTTTAACCCATATTTAACAATGAATTCATGGTGAATTCTAATGATCCACGGGTGGATCGAAGGGGAATCTTGGTTTAATCTCTGGACTTTTGGTTAGTACCTAACCACAAAATCAAGAAGATTGAAGAAGTTTTAGACAAGGAAGTGAGGACATTTCAAGTAAATAGTGGTACGAGTCGTACGACGTCTCCCGGTGTTCATGTTTAAGCTTTGTATTCAAGTTTGGTTTCTTTAGGACAAAGTGCATTTCGAGCACGACTCGAGGGTTTTATCCGTGTTTTGTCTATCTATTCCAACAATCTAAAGAAACTATCCTTTTCATATATAGACAGACAAAAATTTACAATGGCTACAAATTCCCCTCCTGCTGGTTCTTCTGTTTTTCCTGTCACAGTGTCTTGTGCCAAACCGTTCCCTGATGTATCGAATATTGAGATTTTTGCTAATGAAAATTTTAAACGTTGGCAACAACGTGTGTTCTCTCTTCTTGATGTCCATGGGGTTGCTCACGCTCTCACAGACTCAGAGCCGAAAATTGATGCTGATGACAAGACAAAAGAATCTTGGCAATATGCCAATAAGGTATGTTGTCACACCATTTTGCAATGGCTAACCTAGCCGAAGGAGATGAAGGAGAATGGTGATAAAACAATGGTGATAAAACTAATAAACAATGTCGAAAGAAAGTAATAAACAATGGTGATAAAACTAATCCTCCTATGGCTAACCTAGCCGAAGGAGATGAAGGAGATGATATTATTGCTGCTATCATTTCTCAAGTGAATATTGTAGCATCTGAAAAGGAATGGGTAATTGACTCTGGCGCTACACGGCATATTTGTGGAAATGAAGAATCATTTTCTTCGTATAAGTTCGTAGGAGATGAAAATGAAGTTGTTTATCTTGGAGACTCAAGAACTGCTAAGGTCTTGGGTAGAGGCAAAGTTATTCTGAAGCTTACTTCGGGAAAAACTTTGGTCCTAAATAATGTGTTACATGTCCCAGAAATTAGAAGCAATTTGGTTTCTGTGGCTCTTTTGGGAAAAGTGGGTGTTAAAGTGACATTTGAATCTGATAAAATTGTCATGACCAAAAATAATGTTTTTGTGGGCAAAGGCTATTGTAATCATGGGCTTTATGTGTTGAATATTGCTGAGGTAGTGAACGAGGCTGCATGATCCGCTTAAAATGCCAAGTTCTGCTTTGGGCATGGAGTGCCTTTTGAATTTGAATAAAGAATTAGGATAGAAATTTGTTCTATTTTGAAGTTTTAAGAATTGTCGGTTTTGATTTTAGACTTTGATTTGTATGGATCAAAACTCTTAAATAAATTGTTGTTTCTTTTGTGGCGGATTGCGTTCATGAGTATAAATTATTGCATCAAATTATTTTTGTCTCCTCTCTCGGGTTTTCTCCTTTGCATAATTTGATTTAAGTGCTGAAGTTGTGTTGTAGCCGCACGTATTTTGAGCAGTTTGCTATGGTGACTTCATCTGCAATAAAGTAAATGAAGTCGTGGTCATAATTTGTAGGAGTACTGTTCATTATTATGATATATTTGTGCTTGAAGTACTACTGTGAACAAAAGGAAAATATATACCTGTAAGCCGTGGCGTTGAATTACTAATGATTTGAGCTTTTCATCTACCGATGTTTATAAGCATGTTGAATAAAATAATCTTTTGGTAAGTTCACTCTTGGCTATGTGTACATCTTTGGTGTAAGTGCTAAAACATGGGAATGTTTAATTATGGTTGTGAGGCAACTATATTTATTGTGAATAATTATAAGTCTTAAATTGAGAGACAATGTCGTTTAACAATTGTGAAATAATGGAATTACAATGAGTTTGTCAAAAGAATCAAATGTGGCAGATTAACAATGCTGTAAAGAAAAATACTTCAAAGTAAACGAGACTTAGGCCAATTGTATGTCGATAGAGATGGAAACCCAACCTATGTGATTGGAGATCCCATGAAGTAGGTTCATATGGGTAATAACAAGTCAATATTGACACTGAAGCACAATGGGTGCTTGACTGCTACAAGTTGTGAGGTTGAGTTTTAAACTCTTAATGAATTCATATTCCTTAAGGGTGGTGTATTAACAGCAGGATACACTTGATGGATTCACCTATATGAGAGTGGAGTGGGGCCGCTCCTATAAGATTGTTATGGCCACAATCTTTAGAGCTCTCATGAATAACCAGGCGCGCGCATGGCTTATTGGCGCAAAAACGCGTTGAACAACAAAATAATTGGTTGCATTGATTGATGAAATCTCTGGCTGACACTAAATATTATTGGTTCATAGAAACTTTACATTTCACCGATAATTGTGTAAGTCATGTTTTATCGATCAAAGTTTGGTTCATAGTCCAAAAGACACCAAGCTTATTACGTTGCACTCGTATAATCCAGCATTACTCTTTCTTTAGAACATTTTGAAATGAGTGGGGATTGTTGTATTAAATCATTAATATTTCAAAATATTTAATTTATATTTATTTTTAAGATAAATGGTAAATTATTTTATTTTATTTATCTGGATATTATTTTGAAAATATATTTTACTGAGTCAATATATTTAATATATAGCCTACAACTGATTCCTAAAATTATGGAAGAAGTGATCAGATCATATCTGTTTAACGTGAGTCTATCCATTTACTTCACTTTGTTGGCCGTTGGGGTATATATGTATAAATAGTGGTGATTGGCTTTAGAGGTGGTTTGGAGGTCTCTTTTTTTGGAGGAATTTTTTTTCTCTTTTAGAAAAAAGAATTAAAACAAGAGATTATAAAATCGATGTTAGTATAATCAATTTCCTTTGTTCAAATAGTGAGAGTTCAAGTAACTTTTCAAATACTATTAAATGGAACGTATTCAGATTTCTAAGTATTTTATTCACACATAGCAAAACCATGAATGTATACGGATTTTAAACACTTTTGTTCCTTTTTAAGTATATCATGTTACCAGAGTACTCGGGTGTTACTCGGGTGTTATGTGAAAAAAGTTTACGAAAAAATTACGTAAAGTGATCCTAACTAACATTCGGAGATTTTTTTTTTACAGTTATAACATGAGGCTTAACGGTCTTAATAGAAAGCTTAATACTTTTTGTGTCGGTGTATCTGAGACATAAGACCTACTGAAAAGACACATATATTACAGTTAATGAGTAATTTTGGAATAATGTATGGTTCATCATAGTCAATAAAATTGCCGGCATGCATGCCCACTCCTGGGTTATAGTAGGGAAAATGTTTGACTCAAATTTCAGTACAGTGAATTCTTGAGAATCCCAACATCAGACCTTCCATCCGGGTTAGAGTAAGGACTACATTCTCAGTGCATACACCGAAGCCGGCCAAGAAACCCAGTCTACAAAATCACAACTCCGTCCAGAGCCCTATAAGAGCATAGTTATAGAACTATACCGATATTCATAGGCCACGAGATCAATAATTTTGTGTACACTAAAGACTCGTATTCCCATTACAGTTTTATTTTCAGCACATATGTTATGTTATTTGCAGTCCAGATGAATGCTCTATTTTCAGTCAGTTATTTTTCCAGTACAAATAGCATGCTTTACTTCTCAGTACATATATTTCTGGTATATCATTGTTTTTAGACTAACCCAAGGGTGAATTATGGATGGCTTGCTCAGTTGCTTCATTAGTTCCCTCTTAATGCTTAATTACACACTCCTTACGAGACATTCATGATCACTCTCCTAGTTTTCATGTTTTTAAAATGAGACCCGGCAAGGGCGGAGCCAGGAATTCTATGTCGGGGGGGCTAGAATAATTTTTTTTCATCATAGTTGTTTTGTACCGATTTTTTTTCAAGTACACTTGAGCAAAAAAATTACACAGAAACACCCAATAGATAACATTTTATAAAAGTTATGAACAAAAGCGATAAAATAGAATTTGGATACAACATGTCTACTACTACCCAATTCATCATTCAAAAACTTGTTTTTCATTTAAAATGTCAACATGACTAGATACTAAATACTCTGAATCACTTCAATTGCACCCTACGATGTTTCTGAGAATTGAATTCATCAATAACGGAATCAACATCAAGATTTTGAGAGAAGTCTCTTCAATATAAACCGTCATGGAATCCGCAAGGAACTCTTCGTCCATTTTACTACGGAGAATGGATTTAACATACTTCATAGCTGAAAATGCCCTCTCTGTTGCCGTTGAGACCGGGAGAGTTAAGATGAGACGAATCAACTTATCAATCAAAAAGTATATTTGAGATTTGTTTGTCTCAACTAATTTCGACACAAATCGAAATGGTGGACAAACTTTGAAACATTGGATGTTGAATGACATCATACTCATAATGTGCCAATTGCGATTTAAGTTGATGCATATCTTGGCCGGTGAAGTCGTTGGGATAAAAGTCTTTTGCAAGGGTGCATATATTCTCAATGTTGAAGGACTTGAAATCATCTTTGGATCCAAAGATGCACTTAGTTTGAGGAGCTCAACTACTTCATCACTAAATCTGTCGTTTAACTCCTGCAGCTGAAAATCAATTGCATTGTTAAATATGTCAAAATGGTAGTAATGCTCAACTGTGATATTGCCTCTTTGTTGACATGAACGACCGGTAGCATCTACATGACGAGAACTCATGTCTGGAATGAGAAAATTATTTTCTATGCAAACTTTTATCACACCCTCCATCAACGTATCGAAACCTTCAGCCCTTAGCCAGCCAAGTTGGTAGATGAGACAACATCCATGGCACTCAATATATCAACATTTTTTCTCTGCAAGGCTTTAGAAAGTAACTCGGTTATTGCCATGATTTTTGTGCATAGTATGTAAGATAAAGATGAAATCAAATGATCTCATCGTGATCAAAGCACCGCTCGCTTCTCCACATGCAGCTCGAGACGATCCATCATCAATAATTGTTCCAAGTGTCATAATAATAGATGTGTACATATCTATCATACCACAAATAGAATCAAAATGCGAACTCCACCGAGTCGCTCCAACACGGTGCAATGTACCAATTTGGTTGGCCCCTCTACCAGTCTCACGTTCACCAGCAGCTATAGAATCTGCAATCTCATTAGCTTGATTTGATTGCAACTCATTGTGACGTTTGGGCGAAGCTTTAATGATATTCACAATGGTGGTCAATTTAGAAAAGAACAAATAGATGGAAGTGTTCTTCTCGGCGGCAGCAACTAATGCTAGTTGTAAACGGTGTGCAAAACAATGAACATAATATGCAGATGGACAATCTCTAAGAAAGAGTGCTTGTAACCCATTCCATGCACCACGCATGTTGCTAGCACCATCGTAGCCCTGCCATCGCAAGTCAATAACATCTAAATTGGATCGAATAAGAGCATCACATATCTCTTTTTTAATATTTGCTCCTGCACAAAACCACAAGCATCCACAAATCTCACAACAATAGCCATTTGTTCCTTGTTAGATGAATCCTTGGATTCATCAACCAAGCAACAAAATTTAGCGATCCCAATTTCGTCATGAATCTTTCTTCTTACTTTATTAGCAAGGATATGTAGAACCTGTTTTTGAATCCCGGGTGATGTGAACTTTGCATTTGCGGGAGCGTTTCCTAAGACAATGGCACCAATATCTAATCTCAACTTTCCCATAAACTTTATCATCTCCAGAAAGTTGCCTTGATTTTTTGAATGCAACGACTCGTCATGTCCTCTTAAAGCACAACCTTGCAAAGTAAGCCAATTAATACCCTCAACTGTTGTTCCCAACCGTAGCCGGTTTTTTTGAATATCCTCCTCACTTGCTTTATTTATCACCATGTCAATATGTCGAGGTACATTCATTAACGCATGAACCGAATCCACAGAATTATTATGTGGTGAATTAGGACCACCCACATGTTTCAAGAAACTACAATTATCACCATCATTGACCCTTTTCCAATTTGTAAATCCATCAACAGAAAATGCACGATGATGCATCGGATTCACATCGAAAATGAAGCATGGAAAGCAAACACAAAGATTTTTTGAAGGAGAGTACTCTAACCATGGAAATTTTTTGAACCAGTTGTATTGAAAACTACGATTTTGTTTTCCATACTTAGACATGGGATATTGTGAAAGATGTGGTTGATATGGACCCATTTGGATATAAGCTCTCCTTATCTCATCTTGTTTATTGATAGGATGTTTCCAAATCGGAATACGTGATCCGGGATCCCTCACAATATTCAGATCAACGGAGATACTATCATTTTCAACTCTATGTAACTTGGAAGGAGGGGGATTCGAAATAGAAGGAGGGTTTTCTTCAATAGGAACCGAAGGAGATGGTGCGTCTCTTTTTTATGTGTCAGTTTTTCTAAAGAACGAGAAAAGCGTTTTTTCTTTCTTTCGTTCTTGATGTTGTTGTGCCATTATGTCTTATGCCCTATAAAAGTAAAATTGATTCAATGTCTCATCATAATATGAACAACACCATAAAAAATACTACTACCCAACACCACAAAAACGAGCCACTAAGCCATTAAAGCCAGTATCATTCATTTGCTATTAACAAAAATCGAGCTCCACACCTATTTAAAATCACTAAATCACTATAATTCCTCGATGAAAGAAAAATTCAGAAGCATCACATAAATGTACTATTTAAATCAACTACAACTTCTCCCCTTCCCCTCCTCTGCTACACCCCACCACCCAAGAGAAAAGACTCTGCAACAGAGAAATATAGCCTTTGAAATATAGAACAAAATTATAATAAATCCTTTTACTATACCTAATACCTTCACGCCTCCCCCTCTGTATTTCAAACGAATCAAACCTCTCCTTTAACTCAAAGTTTATATATATATATATATATATATATATATATATATATATATATATATATATATATATATATATATATAGCTTAGACACAACTAAAACATCAATAAATTGAACCAGAAAATGAATTTGAGGTCAATAGATTAGTTTGGTGAAGATTGAAGAATAGAATTTAGGATTATCTTGAACAATTACCTTGAATTTTTGGCGTAGAATTGAAGAATCAGTTAATCAGTTGAAGAAAGCGCTGCTGTTGGCTCACTTGGCTATCTCCATTTGCCGCAGCTGCTCTGCTCCTGCCGCTGAAGAGGACACAAGTTAATTGTTTTTTTTTTTTAACATAAATCAGTTTTAATGTGTATTATTATTATTATTTTTATTATTATTTTTTCCTAAGGTGGGCTGAACTAGTTGGGCTACTGGGCAGGAATTTATTATTGCTATATACATAATAAAAAAAATATTTATGGGTGGGCTTAGCCCACCCAAGTCTATATGTGAGTCCGCCCTTAAGACCCGGAGTTAGTTCCCTCTTAATGCTTAATTACACACTCCTACGAGACGTTCATGCTCCCTCTCCTTGTTTTCATGTTTTTAAAATGAGACTCAGAGTGTCGGAAAGGAGGTGAAGGACTGTCTTGCCCACTACTCTAGCTTTATTCATGTAACGGCCCAAAACTTGGGTCTAGTGGCGTTAAATGAGTCATAAATGATTCGGTCAACTATTTAAACCGTCGTACTCGCTTGGTCTAAAATGGCTAACCTGAGTTGACAAGACTTTTGTATCTCACACTTATATATGGGTGAACGCAGGGCTGGACCCACATGGACAAGGGTGGGGTCCATAGACCCCATTCGAATTTTCGTGCGAATTTACTAATACAACCATCAATCATCATCCCAAAAGCAACTGAAGCCTCTCTTGCAGCTCGATTCTAAAAAACTCTCATCGGTATGCTCTCTCGGGGCAAGCCAACTAGGGCTGTAAACGAGCCGAATAATACCGAACCCTGGCAGGGTTCGGCTCGGCTCGAAAATTTTGTACCTCAAGGCTCGGCTCGGCTCGGCTCGGGCGAACCTGATTTTTCAGGGTTCAGCTCGGGTTCGAAGCTTAAAAAATAAAAAAATATTCGGCTCGGTTCGGTCCGAACGAGCCGAACAGGTTCGATCCGAAAAAAAAAAGCAGGTTCGATACAGTTCAATTAGGTTTTCCCTTTCCCTTTCAGTATAAAGTATAAACCAAAAAAATTTAATTAATTTATTATTATAAAAATAATTAATAAATATAATATAATAATAATTTAATATTTTTAACGAGCCGAACCTGTTCGATACAGTTCGGCTCGTAGGACGAATATCTGATTTTTAAGGCTCGGTTCGGGTTCGAAAATTCAAACCGGATCACGAATTGAGCTTTTTCGGACCGAATATACCGAACCGTATCAAATACTTACGTTCATTTACAGCCTTAAAGCCAACTATGGATATGATTCAAAAAAAATTATCGGCTCAGAATTTTGAAGAAGCTGTTCTAGAAGGTCTTTTAGATATAAAAAAAAACATGTTGTTTTTCGATTTGAAATGTCTGATGATTATGTGCGATTCTTCTCTAAACCAATATGGAATGTGTACGGTAAGTGAGGATTTTAAAATGGACTCCATATTTTCATATTGATCGAGAACCTTCAATAGTTCCAATATTGTTGAGAAATAGATTAATTATTATTATTTAGTGTATTACTGTTATCTAAATGTGTGACACTTGTCTTATTCTAAATGTACCAAGTGTCCTAGTGTGTGTAACTACTATGTGTAGTAGTCACTATATAAGTGTGTCATTGTATGCAACAATATCTATGAAAAAGATTCTATTCAATCTATTTTGTTGCTTTCCTTTCTTGGTATCAGAGCGCTGGTTCGGCCATGGCCACCTCTGAGCCACCACCAGCAAGCGGTGAGCCACCTTCTTAGCTCACCGGACGTTCAGCTGGAGCAAGCTCATACCCAACAACTGGAGCTCTCACAACTGGTCTAACAACCGGTGTTATCACTGATACAACAACTGGTATCACCGCTGGTGCATCCACCCTCTGGCCGGACGAAGTTGCTACAGGAATTCCGGTAATGGGTTTGTCAGCCTCCAATATCACATCACTGTCTCCGATGTCCGGCATGCCATCTGGTTTTCACTCGAATCCACCATTTCTGAGCTCAAATCCATCGTTCCTGAGCTCAAATCCACCATTCCTGGGTTCTGTAAGTCCACATGCTTCCACCTCCTTGCTTACACCGTCTGTTTCTGGAAATCTTAGTCAGAGTTGTACTGTGAAACTTGATCGAACCAACTATTTACTTTGGCGTTACACCATTCTGCCAATTATTCGTGGCCATAAGCTGGAAGATCATCTTCTCCGTCCTGATCCTGCTATCCATGAGTCTTCCTCTCGACCCTTATTCTCTGTTCCTTATATGTCTGAGGAATGGGTTACTAAAGACAACCTGTTAATGGGCTGGTTGCTTAGTTCCATGACGGAACAAGCTTTATCTGAAGTTGTTGGCTGTGTTAATGCTCATGAGATCTAGACTACCCTTGAAACCTTGTTTAACAGTCGGTCTGAAGCTTGTATGTTGGAATACAAAGATGCCTTAGCCAAAGCTTCAAAAGGATCTAAATCCATGTCCGATTACTTGGCCCAGATGAAATCATTTTCTGATAATCTCACTGCTGCAGGATATCCAATTTCCAAATCTGAATTGATTTTGGCTACATTATGTGGATTAGATCGGGACTATGAATCAGCCATAGTGAATATCACATCTAGAGTAGGATCACTCAGCTGGCAAGATGTCCAGTCACAGCTCATGATCCATGAAAGATTGATTGCCAGGCTCAATCCAACAACAGGCACAGGTCTTGTTAATCCTTCAGCCAATTTTGCCCAGGGCTCAAGGTCAAATGGTAGACCACCCTCCAATTACAACTCTAGCAGGGGCAGGAGCAGTTCTAGAGGTGGTAGAAATGGAAGAGGAAGAAGCAACAGAAACAGTGGTGGTAGGAATTCTGGAAATAAAATGGTCTGTCAGCTTTGTGGCAAAAATGGATACATTGTTACCTCTTGTTGGCACAGATTTGAGGAAGATTTTTTTCCTCCCAACAGTAACAACAACAACAATGGAAGTCCTAAGCAAGTCTCTGCCTATGTTGCTACTTTTCAGTCTGTCAATGATCCAGCATGATATATGGATAGTGGGGCCTCCAACCATTTGACTTCAGACTTGAATAACCTTCACCTTAGTGCAGGGTACAATGGTTCAGAGTCCTTAGCAGTTGGAAATTGTGAGCAATGTCCTATACTTCATATTGGCCTCTCTTATTTCCCTACACACTGTCCACACACAACACTTGTACTCAAAGACCTATTACATGTTCCTTCAATTACAAAGAATTTGATTAGTCTGTCTAAATTACTTGCTGATAACTCTGTCTCTGTTGGTTTTACTTCTGATTCTTGTTGTATTAAGGACAAGAGAACAGGGACACTGCTTCTCACAGGGGTTCTCAGTGATGGCATGTACAAGATTGTGAATGTCTCCTCCACAAAGACCTCCATTCAATCCAAGAATTCTAGTTCTGTTTCTCAGTTCCAATGTAATAAGCAGATGTCTTGTTCTAGTCAGTATGTTTTAAGCTCTTATAGTTCTCAGTTAAGCTCTCTGAATGTTAACAAAGATCCTAACGTTTGGCATAAGAGACTAGGTCACCCATCCAAACAAGTGTTAGGACATATCCTGAAATCTTGTAACATTGATCTTAATGAGAATTTGATCTTTTGTGATGCTTGTCAGTTTGTCAAGGGCCATGCCCTATATTATCCTGTATCTGATTTTCATGCTGCCAATTTTCTTGATATGGTGTATTCTGATGTCTGGGGACCATCCCCTGTCAAATCTAGTTCTGGATTTATGTATTATGTTCACTTTATAGATGATTGGTCTAGATATACCCGGATTTTCCCTCCGAAAGCTAAACTCCGAAGTTACGTCTCGTGTTCATCCGAGTTTAAAACCCCGCTTGAAAATCGGCTTCTCTAGGAAGATTAAATGTTTACAGTCTGACTGGGGAGGGGAGTATAAGTCACTAGAACCCTATCTTCATCAACATGGCATTCAGTTTAGACATCATTACCCTCATGCTCACCAACAAAATGGGAGAGCTGAAAGAAAGCACAGGCACGTTGTGGAACTAGGTCTGACCTAACTTGCACAGGCATCGCTTCCCTTAACATTTTGGTGGGACAATGACGATGACAAATTATGTCACCTTAAAGATCCGGGCTTTTCCTTATGTTAATGCTGAATAATCAAGAACCCTAATGCCAAGAACAAAGAAGGGGTTTTGTATATTTACGGCTGAGTCTAAGTGGGATTCTTAGAGTGCCTACGTATCCTGTTATTATTCCAGGAATCCAGCCATACGTAGTTCCTGGAACGTTGTATTTATAGAGACAATGCATGACCTAACTCTAATATGAGTCGGTTTGTAGATATTGTCTTATTTACCCTTAATTGGGCTTTACCCCTTGCCCAAGTTATCCTGCGGATATTGGGCTAACGTAGCTGGTGTGGACTATGTTCTCGATATCGATCTGCCCGACCTGGGGTGATCGACTCCTGGAACTCACGTCCTGCACTGCCCGTAAGTCGATAGTCGTGACCTCGAGTTCCTAGCCATACTTCAGGCTCGAGGATCGACATGTATGTCATGGCTCCCAAGTCAGTAGGCCGACTTGTATGTCTTATCTGGCTCATATCCCTTAGTAAATATTTGATCCATGAGGCCCACTCGATGATGATGTATCGAGGTGCGTAACCCGGTATCGTCATAAGCCCCCAGACCTGAGAGAGGCGACTTCCGTTGTCCGAGGCCAGATCTGCCAATTTGAAATCATCTTCGAGTTGGACTAAATCTTGGGCGGGAAATGGTGTAACCGCTTCGTATGCCACCTGTCTCCCCATCCAATTGTGGCCGTTCATTGTGACGTCAGAGCGCACTATCTTTTCGTCTTCTGCCATAAATGATGTCACCCTTGATTTTCGCGATTCATGGGGAGTTATAACTGCTAGTAACCCCCCCTAATCACGTCTTTTCACTGTCATTTGGCATTAGCTACGCATAAAAGGGGAAGAGAAGAACCAAACGGTGAACCATTTCTGCCTATCCATTTCTCCATTTTCTCCCCAGAAAATACAAGTAAGCATCTTTTCTGCTATCGTCATTTTCTTTTTGTTCCTACTGTTCTTGCTTGAGTCTGTCCATGTCTAGTAGCACTACGATTTCTGATAGGATAGAAGAGTCGCGTTCCGGTGATCAAACACCGGTATCTGCTCCTTCCGATCAACCTCTGCAACCAAATCCTGAAGAGCCCTTGGGTACTATCAGGGAGCCCAAGAAACTATCCACCAGAATGGATGGAAAGGGGGCTAAGGGGTGCCTGTCCTGTTTTACCATGGATGATCTCAATCAAGTGCGGCGGAGATATGGGCTTTCTAGCCCTCAACTGGTGGTTCAACTTCCTTCCGGCCACCATCAGTTTGCCGATGAGCCCCCAGAAGGGTTCTGTACGGTCTATGAGGCCCAGCTGTCGAGTGGGCTATGGTTCCCTCTGTGTCCGGCGGTCCTGGCTGTTCTTCGCCATTACGAGATTGGCGTATCCCAACTGGGCCCAAATGCGATCCGGACTTTGATGGGCTTCTTGATTGCCTGCCGAGTGGTGGGTATCGGCTTTACCGTTCCTTTGTTTCGGTGGTGGTACAAGATCGGCCGCGATGCCGGATAAGGTGTGGTACACGTTTCGAGAGCGTACCAATCGCCACGAGTTCGTGTCTCGAGGACCTTCATCTCATGGGAATTGGAAGCCCAGGTTTTTCTTTCTCCGACATGGATCGGACAACCCTTACATCGGCTTATGGAGGTCGAGAGACGGAAGGGATGACAAACTGGGTCGCGAGGCTGCACCCGACGAGGCTCTTTCTCTCGAGAGATTCAAGTTTGAGGTGATTACAGAGGACCTGAGTCTCCTTTACGACCTCGCCCGTCTCGAGGAGGCGGGACCCTCACCCTGTATAGGCCTTCATGCCGTCGATCAAGAAAACCGTAGGAAGCTTTATTATTTTGTTTGCTGAGTCTTATTGCTTTTTGAAGTTGTACCTTTTCTATTTCTTATACTGACTCCTTTTTCATTTACGCAGTGGGAAGATTTTCAAAGGTCGTTGTCCTAAAAGCTTCCGCAGTAGCTGCTGCTGTCGTTGCGTCTAAGTCAAGGGTCATTCCCCCAGCGTCAGAGGAAAGATTGGCTCATGTGGATGATTCGACTGGGGGTGTCGAGACAACTACCCCTGTCACACAACCAGCTCCGCCTTCTACCTCGGGGGGACTCACCCATGAGCACCGGTCGATACGCGAAGCAGAGGATGTTGTCGACTTTACCGTCGGAGGGGGTGAAGATACTTCTGGCGCTGAGGCTACCCGGTTGCAGAAGAGGAGGTCGGCCCTCGAGGAGCTGGTGAGAGATCAGCAAAAGCTGGCTAAAAAAGCCAAGGTCACCAAACCCTCTCTCGACCTTGCCGCCACGAGTAGGATGTCGGCCGAAGATGTCGAGAAGCTGGACGACCAGGTCCTGGCCTCTTCCCTCCGAAAGTTGGGTCGCGTGGTAAACACTAACTCTTGTCGATTTCATGTCTTCTTTTTGCCCCTCTCGAAGCTTATGCCTTAACCTTTCCTTTTTGGCAGCACTACTTTATGAGTCGAGAGGCTTCTCGACGTATGAGCACGCCGTCCGAGACGAGGAAGAGGCGAAGACACAGATTCGGAGGTTGAACGACAAGCTTGCTATCGAGTCAGCTAGCGTCACGGGTCTGGAATCGCAGCTCAATGTTTTTAAGAAAGAAGCTGCTGCTGAGATAGAGAAGGTAAAGGAGGAGCGAGAAGCTGTCATTGCCGAGCCGAGGAGAGGTCGGCCGCGGCCGAGGGGAGAGAGGCTGCTGTGAAAGAGGCTCTCGAGCGGGAACTTGCACGGGGAGCGGCCACTGCGGAAGAGAGAGATCGGCTGCAAACCGAACTAGATCAGATCCCTAGGCAGCTCGAGGAAGTAAAGACTGCCGCAATACTCGAGTATCGGAAGTCTGACGAGTTGGGCGGGGATCTCGATGTAATCATGCAGACGGCCATACTCGGAGGATTCACCAAGGCGGTGGACCAAGTGAAGAAGGTCTACCCGGAAGTCGAGATTGACCAACTCGAAGAGCCTGGCTGCTATGACCCTGACTCGGAGGCGTTGTACGACCTGTACTTCGACGAATTTCAGCAGGGTATATCGCTTGCCCAGAAGTATGGCGGCCCTACAACGAGCTCGACTCCCGATAATACGAATTCTGCTGTCATTGCTCCCACGCCGACTCCCGAAGATGCTAATCCGACTCCGACTCCCGATACTTCTATTTAGTTATCTTGCTTTTGTCGAACTTTGTCGTTCTAAACTTTAACTTTGCAATTGCTTGTAAATTTTATTGACTTTGAGGCGACTTGAGTGAATGTTTACTTTATCATGGCTGGTCTCTTTGACCTGGCCTTAATTTGTTTCGAAATTTCTGCCATTTTATCTCTTTTTGTTGTTATTTACTCTCTCATTTGTTACTGTCTTCGGGCTTTCTTGCTTGTCGAGCCTTTGGCTCTATTTGCTTCTGCCTTATCGATGTAATATTGCCCCCCCAAGTGTTTTATCAACTTTAGTTCATAATGCACTTGGGTTCTATATGGCTTTTAGGTCGATCTAGTTGCCTTGGATTTTTAGCCTTATAGGCTTGCTAGATCTTCGAGTTAGTCCGACATTGCGAACTGTCCTTGTCCCGGTCTAGTTGCCCCTTGGGCTGGTTAGACTTCCGACTTGGACGTTTGGCCCGACCCTGCGAACCGTCCTTTGTCTGCCTTATTCGACCCTTAGGTACGTTAGGCTTTTGACTTGGACATTTGACCCGACCTTGCGAGTCTTCTTTTTGCCTTCTGCATTGTATGCTTATGGCGTTGTCGGGAGTTCCGACTTTCGGATTGCTCCATACTTTGTCGAGTGTAACTTCGTGTCCTTTTGGACTTAGAATATTACAAAAATGACTTAATAAACCGTAGAAAAAGAAATCATCAATTATTATAACGAAGATAGAACTGTCTCATGGACTGATTGCAAATCTTAGAAAACAAGTAGAAACAAACTGATCGACTAAGGCTTAGACGTAAAATTTCCTCAAATTATTCACGTGCCATTGTCGAGGAACTGTGGTTCCGTCTGCTCGACCTAGTTGATATGAACCTTTAGGGTGGACTTTTAGAATCTGGTACGGGCCTTCCCAGTTCGGGGAGAACATCCCGATCTCCTTCTGTCGACTTGCTTCATTCTTCCTCAAGACCAGATATCCGACCTTGAAATATCTGTATTTCACTCTGGCGTTGTAATATTGAGAGATCTTCTGTTTGTACCTTGCCATTTTGGCTGAGGCCATTTCTCTCCGCTCCTCGAGATTATCCTTCTCCTGTCGGATGTCGGGGTCGTTCGTCTCAATATTATACGCTAAAACTCGAGGGGAAGGGACGCCGATCTCCGCAGGGATAACTGCCTCGCACCCATAGGTTAGGGAGAAAGGTGTTTCACCCGTTGATGAGTTTGGAGCTGTCCTGTATGACCACAGGATGCTCGGGAGTTGTAACGCCCAGTCTCGCCCTTCAGCCTCTAGCCTTTTTTTCAATCCGAGTTTAATCTGTCGATTCGTCTGTTCGACTTGACCATTTGCTTGAGGGTGAGCCACCGAAGTGAAGTGCTGGTCGATATGATACTCGGCTAACCACTCTTTGACTCTTCGGTCTTCGAATTGAGTGCCGTTGTCCGAGATTAAAGCCTTCGGAATACCATACCTGCATAAAATATCGACCCATAGGAATTTCTTGATTGTAGCTGCTTTGATATCGGGTAAAGCTTTGGCTTCTACCCACTTAGTGAAGTAATCCACCGCAACTACTACGAACATATTGTTCCCTGGAGCTCGAGGTAGGGGTCGCACAATATCGACTCCCCACACGTCGAAAGGCCATGCTGACGAGATGACATTCATTTCTTGTGCCTGTTGATGAGAGATGTTATCGTGGATTTGACAAGAATTGCATCTCTGCACTAACCTGTTCGCATCTCGTTGCATTGACGGCCAGAAGTATCCTGCGAGCTTGCATTTGCGGGCTAACATCCTAGCCCCACAGTGATTTCCACAAGCTCCTCTATGGATTTCCTCGAGAAGATACTCGCCCTCTGTCTCAGATGCGCATCTCAACCATGGACTTGTGAACGACTTCCGATAAAGTATGTCATTAAAGAACGCATATCGAGCCGACTGCAGTCGGACCTTTCTTGATTGTACTTTATCATTGGGTAATATTACGTCCTTTAAGTAAAGGACAATCGGATCCATCCACGTGGTCTGCTGAGATATCGGCTAGGCCTCTATCTCTTCATAGCTCCTTTCTGTTAGCAACTCTACCAACACCTTCTTGCTGGAGACGAAATTTGATGCTAACTTGGACAGAGCGTCGGCCCTCTTGTTCTGAGTTCGAGGTACCTGTTCGAATTGAATCGAGTTGAATTTCGGCTTGAGGCCTTGAACTACTGCCAAATATTTCTTCATAGTCTCTTCCTTAGCCTCGTATTCTCCTTTGATATGGTTAACGACTAATTGCGAGTCACTGTAAACGTTCAGATCTTCGACCCCTAGCTTCGCAGCGAGCTTCGGACCGGTGAATAATTGCTTCATACTCTGCCTCATTATTAGTTGCCTTAAAGTCGAATCGGAGAGCGTATGGAAACTCCTCCCCCTTCGGGCTGACTAATAGGAGGCCTGCGCCTGATCCCTCTTTGCTCGAGGCCCCATCAGCATAGAGCATCCATCGTTCTTCTTGACTTTGCTTTTCTTGTTCAAGTTGCACTGATATGCCTTCGGCTAAGAAGTCTGCTAAAGCCTGAGCCTTGATCGCGGTACGCGGCACGAACTCGATATCGTATTGAGCCATCTCGATTACCCATTTCACGAGTCGACCAGACGTGTCGGGCTTCGCTAGAATTTGCTTGAGTGGTTGGTCTGTAACTACCACTATCGGATGGGCTTGAAAGTATGGCCTAAGCTTTCTTGACGCGTGTATCAACGATAATGCGAGTTTCTCAGCTGGTGAGTATCGAGTTTCGGGGCCATGCAGAGCTTTACTTACGAAATATATAGGCACCTGGCCCTTTTCCCCTTCTCTGACCAAGACCGAACTCACTGCTTCCTCGCAGACCGATAGATAAATCAACAACCTTTCCCCTCTCGAGGAGAAGTGAGAGTGGGTAGTTCGATAGATATGCTTTTAATTCTTCGAAGGTGCGCCGACATTCGCCGTCCCAATGGAAAGGACCGGCTTTCGAAGAATCTTGAAGAATGGTAGTGCGCGCTGGGCTGACCGAGATAAGAATCTATTCAGTCCTGCCATCCGACCCGTGAGTCTCTGAACCTCTTTCATATTTCGAGGTGCAGGCATATTCTTTAGCGTGTCGATCTTGTCAGGGTTGGCTCGGATCCCGTCTCTCGACACCATATACCCTAGAAATTTGCCCGTTCTCACTCCGAAGGTGCACTTTTTTGGATTAAGTTTCATGTCAGTATTTCTTAGCACCTCAAATACTTCCCTAGCGTCTACCAAAAATTGCTTCATCGATCGGCTTTTGATGAGTAGATCGTCCACATAAACTTCCATATTCTTACCAATCTGCTTCGCAAATATTCTATTGACTGCCCTTTGGTATGTAGCTCCAGCATTCTTTAGTCCGAATGGCATGGTAACATAACAAAAGGTGCCAAACTCTGTAATGAATGCGGTCTTCTCCGCATCTCGAGGGTCCATAAGAATCTGATGGTACCCCTTGTATGCATCGAGGAACGCGAATACCTCAAAACCGACGGTCGAATCAACTAACCCGTCGATCTTAGGCGGATAGGAATCTTTAGGGCATGCCTTATTCAAATCCGTGAAATCTACGCACATGCGCCAGCTGCCATCTGGTTTCTTCACCAACACTGGATTAGCAAGCCATTCTGGATAAAGTACTTCTTTTACTATATTCGCCGACAATAACTTCCCGACTTCGGACTCAATAGCTTCCAATCGGTCCCGCACGAAGTTTCGCTTCTTCTGTTTGACTGGCTTTCGGGCCTGGTCAATCTCGAGTTTATGGATGGCGATGTCTGTCGGCAGACCTGGCATGTCGGACGCCTTCCATGCGAAGACGTCCTTGAACTCTTTCAGCAAGTCGATCAATAACGCTTTTCCTAAGCCGGGATCCAGACCCCGACTTGGACACTCTGATCGTCTTCCTCTTCCCACAAGCTGACATTCTCAACTGCTTCACTCGAGGCCCAACACTTCTCTTCCTCTTCTTCCGGAATAAGTTCCTCGACGAGGACTTATTGTACCGCCATCTTACCGTTCATCACTATCGAATTACAGCTTCTGGCGATTTCAATATCCCCTTTTACTTCGTGGGAACCATTTCGAGTCGGGAATTTCATCTTTGTTATGAAACGTCGAAATTATAGCTCGCAACTCGAAAAGGGCTGGTCTACCCAAAATGACATTATACGCGGAGGGAGCTTTAACGACCACGTAGTTTAGTTCTAGTGTCCTCCCTTTTTCTCCATCACCTACTGTCGTGAGTAGCCTTATGGAACCCATGGGATGGACGGCCTGTCCTGTGAAACCGAATAGTGGAGAGGCTACGGGCACTAAATCTTTCTCTTTAAGCTTCATACCTTGGAATGCCGAGTAGTACAAGATATTCACTACGCTACCATTATCGACGCATACCCTCGATACTCTGGCTCGACTTATAACCGCTTCAATCACTAACCCTCACTATGACTTGTCGACTTAGGGACGTCGTCTCTCGGGGCCATACCCGACTTTCGTGGTCAATCTTGGATCGCTTACGTGGCCTCGAGCCGTCGTCTGGTTCTCGACTGGCTCGCTCCTTCTCACTCTCCCCTGGCCCAAATATCATATTCACGTAATTATTTGGGCGATTATCATCATAGCGGTCCTGACCATAGTAGTCCCTATCGTGATCAGGAGATCGGTCTCGTCTAGGGGATCGATCTCTTCTTCTCTGATTCTCTCGACTTCGACCTCTATCCTGGTCAGGATTTTTTCTTTTGAAGTCTCGTTTCCCCCTGGGCTCGTTGTAACGCGATCGGTCAATGACCTCATCCAGCTTCCCCTCTTGGATACGGGCTTCGATGTCTTTCTTCAAGTCGAAACATTCTTCTGTCGAATGGCCTGTATCCTCGTGGAATTCACAATATTTTGTCGACCTACGTTTTTCTCGAGGTTTTTTGATCGGAGGTGGCCTCTTGGCTAGGTTCTTGGAGACCATGATTGATAAAACCTCCGTACGGGACCGGTTGAGAGGAGTAAAATCTTTATCTTTTTTACCCCCCTTTCTCTCTGACCGGCTCTAAACGGGAGCCTCGATGCGGTCCCAAACCGATGCTTTTCTGTCTACATCTTGCTGTCGAGACTGGTTCTTATTTGCTCCTCGACCATCTTTTCTCGAGTTGTCCATCCACTCGGCTTGGGTGTGCCTACGCACTGCCTCTTCGCCTTGACAAAATCGATGGACGACATTCACACATTCATCCATGTTTCATGGTAGGTTTCTGCTTAACTTCTCATATAGCTTTGTGTTGCGCGGTCCCCCCACAAATGAAGTGATCAGGACTCGATCTTGTGGGTCCTTGACCTGCATGGCCTCTAGGTTGAACCTCTTCAGATAATCTAACACCGACTCGTCTCTATGCTGCCTCACATTCGTGAGGTGCGTCTCGCTCAACTGAAACTTTTTGTTAACGATGAAGGCGTCTTTGAATTTTCTGGCGAGCATGGTGAAGTTGGAGATGGATCCAGGTTTCAACTTGGTAAACCACTCTCTTGCTCGACCTACGAGTAGAGTCTCGAATGCCCGGCATCGCATCTCGTCTGGTGCACACTCCAGCCTCATCCGGGATAGATACCTGTGAAGATGGTCCTCCGGGTCGGTGGTGCCATCATACGGGTCTATCTTAGGAATCTTAAACCCCTTGGGTTTAGGATAATCTTCAATCTCCATGGTGAAAGGAGACTTTAACCACAACGAACCCTGGGTCTTCCCTAGGATCATGTCCGGCTCCCCCGCCTAACGCTATCTTCATCGACGCGTATGTGCTTCTCGCCGGGATTTCTCGCTTCCTCCTCTCGACGGAACTGGAGGAAGCGCTGATCTCTTCGAACTGCACTGGCTTAGGCTTATTGACGGCGATATTTAGACCGTCTTCCGCCTGGTGCTGCTGTTGTTGAAGTTTCTGTCGTGTAAATGCTTCCGCCATTATTTTTCTCAGAGCGTTGTGATCTGTCGCCGCCAACTGATCCACCATGGCCTGATGCTCTGGGGCAAGGCCCTGAGCCTACTGTGGTGGATTTTCTTGGACGGTCTCTAAGGCTGGATCCTTGTCTCCCTGAGGCTCCATACCCGCTTTGTTCACTTATCTCGCGGATTTTGCGGATCCACGTTTTTGGAGGTGGTTTTTCTGGCGGTTTTGTCTTTAGGAGGCATTATGATCTTGACGTATTCAACAAAAGAAGGACCCTCCTTCTAGCGCCAATGACAATGACAAATTATGTCACCTTAAAGATCCGGGCTTTTCCTTATGTTAATGCTGAATAATCAAGAACCCTAATGCCAAGAACAAAGAAGGGGTTTTGTATATTTACGGCTGAGTCTAAGTGGGATTCTTAGAGTGCCTACGTATCCTGTTATTATTCCAGGAATCCAGCCATACTTAGTTCCTGGAACGTTGTATTTATAGAGACAATGCATGACCTAACCCTAATATGAGTCGGTTTGTAGCTATTGTCTTATTTACCCTTAATTGGGCTTTACCCCTTGCCCAAGTTATCCTGCGGATATTGGGCTAACGTAGCTGGTGTGGACTCTGTTCTCGATATCGATCTGCCCGACCTGGGGTGATCGACTCCTGGAACTCACGTCCTGCACTGCCCGTAAGTCGATAGTCGTGACCTCGAGTTCCTAGCCATACTTCAGGCTCGAGGATCGACATGTATGTCATGGCTCCCAAGTCAGTAGGCCGACTTGTATGTCTTATCTGGCTCATATGCCTTAGTAAATATTTGATCCATGAGGCCCACTCGATGATGATGTATCGAGGTGTGTAACCCGGTATCGTCAGACAACTTTGTTGAAGCAGTTACTATTATTAATATCCTACCTACTCCAGTTCTTCAAAACAAGTCTCCTTATGAAGTTTTATTCCACAAACAACCAGACTACAAATTCTACAAAGTGTTTGGATATTCATGTTTTCCTCATCTAAGGCCTTTTCTTCATCTTAAGTTTAGATTTCACACTAGTAAGTGTACCTATCTAGGTGTTACTCCCCTTCATAAAGGGTATAAGTGCCTTGACAGTAGTGGCAGGATCTTCATCACCAAGAATGTAGTCTTTAATGAGTTAGAATTTCCCTTTCAAGAAGGATTTACTCAAGGACCTCACAAAGAAGTCTTGATTGCACCTGATCTGTCTAGCTGGTTTACTCTATCTGTACCACAGTCACAATCTATCCAAGCGGCATCTACTCTTGTGGAACTCAGTGCTCCTGATCCTGCACCAACAACACCATCCTCACCACAGGTACAATCCTTTTCTCCTCCTTCTAGACCTATGAGTGTTACTCCCACACACAATAGTTTTTCACTACCGACACCTCATGAGTCACCAGAAGATATGTTCAGTTCTGAGTCCCTAGCTCCACACACATCACCCCTCCAATCTACACCTGATATATCACCAAGTCCATCACCTCCACTTGCACCTGTCATACCTCCTCAAAGACATCCTATGCAGACAAGATCTAAAAGTGGAATATTCAAGCCTAAAACCTACTCCACACAAATCAAGTCCACTATCCTCCCTGCTCACCTTTTTGAACCTTCTAAGGTCTCAGAAGCATTGTCTTGTACTGAGTGGAAACATGCTATGACTGCTGAATTTGATGCATTACACAAAAATAACACTTGGATTCTGGTTCCTCCTAGTTCAAGTCAGCACCCTGTAGGATGCAGGTGGGTATTTAAACTCAAACTGAGGCCTGATGGTACCATTCTCAAACATAAGTCTAGGTTGGTGGCAAAGGGGTTCCACCAGACCTATGGGGTAGATTTTACAGAGACTTTCAGCCCTGTGGCTAAGGCATCTACTATCAGGATAGTTCTAGCACTGGCAGTTAACAAGAACTGGCATATCCATCAAGTGGACATTGACAATGCCTTTCTTAATGGAGCTTTTGTGGAGGATGTCTATATGGAACAACTTGAAGGTTTTGTTGATACTCAAAAACCTCATTATGTGTGCAAGCTTAAAAAGGCTCTCTATGGTCTTAAACAGGCACCTAGGGCCTGGTTTGGAGCACTAAGGCTGCAAATGTTAGACTCGGGATTCCATCAGTCTGTATCAGATTCATCTCTTTTCATTTTAAAAAGTTGCCACTGGACTCTTATATGTTCTTGTTTATGTTGATGACATCTTAGTGACAGGAGAATCACAAGGTTTGATACAGAAATTTTTTCAATTACTGCACTCCAGATTCTCTCTTAAAGATCTTGGACTTGTGGCTCATTTCTTAAGGATGGAAGCACACAGAAATTCTGATGGTTTGTACCTGACTCAAGGACACTATGCCTCACGAACCTTTGAAGCGATTCTGGTGGATCACATTAACTCCCGTACAACACCTATGGTGCCTGGTGAACACTTGCTACCGACCAAGGAGAACTTATGAACTCCCCAAAGATCTATAGAAGTGCTAGTGGGGGACTGCAGTACCTTACCTGCACCAGGACTGATATTGCTTATTTTGTCAACTACTTGAGTCAGTTCATGCAGCAGCCTACTCAGACTCATTGGCATGCTCTAAAGAAACTTCTACGATATGTGAAAGGAACTTTACACTATGGCCTACTATTTAAAGCTGGTGGATCACTACAGTTAACTGGATTTTGTGATGCAGATTGGGCCTGTTATCCTGCTGACAGAAAGTCTTTTGCAGGATAATGTGCTTTTATTGGTGGATCATTGGTCTCCTGGAGCTCTAAGAAACAAAGTGTGGTGTCTAGATCATCAGTAGAATCTGAGTATAGATCTTTGGCCAATCTGTCCTCTGAGTTATTTTGGGTTAAACAGCTTCTGTCAGAAATGTTTGTATCCATTCCAAGAGTTCCTATTGCCTGGTCTGATAATCTGAGTGCAATTTACTTGGCACATAATCCAGTTTATCATGCTAGAACAAAGCATATAGAGGTTGACATCCATTATGTAAGAAATCAGGTTCTTAACAAGCAACTGTATGTGCAGTTTGTTCCATCCTCTATGCAACTGGCTGACATTCTTACAAAATCACTTCCTGGACCACAGCTGGCCTTTCTCAGAAGCAAACTGAATGTTTTCACTGTTCCCACATTCAGTTTGAGGGGGAATGTTGAGAAATAGATTAATTATTATCATTTAGTGTATTACTGCTATCTAAATGTGTGACACTTGTCTTATTCTAAATGTACCAAGTGTCCTAGTGTGTGTAACTACTATGTGTAGTAGTCACTATATAAGTGTGTCATTGTATGCAACAATATCTATGAAAAAGATTCTATTCAATCTATTCTGTTGCTTTCCTTTCTAATATGGATATGTCTGCCTAGATTACCAATTCATTTAGTAAATCATGATTTCATTTTCTCTTTTGTTTCTTCTTTTTGTAAGCCTTTAAAAATTGATACTGCCACTAAGCATCTTCGAAGGCCTTCAGTTGCACGGGTATTAGTGCAATTCGATTTGCTTGAAATATTGCCATCTCAGATATGGATTCAAAGTCAATTCGGGAGAGGATTTTGGCAGTCAGCTCTTGTAGAAGACCAATTACCACCATATTGTAGATTTTGTTGGCATATAGAGCATGAAGAACATCTTGCACAGCTAAATACCCAGAAATTCAGCAAGTTTTTAGACACAAATATGGTACATACACACAAAGAATTAAGGCCCAAGCACAGAGCTGAAGAAATCATGGAACATACAGTCCAACAACACCATAAAGACAGCATTTCTGAAAATGGGGACAACATACTTGATACGGAGGTTGCCTTAATGGTAGATATTGAAACAAGCATCATAGCTGCACAACCGCAGAAACTAAATAAATGAAAAGCAGTGATGATTGGATCTCCAACTGAGGAGGAGGAGGCTGGCATCATGTCTCCCGTTGTAGACATGATAAGTAAGGATAAGAAGATGCTCATGGTTTGGAAGATGGTACTACATTGAAATCATTGATTTTGTCCTAAAAGGACCATGCTGCAGATGTTATAAGAAGCCTGCAAGTTCAGTCAAATACAGATGCTATATCCATTCAAATGCAGGATCAACAAGAAGACATGGCTGCAACTGTGCAGCAGCCAAGTGTAGCAGTCGTGGACACAAGGCTGCAGTTGAGCGAGCTGCATTGCTTAGACTCAGCTCCAATTGTAAGACGAGGATCCGGAATTGGGGTCAACTTTTCTGATTTTATTATGGGACATGATCATGTCAAAGCAGGTAAGTTTCAAGAAACAGATGTTGTACCCTCTCTAGTTTTTAAAGGAGTTGTAATTCCAAATGAATTACCTCCAAGCAATTCCTTTGAGATGCTTGAAAACACCAAAGTTGTTGCTGTAAACTCGACAGGTATAGATAGTCGCAACTCTGTCTTGGCTGAGCTACAAAATATGGATTTTGATCGCCCAAAAGCTTAGTTGACTGGCTACATATCTGATAGGGATGTCAATAAGGATACCAAGGTGAAGTTGACTCCGGCTCAGAGAGTTCGAAGGAAAAAGAAAGTTTTTGATCTTTAGTTTTCGGCGGCTTCTATTGGCACCACGAAATAACTATCGGCACCCTTTAATTTATTATTTTTCATTCACTTTTCCACACCACCTAATCACTCAATGCACCACCTGAAATAATAACTTTTAAAAACTTTACGCTTTAGTCCTTCATGTTGTAAAAATTAAACAATTTAGCCCCTAATGTTTAATTTTACCCCACCACTTTTTAAAAATCATTTAACTTCCCATACGTCTTCTAACTTCGCTGGAGTTATCGTCGGAAAAGATGACGAAAAGATAAAGTTGAGCCGGAAAACCGGAAGTGAAGCAAAGAACAACACCACTTGAACCAAATCATGTAAGTATCTTGTTTTGTTGCATTTCGAAGGCTTTCATTCCGATTTTTAATGGAGTAATTTGTTCCATTGAAATGTGTATTTGTTGTTGGTTGAAATCGGAGGTGTTTTTCGTTCAACCGGCCATTTTCCGATCGGAGGTTTGGGGAAGATGACCGGGTGCGTAAAACGTCAGTGACATTGACATTTTAATGTGGATAAAACATCAGCAAAGCTGACGTTCAAGTCATACAAGCCCACTAGGGTAACATGTTCCTTCGTCGGTGAGGGTGACGTTTATCTCGTACTCAGAACGTCGGAGTGGGGGACGTTCTAACTTAACGTCAACTTTGGGGACGTCTTAGACTATTACGAACGTCTTAAATATAAACTCGTTAAGTTCTGGAGTCAAAAACGTCGGGAGTAGTGACGTTTATTTTCGGTTCCAACGTCAGAGTTGGTGACGTTATAATAGCTACAAAATATTCATTTCTGGACTACAAGACGTCACCAAGTCTGATGTTTATTATACATACAAACGTCAGTTGTACTGGCGTTGGGTTGGATGCCGGACGGAAAATCCAATGGCCGATCGGAAAACTCTAAAAAACTTCATTTTCCTTAGTTAATGGTGTTTCAAGCCATGCAATATAAATTTTCATTCCATATTGTTTGAAAATGATATTTGGGTGAAAAAGGTTGGAGTATATGAAATGAATTTTGATGAAGAAGAAAATTTAAAAAGATGAAGATGAATTTTGATGATGAAAAAGGTTGAAGAAGATGAAGATGAATTTTGATGGTGTAGAAGGTTGAAGAAGATGAAAATGAATTTTGATGATGAAGAAACTTGTAGAGGATGAAGATGAAGATGAAGATGAAGACGAAGACGAAGACAGAGATGAATGTTGTTTATGGTGGTGCCAATAAAGAAATAAATATAGATGATAATTTGGATGAAAATGAAGTTTGTGGTTTGTTATTGATATAAGTTAATAATTTTGGATTATAATGTTTAATTTAAATAATCAAAGGACTAAATTTTATTTTTTTAAATTTGTGGTATAAGGTGCAGTTTTTTTTATTTTATTGGTTGTGCTTGAAGTAAAAAAAAATAATACAAATAATATGGTGGTGCCGAAAGTAATTTATAAGGTGCCGGAAGTATTCGTGTTGCGACAAGCGATTTCGTGATGCCGATAGAACCCACCTAGTTTTACTGGTTTTCTTTTTTTTTTTTTAGTCATTTCCTAAAGCTAGAAACTCGATCGGTTCTGTGAGTTTCAAAAGTTTCTATGAATAAAATTAGTTTTAAGAAGAAAAAAATACCTCTCTAATAATATTACAAATTGTGTATGTATATTATTTCAGATAATTTTTAATTTAGTTGTCCATTTAGTTTGCTTAGAAGTTTTATTAATAACCCTACGGTCTGGTTCAAAACCCAAAATGTTTGGACTTATTATGCCTTCCTAAAGGGATGAAGCGGTGATCTTGATATTCCACAAACAGAGTCTTGGTGGGAGTAAGTTACATGTTCTCTAAAAGATGAATAGTTTTATGAAGACTTTTGAGATTTCCGGTTGCAAAGTGATAATTAGAGCATGGACCACGGTAACATTGTTTTTTTTTTTTTTGTTTATATTGTGTGAGATGACAAGTTAAAATTTATGTAGTAATTATTATGGAATTTAATTTCTGATTTTCGGTAGTAGGACATTGTGGTTTTAAATTTTGGTTTTAAATCATAGCCGAACTATTTGGATCCGGGTAATTCTATAAAATCCGAGTCGGGTTGTCATATATTTAATATTTTATTTGATAAAATATTTTCGTATAAATGGCCCCCTTTTATCATCAAAATGTGTATTACATTACATATTGTAAACTAGTGTTTGGGTGTGCCGTGCAAGGCACGGCATGCCCTTTCCAAGGAATTTTATATACTATTGTTATAAGTTCATGTATAAGTAATATTGAGCTTTTTTAATTTGTATATATTACATATATGAAAGATGTTTGAGAATGTTGAATGACATCAAAAAACATAGAAGAGTAAGTCATACATATTTATAAAGATGTACAGTACAATAAAAAGTCATGCATTTATCACTACAAAAAAATACTCTATTGCTACACTAGTTTTTGTCACACATAAAAAAAAATGTGGCTAATATATACTTGATTAGACTTTTTGCCACGCTCATGTGGCTAAAAATAAGTATATAGCAACATTTTTTGTTGTTATGTGACAAACAATAGTGTAACAAAAGAGTGTTTTTTTATAGTGTATTTAGAAAGGTGATAGTGCCCATAATAAGTTACAAAGCCAACAAAATATTACATCATTGGTGACAAAGCCATGCATTTGTTTTTTTCTTTCTTTCTAATGTCTTGTATATTGAACAGGTGGATTCTTGAGATCCGTAAATACAGTTGTAGAAAGCATTTTGAGATCTAATATACGTAAATAGCCAACCATTTTGTTTCCTTATTTACCGATATTTACCTCCGACACATTTCCCACACGACGCGCGACCGACACGTGTCGATTGATTAAAATAATATTAGTTAAAATTTAAATATCCAACACGCCTTCGACGGTGTCGACACTCCCCGACACGGCACCGACATTCCTGAACCCAATTATTTTTATAATTTGTAGTATTTTGAAGGTCAATTACAATTTCTTTTGGCACCATATAAAAGTCGAATATCTATTTTAGATATTCATAGAGTCTACGTATTACATTTTTTTAGATTTTACGATTTTTTTTGATAACTTGAATCTTATTTACATCATAATATATATACATATAACGTGTCTGCGGCGTGTCATGTCCTTAAATTTTTGAATTAGACGTATCGCCGTGTCCATGTCGTGTCGTGCGGCATATCCGTGTCCGTGTCTGTGCAACATAGATTTTGACTCTACCTTCTATATTTCCATTTCATTGATATATAATATCGATATATAAAATAATACTACACCCGTCACAAAATGTAAGCCGGTTTAGGATTTTTCGCACAAATTAACAAAGTTGTTAAATGTCATTAATTATAGCGGTAAAAGTCAAGAATACCATTTGACTCTCATTAATATAATAGTTGTAAAGTATGTTGAAGTATAGTAAATTATGGGTAAAAGGAAGAAAAATGTAATGAATTATCTATTGATATTCTAAATAGGCTTA
The DNA here is from genome assembly GCA_036785695.1 of Gentiana straminea. Taxonomy (NCBI): domain Eukaryota; kingdom Viridiplantae; phylum Streptophyta; class Magnoliopsida; order Gentianales; family Gentianaceae; genus Gentiana; species Gentiana straminea. The sequence goes on along the minus strand of JAVUPR010000048.1, from coordinate 4,135,166 downwards.
TATTATGGAACAAATTCAAGAGCTTAACGGATTTACATTTTGGGACAGAGGTAGCATCTAATATGAATATAAAAAAATAAAAATAAAAAAACGCACGAAGAGGGAAAAAAAATAATATAATAGAAAGTTGTAGTGACACGTGGCATTGCTGATATATAACGTGTCGTGTACTAAAATTTTGGAAATAGCCGTATCGTCGTGGCCGTGTCGTATCTTGCGGCATATCTGTGCACGTGTCTTTGCAACATAAATTTTGACTCTATCTTCTATATTTCCGTTTTGTTGATATATATATAATATTGATGTATAAAGTATCTACTATGAAAAAAAAATATTAAAAAAAACGAAATCTGAAGTGTAACATCCCGACTTTTCAGAAAGGGTAAAATAGAAATTTGGTCATACCCACGACGACCTAATTATTGTTTATCCTATTTATTTAATTAAAAATGATTTAATTAAGGGAGTTAGTTATTATTTAAAATGGATTTAATTAATAACTATGAAAAAGGAATTAATCCCCAAATTACTCCTTTTAATTCATACGCATATTTTGGAAAAAAAAAGTTAGGAACGACGGCAACGCAAGTTGCCTGGAACGAAAACTTCAACCGTGCGGCCAATCCGTTCATCGTTTCAAGATGCCGCAGGAGAGAAAAGTGATCACCGCGACGAGACGCAACTTTGGAAAATAAAATATCCTTATTCCGTAAGTTTTCAGTTTAGCCCTAGTTTTTCGTAATCGTCGAGTTCGTTTCTTCAAAATTTGTATCTTTTAAACCGTAGCTCTGTTTTTCAGCTATGAGTAGTCAAAACGATAGTCTTGGAGCGTAGATTATTCTAAAAATGGTTTCACAACAGTTAATCCAGGTAATCTTCAGTTTTCAGACTTTTTCAGTTTCGGTTTTTGCAAGAAATAGGATTTTAGGGTTTCTTGTTGACCGAATAAGTTTTGGGGTTTGAGGATCAACAGTTGTTGCAGTTGCTTGGCGTTTTGCTTTCCGTTTTGCTGGCAATTAAGGTAAGAGGCTCTTCCTAACGAATAATTATGGTTTTACAATGTTTAGGTTGAGTGTTAGTTGTAGCAAGGAATCATGTTTTATGTTGTAGTTAAAATGTTGGATGCTACTTGATGTTTAGTTATGTTTAAATCATGTTTTTACTGCTTTTCTTTGTGATGGTTGATGTTAAACATGTTTGATTTGGGTTAGAAATCGTTAAGTTGCAGAAAATCATGTTTAGGGCTTTTCAGGTGCAATGCGCACGCATGCCCAGTTTTGGGTAAATGTTGTTTTAAGCTACGAGTCCAGTTTAAATGTTATTTCTTGATCTAATAATACTAAATGAAAATGAAAAAGCCTCGATTGTGTTTCTGATGCGTTTGGTTTCGGCACCGGACGTACTCTTAAAGGGAGTTGAAGTCTGGGATCGTCGGAAAGGCATGAAAGGGCTTGTGCTTTGATGAATTAGTATTCATCAATGTCTGTGTAATTGCTAGGCCTTGTTTATGTCTAGTGGTCTAGGAAGAGAGTAGTATGTGTGAGGGAGATTATTTGAAAACACTTAGGCGCTAGTTCAACTATTTAATAAATACGTACTTGCTTAGTAAAAGATTAAACAACATGCCACTCTTGGATAGGCACCAGACAATATCTCATGTGCGTGCGTGCAGATAAAGCGAACAACGCTGCTGGCCTATAAACGGCTAAATGGCAGTGGAGGAACTTCGCGTACGTGTGCACCATCGGAGTCTACCAGCCTAGGCTACCGGGGCCATTGGTGTGATCCACCAATGGGTTGCAATCGATATCTCCTGGTGGATATACATCAGGCGTACGTAGTGCCCTTGAGTGCGGTTGTAACAGAGATAAGTTAAGCTAGAAACGTTTAGTCATGACATGTTGATGGACATGAAGTGAACCTAGATTGAGTCGGTCTCATAAAGGTAATTTAATAATAATAAAAAGAACCTTTCGTGGTATAACTTAGTTATTCATTAGCTTCTCACTTTTACTAAGTACTTTGTACTTACCTCCTTTGCATTTTCTTTTGTATGCATTTTGGGGTAAGAAGACGAACAGGTTGTCCAAGCGTAGATGACGACTTTTGAAGACATTGAAGTCTTGGCGAAGCTTTTAGTTTATTTCTTTGAAAAGGTTGTACTAGACTAGTTGTATTTCTTTTCTTAGATTTGTTGTACCTCTACTTTTAAGACCTCGTATTGTATAAGTCTTTGGGTTTTTCGTCGTTGTAATTTAACTATCCATCTTTAGTATGGTTACTTTCTATTCATAGTAGCTTTTATATTTTTACCCAAGTCCTTTTAGCTTCCGTTTTTTTTTATTTGATACGACGACGTAGAGGCTTGCGTATAATGTTAGATTTATTTAATGCTATACACGCCGAACGTTTCTCTTCCGGATAAGGGCTCGGTATCCGGGAGCGGGGCGTTACAGTTGGTATCAGAGAGAAGCGTCCTTTCTTTCCTAGGCTTCTTCCCTCTAAGATAAGATTTCTTTAGACCTTTTTGAACCCTTCTGATCTCTCTTGATCTTGGTGGTAAGTTCTCGTAGGATTAGGAATCCTTAGAACGTGGTTAAGTTGCACTAGGACCAAGTGAAAAGTCTTCATAGGTGAAGGTTGATTTTTAAGCTCACATCTCTTATGTGATCCTCTTAAGTTTTGTTCCTTTCGAGAACCCTTATTAGGATCCCTCTTTCCTTTTGGAATCTTTGACTATTTCTCTAATTTTCTTCCTTTTTGAGGTTTTAATGCTTTCGTAATGCTACATTTGGTTCAAATCACTTCCTTGTAACTTGGTGTTATGCAAAACGAGTAAACAAATTTGGTCACGTTTCTACATGTCATGTTATATCATTTTTTTATTCTAAGAATTCGGTAAATTTTCAGCCACTTAGAGAGTTTTCTTATCTACAATTTCTCTCTTTACATCAATTTAGTTTTCAGTATGGATTGTTCACAAATTGTTTAACAAGGAGGGGTACTCTGTTCTGAAAATTCTGCAGCGGTACTCTTACTTATCATTCTGTTTTGAATAAGCTAAACACCTCCAAATGACTTGGATTTTTGATATGTTGTATAAAACAACTTTCACTATAATTTTTGTTTTGGAACCAAGTGTAAATTCATTTTGGTTTGAGCACAATATGCAACACACGACAGTTGATGAAGTCCTGAAAATTTTTGACAACTTATAGCAGTAGATGAAAAGAATTATTTTGACCGACCTATGGCTTCCCAAAAAATTTGATTTTTGAACATCATATGTAAAAATTATATACTCACATATTTTCTCTTTGCCTCATGTTCAAAATCAGCTCGGTTTTTTTGTACAAATCAATTATTTCATGGCTTATGTATGCACCTGAATTTCTCAAAACCATTTAAGTCCTCTGGTCAAGAAAGGATAGATGTCTTTCTTTCACCCTGTAAATTATGGTGTAGTAGGTTATAGGAGATGAGAATACTTTGATTTATCTGATTCTTAAGCTAGTTGTTACCCAGGATACGAAGTTTGGTAGGTAGAGACTAGGTGTTGTCGTTATAGTGCTCCTCGATGGCAAAAAACGATTGCGTGGTGATTTTCCAATATTACGTCTTCATTAATAAGGTTCTCTTTTATAATCATCTTGTTTCCTACTTGGTCATCCCAATTTCAATCGTTTCCCCATCCATACTAATTGTAACCCATGCTCTGGTTAAATCCTCAATTTGAAACTTCTGAAACTCGGTAAAAGTCCCTTATTACGAAGTTTTGTTTTCCAAGTGTGTACATTTTTTGATGTGCCTTATTTTTTTAAAGATGTTTTCATCGTGTCAAATGCTTGATTTAAGAAAAATAAGTTTCTCATCCTTCGAACTATTTGAATTGACAATTGCATATCTTTCCAACTATATCATGTTTAGCTATTTCGGGACAACACACTTTTGCATCCTAGTGATTACCCTTAATGTATCCCGGCCCTACAAGATGTTTTAGTACATTCAAACTTTTGTTTAAAGACTCGACTCAACAAATCCTTCGTTTTCTCTTTTCGCTATCGCTTGGTTTATGTTTACCAAAATTCTTTGGTCTTGCTTTGCTCGAGATGGGTTCCACACGAACTCCATATGCAAATTTTATCCTTTCCAAGTACTCCTCAGTCGTTTCAACTATTAGTGTTAAAGGTCTCATACTTTGGCACAAAGTTTCATCATCCTCGTGTTTGGCTTTATCCAACATGAGTGAATGCTTTTGTTTCCGTGTTTTCCTTTCAGGTTAAACCACTTACCGTGCTCTAAAAATTCTGGAAATTTTCCACAATATAGACCGAAGTATTTTCTACAATTTCTCATTTTACACCAACTCGATAATTGTTATGGTTTGTTCATAAAATTCATGTTTATGACGGACACTCTGTCCAGAAAATCTGCAGCAGCACTTTAACTTCTTCTTCTGTTTTGAACAGGTTAAATACCCTCAAATGACCTGAATTTTTGATATGTTGCAGGAAACAATTTTATCTACAACTTTTATTTTGGAATTAAGTTCATATTATTTTTCGTTTGATCTCGATTTGCAATTCAACTCAGTGTTTATTAATCTGGAAATTCTGACAGCTTGTGCAATCGTCAGAAATAACTGTTTTTTACCGACTTTATCTCATTCAAAAATTCCAATATTTTTCTGTCACCTAGGAAACTCCATTGTCTAAATATTTTCTCTTTTGATCATGCTCAAATTGCTTTTCGTTTGGGCTACACAAGTCGATAACGACAGGTCTGGATGTAAAAATCTTACACAGCAGCCTAAAAGGAATCCTCACCTCTTTGACTTAGGGTTGGGGCTAAGAGGGTAGCAAGTTACGATTGTTATGTTTAGGAGTTCCCCGAGTCTGATCTCCTTCTGAGTAAACCTTTTAGTAGGATGCTTGTAAAGCTAACATTATAGTTCTTTTGCAGTTGTAAACAAGAACGAAGATGTTATCCTCGAGCATGCCATGTTTGATGTTCAGACCCTTTTCGTGCCCTTTTGTAATTATACCTTATCTGGTACTTTATTTCTCATGTAATCCCTCACTTGAGATCTTTAAGCTCAATAAATCCTCTTCATTTGTTTTCATAAATTACCTAAGAAACATATCTCCATGAGCCTTTCTTTTGAACAAATCCATGTGATGATGTCGGATATCACCTATAGATCCAATTAACCTCTAGGACGATTCAAGCAAGAACAAAAACAACGGGGACTGTGATTTGTGCAAGATTAAGACTGAGCCTGAGAGTTAGTTCCTCCCAAGTTGCCTACTTATCCAATAGTGAAATTGGAATCAAGTCATTCGTAGTTCCTTAGGGCTGATTATATAGGGAGGCGTCTCACCCCTTTTCTTGTCAAACAAGTCGTGGAACCCTTAAACCCTAAGGATCATCACGTGTGTATCTTGATAATAAATAATTAAGATTATATTCGAATTATGGGATTTCCTTCCGGTGATCCGGGATTCTCCAATGATTATCCTATAATATAGGCTCAAGTGCGGATTATCATATAAGGAAAGAGCTAGTCGGCACTCGATGGGCTCCTCAGACCGTCTTGGCCTGAGCTGCGCGTCCTACCTCCCGACTCGACCAAGCTGCTCTGCAGTGTCCTGGTCGGGAAGGCTATGGGACAGACCTCCCTCCTGGGGTAGGGTCTTACTACTGTGGGGCTCCTGGCCCTAAAAGCTTCCTTCCTATCTTTCTCTGTTAACCTTGAGGTGTTATAAAGGTGACACGTGGCCAGGTCTATTTTCACCATCGTCATAAGCCCCCCAGGTCTGGCCAAACTACCTAGGAGCTGGGTAGACCTGAGATCAGCTCAGATGTTTCAAGATAACATGCTTGCCCTGACACGTGGCACCGCTACCGTTTAGGCTGCCATAGTGAGCGAGAGAAACGAAGCGTCTTTGTACGCACCGTAATAATGGGGCGGTTTTCCAAGATTTATCTTTGGATTTATAACTCCCTAGTCTCATCACGTCTCTTCAGACGTTACTCTTTAAATCAAGCGTGAAGTCGGGACGGTTGCCATTCCATTCTTCCATCTCTCCGATTTCTTTATTCAAGTAAGCTTTCTCTCTTGTCTCATTCTTCTAAGTCTTTTTCTATTGTTAATGAGCGAACCTATAATCCTTACTGATAGTTCTATTGAGGCCTTATTTGAATCGGAACCAGAATTAGAAGAAGAAAGTACCCGTACCGGAGTCAATTTCGAGAGGCTTGCCCTCTCTTTTTCAATCCTCCCCCTTCTTCCTCGTCTTCCATATTTGTCCTTACCTTAAAGGCATTTATGGCTCTGAAATCTCAGGCGGCCTGCCATGGTATTGACACCAAGTTAAACGCTGCATATGTGACCCGTATCTATAAACAGTACAATCTGGTGAACCCGCTTTTCAAACCTACCGTCCCGGCTCCCGGCACTTATGCCTATCAAGCTCCGGCCGGGTACTGCGCCGTTTACAGAGAGCAGCTTTTGTGTGGTTTAAGGTTTCCGATTTGTCCGGCCGTCCTGACTGTCTTAGAGCACTACGATCTAGGGTTGGCCCAGATCGTACCTAATGGAATAAGGGCGATAGTGGGCTTTGCCATTTGGTGCAGAATGTGCCTGCATACCCTTTAAAGTCCAGACATTTCGATTGTTCTTCCAACGTAAACAAGTTCCTGGGCAGGCTGGGTACTACTGCTTCCCACGTCGAGGGGACTTCATGCCTGACGTTCAATTCACTGAGGCGGGGGATACTTCATACAAAGGTTGGAAAACCCGATTCTTTTTTATCTGTCCCGAGGTGACTCAGATCTTGGGCAGGTGGAACTCCTCGGACCTGGACAGCGATCCACGGCCGACTGATGTGGATAGGAAACTGCTAGATGACATTCGCAAAAGCGGGGTGTACATTACTGCGAAAAAATATTCCTCTGAGTTGATCTTGGCTGCCCAGTTGCCCACCGCGGGCCCTGACCCCTACAAGGAATTAGATAAGGAGGAGTACAAGATATGTAGGGCTTTAATACTTGCTTTTTGCCATACTTTACTATCTGTAAAATATTTTCTAACATTTCTTGTCATTCATTTTGGCAGTGTCTTCCTTTGCCGAACTCCTGGAGGATGTTAACGACGAAGTGGTTCCTCCAGTCAACCCTGGCGAGTCTACCCAGGGAACTGAGCAGCAGGAGAACATAGAGCCGGAACGCCTCCGAGCTGCTGGGACTGTCCTGACTACCACCTCGGCTCAACTCTTGTCCGGACAACCAGATGACTCTTCAGGGGAAGTTGAGCGGATAGACGTGGATGACGAGCATGAAGAAAGAGAAGATGCCATCGAGCCTAGCCGGAAGAAGAAGGTAGTCTCTCCCTCGACTCGAAAGGGTCGATCAAAGAAAAGGAAGGCGGCTCGCCAGACCATAGAAAATGTTGAAGATTCTCCTGAGGAGCAATCCTCCCCAAGGCACAATCGGTTGTACGAGTTGTCCGACCAGGACCTCGCCGCTGTGGTAAGTTCTTGAATAAACATATCTGTCCTTCCTATTTGCCTTACCTCCTTCTTACCTTCCCATTGCCTTTTCTGGGAGCTCAGGTCGGTCAGGAGTTCCTGGACCGCCTTGCTGAATCCGCGGCGAGTAAGGAGGCTCTTCAGGGGACTATCGAGGAGCTTCGAGTGAGTCGTGAGAAGCACAAAGAGGCCTCAAAGACTAAGGACCAGGAGGTTGCGGCATTGAAGAAGGAACTTGCCGAGACTAAGGCCAAGTGTACTGCCGAACTCCAGGCCAAACATGATGAGTATGTGGCAGAGAACTCTGAGCTCGGGCAGGCGCTGGCCAAAGTCCGAGCTGAACTGGCTACTCTGGAAGCCTCTCTCCCGGCTCGGGATGCCCGAGTCGTGCATGAGTATAAGTCCTCCGATCATCTAGCCGGAGCTCTGAAGGTCCTACTAAACCCTGTCATGCAACATGGGTACACGACGGGTGTGGATGAAGCAAAAGAGCAGTGCCCTGAGCTGGTTCTCCCTAACCTTATGCATTATCGTTCCATGTACAAGGAAGGAGCAGGTCAGATTTATGATGCCAGGTTGAGGGAGTTTAAAGCAGGTGAAGATATTGGTGTCAAGTATGCCAGACGTCGTCCTGTTTCTCAGAGTGATGTGCCCACCCCATCTTCAACGGAGCAGATTCCGAGGACCCAGACCTGATTGTTTCTCCTTATGTTGTTTTTCTAAAAACTTTGAAACTTTTTGCCCAAGTTCATGTACTTTTCTTATACTTTGTGGTGCCCTGCCCACTATGTTTTGTACGTTGGCTTCATTCGGTTTATTTTGGGTTTAAATGTTCGAATTCTGTCTTATAGATGTCCCTTCCCCCCCCCCCCCCAGTATGGCATGCATTACTGACGGTTTGGATGACATACTAAGTTCTTATAAAATTCTGGCCTGACCTGTAGACTTAGGAGGTTTGACTTTTGCAAACCTTCTGAGTATAATCCTCGGCCCTATCCTGGCTTGAGGACTCGGGAAGCTTGTGGTATTCAAGCTTTCGAGTCCGACCCGCGAGCCTCGGTTAAATCGGCCGACCCGTGGACCGAGGAGGTTTGACTTTTGCAAACCTTCGAGTATAACGACTCGCTTAAAACCCCGTCCCGGCTTGAGGACTCGGGAAGCTTGTGGTATTCAAGCTTTCGAGTCGACTGCGAGCCTCAGTTAAATTCTAGCCTGACCTGCAGACTGAGGAGGTTTGACTTTTGCAAACCTTCTGAGTATAACCTGACTCAGTTAAAACCCTCGTCCTGACTTGAGGACTCGGGAAGCTTGTGGTATTCAAGCTTTCTGAGTCTGACCTGTAGGCCTCAGTTGAAAAATATGTTGCATTACACAACTCGACAATGTATAAAATAATATCTTTATTAGAATTCAATGGTGTTTGGTAACACTTTTATTGAAAATAACAACATAAATGAAAAGACAGAAACAAGCCTGGAATTGTCTCAGGCATAGAACTTCCTAAGGTTGCTGGCATTCCAGCTCCGCGGTACGGTTTGGCCTCTCGCATTAGCTAGCTGGTAAGCACCTTTGCCATGAACCTTTACCACCCTGTACGGGCCTTCCCAGTTCGGGTTAAGCTTTCCCTGGGGACCCTGCTTGCTGATCTCATTCTTTCGCAGCACCAAGTCTCCTTCTTTGAAGTACGAATGTTTAACTTTAGAGTTGTAATATTGGGATATCCTCTGCTTGTACTTCGCCATTCGGATATAAGCCACTTCCCTGGCTTCTTCCAAGTTATCCTTGGCGTGTGTCTGAGCTCGAGGTCTTGATCTGTGCTTGTATGGAGCTCGGTCCTCGGGGAGGGGAGCCCTATTTCAGCCGGAATAACTGCTTCACAACCATAGGCTAAAGCAAAAGGAGTTTCTCCGGTAGCCGAGTTTGGAGTAGTTCTGTATGCCCAAAGGATGTTGGGCAAATGCTCGACCCATGCTTGTCCCTTTTCTTCCAACCTCTTTTTCAACCCAACCTTAAGCTGCATGTTTGTATGCTCCACTTGGCCGTTGGCCTGGGGGTAACCGACAGAGGTAAAGTGTTGGGCTATCCCCAGTTCGGCACACCATGACCGGACTATTCTATCCTCGAATTGCGTTCCATTGTCTGACACCAGGATCTTGGGTATCCCAAATCTGCAGACGATACTTTTCCATAAAAATTTATGTATGGCTTTGCCAGTGATGGTGGTCAAGGCCTCTGCCTCCACCCACTTAGTAAAGTAGTCGACGGCCACAACAAGAAACAGTAAGTTGCCTGGAGCTCGGGGAAGGGGTCCAACCAAATCCACCCCCCACTGATAAAAGGGCCAAGGAGAGACCAAGGGGGTCATGTTCTGTGCCGGCTGGTGAGACAAGTTATCATGCACCTGGCATGACTTGCACCTCGTTACCAAGTCGTTTGCATCGCCCTGCATGGTCGGCCAATAATATCCAAACAAGCGGCATTTGCGAGCCAATGTCCGGGCTCCTGCGTGATTGCCACAAATGCCGAGGTGGATTTCCCTGAGTAGATAGTTTCCTTCCTCCTGGGTAGCACATCTAAGCCATGGTGATACAAACGATCGTCTGTATAGAATATCATCGAAGAGAGCATATCTGCTTGCTTGTAGCTTTATCTTCCTGGACTGAGCCTTGTCAGTTGGCAAAATACCATGCTTTAGATAAGAGGTTATAGGGTCCATCCAGGTGGCTTGCTGGCTAATCGGTTGAACTTCACTCAAGACATAACTTCGCTCGGCCAGCTGCTCCACCAGGACTTTTTTATCCGAGAAGAAATTGGATGCCAGCTTGGAGAGGGCATCAGCCTTTTTGTTCCTGGATCGAGAGACCTGCTCTATCTGGACTGACTTGAAGTTTTTTAGCAAAGCCTGTGCTGTTGCTGCCAAATACTTCTTCATTGATTCCTCCTTTGCTTCATACTCACCTTTAACGTGATTGACCACCAGCTGGGAGTCACTGAATACATGTAGGTTATCTGCCCCAAGCTTAGTGGCTAGTCTGAGCCCGGTAATTAAAGCTTCATACTCCGCCTCGTTGTTTGTTGCCATGAAGTTAAAACGCAATGCATACGGGAATTCTTCCCCTCTTGGACTGAGGAGCAAAAGGCCTGCCCCTGCTCCTTTTTTTCCAGATGCTCCATCAACGAAAAGGGTCCAGGTATCGACATGCCCTGCTGGTTGTTCTTTCTTTATCTCAACCTGAATTCCTTCAGCCAGGAAGTCAGCTAAAGCCTGGGCTTTGACAGCAGTCCGGGGTTGGTAATCCAAGTCATATTCTGCCAACTCGATAACCCATTTGGCTAATCTACCCGAGGTGTTTGGTCGTGCCAAGATTTGACGTAGTGGTTGATCTGTGACCACAGTGATTGAATGTGCTTGTACCAGAGCCAAAGCTAGCTTTTCCGCGTTAGTGTACCTGAGCTCCGGTCCATGTAAGGCTCGGCTTACATAGAACACGGGTGTTTGTATTTGTCCCTCTTCTTTGATCAAGACTGCACTGATCGCCTCGTCAACCACTGCCAAGTATAAAAGCAGAGTTTCTCCTTCCCGAGGAGATGTCAGGGTTGGTAGCTCGGCCAAATACTTTTTCAGATCTTCAAATGCCTTCTGACTGTCCTCATTCCACTGGAAAGGACTTGCTTTCCTCTGGATTTTAAAGAACGGTAAAGCACGCTGTGCTGACTTGGATATGAACCTACTCAGGGCGGCCATGCGACCTGTTAGCCTTTGCACCTCCTTGATGCTTATGGGTGGTGGCATCATCTTTAAGGCTTCAACCTTATCCGGGTTGGCCTTAATTCCTTCTTTTGAAATCATGTATCCCAGGAATTTGCCTGACCTGACCCCAAACGTGCATTTCTTGGGGTTGAGTTTCATTTGGGTCTGCCTGAGTACCCCAAATACTTCTCGGACGTCGGTCATATACTGATCCAGAGACCTGCTCTTGATCAAGAGATCATCCACATAGACTTCCATGCATTTCCCGATCTGCTTCTCGAAGATTTTATTCACTGCTCTTTGATAAGTGGCCCCAGCGTTCTTTAATCCGAACGGCATGGTAACATAGCAGAAAGTTCCTTCTTCTGTTATGAATGCCGTTTTTTCTGCATCGTCTGGGTCCATTGCAATTTGGTGGTAACCCTTATATGCGTCTAGAAATGCAAAAACTTCAAAACCGACCGTTGAGTCGACTAACCTGTCAATTTTTGGAAATGGGTAGCAATCCTTGGGGCACGCCTTGTTCAGGTCAGTGAAATCCACGCACATTCGCCAACTGCCATCTGGTTTTTTTTACTATAACTGGGTTGGCAAGCCAGGTCGGGTAGAATACCTCGCGTATAATCCCGGCTTGGAGCAACTTCTCCACCTCCTTCTGAATAGCCTCCATTCGATCTTTGGCGAATTGCCTCTTCTTCTGCCGAATCGGCTTCCGGGCTGGGTCAACATGAAGTTTGTGCAGGGCCAGATCGGGTGACAGGCCTGGCATGTCCTCTGTCTTCCAAGCAAATACATCTCTAAACTCATTCAAGATTTCAAAAAGTTCTGCCTTAAATTGGTCTGGGATCCATGATCCTATGTTGACTGACAGGTCTTCCTGTTCTTTTCCCAGATTTACCACCTCGATTTTGTCATCTGAGGACCAGTTTTCTTCTTCCTCTGGGAGCAACTCTTCCACAGATACCTGTTGCACCATCATCTTTCCATTAACGGTGGCCGTGTAACAACTCCTGGCTGTTTCGACGTCACCTTTAACTTCTGCCGTCCCCTCCCAAGTCGGGAACTTCATGCTTATGTGAGCCGGGGAGATTACCGCTCGTAGACCTATCAGGGCAGGCCGCCCCATAATGACATTGTAAGCTGATGGGGCCCTGACTACCACGTAATTCACCATAAGGATCTGTCCCGAGGTGCTTTCCCAAAGGTGGTAGGTAGGCTGATCATACCCATGGGATGGACCGGTGGTCCTGCAAATCCGAATAATGGAGATGAAACAGGCGTTAAATCCGCGTCTTTTAACTTCATTGACTGGAACACATTGTAGTATAACACGTTGACCGCACTCCCAGTGTCCACACAAATACGTTTCACAGTATGTTTGTTGATTACCGCCTCGATAACCAAACCTTCGTTATTGATGACGAGGGGAAGGGGGTCACGAGGACCATAGATTACCTCCCCGGACAACCTCTATCTCTTTCCTGAGTTTGCGCTGGTAGGTGTCCGGTTACTGCTTTTCTCCTCAGGTCGGGATGATGCACTCGGACCTCCTGAGATAGTGTTAATGGTATTAATAGGACGATTATCCGGCTGTCCCTCAGGTCCTGGAGATGGTTCCCTCCTTCGTCGATAATCATCCTTTCGGTCATGACCGAAGTCTCTCCTCTTGTACTCCCGTCTTCCTCGGGGTTCTGGATTGCGGGATCTATCTATGACCTCGTCAAGTTTTCCTTCCATAACAGCAGCATCGATTTCCCTCTATAAATCCCGGCATTGCTCTGAGTCATGACCAATGTCTTCATGAAACTTACAGTACTTGGTCTGGTCCCTTTTTTCCCGGGGACCCCTCATAGGAGGTGGAGTGCGGACAATGCCTTTTCTTTGCATTATTGCGAGAACCTGCTCGCGTGATCTATTTAAGGGGATAAAATCTCTTTCCTAAAGGGCCCCTTTTTTCCCGAGCCGGTCTGTTATAGGTGCAGTTACTCGGTCCCATACTGGTTTACGCTTTCTGTCAGATCTGTCATCTGACCTCTCTTTCTTAGGAGCTTCCGACTCCCTCTTTAGGCGGTTGGCCTCCTCACCCTGACAGTGTTTGTAGGCTAGATCCATACATTCGTCCATTGACTTCGGAAGTCGGCCATTTAGCTTAGCGTACAATCTACCTTCTCGTAGGCCTGCTACGAAAGATGTGATCAAGAGGTGCTCATCTGCATTCCCGACCTGCCTAGACTCCTCGTTGAATCTTTTCAGGTACTTCAGTACGGTCTCTTCTTTTTTCTGACGGATAGTGAGGAGGTACGTGACATTCCTCTGGAAATGTTTGGCGGTGACAAAAGCTTGCAGAAATATCCTTGCCAGGGTTTCAAAATTTTCGATGGACTGAGGTGGTAATTTCCGGAACCACTCACGAGCCTTACCCGTAAGTAAGGCCGGAAAGGCTTTGCACTTCATCTCCTCAGCTGCACAATCCAAGTTCATGTGTGTCAAGTATTGGAAGAGATGGTCTTGGGGATCCTTTGTTCCATCATATGCTTCCAACTTGGGTATCTTGAATCTCTCCGGGCGTGGGTAATTCAAAATCTACTCTGAGAACGGTGATTCGATTGAAAGATCGTCCATTTTCTTCCCCAGAATTCCATCTAATTCCGCCCGAGCAGCCTCCTGGGCCTGAGCATTAACCTGCTTTTTCCGTGTATGGGAGGTGGAGGAAGATGTTATCCTCGAGCATGCCATGTTTGATGTTCAGACCCTTTTCGTGCCCTTTTGTAATTATACCTTATCTGGTATTTTATTTCTCATGTAATCCCTCACTTGAGATCTTTAAGCTCAATAAATCCTCTTCATTTGTTTTCATAAATTACCTAAGTAACATATCTCCATAAGCCTTTCTTTTGAACAAATCCATGTGATGATGTCGGATATCACATATAGATCCAATTAACCTCTAAGACGATTCAAGCAAGAACAAAAACAACGGGGACTGTGATTTGTGCAAGATTAAGACTGAGCCTGAGAGTTAGTTCCTCCCAAGTTGCCTACGTATCCAATAGTGAAATTGGAATCAAGTCATTCGTAGTTCCTTAGGGCTGATTATATAGGGGGCGTTTCTTGTCAAACAAGTCGTGGAACCCTTAAACCCTAAGGATCATCACGTGTGTATCTTGATAATAAATAATTAAGATTATATTTGAATTATGGGATTTCCTTCCGGTGATCCAGGGATTCTCCAATGATTATCCTATAATATAGGCTCAAGTGCGGATTATCATAGAAGGAAAGAGCTAGTCGGCACTCGATAGGCTCCTCAAACCGTCTTGGCCTGAGCTGCGCGTCCTACCTCCCGACTCGACCAAGCGCGTCCTACCTCCCGACTCGACCAAAAAGCTTCGCTGCTTTCTCTATTAACCTTGCACGTGGCCGTGTCACCATGCTTCCTTACTTGTCGGGAAGGCTATGGGATAGACCTCCTCTCCTTCCCTCCTAAGGGTAGGGTCTTACTACTTGTTATTTCAAGGGGCTCCCTACCTTGCCTTAAAAGCTTCCTTCCTTTGCCAAGGTGCCTTCCGAACCTGGGGTAGGGCCATGAACCGCCGATCTTACTACGCAAGTTGCCTGGAACGAAAACTTCAACCGTGCGGCCAATCCGTTCATCGTTTCAAGATTTTTCCCTTACATTGTCATGCGGGAAAACCCTATCTCCTTTTCAGAGACAAGTTCCCTTTTAAGTGATCACCGTGACGAGACGCAACTTTGGAAAATAAAATATCCTTATTCCGTAAGTTTTCAGTTTAGCCCTAGTTTCGTAATCGTCGAGTTCATTTCTTCAAAAATTCGTATATTTTAATCCGTAGCTCTATTTTTCAGCCATGAGTAGTCAAAACGGTCGTCTTGGAGCGTAGATTATTCTAAAAATAGTTTCACGAAAAAGGAATTAATCCCCAAATTACTCCTTTTAATTCATACGCATATTTTGTTATTCCATGTAATCTTCGTTTTTCGTGACTTTTTCGGTTTCGTTTTTTGCAAGAAAATAGGATTTTAGGGTTTCTTGTTGATCGAATAGGTTTTGGGGTTTGAGGATCAACGGTTGTTGTTGCGTTGCTTGGCGTTTTGCTTTCAGTTTGCTGGCAATTAAGGTAAGAGGCTCTTCCTAACGAATAATTATGGTTTTACAATGTTTAGGTTGAGTGTTAGTTGTAGCAAGAAATCATGTTTTATGTTGTAGTTAAAATGTTGGATGCTACGTAATGTTTAGTTATGTTTAAATCAGGTTTTTACTGCTGTTTCTTTGTGATGGTTGATGTTAAACATGTTTGATTTGGGTTAGAAATCGTTAATTTGCAGAAAATCATGTTTAGGGCTTTTCAGGTGCAATGCGCACGCATTCAGACCAGTTTTGGGTAAATGTTGTTTTCAGCTACGAGTCCAGTTTAAATGTTATTTCTTGATCTAATAATACTAAATGAAAATGAACAAGCCTTGATTGAGTTTCTGATGCGTTTGGTTTCGGCACCGGACGTACTCTTAAAGGGAGTTGAAGTCCGGGACCGTCGGAAAGGCATGAAAGGGCTTCTGCTTTGATGAATTAGTATTCATCAATGTCTGTGTAATTGCTAGGTCTTGTTTATGTCTAGTGGTTTAGGAAGAGAGTAGTATGTGTGAGGGAGATTATTTGAAAACACTTAGGCGGATAGTTAACTATTTAATAAATACGTACTTGCTTAGTAAAAGATTAAACAAAACATGCCACTCTTGGATAGGCACCAGACAATATCGCATGTGTGTGCGTGCAGATAAAGCGAACAACGCTGCTGGCCTATAAACGGCTAAATGGCAGTGGAGGAACTTCGCCGTACGTGTGCACCATCGGAGTCTACCAGCCTAGGCTAACGGGGCCATTGGTGTGATCCACCAATGGGTTGCAATCGATATCTCCTGGTGGATATACATCTGGCGTAGTGCCCTTGAGTGCGGTTGTAACAGAGATAAGTTAAGCTAGAAACCTTTAGTCATGACATGTTGATGGACATGAAGTGAACCCTAGATTGAGTCGGTCTCATAAAGGTAATTTAATAATTTAAAAAAAGAACCATTCATGGTATAACTTAGTTATTTATTAGCTTCTCACTTTTACTAAGTATTTGTACTTACCTCCTTTGCATTTTCTTTTGTATGCATTGTGGGATGAGAAGACGAACATGTTGTCCAAGCGTAGATTACGACTTTTGAAGACATTGAAGTCTTGGCGAAGCTTTTAGTTTATTTCTTTGAAAAGGTGGTACTAGACTAGTTGTATTTTTTTCTTAGATTTGTTGTACCTCTACTTTTAAGACCTCGTATTGTATAAGTCTTTAGGTTTTTCGTCGTTGTAATTTAACTATCCATCTTTAGTATGGTTACTTTCTATTCATAGTAGCATTTATGTTTTTACCCAAGTCCTTTTAGCTTCCGTTTGTTTTTATTTGATACGACGACGTAGAGGCTTGCGTATAATGTTAGATTTATTTAATGCTATACGCGCCGAACGTTTCTCTTCTGGATAAGGGCGCAGTATCCGGGAACGGGGCGTTACATGAAGTGACACGTGGCATATATAACCTGTCGGTGATGTGTCGTGTACTTAAATTTTAAAAATAGCCGTATCGTCGTGTCGTGCGGCGTATCAGTGCACGTGTCTGTGCAACATATATTTTGATTCTATCTTCTATATTTCCATTTTATGGATATATAATATTGATATATAAAGTATGTAATATTAATAATAACAAAAAAAAAACAACAAAAAAAAAGAATTGACTCTATCTTCTATATTTCCATTTTTTTATATATAATCTTATATTAAACCAGTTTTTTTTCGACTCTCCGTTACATAAATCGAACAAAAGTGTATATTTCGATACGGTTCATTTTTAGTGCCTCCAACGGACGGTGCGGCTTCGGCTTTTTTTACATTTCAATGAACGGGAAATTTTCGATTTCTCGATTCAATTTCAACACAACAATTGAATATACACAACAAAGTGTATATTTCAATACGGTTCAATTTTTCTTTCCTTCGGTAAAAACCAGGGATTTCGGTTATCTCGTTATATATAAACCGATTTTTTTCCGACTCTCCGTTACATAAATCTAACCAAAGCGGTTCATTTTTTGTGCATCCAACATACAGTTTGGATTCAGTTTTATATTTCAGTCAACCAAAAAATTTTGCTTTCTCGATTCGATTTCGACACAACAATTGAATATAAACAACAAATTGTATATTTCGATACGGGTCATTGTTTTTTCCCCTTCGGTAAAAACCGGGATATCGGTTATGTCGTTATATATAAACCGGTTTTTTTTCCGACTCTCCGTTACATCAATCATACAAAAGTGTATATTTCAATACGGTTCATTTTTAGTGCCTCCAGACAGTGCGGATTTAGTTTTACATTTCAATCAACCGGAAATTTTCGATTTCTCGATTCGATTTGGACACAACAACTGAATATACACAACAAAGTGTATATTTCGATACGGTTCATTTTTACTACCTCCAATGACGACGGTGCGAGATTCGGTTTTAAATTTCAATCCACCGAATTTTTTTGATTTCTCGATTCGATTTCGACACAACAATTGAATATACACTACAAAGTGTATATTTCGATACGGTTCATTTTTAGTACCTAACGAGACGGTGCGAATTCATTTTAAAATTTCAATCAACCGGAAATTTTCGACTTCTCGATTCGATTTCGACACAACAATTGAATATACACAACAAAGTGTATATTTCGATACGGTTCATTTTTATTACTTCCAACAGACATTGCGGATTCAGTTTTAGATTTCAACCAACAGAAAATTTTCGATTTTGATTCGATTTCGACACAACAATTGAAAAAACCGTGTATTTTTATTTATCAAATGTGTAACTTTTCGATTCATTTTTTCCCCTTTTCTTACCGCAGGTTTTTTTTCCCCTCGGTAAAACCGGAATTTCGGTTATATGTAAACCGATTTTTTTTTCTTACTCTCTGCTACACCCAATGGATTAAAGGGATAGATTTTATAACGTTCGTTCTCCGATACATCATATTGTGGTTTATTTTATAGAGAAAACTCCGATAGAAATTTGGAAGAGAAGTGATTCACAATATTCACGTCTCTACCTCTTTTAGACGAGGGGCGACCGGGGATTTTTATGATACGGGTCGAGTTTGAGAATAACACATCTTATTATAAACTTCTAATACATTACTTTAAATTTTCAAGTATAGATACGGGTCAAGGTCAATATTTTAAAAATTTTACGGGTCGGTTAGTATTATTAGTGATAAAATTTTCATATTGATATATAAAGCATGTAATATGAAAGAAAAAAAGAAAAAAAGAAAAAACAAACAAACAGAAGCGACACGTGGTGGAGCATCTCTTAAATTCTCAAAGAAGAGGGACGTGGCCTCTTGTGCTTCTTTTGTGCTCATCAAATCAAATTATAAGTAGGTAAAGATGGAAAAATATTGTCACTTGCATCATCAAATTGTACATGCATGATGAGATATGGAGAGGGTAGGCCCACAAGAATGACCGCACCGGCCGGGCCAGTTGCCTTGAGTGGATACATTGAACATATATTGAGAATAAAGACAAACCTTAGTCCTTTCTTGCATGCATCTGAAGACTTTTGAAACCTCAATTTGAATATATTTTCCCATTTTTAATTTAGTCGTTATCATTATAAAATGACCCCCTACAAAAAAAATGACCCCCTACAATATATTATTTCCTGTGGTGTTAGTATATAAAGGGATCATTCATACATTCAACTAAAGTGGACTAACAATTAAACATACTCACTTCTTCTTTTGCTTTCAGTTTTCCCTATTGATTTATAGGGTTTTTTTTTTCTAATTATTCAGATTATCAGAAATTTTGGTGTCATGTTTTCTTGAAAATTTTGATTGAATATTTGATCTGGGCTTTGGTTAGTTTCTTGAAAAGTTTGAATCTTTAAGCTTTTATTGTGGGAATTTTCTTCTGATCCTCAGCAATGCCTGCTCTAGTTAATTACAGTGGTGAGTTTTCTTGCTCCTTGTTCCTTTATTATTTTACTTTATTTTATTGCTTCACTATGATTTTTGGCTTATTATTGATATGCTCTTTTTATTACTACAATATGAGAAATAGAATATGCTCTTTTCCTCAAAAAAATATGAGAAATAGTTGTTAGAATTGTTGTTAGTGAGAAAATATGTTTCTAACTAATATGTAGTTCATTTCTCAATTTCTTTAATAATAATGAAGCAGATTGTTATTAAAAAGAAGAAGAAGAAATAAAAAAATTCGATTGGCAATTTTAGCTTGTACTTATTTATTGACATGGTTTTTGCAGGTGAATATGAATTGTATTCTAGGCAGTCAATGTGTTCCTCTGATTTAGGCTTGCTCAATGATATCTATTGTTCTCCTAGAAAGCGTCCACGTATCGATATGCCTTATGTTAACAATAGAGTAATGTATAACATCAACAAGAAGCCATCAATTGAAGTTCTTCCAGATGAATGCTTATTCGAGATCTTCAAACGCTTACCCGGACCTCGAGAGAGGAGTGTCTCGGCCTTTGTTTCTAAACGTTGGCTCGCGTTGTTGAGTAGTATGCGCGCTTCAGACATTAACATGACCTTATTAGATGATAATCAAGAAGAAGTTTGTGGTAGTTATATTGAAAGATCATTGGAAGGAAAGAAAGCAACGGATACTCGACTTTACGGTATTTCTATAGGGACTAGTAGACATGGTGGGCTTAGGAAGCTGTCTATACGAGGAAGCAATGTTCTTCGTGGGGTTACGAATTCCGGGCTTTCAGCGATTGGACATGGTTGCCCTTTTCTAAAGGAGTTGTTTTTATGGAATATCTCAACTATTGATGATGAGGGTTTGCTTGAGATTGCACGAGGATGTCGTTTATTGGAAAGATTCGACCTTTGTCAATGTCCTAATGTTACTGATAAAGGGCTTGCTGCATTAGCTGAGAAGTGTCCAAATTTGAGTACTTTAAGTATTGAATCTTGTTTTAGTATATGTAATAAAGGTCTAAAAGCTATTGGGAAGCATTGTCCTAAACTTCAATCAATTTCTATCAAGAACTGTCCTTTAGTTGGTGATGAAGGTATTGCAGGGATTCTGTCAACAAATTCTACAATCTTGAAAACAATTAAGTTTCAAGGACTAAATGTTAGTGATATATCTCTTGCTCTGATCGGACACTACGGGCTAGTCGTTACAGATCTCGTGCTAAGTGGGCTACAAAAAGTAAGCCAAAGAGGCTTTTGGACCATGGCTAAAGCTAATGGCTTGCACTTATTGGCTTCTTTGACATTAACTTCGTGCCACGGGGTTACAGATATGAGTATTGAAGCCATGGCTAAAGGTTGTCCAAATCTGAAACACATGTGTCTTCGTAAATGCTGCTTCGTATCGGATAATGGGCTGGTGGCTTTTACCAAATCTGTTCAATTACTTGAGAGCTTACAATTGGAAGAGTGTAACAGAATCAGCCAAACCGGAGTTTTAGGCGCCCTTACACATTGCAGCTCAAAGTTCAAGTCTTTTTCCATTGTAAAGTGCTTAGGATTAATCAAGAATGTGTGTCTAGAGGAGGATCAGACCTTGTTTCCTTGTCAATCTTTACGATCTTTATCGATTCGTTACTGTCCCGGATTCACTACCGGTACTCTGGCTATGGTGATGAAGCTATGTCCTCAACTACGTCGTTTAGACCTCAGTGGCCTTCATATGATAACTGATGAGGCAATCATGCCATTTATAGAAACATGTGAAGCAGGATTGATTAAAGTGAATCTTAAAGATTGCAAAAATCTGACCGACGAATCAATTTCAGTATTGGCTAGACTACATGGAAAGACACTTCAGTTTTTGAATCTTGATGGATGTAGGAACGTTACCGATGCAAGCTTGAACGCGATAGCTTACTATTGTATCGTTATCAATGAACTCGATGTTTCTAAGTGTTCGATCACAGACTCTGGTGTGGCTGCATTGTGTGATGAGGTGCACTCGAATTTACAAACTCTTTCTATATCTGGTTGCTCTATGGTTTCAGACAAGAGTTGTGGTTACCTTAAAATGTTGTCTGAAACATTGTCCTCGTTGAATATCCGGAACTGCAAATCGCTTAGTAGCAGTGGTGTTGAGCAGCTTATAGAGGAGTTATGGAGATGTGATATCTTCTCATGAATGTTATCTGTGTGAATTGACAAAATGTGTATTTGGAGAAAGTTGTGAAACATATATGTAGTTTGTGTATAGTAGTTGGTAGTTTAATTATTTATGGTTTTTGGTTGTTTCCAAGGGAAAAATTAATGGCTTCTTTTTGTTTTTACAAGCTTAGCTTTATATTAAGAAGGCCTGTTTCAAAAACAAAAAAAAAAATTTGTTATGGAGTTGTAACTTTACAGCTAGCCATTAGTGCTTCCTGATAAAATACTTTTACTACCATGTCCTTTTTGAAGTTACCTTGTTTACAATATGTCATTTTTTTGTTTTTTAATCATGATTTTTCATGGTTGGAATTGGATTTTGTGATATCCCATTATCATGGTATATAATTTAGACATAATGGACTTGAAAACAAGGGTGTATCATTTTAAGTCAAACGAAAACGAAAACGACGAACCGTTACCGAGTCTATTATGGCTCATGTACCAACGCTTTATAGGCTTTGATCAAGTCTTGGGGCATTAAAAATAGTATTAGAGTGGCTTGAGAGACAACGGGGGCACCGACTAACAGTTGTAACTAAATGTCACGTCATGAGAGACAAGGATGTCACATATATAATCTTTTGGTAGGGTTCTGATAAAGACGCTGATTCACTAAAAATGGGAGAACGTAATGTTTCACATGTGGGAGAAACATTACTATGATATAAGATCGAAAGATAATGAACCTGATAACTTCAATCGACCATTTTAATCCACAAGTGACCTAATCAGTTATTCGATTAATATGACTCAAGTATCACCCCTAAACTAATATATATATATATATAACATGTTCTACCGCCGCACCCTAACTGCTGATGCAACACACCGTTTTCACATAATCTGTAACGTTCCGTTTCCGGATACCGAGTCCTTATCCGGAAAAGAAACGTTCGGCACGTTTAATATTAAATAATTTTAATATTATACGTAAGCCTCTACTATGTCGTATCGAGTTTAGCAAACGGATGCTAAAAAGACTCGACAAGCATCATAAATGTTACTAAGAATAGAAACTCCTACATACTGAAGAGAGAAATGTAACTTACAACAACGAAGTAACATACAACGTATGATATTCCAAAAGAAAAGTTACAACAAACTTGTCTTACAACCTTGAAAAAGAAAGTACAACATCTATCTAGAAAAGCTAAACAACAAGTCTAGTACAACATTTAATAAGTAAGAAAAACTGAAACATCATCCAAGCATCAACAAGGCATCATCGTCACGTATCATTATCAAACTCTTCATCGAGCTCAAGTTTAACCTGTTTATATTCTCACCCCACAATGCATAAACATGCAAAGGAGGTAAGTACAACGTACTTAGCAAGAGTAAGAAACTAATGTATGATTAGAGTTTATAACGAAAGGCTTACTTTATTATTATTATTAAGTTATCTTTGTGAGACCGACTCAATTATATGGTTCACTTCATGCTAATCAACATGTCGTGACTAACTGTTTCTAGCTTAGCTTATCTTTGTTACATCAGCATTCAAGGGCACTACGCATGATGCTACTCACCACGAAGTATCTGGGTGCAACCTATTGGTGGATCACACTAATAGCCACGGGCTAGCCCCGATAGTGTACACGTTTGGCAAAGTCCCTCGGCACCTTGAGTCTAATAGACTTACGGGGTTATGTTCATTGAACTCTCTGTTCAAGTTTGGGGGGCGCCAAAGCCTTCGGGGTGTGCCAAAATGACAACAGAAAATTCTGGTTTGGCCTCTGATACACTTTGGGGGGTGCCAAAACCCAGTGGCGGACCCAGGAAAATTTTCCAGTGGGGGCCAAATTAAAAAAAAAAAAAAAAGCGTGGAAAAAAACTCAAAAGCCAAGATTCGAACCTGTGACCTAAGGATAGGTAATAAAGCTTCTAACCAATTGAGCTAAATGGATTTTTGCATTAGATATTGTCTGAAATAATATACATACACAACTTTAACATTACTAGAGGGGTATAATAGTAACTTCGTCCGGAAATTGAGGTGGGGTCCATGCACCCCACCCCTATAAGGCTGGGTCCGCCCCTGCCAAAACCTCGGGGCGCACCAAAGAGAGCCAAAACTGCTCCAAACACACGATTTGCTGCACATACGATTTCTAACCAAGCCCTAACTTTCTCAACACCAAAATACTCAGAAAAACAATAGAAAATCGTCCTATTAACAAGGCATAACATCATGGATTCCCACAACGATTTCTAAACATGATTTCTAGCATCAAATCATACCACAACACAACCTTAACATCATAAATCCTTAATTAAACATTAGGAAGAGCCTCTTACCTTAAAAGCAAGAAAACCAAAGCGAAACTCAAGAACATCTGCGGTACTTCTAAGACTTCTCCAAGAAACCTTTTCCCAACCTCGGTGATTTTGATGTCAAAAGGAAGCCCTCTTCACGCTGATTTCTTAAACTCTAATCGATTCTGAAAACGGACCAAGAACCTGAGAGAATTTTGAGGAAGACTCCTTTGTTTTCTTCATTTCTTTTCTTTTCAACGTGAAAAGCCAGGAGGTTAGAATTCTGATAACTCTTGGCAACCTCTAATTTAATGGGAAGTTAATTCCCCAAATAAAACTTCCCACCTTAATTGCACTTAACTTCCATTTTAATTACAATAAGTCCCCAAACTTCCTTAATTTTCCAATAAATCCTTTTGCTTTTATTTCCCCTTTTAATCTTAAATCCATAAATAATAAATATAATATTTCGTGTTTCGTAAAAAAACACGTAGCCTTTTTACGAAAGGTCGGGATATTACATATTCAACCTTGGGAAATTCGATTATTTCCTTAGATCGATTTAGAATCGACTCAACGGGAAGTTAATTTTTGGCTTTATAATCCATTTTTTTTAAGATTGATTCTATTGTGATGCACAGATACCATCATTATCATTATAGTGTGAATAAAGGCCAGAACAACATTTTCATCTTGAAATAAAGTTTAAACGCAGTGGGAAAAGCTAGCATGTATTATCCTACAATGTATGGGGTCAATGATTCTGATATTTTGGGTTGTGTAAAAATTTTCTTCACAGGAGAATCAAGTTATATATTTCGTGTAGTATGTTTGACCGACTCCATACTGTATAGGCTTTGAATCTTTTTCGTATACTAATTAGCTTTTAAAGAAATGTTGGTGCCACAAAAAAATAAAATTATACACAACAAATATCATAACAATCTTTTTGGCTATGACCCATTTAAACTAATATGTCATATATCATGATCAATATTCTAAAAATATATTGTGTACTTTATTGTATTTATTTTATTGTTGCACTATCAGTACTTTCCATAGATCGACCAGTAAGAGTCATCAGACATCAATGCCGCTGTATCGGATCAATATTGACGGCTGCATGCAGATTCATTGCATCGATCCATTCCATTGATAGGTGAATAGTACCTACATAATACATGTAAGACACGTAACGCAAAGATAAAGCAGCTAGCTTCACTGCCGTGCGTGTCTCTAGCTAGTACTATGGTTGTTAGATACGGTAGTACTCTTCAGTTTTTTTTAACCGTCACATTTGATGTCATTTTTTGGATGAACCTGATTACTTTTTAGCTTAAAATGAATCATTTTTTGAATGAATCTGGACATCAACTGTGACAGTTAAAAAAACGGAGAGGGTACAATATTGTTCACACTGGAACTCAAACCTAATACCTTCGAGTGTATGAACTTGGTTTATTTGATCTCGATCTCTTTTTGTAACATCCCGACTTTTTCAGAAAGGGTAAATTAGTAATTGGTCATACCCACGACGACCTAATTATTATTTGTCCTATTTAGTTAATTAAAAAGGATTTAATTAAAAGGATTTAGTTATTTAATTAAGGGATTTAATTAAATGGCTATAAAAAGGAATAATACCCAAATTACTCCTTTAATTCACACGCTGGTTCGAAAAAAAAAAAAGAGGAACGGCGCTGAAGAAGAAAGCAACGCAGAAGCAAAGACGAAATAATAGGAAGAACCGTGTGATCAATCCGTTCATCTGATCAAGATGCCGCAGGAGAGAAAAGTAATCAGCGCGAGGAGACGCAACTTTGGAAAACAACATCTCTCGATTTCGTAAGTTTTCAGTTTAGCCTTAGCTTTGTATTCGTAGAGTTCGATTCTTGAGAAATTCGTATCTTTTAATCCGTAGCTCTGTTTCGCAGCCATGAGTAGTCGAAACGATCGTCTTGAAGCGTAGAATAATCTAAAAATAGTTTCACGGCAGTAAGCCCAGGTAATCTTCTGTTTTTCAGGCTCTTTCAGTTTCGGTTTTCAGCAAGAAATAGGATTTTAGGGTTCCTTGTTGATCACATAGGTTTTGGGGTTGAGGATCAACAATTGTTGCAGTTGCTGGGTGTTTTGTTGTCGGTGTTGCAGGCAATTAAGGTAAGAGGCTCTTCCTATGATTCCAATTATCGTTTATGAGGTTTAGATCAAGTTTTAAGTTTTTAAGATGTGTTTTTCGTTGATCAAGGATCATAGGTGTTCTTGGAATGGTTAGATATGTTTATTTACGTTTTACTATGTTTAAATTGATGTTATTTTGGGTTAGAAACTGATTTGGAACGAACTTGAGGATTTTAGGGTTCTAGTCGAACCCAGGTGGACGAGCGTCTGGCCTCTCTGGACGGGCGTCTACTTGGGGCACATTTCGGACGAGCGTCTGGATTCTCTGGACGGGCGTCTGAGGTGTTATTTTACGTTCAGGATGTAACTATTTTAGGGGGACGAGCGTCTGGGGGAAAGTGGACGGGCGTCCAGTAGGTTCCAGACGGGCATCCATGTCTTTAAACGGGTGTTTGGTTGTTGTTCAGCCTTATAAGTACGTTTTATCATTTCTAAACTTTTAAACGTGATATGTTAACACTGTATAAACTTGAACAAGCCTGAATTGAGCTTCTGATTCGTTCAGTTAAAACACCGAATGTACTCTTAAAGGGAGTTGAAGTTCGGATCCGTCGGAAGAGCATGATAGGCTTGTGCTTTGATGAATTAGCATTCATCAATGTCTGTGTAATTGCTAGGACTTGTCCGTGTCTAGTGCTCTAGGAAGAGAGTAGTCAAGGTGAGGGAGATTATTTGAAAACACTAGGGTGGCTAGTTAATCATCCTAATAATCAACGTACTTGACTAGTAAAAGATTAAACAACATGTCTCTCTTGGCTAGGCACCAGGCTAAATCGCGATGCATGTGCTACCTCTGAAGGCGGAGGAACTCTGTAGGTCAAAAAAACCCTAAGTACAGAGGGACTCCGCTGAGGTGTGCGTGCTATCGGAGTCTACCTTTTCTAGACTTCGTGGATATTGGTGTGATCCACTAATATGTTGCAAAAGAGTGTTCCCGAGATGGAAGAACTCCGTAGGTCATAATGACCCTAAGTACGGAGGGACTCTGCTAAGGTGGATGCGCGTAGTGCCCTTGAGTGCGGTTGTAACGCAGATAAGCTAAGTAGTAACGTTTAGTCAATTCATGTTGATGGACATGAAATGAACCCTAGATTGAGTCGGTCACACAAAGATAACTAACTAAACGATTAAATATCTTTTCTTTATAGATTATAATTGTTGTCATAGCTTCTCACTTTTACTAAGTACTTTGTACTTACCTCCTTTGCATTTTCTTTTGTATGCATTGTGGGGTGAGAAGACGAACAGGTTGAGCATGTTTTAGAGGAGGATTTCGGTGACGACGTTTGACGACGCCACATTGAAGATTTATCTTTTATTTATTATGTTATTCATTTAATAGACTTGTAGTACCTTTGGAGTAGGCTTTTGGTCTTTCGAGACTTGTCGTACGTTTATTTTGGATTTCGTATTTTCCTTTTGATGTAATAAAGTTACATTTCCATCTTTAGCATGGTTAATATCTGTTCATAGTAGCTTTTATGTTTTTACCCGAGTCTTTTTAGCTTCCGTTTGCTTTTATTTGATACGACGACGTAGAGGCTTGCGTGTAATATTAGACTTATTTAATGCTATACGCGCCGAACGTTTCTCTTCCGGATAAGGGCTCGGTATCCGGGAGCGGGGCGTTACACTTTTAATTAACAACCGATTAACACGAACCGAACCAAACCGAGTTGAGTCGGCCAGATGGTAGTGATGGCCCACGCACGTGTGGTGAACCAAGGATCATCTAGGTCCTCTCTCCCGTACAAAAGTGATCTTGCCTCTTGGGACACATACATAGAAACAAATTTGGCTCTTGAATATAGAACACAAATGTCCCACTTCATTAATTTGGGATTGAGCAATTGATTCTCCTTCAACACCTTTTCCCTCACATTTTACTCAACCTTTAGACAATAATTTTTAATTTACGCAATATCTTGATTGAGTGATACAAAAGTCAAACATCAACTAGTCCGTAGTAGTAATTAATGGCATTGAAAGTTCTCGATGATACACATTGGAACCTATCCAAAACTAACGCAAAAGTTGACTATTTGTCACATAAACAAACCCATCTCAAGGGTTTTTACTCTAACACTTCGAATGTTGTTAAAGAACTCCAAATTTTGCGGATAAAGTTTGAATTGTGTTTGAAAAACTTGCATACTTCGTTGTTGCTTCTTAGATCTCCTCATATGGTGTTTGAGCAGATGAGTTGATGCTTTTTCTCTGCTTTCCACTCCAGATGTTGTTGCATGCTTCTTTGTTGCTTCTTAGATCTTCTCCTTTGGTGTTTGAGCATATGATTTGATGTATTTTCTCGACTTTCCTCTCCAATTGTTGTTATTGTGTTTTTGCAAATGATCAAGGTCACTCTATTTATAAATGTGGGGTAGCCAAAGGGATAAACATGTGATGATCATCTTTTATTTATAACTTTTTTTTGAGGAATTTATTTATAACTTAATAAGATAATCACTTTTAGTCATTATCCTTTTGAGTTTTTAATTATCTTCTACATTTTATCTTAAATGATTATAAGAAATTCTATTTGATATTATATATTTTTATTTAATTTAAATAGATAACATAACTCTTAATTATTTTTTATCTATAACTTTTAAAAGAGATCTATAGTTAATCATTTGACATTATCTCTTACTCATTCCGTTCATATTTAACTGTCGTGGTTGTCAAAAGTAAAAATTCATTTTTATCTTTCGTACTTACATTTTCAAAGCATTATTTATTGTATTTTTCTACATCTACCCTTATTTATTAAGGGGTGGGATATTGAAAACAACATTGCATTAATTATAATCAATGAGTATTATTGTCATTTTGAATGTAAGTCAAAGCATTAAATATTGTCCTTAATATGTGTGTTTTTGACAACTGCGGCAGATAAATAGAAACAGAGAGAGTATAATTTTAATTTAAGGGATAATTTAAGGGATAAGGCATCGGCCCAGCGATAGCAGTGAACCTTAACCCGAAGGTTCGGGTTCTTGTCCCAGTGGAGATAAAAGTGTGCGTGCGTGTGTATATTTCGTATCCGTGAAAAAAGGATAATAATAATTTTTTTGAGGGAAGGATAATAATAATTAATTTTTGACATTAACCCTTGTAATTATTAATAGGAGAAAATATCAAATAATTATAAATTGCAACAAATGTGTAATGTAACATTTTTGATTCATTACAAAAAAAAAATCATATTTGTAAATACTCTATCGAGACTTGTTCGTTGACTGAATTCATCAAAATGACGAGTCTCAACACAAATTTTCTTATTTTACAAAAACCTAATATTAGGAGATTATTATTATTTTTTGGATCGGAAATGATAGTGCCACACCCGTGTGCGCCACATCCGGCCACATCGGATGATCTGCACCGTTCATCGGTGTTAGATCTATATTATAATATAGATCTAACACCGATGAATGAAGCAGATCATCCGATGCGTGGCCGGCGTGCTATGCGCGCAGACACGGGCCATACTGATAGCGCCCTTTTTGGATACTCTTTTTTCTTTTTTTGAGTGTGGATACTCTCTTTATTGCTACCGAATCCAGATTTTTTTAGGCCCAAAAGAGAGGCCCAATGCCTTCTCAAAACATCAGCATGCGTGTGAACTTTGCAATTCTACGTGGTGTTTTTTAATAGGGAAAAGAAAAATGATTAAGGCACAACCTCTCATCCCAACCCATCCATATAAAATGTGGATTTGTGGTTTAGAATTTTATGTTATTTTGTTTTCTTTTTAAGTGTTAAAATATATGGTTATAAAGTGTTGTGTGAATTATTTATATAGATGAATTCTGGCCTAAATCACTCTTCTAGGGAAAACTACACATTACTCCCTTAAAGTATGTTACATTTAAAATTTACAACTTCGAATTATTATTTAAACGATTTACAACCCTAAACTATCACACATGTATAATTAATAACCTTGAACTATTATTTAATCAATTTAGGACCTTATACTAATATTGTGCTCAATTAAAATCATGTTATTCAACCCACGAAAATTTTATTATGGTTCTGAATCAAGTATGACGTGGTGATCCAGGACCAATAGGAAAGCAAAAAAACACATAAAGCCCTACCGTGTAAAATATAAATACCATGCTTTTACATTTTTATCCTTCTTATAAGAATTTTCATTGGTGGACCAAGTGTGACATGGTGATCCTGACCACCATAAAACCACCGTTCAACCCAATCTAAGACAACACTTAAATGAAGGGCAAACTTGTCTTTTCACGTGCCATCTTCATCATCTTTCTTCTACAAGACTACAACTTATCTTAACCATCACCACACAGCCAAACAACAACCCACCCACATGTGAATATGATTCCTTTCCCTTGAAACAAATTAAAGATGGAAACCGAGCTAACAAATGAAATCACTTATGCAAGAGAAATTCTTACTGTGTTGGCTTCATTGCATTTACCTCGTTCAATGTTAGTTTCATTTATAAATTTACCTAATGGACTATATATACCGAGGGTGAGTTTGAAGTAATCACCGAAATTTCTGCAAATGAATAAAAATTGAAATAGAACTATATTGGAACTATGAACTCGACCAATTTTATCAAAAAAAAAAAAAAAAAAAAAAAAAAACACTCAGTCAAACATTGTAGATGCAAATGCTGTCTTGGTAGATCCAGTTTTGCTGGATTGTGGCATTGGGGTTTTGGAGTTCCAAACGTGGTAAGAGGAGGTGCAATGGAAGATGGAGAATATGTTAGGAGAAAAAGACAACTTTGTCATTGTTTTGAGAATTAATTTTATATTAGTTATGAACTAGGGGCGTAAATTGAACAAAATAATTGTTTAGGTTTGTAAATCACACAAATACTAAGTTTAGGTTGTAAATCGTGTAAATATAATATTTCAAGGTTGTAAATCGATAAATAAAAAATTAAGGTTGTAAAAATGGCAAGGAATAATGTTTAAGGGGGTAAATGGATGTTTTCTCATTTTAATAATAATTGTAGAATCTAACAAACTGTTTTTGTGATGGTAGTATTTGATAGAACCCTAGTGCCTTACGTGATAGAAATTTGTATCAACATTTATAAGAATGCTTATCAAGTCAATGTAAATGTACCCATCAAAATACTGGTCTACCAGTTCTCAAAATTTCGATAGGATACGTGTATGGATTTTATAGAATGGAAGTTTGGTTATATATACATTATTTACGCTACAAGAAATAATAAATTTATGACGCGTGTTTTACAACGTGCTTTCCATGCAAGTCATAATTTTAACATTTATAGCGTAATAACATTTGCGTTACGTTGTGAAAATATTTCCTATGTTACTATGGGTTTTGCTCATGCCACACCATGTTATATAAAGTATTTATGGTGTACATTTTTTACACATCGTGAATTCGTTAAGCGGGAATTGGCAAAAAAAAAAAAAAAAAAAAAATCGAAGTAGCTAATATCTCTTTCCCCGAAAAATCCTCTTTCACTAAACTACTCGGAAAAAACCCTAAGCAACCATTGAGAAACTTCGTTTCTAGCGTTTTTCCTTCACCGATTTGTTTAATTTATGTGTTCGAAGCTTCGGTTCATTGTTAATACCCTTCAGTACAATGTTTTTCAACTTCACAGTAGTAGAGTTTGGAGATCTCAGCCGTTTTGGTTCTTTTGTGTTTTTGTCTTCTACTCTGATTAAATCAGTTGAGGATGATGGTCCGATGACAGATCAACAGCAGTTGTGGTCTTATGCCTCTGTGCTCTGGATGGATGAGTGCTGCTCTAAGTCGAAGATTTATCCGATTTTGCAGAAGGTAGCTCTCTTGTTATCATTGATTCATGTCTTTTTGCTACACTTTCTATTCTTATCGAGTGTTAATTTGAAGATTTATCAGATTAAGTCCACATGCTTATTGTGTTAGGAAATCAACTAGTTTAACGCAGCGGAAATTAAAATTTGATTTCCGATGCCAAGATCGATTCTGTTTAATACAATAAACACATTGAGCTAGTAGACGGTGATTACCTTGCTCGATCTAAAAGGTCGACGCTTTGACCGTCAAAGGAGAGTAGTAGTGCGCGCAAACCGTCCACGTGTTCCGCCTCTATCAATATCCACACGAGCACCTCGCCGAAATCTTCCTTGGATAGCTACTAGAAAAATCCGCTGCTAGACCGGCTTTTTCTCTCTCTCTAAATCTCTTTCTAAAAGCTCTCAGTTTATTTTGTAAATTTAAACTCTTCTAAATGTGATGTACAAAAGAGCTAGCCAACCCCTTGCTTATATAGGGGAGTGGTGCGCCCCATTGTGTCATATTCCCAATAGGAAAAGCTTCTGTGTGTATTAATGAGAAAGAAAACATTTTCCTAGTAAAATAAGGAAAATAGATATTCTAGATTTATCTCATTTAATTTTAATATCTTATATTAAATAAATCCAAGATATTATCAATATCTAATATTGACTATCTTTATCTTATTACCATAAATCTATTTTTCATATATCTATTAATATCTAATATTAATATATGATAATATCATTAATTAAATTGCATAATCCAAGTGTATCTTATACACTAGAAAGTGACGCCCCATACATCCATTAAATGGCTTCCGGAACATTCTTTAATTAATCAATATAAATAATATCTTGTATTTAATTTATTCATAATAAATAAATATCA